>CM050921.1:18751492-19351492 GCA_027742785.1 Vigna reflexopilosa
CTTATTTTTCTTCTTCCCTTCCTAACTCAACACTCTCCTTTTTCTCATCCACTCTCTCCTCAACAACACTCACTATAGCCTTACAATCCTCTTTAGGGTTAACCTCAGTATTAGCCCCAAATTGATTCTCTACCTTGTCCTCCAACCATTTAGCTAATTTACTGATCTGCATCTCTAAATTTGTGAAGTTAGCCTCATTGCTCTTCATGGTGGATTCATGCACCTTCAAAAGTTGTTGAAATGCCTCTTCCAACCTATTATTCCGGTCATTCCAAGCAGATACCTGTTGCCATAGTGGTGGGCTGCTGCTGTTGTGGTCTATTGAATTGGCCTCCTTCTTGTCTAGATTGTCTAGTTTGACCTTGACCCATGCTTGGGTGAGGTTTCCACCCTTGGTTGTAATTACCTTGGCGGAATTGGAATTGATTGCCCATGTAGTTGACTTCTTCTTAGGCCTCCTCTGGATAAGTGATGAGTCGATATTTTATTGATTTTACTTAGTTTATTATGCTAGAATTAATCAGGGAATTATGCTTAGTTGTTCGATATTTTCTGTTTTTACTAATTGTGCTTAATTTGACCGGAAATTCTAATTTTAATTAATTTGAATTTTCTGAGCTAATTAATTGCATTTTTAATTGCAGGGAAAATTTTGGAGATATATTTTGTAGCATTGGGATGGAGACAAATTAATTAAAGACTCTACACAAAGACATTTCAAATTTAATTATATTGTAACTTAGTAGTCTAGATTGTTTTAATTAAACTTGTGCACATTGGACCAATGTTGGTAAAATTTATGATGGGCCCAATAGTAGGAGGACACATGGCCTAGGGTTTTTGGGTGGACCCCACCCTAATATTTTAAGGCACACACGGCCCTAGTTTTTAACAAAAGCCGCCACACACTTTGAAGAGACATACTCTCGGCAGATTTGGAGGAACACATTGTGCTGGAAATTTTTTTTCGGGAAGAGGTTTGGAACATGTTTACGTTGATGGGCATTGGATGAATGAAGAAGCTGGATTTTATTTTACTTTCCTCTCTTTATGTTTTCAATTAGAAAAGTGGTGCAGGACTTGGTGAGAATCATTTTCATTCGGTGCCTTTATTCAGTATTCTCGTTGCTTTCATTTCATTATTCGGTGATTTACATCCAAGAGGCATCCAGCCACCACTGGTTACTAAGGCTTTTAGTTTTTAACGTTCTTGGAAGATGAGCTAAGGAGAATATGATTCACGCTGTTACAGGAATTCCTCTCTTCATTTGGGTTTTATGCATTTTTTTTAACGTCATTTATTGTTTCTTGGTTTGAATGAAAAGAAAGTTAATTTTTCAATCAGAAGCATTACGTTTTCTCTTCATTTTCTTCCGATATCTTCACGGCTGGATGTTTAATCTCCATTTGAAAAAAAAAACCTGCACGGTGTTTATTAATTGGGAAGAGGAGGCGCTGATTAATTTGGAGGAAGATTGAATTTACATTTTGCAGATGAAGATGCTTTATTTTGGAAAGTGCATAACGGTGATTAATTGGAGAAGTGATGCATACGGGATGGCTGCCACGTCCAGAAATTGTAGAGCACGGTGATGATTTAATTTAGGAAAAGCAAGTTTTTTTTTCTCTCATAGAAAATTGGTGCAGCACGTCACTTTTGGTGCTGGAATTTTATTTTTGAGCAGCTTACTCCTTTATCTTATTTCTATTGTTTACGCATTTATTCCTTTTTAAGTGTCATCTTCATGAATGATTGTGCATTTCATTTCTTTTTAGATCATTATTGCATTTCAATAGCATTAGATGCATTTTCTTATTTATTTATTGCATTCCAATTAGTTCACATACCTTGGCATTAAATGTTTTATTCAGTGTTTTCTTTTACTTTAATGTTGTCTAGTTTCTTTGGTCGTGTTAATTTAATTGTCATGTTAGCCTAAAATAATTGAGTTGGTCATTAGCGATATTATAACGTTTCTTTGAGATTTTTGGACCATAATTGTGTTTGCCACTCTGAATTGGTTAATGTGAAATTTGTATTTGCACTTGCAATTGGGTATACGCTTAGTTGCCCAGTTGGTGTTGAGTCTTCGTGATGAGTCGTTATTTCTTGAACTGTATTTAGTTTATTGCACTTAAATAAACCAGGGAATTATGTTTAATTGTCTGTTATTTCCTCGTTTTCCGAATTCTGCTTAATTTGGTCGGAAATTCGTAATTGTGCTAATTTGGATTTTCTGAGCTGATTAAGCGCATTTCTGGTTGCTGGGAAGTTGTGGAAACATCATCTGGAGCATTAGGATATGGCGTGACACATTCAAAGGCTCAACATTTAGTCATTTAGATTCTAATTAAAGGTGTAATTTCGTTTTCTAGAAGTCCTTAATTAGAATTAGGTGTTTTGGACCCTTTTAAGGGCAATTTTGTAAAAGCCCAATGTGTGGGACACTTGGCACCAAAACCTAGGGTTTCTTTTAGAGGTGGACCCCACCCATTTTATGAAATTCTCAGCCTTGAGAAAGGAGGAGCCGTCACTTCATTTGGAGACACTTCACTTTTCATTTTGCTTTGCCTTGTATGAACTCTCTTGGGAGCTTGGTGTGCCCTTTCGGTTTTGCACCAATGAATGAACAAGATCACATTTTTCTTCTTCTCTTGCTTGCAACAATGCTTTTTCTTGCTTAATGGAATGGATATCTATCATTTCTCTTCTTATATTTTCGTTTTGAAGGTTGAAAGCTTGAGCTTGGAGGTGGTTCTTTGCATTTTCATGGTGGTTCCTTTGGTTGAATGAAGACCCATTTTGCATTTCCGTTTCCTTTTTGTTGCACTTTGGATGTTTATGTTTGAGTTTCTTTGTTGAATGGAGAAAACGTATTCTACAATGAGCATTGAAGTGAAGAACACTTGAGTTGATTAATGGTTGTTGGGATCTTGAGCCCTTTTTCTTCTTATATTTTACTTTGAGTGATGGAAGTAATTTATGAGCTGGAGCATTGTGTTTCTTGATGAGGGCTGGACGGTGATACAAAGGAAGCTAGGGATTGCATTTTGTTTTCATTAAAAGTTTGAAGAAAAGTGAGTGTTAGGTTGGTTAGTAGAAGTTAGAATTTGGCTTTGTTGTTCTTGAAATTATTTGGGAATGGAAACTTGGTTTGTTTGGGTGCATTTTCGGTGTTGAGAAGTGAAGGAAAGCTTTGGATGTTTGTTTTGGTGGAAGAAAAACCGATTGGTGTTGAAAAGGGAGAGAGAAATGGCACATTTAATTTTTACCCGATTTGGACAAGCACATGTTGAGACACATTTTTCATAGAAGGAATCTTTCCATTTTGGTGTTCACCTCCTTGGTAGCATTACCGTGAATTGGATTGAAGAAGAGAATGTCTTATGTTGTTTATCCCCTTTGACCTTGCTTATGTGGCACATTGGTAGGAGTAATTTAAGCACCTTTTTTGACTTGTGAAGTTGGGAAGCTACGTTTTCTACATGGAGAGGAAGGGAGCTCGGCAATTTGGCCTTGAAAGTTGATTTCTGAATTTGTTTTATGGAGTGAGGAAGGCACGGATCCCATAGTGTGGAAAGCAATGTTTGTCTTGGAGATTGAAGCACATGGCACACAAAGAGAACATATTTAATTGTTGTGGAAGAATGAAAGCAAAATGAAGTTGGTATTGAAACCTCACGGCCAAGAGGTTCTCCTTGGCTATTTGCATTTTAAAATTCATTTGGTTGGTGAAGTGGGTCACGTGAATGTGTAGGGAAAAAGCATGTTTGATTATTCCTTTTTTTTGAATTAATTTACATTGTAGGATTAGTTGCTTTTGATTTCTTTAATTTAGTTTTGCATTTAAATTTGTTTAACTGTGTTAGATAGTTGATTGTAACAGTGTTGGTGTTTAGAATTTAAATTTGTTTTAATGTTGTCTAATGTGTTTGGTCGTGTTACTTTAATTGCCATGATAGCTTAAATTAACTGTGTTGGTCATTAGCGATATTGCATTGCTTCTTTGAGATTTCTGAACTGTAACTGTGGTTGCTACTTTGATCTTGGTTAATGTGAAACCTGTATTTGCACTTACAATTGGGTATTCTCTTAGTTGCCCAATTGGTGTTACATCTTCGCTTAGTTGATGTAACTGCATGGTGTAAAATAGATTTGACATTAACACTGCGTCCGCTTAGTTCGCTTTTATGAAAACAGGGTTAACCTTCACTTAGTTGGTTAACTTTGTTGGATTATAGGTTTGAGTCGCAACTTTATTTTGTTGATCTGTGATTGGAAACATTGTAATTAAGTTAATGACCGACTGTTTTTATTCTGTCTTTGAAACTGTTTTTAATTTTGTGTTTAATTATCTATTTGTGTAAGTGTTTTCATTTAATTTTTCTGCATTCACCACAACGTTTTCACAACCCCCCCCCCACTTCGTGTTTGACTTAATTCTAGAACCGCAAAATTGGTCCTTGAGAGACGACCAAGGAGTCATTTCCTAGCTATACTGCATTTCTAATTGCACATTAAATTTGTATGGGGTGCGACAACACATCACTTCGCTTAGTTGTTGAAATTGCATGGTGTAAATTAGATTTGATGTTAACATTGCGTTCGCTTAGTTCGCTTTTATGAAAACATGATTAGCCTTCGCTTAGTTGGTTAACTGTGTTCGATTAGAGGTTTGAGCCGCTACTTTATTTTGTTGATCTGTGATAGGAAGCACTGTAATTAAGTTAATGACCAACCGTTTCCATTCTTTTTTTGAAACCGCTTTTACATCTGTGTTAAATTATCTATTTGCGTCAGTGTTTTGATCTAATTCATCCACATTCACACAAAACTTTTCACAACCCCCCCCACTTCGTGTCTGACCTAATTCTCGAACCACATTTGGTTCTTGAGAGACGACCTAGGAGTCATTTCCTAGCTATACTGCATTTCTAAATTGCACATTAAATTTGTGTGGGTTGCGACAACCCATCAAATTTTGGCGCCGTTGCCGAGGACCAACGGTTCAGTTTTAAGTCTTGTGTTGTGTTTGTGTTTGTGTGAGTGGTGTTGTCTTGTAGTGTGAGTGTGACGTCTTGTGTTGTCTTGTGTTGTTTTCTGTGGTTTGAAATTTTTGTGCTATTGTTTCATGATTACAGGGTGTTGTGATTTAGTGCATGACTAGAGGAAATCCTGGACCCATACCACCCTTTGATCCTGAGATTGATAGGACGTTCCATAGGTTAGCTAGGCATTCTAGGAATTTGTCTTTAGAGTTTGTTTTTGAGTCAATTCCATTACAAATTGTGCATCCTACTGCTGAACCTGAATCCACTACTGAGTATTTTGTGCATACTGCATCTACTGCATCTGTTGCATCTGCACCTGATTCTGATTCTGATTCTGTTATTTTTCACACTGAGAACAATATGGCACAACCTTCACTTCGTGAGAGGACTTTTAGGGAGATGGCTGCACCTGATTTCGATATTGAAAGCTTGTGCATCCAATATCCTGATGAGGACATTCCATTTGTTCTCAAGACTGGACTGATCCATTTGTTGCCCAAGTTTCATGGTCTTGCAGGTGAGAGTCCACATAAGCATTTGAAGGAATTCTACATTGTCTGTTCCACTATGAAACTGCATGATGTTCCTGAAGAGCACATCTTCTTGAAGGCATTCCCTCATTCATTGGAAAGTGTTGCTAAGGATTGGTTATACAGTTTGGCACCTAGATCCGTTACTAGCTGGGACGATCTGAAGAGGTTGTTCTTGGAGAAATTTTTTCCAGCATCCTGGACCACAGCTATCAGAAAAGACATAACTAGGATTAGGCAGCTTGGTGGAGAGAGCTTATATGAGTATTGGGAGAGATTCAAGACACTTTGTGCAAGATGTCCCCACCATCATATACCTGATCAACTCCTTCTCCAGTATTTCTATGAGGGTTTGAACAACATGGATCGGGGTATGATTGATGCTGCCAGTGGTGGAGCTCTTGGAGACACCACGCCTGTTAAGGCCAGGCAATTGATTGAGAAGATGGCCTCCAACTCCCAGCAGTTTAGCGCCAGGAATGATGCAATTGTGGTGAGGGGCGTACATGATGTTGTCGCCCAGTCTTTATCAGCTGTTGAAAGCAAGTTAGAAGGCAAGCTTGACTCTCTTGCGAAGTTGGTGACACAGTTGACAACCAACCAGAGACCTGCAGCTTCATCTGCATCTGTTGCACGACTATGTGTTATTTGTCCTTCCAATGACCACTACACGGATGCCTGTCCTACTTTGCAGCACTCTATTGCTCATGATGCGCCTCAAGCTTATGCTACTAACATATACAACAACAGGCAACAACAGCAGCGGAATTATGACTTGTCCAGCAACAGGTACAACCCAGGGTGGAGAAATCACCCCAATCTTAGATGGAACAATGCGCCACAGCATCCACAGCAGGCGCCACCTTTCCAAAATGCTGGAGGTCCTAACAGATATGTGCCTCCACCTATGCAACAAAACTAGAGGCAGCAACAGCAAGAGGCACCTGCCCAACCTTCTACTTCTTCTGAGCCTACATTGGAAGAGTTAGTGAGACAGATGACTATGCAAAACATGCAGTTTCAGCAGGAGACTAGAGCTTCCATACAGAGTCTCACTAACCAGATGGGTCAGATGGCTACTCAGCTTAACCAGGCACAGTCTCAAAATTCTGATAAGTTACCATCCCAAACGGTGCAGAATCCGAAGAATGTGAGTGCCATTACCCTCAGATCGGGGAAGCAGATTGTTGTGCCTTCAGAGCCCGCTTCTACACCTACACCCGTGCCTGACACTTGTCCCAGAGAGGACGACCATGACGGTCCACGCAGGGCATTTGAGGTGGATGGATCTTCTTCTCCAGCTGGTGGTTCTTCTTCAGGTGGATCTTCTCCCTCTTCCACCACACCCATTGTCGCGCCTTCTCCATTGATTGATCAACCTATCCCTCTTCCATTCCCTTCACGGGCACTACCTAGCAAAAAGATGGAAGAGGTGGATAGGGAAATTCTGGAAACCTTCAGGAAGGTAGAGGTGAACATACCTCTACTCGATGCCATCAAGTAGATACCAAAATATGCCAAATTCTTGAAGGAGTTGTTCACACACAAGAGGAAGATGAAGGGCAATGAATGGATCAGCATGGGGAGGAATGTATCAGCTCTTATTGGTAAGTCGGTCCTGCACATTCATGAAAAGTGCAAGGACCCAGGTACGTTTTGCATTCCTTGTGTGATTGGGAACAGTAAATTTGAAAATGCTATGCTTGATCTGGGTGCATCTATAAATGTCATGCCATTGTCTATTTATAAATCTCTGTCTCTTGGTCCATTACAGCCCGAGTGTGGTCATTCAGTTGGCCAATAGGAGTGTTACCCACCCGACAGGTTACATAGAGGATGTCTTGGTTAGGGTAGGTGAATTGATATTTCCTGCTGATTTCTATATTTTGGAGATGGAGGACGGTTTCTCTCATGGATCCGCCCCCATTATTCTAGGCAGGCCATTTTTGAAAACTGCCCATACCAAGATTAATGTGTATGCTGGGACATTGTCTATGGAATTTGCTGATATTGTTGTACATTTTAATATCCTTGATGCCATGAAATTTCCAGCTGAGGACCATTCTGTGTTTAGAATTGATACATTGGATGACATTGTTGATGAGTTCATTGTTGATGATTTTTGTTCTATGCATGAGAAGAAACATTCTTTTCTATCTTCTGTACATTCATGCATAGCATCTGGGTTTGAAACAGGAATTGGAAATGTTGTTGAATTTGATGATGATATGGATGAAAACTGTGATGTCCAAGGTATTGATGATGTCCAGGTTATTGATGATATGCGTGTTTTTGATGATTTGGATGATATTGATGATGTTGTTGATATACCTGTGATGGATATTGATTTGGATTGTGATGAGATGGGTTTTCTGCCTTTACCTGTACATTCTTTAGAGTCAGAATGCATTAACCACATTACAGGAAGTACACTTGAATCTGACTTGCAGGAACCCACTCTTGAGTTGAAACAGCTCCCAGAAAACCTCAAGTACGTATACTTGGAGGATGATGAGAGAAAACTGGTCATAATTTCCACCTCCCTTGATTCTGTTCAAGAGGAGAGGTTGCTTGGAGTGTTGAGGGCGCATAAGAAAGCCATAGGGTGGAGTTTGGCGGACATCCCTAGTATTAGCCCATCCACATACATGCATAGGATTCTGTTGGAAGATGGGGCAAAACCAGTGAGACAATCGCAGAGAAGGCAAAACCCCGTGATCATGGACGTGATTAAGAAGGAGGTGACGAAGCTTTTGCAAGCTGGGATCATCTATCCTATTTCAGAGAATCAGTGGGTGAGCCCCATCCATGTTGTGCCCAAGAAGATTGGCCTCACTGTTGTGAAAAATGAGAGGGATGAGCTGATTCCCACAAGAGTGCAGAACAACTGGAGAGTCTACATTGACTATAGGAGGCTGAATCAAGTGACCAGGAAAGATCATTTCCCCCTGCCCTTCATTGATCAGATGCTGGAGCGCCTGGCAGGTAAATCTCATTATTGTTTTCTTGATGGTTTTTCTGGTTATTTCCAAATTAATATTTCTCTTGAAGACTAAGAGAAAACCACATTCACCTGTCCCTTTGGCACTTTTGCCTATAGGAGGATGCCCTTTGGCCTATGCAACGCCCCTGGTACCTTCTAGCGGTGCATGCTTAGCATTTTTAGCGACTTTCTTGAGAATTGCATAGAGGTGTTTATGGATGATTTCACTGTGTATGGGTCCTCTTGTGATGCATGTTTAGATAGTTTGGAGAAAGTTTTGAAAAGATGCATAGAAGCAAATCTTGTTCTCAATTTTGAGAAATGTCACTTTATGGTAGAACAAGGTTTGGTTCTAGGGCACATCATTTCTAGAAAGGGAATAGAGGTAGATCCTGCTAAGATATTTGTGATTTCGCAGTTGCCTTACCCCTCTTGCGTGCGAGAGGTTCGATCTTTTCTTGGACATGCAGGTTTCTACAGGCGCTTCATCAAGGACTTCAGCAAGAAGGCGCTTCCCTCATCCAAACTGTTACAGAAGGATGTTGACTTTGAGTTTGGTGACAGATGCAAGCAGGCGTTTGATTGCCTGAAGGAAGCTTTGACCACCACCCCGATCATTCAAGCACCAGATTGGACGACCCCTTTTGAACCTATGTGTGATGCGTCTAACTATGTTTACCCTAATGTTGTAACTAATGTTTATCCTTATGGTGTAGTTGAGATTCAAAGTCTTTCCACAACTAAAAGCTTCAAGGTGAACAGGCACAGACTGAAGCCTTTCCTCAGCAATCCTTCTTTGTTGGATGCAGTGGTGGATGAGACATCTTTGGTCAACCCCACCTATCCTTCCCTTTGACTCAGGGAGTTTCTTTTCTCCTTCCCTTCTCACTTTTATTGCACTTTGTCCATATCTTTTGACTGTTCTGATTGTTCATCTAATGATTGTGACACACTGAGGACATTGTGTAGTTTAAGTGTGGTCTATTAGGGGAGATTGTTCTTTGTTTAGGTTTCATTTTCTAGTTAGTTTTGTTGTGTCTTGTGTACAGTTTTGCATGCTTTTCATGATCTCTGGACTTGGTTTAGGTTGTAGATGTGTTGTGCACTTCATTGATACTCTGTTTAGCTTGAAATCCTTGCTTTTCTCTGTTTGGAAGATGATTATGATGTTTAAGAGGTTGAATTGATTGTGACAGAATTACCTTTTGCGAGATTTGAGCCATTTGATGATCTTTCTTGTGTGTGATATGTCTCTTGATTGCTTGCATTTATGCCTTGGCTTGACTCTTGTTGATAATTTTTGATTCATGCGCATGTTTGAAAGTGATAAAGGTGTTTTGTTGTTGAGCCTCTCTAGCCAGATGAGCCTACCCTGTTTGACTCTTTGTTAGCCCCTTTGAGCCTATACTTTCCCCATTTCTTTGTTTTAAAGCTCATACGCTAGCCCTAAGTGAAAAACCATGATTACCTTAACCTTAGTGAATTTTGGAGCTTTGGAATTGTTTTGGGAATAAGTGTGGTCTCTTGGGAGATTCAGATGATTTGGTTAGTTGGCTTCTCTTCTTGTGATTGTTTTTGTAAAAATGTTGTGTATCTTGTCTCTTAGAGTTATGTTTTGAAAAGAGAGAAAAGAAAAAAAAAATATACAGAAAAATAAAAAAAGTTATGTGAATAATGGAGTCAAGAAGAGGATTGAATTAGAGGTTTCGGGGTATGATTTGACTGTGTTTACACTTGTTCCCCATTGCTCCTCTGTTCCTTATGTTTTATAGCTTCTTATCCAGATGTATCCTCCCTTGTCCTTGGCCCCATTACAACCATGAAAAGACCTTTTGATTTGAACATGCATATGTGCTTGAGTGTTGATATTAGAGGCTAGCCAACTCTATTTGTGTTTGCATTCTTGAGTGCATTGAGTGACATTGATTCACCTTAAACACTTGAGAGAAACACTGATTGTGTGCATCTGTGAGGCTCTGTTGCTTTTGATTCATCTCTTGAACTGATTGATTGTTTTCCATGTACTGAACTGTTTGGATGATTTCATGAGTATCTACTTTCATTGACTCTGTGTGCGATTCTGCCTATGCCTTTCACTGTCCAGATTTTGTGAGAATTGTGCAACTGTGTTTCTGTTTTGTGAGTCTTTGTTGTCTGTCTGTCGAGTCTGTGTCACCTCCCTGATGTTTGAGTAGTTCCCTAGTTTTCGTCTTGGTTTTGCCCAGGAGTGCAAAAGACTAAGTGTAGTCTATTTTGATGAGTCGTTATTTCTTGAGCTGTATTTAGTTTATTGCACTTAAATAAACCAGGGAATTGTGTTTAATTGTCTGTTATTTCCCCGTTTTCTGAATTTTGCTTAATTTGGTCGGAAATTCGTAATTGTGCTAATTTGGATTTTCTGAGCTGATTAAGCGCATTTCTGGTTGCAGGGAAGTTGTGGAAACATCATTTGGAGCATTAGGATATGGCGTGACACATTCAAAGGCTCAACATTTAGTCATTTAGATTCTAATTAAAGTTGTAATTTCATTTTCTAGAAGTCCTTAATTAGAATTAGGTGTTTTGGACCCTTTTAAGGGCAATTTTGTAAAAGCCCAATGTGTGGGACACTTGGCACCAAAACCTAGGGTTTCTTTTAGAGGTGGACCCCACCCATTTTATGAAATTCTCGGCCTTGAGAAAGGAGGAGCCGTCACTTCATTTGGAGACACTTCACTTTTCATTTTGCTTTGCCTTGTATGAACTCTCTTGGGAGCTTGGTGTGCCCTTTCGGTTTTGAGCCAATGAATGAACAAGATCACGTTTTTCTTCTTCTCTTGCTTGCAACAATGCTTGTTCTTGCTTAATGGAATGGAGATCTATCATTTCTCTTCTTATATTTTCGTTTTAAGGTTGAAAGCTTGAGCTTGGAGGTGGTTCTTTGCATTTTCATGGTGGTTCCTTTGGTTGAATGAAGACCCATTTTGCATTTCCGTTTCCTTTTTGTTGCACTTTGGATGTTTATGTTTGAGTTTCTTTGTTGAATGGAGAAAACGTATTCTACATTGAGCATTGAAGTGAAGAACACTTGAGTTGATTAATGGTTGTTGGGTGCTTGAGCCCTTTCTCTTCTTATATTTCACTTTGAGTGATGGAAGTAATTTATGAGCTGGAGCATTGTGTTTCTTGATGAGGGCTGAACGGTGCTACAAAGGAAGCTAGGGATTGCATTTTGTTTTCATTAATAGTTTGAAGAAAAGTGAGTGTTAGGTTGGTTAGTAGAAGTTAGAATTTGGCTTTGTTGTTCTTGAAATTATTTGGGAATGGAAACTTGGTTTGTTTGGGTGCATTTTCGGTGTTGAGAAGTGAAGGAAAGCTTTGGATGTTTGTTTTGGTGGAAGAAAAACCGATTGGTGTTGAAAAGGGAGAGAGAAATGGCACATTTAATTTTTACCCGATTTGGACAAGCACATGTTGAGACACATTTTTCATAGAACCTTGCTTATGTGGCACATTGGTAGGAGTAATTTAAGCACCTTTTTTGACTTTTGAAGTTGGGAAGCTACGTTTTCTACATGGAGAGGAAGGGAGCTCGGCAATTTGGCCTTGAAAGTTGATTTCTGAATTTGTTTTATGGAGTGAGGAAGGCACGGATCCCATAGTGTGGAAAGCAATGTTTGTCTTGGAGATTGAAGCACATGGCACACAAAGAGAACATATTTAATTGTTGTGGAAGAAAGAAAGCAAAATGAAGTTGGTATTGCAACCTCACGGCCAAGAGGTTCTCCTTGGCTATTTGCATTTTAAAATTCATTTGGTTGGTGAAGTGGGTCACGTGAATGTGTAGGGAAAAAGCATGTTTGATTATTCCTTTTTTTTGAATTAATTTACATTGTAGGATTAGTTGCTTTTGATTTCTTTAATTTAGTTTTGCATTTAAATTTGTTTAACTGTGTTAGATAGTTGATTGTAACAGTGTTGGTGTTTAGAATTTTAATTTGTTTTAATGTTGTCTAATGTGTTTGGTCGTGTTACTTTAATCGCCATGATAGCTTAAATTAACTGTGTTGGTCATTAGCGATATTGCATTGCTTCTTTGAGATTTCTGAACTGTAACTGTGGTTGCTACTTTGATCTTGGTTAATGTGAAACCTGTATTTGCACTTACAATTGGGTATTCGCTTAGTTGCCCAATTGGTGTTACATCTTCGCTTAGTTGATGTAACTGCATGGTGTAAAATAGATTTGACATTAACACTGCGTCCGCTTAGTTCGCTTTTATGAAAACAGGGTTAACCTTCGCTTAGTTGGTTAACTTTGTTGGATTATAGGTTTGAGTCGCAACTTTATTTTGTTGATCTGTGATTGGAAATATTGTAATTAAGTTAATGACAGACTGTTTTTATTCTGTCTTTGAAACTGTTTTTAATTTTGTGTTTAATTATCTGTTTGTGTAAGTGTTTTCATTTAATTTTTCCGCATTCACCACAACGTTTTCACAACCCCCCCCCACTTCGTGTTTGACTTAATTCTAGAACCGCAAAATTGGTCTTTGAGAGACGACCTAGGAGTCATTTCCTAGCTATACTGCATTTCTAATTGCACATTAAATTTGTATGGGGTGCGACAACCCATCACTTCGCTTAGTTGTTGAAATTGCATGGTGTAAATTAGATTTGATGTTAACATTGCGTTCGCTTAGTTCGCTTTTATGAAAACATGATTAGCCTTCGCTTAGTTGGTTAACTGTGTTCGATTAGAGGTTTGAGCTGCTACTTTATTTTGCTGATCTGTGATAGGAAGCACTGTAATTAAGTTAATGACCAATCGTTTCCATTCTTTTTTTGAAACCGGTTTTATATCTGTGTTAAATTATCTATTTGCGTCAGTGTTTTGATTTAATTCATCCACATTCACACAAAACTTTTCACAACCCCCCCCCACTTCGTGTCTGACCTAATTCTCGAACCACATTTGGTTCTTGAGAGACGACCTAGGAGTCATATCCTAGCTATACTGCATTTCTAAATTGCACATTAAATTTGTGTGGGTTGCGACAACCCATCAAAATTTTGGCGTCGTTGCCGGGGACCAACAGTTCGGTTTTAGGTGTTTTGTTGTGTTAGTGTGTGTTGTGTTTTATCTTGTGTACTGAGTGTGATGTTATGTTTGGTGTGTGAGTTCTTGTGTGTGTGTGTGTCACATGTTTAATTGTTGTGTGTTTTTTTTTGTTTAATAATTTTTAGCATTTCCATTCTTCTACCTCCCCCCTTCTTTTTCCATGTCTACCTATTTTGATTTCGTGAATACTACTTCTTTTGCCTGTGCCTATGACTATGATTCTCCTTCTGCATCTAACTCTGATATTGCTTCTCATGCATATTCTGCTGATTTCTATGTTGAGAACAATATGACTCATCCTCCCATTCCTGAGAGTGCTCCTTGGGAGCCAGTTTCACTTAATAAGGATGGTGTTCATTGCGTTCTCACCTCTAGACTGATAGATTTGCTGCCTAGGTTTCATGGTTTTGCAGGTGAATGCCCACATAGACATTTAAAGGAGTTCTACACCATTTGCTCTTCAATGAAACCTCCTCATGTCCCTGATGATCATATGTTTTTAAGGGCACTTCCGCATTCATTACAAGAAGCAGCAAGGGATTGGCTGTATTGTCTTCCTCTAGGATCCATAACTTCTTGGGAAGATCTTAAGCATATGTTCTTGGATGAATTCTTCCCTGCTCAGTATGGTTACAGTAACCATCCTGGGTGGAATGATCCTAACTTGGGATGGTATGGTACTTCACAGCAATATCATTATCAAGAAGCACCATTTCAGGATAATTATATGCCTCCACCAGTCCAGCAATACCAGAGTCAGCAATGTGATGCTCTTGCACAAATAGCTCCTCAGCCTTCTACTTATGAGCCTACATTGGAGGAGTTACTGAGGCAGATGGCCATGCAAAACATTCAGTTCATGCAATAGACCAAAGCGTCAATTCAAAGTTTAAGCAATCAGTTGGGGCAGATGGCCACTCAGTTCATTCAGGAGTAGTCTCAAGTTTCAAAGGAATCACCATTTCAGACTGTTCAGATTCCTAATGATGATAATGACATCCACATAGGAGAGGGGGAGCAGAGTCATGAGCTTACTACTGCGCCACCTACTTTCCCACCCTCCTATGTCCCCACTCTTGCACCTGAGGAGGCTGATACAGATAAAGATTTTGAGGACCAGACATATATGAGCAGATATTTTAAGCCAGGTGGACTTTCTTCGTCATCCACGACTGAAGGTGATTTACTGATGAATCATCCCTTCCTTGATCCGGTTGTGGAAGACAATTCTCTTCTTGATCAGATTCGGCGGATGAAGTCCTTCCTCAACACTTCATTTCTTGATCCATTTATGGAAGACACCTCTCTGCAAGTCCAAAATTGGCAACTGCCACCATGACCAGGGGAGTTTCCTTTTCCCTTCTCCTCCCTTTCCCGCTTTTATTGCACTTATCGATGAGCTGTTGATTGTTCTGATTTCTGATCTGATGATTGTGACACACTGAGGACATTGTGTAGTTTAAGTGTGGTCTATTGGGGGAGAATTCCACTTTCTTTGTTAGTTTATGTTTTCTGCATTAAATGTTTTGTTTTCTAGGTAGTTTTTGTTGTGTCTTTTGTATAGTTTTGCATGTCTCTCTTGATTTTTGGACTTTGTTTAGGTTGTAGACTTGTCTTTCACTTAATTAATACTCTGAATTGTTGGAAATCCTTGCTTTTCTTTGCTTGGAAAGATGATTATGATGTTTGAGAGAGTTCATTTGATTGTGATAGAAATTACCCTGTGTGAGATTTGAGCCACTTGATATTCTTTCTTGTGTGTGATATGTCTCTTGATTTCTTGCACATATGCCTTGGCTTGACTCTTTTCGATGATTCTGGATTGATATGCATGTTTGGAAGTGATAAAGGCAATTTTGTTGTTGAGCCTCTCTAGCCAGATGAGCCTACCCTGTTTTGATCCTTTGATAGCCCCTTTGAGCCTATGCTTTCCCCATTTCTTTGTTTTGAAGCTCATACACTAGCCCTAAGTGAAAAACCATGATTACCTTAACCTTAGGGAATTTTGGAGCTTTGGAATTGTTTTGGGAATAAGTGTGGTCTCCTGGGAGATTCAGATGAATTGGTTAATTGGCTCCTCTTCCTGTGTTGTTTTTGTAAATATGTTGTGTATCTTGTCTCTTAGAGTTTGGAAAAAAAAGAAAAAAAAATACCGAAAAATGAGAAAATTAAAAAAAAAATTGTTGTGTAATAATGGAGTCAAGAAGAGGATTGAATTAGAGGTTTTGGGTGTGTTTGAATGTGTTTACAGTTGTTCCCCATTGCTCCTCTATTCCTTTTGGTTTGTAGCTTCTCATCCATATTTATCCTCCCTTGTCCTTGGCCCCATTACATCCATAAAAAAACCTTTTGATTTGAACATGCATATGTTTTGAGTGTTGATATTAGAGGTTTGCCAAGTCTGTTTGTTGCTTGCTTTCTTGAGTGCATTGAGTTGAAATTGTTTATCCTAGACACTTGAGAGAAACACTGATAGAGTGCATTTGTGAGGTTCTGTTGCTTTTGATTCACCTCTTGAACTGGTTGATTATTTTGCCATGCTTGGAATTGCTTGGATGATTTCTGTGAGTATCTGCTTTGTTTGATTCTGTGTTGGATACTGTCTACTACTTTCCTTGTCCAGATTTCTTGAGGACTGTTTAATTCTGTTTCTTTCCTTGTCAGTCTTTGCTTTCTGTATGTTGAGTCTGAGTCACTTCTTGGATGTCCTCCTAACTGTTCCCTGATTTGCGTCTTGAGTCTGTGTCACTTCCCTGATATACTGAGTCTGTGTCACTTCCTTGTCAGTCTTTGCTTTCTGTATACACTCTCAGAACATGAATCACTTTCAAATGTAGAAACAATATCAACAACAATCTCATATTCATGTTCAGTGCGTGGAGAAGAAACATTCAAATGTGATAGCAAAAATTGGTTCTCATCATGCAGAGAGGTAGAATGAAAATCATGCTTATCAACAATACAATCATCAACATACCTCTCAATAGCATAATCATCAACAACAGAATCAATCACAGGTATGTTTACCTCCACTTCCCTGAAAGTTGGTAGAGTGGTGGAAGGTGAAGCTGGTCTACCTATCTCAAAAGTGTTGCTCATATCTGCCTGGTCCTCAAAATTTTCATCAGTCTCCTCAGGTGCAAGAGTGGGGACATAGGAGGGTGGGAAAGTAGATGGTGCAGTAATAAGCTCATGAATCTGCTCCCCATCTCCTATGTGGATGGCACCAACATCATCTGAAAGTTGAACATCTTGAAATGGTGATTCCTCTAAAACATAAGACTGTTCCTCAATGAGTTGAGTGGCCATCTGCCCCATCTGATCAATCAAACTCTGAATGGAAGCTCTGGTCTCTTGCTGAAATTGAATGTTCTGCACGGCTATCTGCCTCAGTAACTCCTTCAATGTAGGCTTAGAAGTAGTGGAAAGATGAGGAGTTGCTTGGGCAGGCTTATGAAACTGCAGCTGTTGTGGTTCCTGGACTGGTGGTTCTTGATATTAAAGCTGAGTAGGGCGAAATCTTTCCAAAAACATATGCTTAAGATCTTCCCAATTGGCTTTGAATTCTCGAGGAAGATAATAAAGCCACCCCCATGCTACTTCTTCTACTGAATGCAAGAATGCCTTTAAGAAAATCTGATCATCAGGGACATGTGGAGGTTTGCTTACAGAGCAAATGTGTTGGAACCTCTCTAAGTGTCTATGTGGGCATTCACCTGCAGAACCATAAAACTTAGGCAGCAAATCTATCAATCCAGATGTGAGAACGCAATGAACATCGTCCTCATTATGTGAAACTGGCTCCCAAAGAGCACTCTCAGGAATGGGAGGATGAGTCATATTGTTCTCAACATAGAAATCAGCAGAATATGCATGAGAAGCAATATCAGAGTTAGATGCAGAAGGAGAATCATAATCATAGACAGAATAAGCATTACTCACACAACCAAAATAGGTAGACATGTAGAAGGAAGAGGGGGAAAAGAAGAATGCAATGAAAATATGCAACTAAAGCTACCTAAATGCAACACACATGATAACACACATACAAAAATGAACACTCAAAACAGAACATCACACTCACAACACAAGACAAAACACAACATACACTAACACAACAAAAGACCTAAAACTGAACCGTTGGTCCCCGGCAACTGCGCCAAAATTTGATGGGTTGTCGCACCCCATGCAAATTTAATGTGCATTAAAGAATGCAGTATAGACTAGGAAGTGACTCCTAGGTCGTCTCTCAAGGACCAATTTTGCGGTTCAAGAATTAGGTCTCACACGAAGTGGGGGGGTTTGTGAAAGGTTTGTGTATGCAGATGAATTAAATTAAAACACAAATGCAAACAAAAATGTAAACAGAAATGTAAAAACGGAAGCAAATACAGAATAAGAACGGTTGGTCATTAACTCAATTACTATGCTTCCAATCACAGATTAACGACAAGTACACAGTACTCTAATCTAAATCCCACACGAATCAACCAACTAAGCGAAGGCTAATTCGGTCTTCAAAATTGCAAACTAAGTGAACGCAATACACAAATTTAATCAGTCATGCATCATACAGTCTAATCAGCTAAGCGAAGATTAAACACCGATTAGGCAACTAAGCATATACCCAATCGCAAGCACACAACAGATTAAATATTGAGCTAAATCAGAGCAGCAGTATGACAATTAAAGTGCAAGAGTCTCATGAATAAACTACTCTAGCCTCTAATCCAACACAACTAACCGACTAAGTGAAGGTCAATCATGCTTTCATAATCACGAACTAAGTGAATGCAATACACCTATTATGTCTTATGTGTTCTATACAGATCGATCAACTAAGCGAAGATACAATCACCAATTGGGCAACTAAGTGTATACCCAATCGCAAGAACACAGTCATACTTCATAGAGTGCCAGGCAGAGCAGAATAATCACAAGAACAGTCCAATGAATCTCAAGGAAACACTGTAATTTTGTTAACGACCAACTCACTAATTTAAGCTATCATGACAATTAAAGTAACACGATTAAAAGCCTTAGACAACATTCAAACATCAAACACTGTTACAAACTGATTAACAAACACAGTTAAAAATAATTAAACTCAACCTATTAACTAAATTAATTAAAAACCAAAGGAACCAACAAGCCTAATTTAATCCTAGCAAATTACTTGACACAATAGCAATTAACAAATGAATTTAAAAGTCCAATTGGCCAAAGAAAAACCTCATGGCCGTGCACTACTCTCCACCAAGACCAAATCAATTTTTAATCTTCAATGAACCTCCAAATTTATTGTCTTCTTGTCCCCATGTGTACCATGTCTCAAAAGAAATTAAAATATGTTTTAAACAACCAATTGAAAACCGTTCCATCACTTCTTCATGCAACAATTTCGGAATCCACACTCCAAGACCACAAAAATCGAACCCACCAATTGAATTCTACAAAAAATGCTTCAAAGACCAATGTGCAAATGGAAGATACCATGGGTGCTCCTACCAATGTGCCAAGTAAGCTAAACCAAATGAAAACAAACTCCAAAAACCTCTCACCATCCTTGCAATTCTCGGCAGCAACAAGCCAAAACCAAAGCTCAAAGTGGAAAAATTCTCTTAGTCAAAAGAAGCATCATATGTGTTTGTCCAAAAATGGCAAAAACTTAAATGCACATTCTCTCCTCCTTCCTATCTCCATTTTCGGTTTTCTTTCTCTACCAACACACCATTCATGTTTTCTTCATCCCTACTACTGTAAACACACCACAAAACTCAAGGTATCAAATTCAAAACAAGTCATGAACAATAAATCCAAACATATGCTACTTCAACCCAACCAAATCTTCCATTTCTTCAAGTTTCTTTGCAAAAACGAAAATGAATCCCTAGCCTTCAATTCCAGCACCGTCCAGCCACAATAAACAGTACAAAGTTCTGGTTGTAAACTTGCTTCAAACATCAAAACCGAAAAACAAGAAGAAAGAGTCCAAATCACAACACCCACACATCAACTTAAGCTCTCTTCAACCCAAAACTCACATAGAACTCCATTTTTATCATCCAACCAAATAAAATGCAAAGAAAACCGTGAACAACTGCAGAAATGGAAGAGGAAAACGAAATATAAAGTTACTCAAACCCAACAACCACCATAGAAATGCAAAGACAAGCTCCCAAGCTCAAGCTTCAAACATAGAGAACAAGCAAATGGAAGTAGAAATGAATGGTTTTTCACCACCAATGAGATAAGACAACCAAGAGTAAGTTAAGAGAAGAAGAAAATCTGCATCTTATTCATTGAAATGGCCAAAATTCAAAGCACCAAGCAAGCTCCCATGAGAGTATGTTCATACATGAAAACCCTAGGAGAGAAAAGTTGAAAACCGTGAGAATGAAGTGCTCTCCTTTTGGTGGCTCGGTATTTTCCCCTCATAAGACCGAGAATCCTCCCTAAGGTGGGGTCCACAACTAATTTAAAACCCTAACCTAAAAGACACATGTCCTACACATGGGTTTTTTTACAAAATTACCCTTAAAAGGGTCCAAAACACCTAATTCTAATTAAGGACTTCTAGAAAACGAAATTACAACTTTAATTAGAATCTAAATGAATAAATGTTGAGCCTTTGAATGTGTCACGCCATATCCTAATGCTCCAGATGATGTTTCCACAACTTCCCTGCAACCAGAAATGCGCTTAATCAACTCAGAAAATCCAAATTAGCACAATTACGAATTTCCGACCAAATTAAGCAGAATTCGGAAAACGGGGAAATAACAGACAATTAAACACAATTCCCTGGTTTATTTAAGTGCAATAAACTAAATACAGTTCAAGAAATAACGACTCATCAACGCACATTGGCAGATCAATCTAATGTTGTAGGTCCTTTTCACTTTAACAACATAGCCATGCCTACGGATCAAACGACCAACATGGTGATGAATCCAGCACTAATACACCTAGTACAAGGCAACCAGTTTCACGGCTTGTCAAATGAAAATCTGTATGATCATTTGACCACGTTTAGTGAAATCTGCAACACTGTGAAGATGGCAAGTGTATCAGATGAACGAGTAAAGCTTAGCTTGTTCCCATTCTCATTAGCAGGCAATGCTAAGGCGTGGCTTAATTCCTTTCCTGAAGGAACATTCACCACATGGGAGACTGTGGCTACAAATTTTGTCACTAAATATTTTCCACAGTCCAAAGTTACTCAAGGGAAGCTGGAAATTTCATCATTCAAGCAGGGTATGGAAGAGACTTTGGGTTAAGCATGGGATAGATTTAAGGGCTTGCTGAGAAAGACGCCAACCCATGGTTTTGACAAAACCACCTTGGTTCTTGCATACCTTGGAGGATTGAACACTCAGTCAAAGATGATGTTGGATGCCTTAGCTGGAGGCAATGTTAAACAAAAGACTGAAGATGAGGCATATGAATTGATAGAAAATATGGCTGCTAATGAGAGGCATACCTACACAAAAGAGAGGAGTTTTGCACTTGCCTGCAGATGACGCTATGCTAGCTCAGAACCATCTTCTGACTCAAAAGCTAGATAATTTAACAAAGATTCTCTCACAACTTCCTAAGGAGATTCGTATTGTTTCCCAAACACAGCAGTTGTGTGATTTCTGTGGTGGTGACCATATCAATGGTCAATGTGCTTTGCCTGAAGAGATGCAGCAAGAAGCTAATTTTATGGGAAATCAGTTCCAAAATACCTACCAAGGTAATGCCAAACAAGGTTGGAAGAATCATCCAAGTATTAGTCAGGCATCAAATTTCCCATCAGGGCAAACAGGAGGTTTCAGGCAACAGCAACCTTCACCTCTGTGGCAGCAGGTCACCCATTTGACAGAGGTTGTCAGAGACTTAAATGATAGATTTGATAAATTCTTGAAGGTTTATGAGTCCAATCAAGCAGGTAATCAAGCCAGCATCAGATCTTTAGAGATGCAAGTTGGGCAGTTGTCAAAAAGGGTAGATACCACTGAGAAGCACCAATTTTGGGCTAACACTGATGTTAACCCTAAAGAGGAATGTAAAGTTGTTGTTACAAGAAGTAAGCGAAAAGTTGAAAGGGAAGTTGTGGAGATTGGAAGCAGTGATGAGGAAGAGGAGAAAAGAGAAGTCATTGAAATAAGCAGCAGTGAAGGTGAGAAAGAAGAGGAAGAAAAATTTAGTCACAATAGACCATTTATAGAAAACCAAGTGATTGTGGTGCCTTCTGTAATCCAACAAATTCCTACAAGGATGAAATTTTATCTCGGAGATATGATAGATCTGGATACAGATGAAGATGAGCAAGAATTTGAAGTTCAACCTCCAAAAAGGAATTATCCGCCTAAGGTAAAGGATCCAGGTTGTTTGACACTTTCATGTATTATAAATGATTTTGAGGTAGAAGAAGCCATAATAGACTCTGGATTCAGCATTAATATGATGCCTGGACGGTTCTTGAGAAAGATTGGAGGGTTGACATTAAAACCGTCGAATCTTACTGTGACGGTGGCGGATGGTTCCAGTAAAAAGCCACTAGGTATGATGGAAGATGTGGTTTAGCGTGTGGAGCAGCTGGAGTTTTTGGCTGACTTTCTAGTTATGGGCATTGAAGATGATGAGAGGATTCCAATTATTTTTGGAAGACCTTTCATGGCTATGTCCAAAATGTTCATTAGTGCCCATGATGGAAGAATCGTGATGCGAGATAAGAAGAATGTGCTCTTATATACTGGTTCTAAAGGGAACAATATTAGAATAAAGAAAAGATCCAGATTCAGAAAGTTAAGAAGAGAAGTTGCATCAGAAGAAAGCATGACAGGTACCAATTCTAACAGTTGTAATGTTTTACAGGTACATAAAAATGAGGAGGTTGATAAAGGAGGAACAATTCACTCAGAAGATATACCACTTCCACGAGGCTCACAGGTAAAATTCAGGAAAAGGAAGTGGATTGTTGAAAATATCAAAGAAGATGGCAAGGTAGAGATCAAAAAACCATTTACTAAAGCCATCAAAAGAGTGGATAGAAGGAAATTAATGAGTTGGGAGGATGAAGATCCCAACCGGGATGGAAAGATTTGAAGATATTTAATTTTATCCCATTTGTTGTAGAACAATTTTTAGAATAGGTTTATTCTGGTTATGTAAGTTGAGGGATTTTTAAACATTTTTTGGGTAGCATCTACTGAGGGATGCTAAATTTTTATGTATCCACTGAAGGATACAGGAAGGTACACCTACTGATGGGTATTGGTAAGATTCGCACTTACTGATGAGTGCTAAACAGGTTCGGGTTAGGCTCATGACGTTAAACAAGCGCTATTGGGAGGCAACCCAGGTTTCTTTTTCTTTTGTACTTTGAATTTGTAGAATAGGTTGAACTTTTATTTTGTGTCTATGCTTGGCTTGTACAATGGTTCTGATGGTAGTATTAAAATGCATGACAAGTATTTGATAATGATTGAATGTGGTTGACTGAGAATGTATGTGTGTTGATATCCAGTTAAATGATTCACTAATTATATGAACAGATGTATTGTGGTTCATGATTGTGATTGTGATGCTAAGCAGGATAAATGAATGATGTGTGAGAAAGCATGTGTGTGAGGTTTTGAGCTCCAGAGTTCTTACTGATATATGTATTGTTCACAGGGAATCATGAATGATATTGCCTTAGTCTTGATAATTGATTGATTTGCATGCTTATGTTATATGATCAAGGCCATGTTTGGAAGCCCTTATCTAGCCAAAATTTCACCCAAGAAGTTTAAAATTTTATACCCTTTTTGAACCTTGGCCTTAAACAGGACGAGAACCCTTGATTTGAAATTATTTATCTTGAGTAGAGTGGAGAATAATCCTATGTGATGAAAAGGTTCAAGTTTGGGGTTGTATGGGGAAATTGAAAGGCAAAAGAAGAGCGTTGAGTTCAAGTATTGAAAAGAAAAATGCATGAGTAAAGAAGAAAAAGAAAAAGTAAAAGCATGAAAAAGGAACTCAATGCAAAATTGATAAAAAGGGAAGAAGTTAGGAATAAAGGATTTTGGTGATAGAGAGTTTAAACTTGAACCTTTTCAATGATGAAATAGCTCTCTTAACTCAAGGATTTTACAATCTAGAAAAACCAAATTTTCTTGATAGCCTAGCCTCATTACAAGCCTTGGAAAAGTCCTTGTGATGGTATTTGCATGTAAGGATTTTTATTGTTTTAGATACATGGCAATATTGTTTTATGTGGCATGTGAATAGTAAAGAGTGGAGTGATTCCTTAAACACTTGAGTGATTGAGTGAAACACTTGCTTGGTAAGAATTGTTGAAATCCAGGTTTACATCTATGCTTAGTGGATTGATCGTTCATGAATAAAATATCTGTTGGGAAATATTGAAGTAGGTGAACTAGATTGGATTGAAAGCATGCTTGCATTTTGGTATGATTCCACTGAAAATCTGAATT
Organism: Vigna reflexopilosa; assembly: GCA_027742785.1. NCBI lineage: Eukaryota > Viridiplantae > Streptophyta > Magnoliopsida > Fabales > Fabaceae > Vigna > Vigna reflexopilosa. The sequence goes on from CM050921.1 coordinate 18,775,624, forward strand.
GGAAAATAACTTGTCATGAAGAAAAGGGTTTTGAAAAGTGTAGAACTATTTGATGAAAAATTGGAAGGCCAAGTCTTGTTTTGTTTTGCTTGAGGACAAGAAAAGTTTTAAGTTTGGGGTTGTGATAACGGTCTTAAAACCGTTATTTTTATGCATAAATTTGATATTAAATCACACCCTTTGTAGATTAAAATGACCTTAGAATCAAGTAAAACTCTTAAGTTGTGTTACATGAGAGTCAAAAGTTGTTTTTAGAGATATTATGCTTGTTTTGCATTGTTTTGCAGGGTTTTTGATGAAAATTGAAGATGGCAATGAAGTAGGAAGGTCATAGACTCAAGAATGAAGGAGAAAAAGGAAGAAAAGAAGAGTCTGTGAACCGCTCAGCGGTAACTTCCACCGCTGAGCGTCCTAGTGCAAGGAAAAGTTGTTGTCTGGTGCCCAGGCGGTGACGCTAAGCGTCCACAGCGACAAGAGGCAAATCGCTCAGCGGTCATTTTAGACGCCTGGGCGGTGGCGTGTGTTGAGGCAAACCGCTCAGCGGTCATTTAAGGCGCCTGGGCGATTGTCTATTTTTATATTTTGGATTCTGAGATCTTTCTGTTATCTTTTTGGCTTATATATAGCCCTAGTGCGAATCCAAATGTAATTCTTTTGGCAGAGAACAACGTCCACAGCAGCTTTACACCTTGGGAGGAGATTTCTTGGATGTTTAGGCTCTACTTTATCAATTCTAGGGTTTGCTTTTCCATTCTTCAATTTAGTTCATCTAGTTTCACCATGATTATGGGGAACTAAACCTTTTATTGTTGGGGAACAATGTAATCTTTTGAAACCCTCATATATTGAAATTCTTGTTTACTTTATATGCTTGCATATGCTTGATTTATCAATTGTTGGGTTCTTTACCTTTGCTTAATGCTTTTACCGTTTAACTCATTCGGTAGATGTTGTTTGTCTTTATTGATACGGGGACGTACAGTAATGTCATGAACTGGGGAGAATTCCTTGATTATGTTAATACCGCCTAGGGATAGGGGTAGGACGATCAATTGTATTTTGCTTCCGCTTTTTATGCATTATTAGTTACTAGGGGAGGCTAGGGATAGCAAGCCGGTAATTAGTAATAGGCTCTTTTCACCAAGGGATTGGGTTAAGGGTAGACCAAGAAAGTTTGCATGGCAATATGATAAATAAGCAAAGTAAATAAGAAGAGGTGATATATGAGGGTGGATAAGATGAAATTGTAAACCCCAACAACCTCATTTATTCATAGTTTCTCTTAGTCAATTGAATTCTTGCATTTGCATGTTTATCTTTGTTTTGCATTTAAACCATTCAAATTATTTTCTTTTACTCAAGTCTTAGACAATTTGTTTACACGAAAGATAAGGCCTTAAGAGTCCTCTGGGAAGAACGATATTGGGATTACCGATTATTATTACTTGATACGATCTGGTACACTTGCCAGGGGTTTAACAGTAAGACCAAGTATTGTTTGCCTAGAGACTCATCGACCTAGACTTTCATGTGATTGGTTGATTATTTAAAACTTGAATAAAAAAAATTGGGTTTTAGAATGCAAAAACGAAAATTTAATATGCATCCAAACGTTGATCAGTTGGCAGTTGAATGATATGGATGAATTTTGTTGTTGGGGTTTCCGACTTATCCTAATCCACTCTCATATATTTAAGAATTCTACTTTTTCATTAATGTCAATGCCACTTTCTAATTTACCCTAATCCCAATGTCTTGGTGAAGAAAGACTACTCTTAATTACTAGTTTACAATGTCTTGTCTCCCTAGCAATTGTTCATGCATTACATTCGCACAGAAGCTTAAAGGCAATCGGTCCTCCTATCCCTATGTCTAGGTAATATTGCTCCCGAGAGAATTCCCCCATGTCTAGATCTACCCATATGTGTCCATAAAGATAAAATCAAAGATCACACTATTGAATAATGAATTAAACAAAGCATGCATAGAGAATAGAGGAAAAACTCTAACATATATGAAATAAAGCATCAATTCAATATATGAGAGTTTCAAAGGATTACATCATTTCCCCAACAATAATGGAGGTTTAGTTCACCATAGACATGGTGACACTAGATGAAAACAATGAAAAGAATGAAAAGATAAACCCTAGAACTTGTAGATTGGAGCTTCCGCATCCAAAATCTGCCTCCAAGGGGTGAAGAGTGTGTTTCTGTGTCTCCTCTGCCAAAGATAGACCCTCTAGGTCATGCAAATCTATTTATAATTCATTAAAAATCAATAGAAATTGGCCCAGGCCCAAAAGCATAGCGCTCAGCGTTGGGTTACCGCTTAGTGGTAGGTGCGGCACTCAAGATGGACATTCAGCGTTGATGCTCAGTGCTGAGGTAACGCTTAGTGGTGGGCGCGATACTCAAATTCTCCCCTCAGCGTTAGCGCTTCAGCGTTTGACAGAGATCTACACAGCGAAGCTGGCGCTCAGCGGTGTTATAGCGCTCAGTGGTGGCTGTGTTTCTTCCTTTGTGAACTTTTCCATCTTTTCTTAATTCCAACTCCTTCCTACTTTAGCTTCCTTTATCCAATTCATGTTAAATCCTACCAAAACAAGGAAAACCAAGCATAATGCAAGTTTCTAACTTAAGCTTTGACTCTCTTATTCTCTAACTTAAGCAAAATGCATGATTTCAAGCTAGTTTCTAAGTCACAAAGGGTGAGTTTTGAATCAAATTTAAGTATAAAAATAACGGTTTTGGAACCGTTATCAACACAGTGTATACTTATAATTCAGAAGCTGGATGATCTTGGGGCCAATATGAAAGATAGCCCTAAAGAGGAATGTCAAGTCATTATCACTAAAAGTGTCAAAGTTTTAGATGAGAGAAAAATAGAGAGAAAAGAAGAGGAAAGTTTTAGTGAAAAAGAGAAAGAAGAAGAGAAAGAAAAAGAAGAGAGTGAGAGAAAAGAAAAGGAAAATGTAGGAAAGAAAAGAAAAAAAATAGAGGAAGAAGATGAGAGAAAAATAGAGAGAAAAGAAAAAGAAAGGTTGAGTGAAAAAGAGAAAGATGTAGAGGAAGAGGAAGAAAAAGAAAAGAGAAAAAGTGAGGTTGAGAGAAAAGAAAAGGGGAAGAATGTGGAAGAAGAGAGAAAAGAAAAAGAAGAGGTTGAGAGAGAAAAGGAAAAAATTGAGAAAAATCTTTTGTACCCTAAGGAGTGTTCCAAGGAGGAAAAAGAGAGGGAAGAAAAGAAAAAGGGAGAGAAGGAGGATGAGAGAAAAAAGAAAGAATCATACGAAAAACCCCTTCCTCACCCAAAGAAGTATCATAGGAAGGAGAAGGAAAAACAGTTTCAGCGTTTCATGGAAATCTTTAAGAAATTGGAGATTAAAATTCCTATGATTGGGACACTACATCAAGTTCCTGGTTATATTAAATTCCTGAAAAAATTCAACAAAAAGAAAAAAATATATCCAGGAAAGGGAACAATTGAGGCAACGGGCAACTGTAGCGGGTCAAGCTAGTGACATTAAAGAAGCGCTTGCTGGGAGGCAACCCAGTTTCTGATTTTGTTGTTTTTTTATTTTTTATTTAGTTGTGTGGTGTGGATTTAATTTTGTCCATTTTAAAAAAGAAATCATATTTTTCTCTTCAGGAAGAAACTGATGCAGCAAATTATATCAATATATTTTTATTTATTGCTTACCATTATTGCCATAATATTGATTCAAATTATTACTATATTAAACTAATATTTCAAAAACATTCTAAAGTGATGTGTCCCGCATTAAGGAAGATTATTTTATTATTTTCCTTTTTCCTTTTTTCCTTTACCCACCATTAATTATTATTCTCTTTAATTTTGATTATTTACTTTCCCGGACGAAATTGGGTGTTAACAAAAACTTAACACAGTCTCACTGTTTGTTCGTGCTTCCATTTCTGCTTGAACTTTCTTCTTCGCAGACGACTGCGATAAAGAAAGAAGGTTATTTTTAAGTAGTTTTTGTCTTTGTAATGTCATTTCATTCACATTTCTAAGGTTGACCGATTGTTTTCGTTTATCTTTAGGCTGTTTTTCGTACGTGGTCAGCAAACTTCATCATCTTCTTCAAGGACACCATTTCAAGTATGTTTTTTTTCCTTCAATATCTCTTACCTATGATAAATATTTAATTTTGGTTCTCTACGTCTATGTAATTTAGTTTTTATTTTTTTTTCTTTAATTCTTTCCCTTTAGAGCACTAGAGTATGGATCGAAGCTGGATTCATCAACATCGTATTAGTGAAGAGTATGACCGAGGAGTTTCTGAGTTCATACTCTATGTTAAAGAACACGCAAAACCAATGAACGGGGCATATTTTTGCCCTTGTGTTTGTTGTCTCAATCTAGTACATCAAGACTTGGACAACATCCGTGATCATCTGTTCATCTATGTAATAATGAGAAGTTATACAGTTTGGACTTGGCATGGGAAAGTATTATATAAGCCAACAATTTTAAGAGGTTCGGATTATGTCAATGAATGGACGAGTGATCATTTAGACGAAATGGTACGTGACGTTGGCGAAGAAAATTTCAGAAGAGCTCATTTATACGATAGTCTTAAGAACAATTCAGAACAAGAGTTGTATCCAGGATACATCAATTTTACAAGGTTATTGGTTGTTTTGAAATTGTTTTGTTTGGAAACACTACAAAAAAAATACAATTTATCTACAGATATTTATATACGGATTTTGATCCGTACATAACATAAATATTATATACAAATTTTATATACAAATTTTTAAAAGTGATTTATATACAGATTTTTACCTACCAATTTTTCCATATATAAAATCTGTACCTAATGAAAAGAAAAGTTAATTATCAATATTATATACGAATTTTCAAAATTAATTATTAAAAAATAAAAATAATATTATGTTTTCCTATCTCCCTCCTTTCCTTAACCTAAATTTCTCCCACTCTAACACTCTTAGTTATTCCCTCTCGCCGAGCTCCTCCTTAGATCCTTCTCTCTTACATGCATTCACCTCAATCACTTCTTTCGCTCTCACTTGTCTCTCTCGCACTCACACCCTGTGCCTCTCGTTTACTCTCGCACTAACTACTTGTTCACCATTGCTCATTCTCTAATCTTCTTCTTCGTACTCAGCTGACTGTTTTGTTCTTTGCAGGTTGAAATTCCCTTTCTGATTGGTTTTTTCCATCTTCAAAACCCCACTTTGGTTTCTTCCAACTCTAATGGAGCTTCACTTCTCGAAGTCGACGACGCCTTGAATTTCCCTACATATCCGACAAGAATGCCGACGAAGATCGCGAACTTAGAATCACCGTCGATGACAAAGGACCGGTAGGGAAGAGGATGAAGGACGTCATGCTTTCCAAGGGGAAACCCTTGATCTTGGAGAAGGTTAGGGTTTGGGTGTAGAGCATGGCCAGAGGCAGTCCTTTATGCCTAAAAAAAAATATTTGCTAAGTTAATGTGTATGATGTTGTTAGGGACTCTCGCATTAGACTTTGGGTGAACTATTCTTCTGGTTTCTTTTCTTCTTGCAAATTATGATGACAATGAGAGATGAATGTTGATTTCTCAAAAACTTTGAAAAAACTTTTGGCTTGTCTACTATTTTCATTGAATCTACACTGATGGAGAATAGAAGAGTACCTGAATCTGCAGATCCGTTAATGCCTTTGAGGCCTGAATTCAAAGGGTTTGCACCTATCGACCTATCCACATCTTTGTGCTTTTATTATTTTAATTTGTACATGATCAATTGATGATAAAAACTATGGTTGGTCTGATAAATATCTTATACAAAAGTCAAGTAATTTATCATAAATCATCAACTCAATTGTCAACCTCCACCCTTCCTTTTCTTTTTCTTTTTATCATTTTCCTTGGTCTGTCATACTGTTTAGAATCTAAGAATCTGGTTAGCATGTGATTCCCACAATAACAGGTGATATGGATTTTTTATTTCGTGATCTATCTACTCTTCATGATACCTGTTTTGCCAATGCAAATGTAATACCTTTAATATCACTGGTTTGTAAAAGTTTTGGGATCACAACATTTTTTCCTCGAGCATTTATTTGTGTACAATCTTTTAATTCGTCAATAGTTCTGATCATATATGCTACATTTGAAGATTGAATTGAACTTGAGGTCGTGCTGTTTCAGAACAGGTTGTACCAACTTGCACCAAATAATATTGCATGGGTTGGTTTACTAAATTGCTCAAGTGATCCAACCGTAAACATTCAGGAGGAAGATATCATGGGAAATATGAAGACGACGGATTTTCAGACAATCATGATAATTCAACGGTAATCACACTTTCTGCTTCCTGTAAAAAAATTATCATTATTTCAACTTAGCATGTCATTTTCTAGCACGATAGTTGCTTGAACATAACACAGCACTAGTTCCTTTCGGATTTGGTCTAAAGTTATGAATTCTAATAGTCTGAACTGAGAGCAGGATGACTTGACGGAAATTGAGAAAGAAGAAATTGATCCGGCAATAGCACTTTCTCTTTCAGAGGCAGATCTGAAAGGGAAAAAAGTTATTGGTGAGATTTATGCTTTTGCTTTTTTATTTATCTTTTTATTAAAATCAGGAATCCAGTGTGCCAGGTTACCTAAAATGTATATTCTAAACATAATGCATATCGATTTATTAAGTTCTTGTGTAACAATCTAAGTGTCTTGGTGTCAGTGATCAAGTATCTCGATTAAAATGTAATTCTTATCTATACCATAATTATCAGGATTTGTTGATTTTGATGCTTGGTTGAAAAAGAACTGAACGTATTTTTCATATGGTTAGAGTCATTAAAAGAATCTGAAATTTCATTTGGTAAAATTTTGTTTGGAAATGGATTCCCGATTTTTTTTTCCTGCTAAATGCCTCATGTTTTTGCCTCTCAAAACCAAAGGATGACTCTGAATTTGAAGATGATGAACTGTGTCCACTTGACGATGAGGAAGAGAAACGTATTGGGGAAGTTCAGCAAGATGAAGATGACCATCATGCTCAAATTCAAGATGAAGAAAAAAATCTGGATGAATTTCAACTTGAGGAAGATGAACAACTAGCCAGGGCAATTCAAGAAAGTTTGAGCATTAGTTCTCCTCCTCGATCTGACACTGATTCTTTATTTCAACCTTTTGCAAACTTATTCCTACCTGTATACAGGTACCTGTGGAAAAAAATTATATCTTTTATCTGTAGTTAGAGCCCAATTTCAAATACAACATATGGAAATTGCCAAACTTCACTGATTGTGGTAAACAGAGGGGGACAAATTATTGTCCTCATTAGTAAAATTGCTTTAATGGAACACATGCAGTAAAAAAAGTCAGTCCAAACAGAGTGTTTCCAAACTTCATTAAGAAGAATTTCTGAAATTGTACTCATTAGTTATTATAAGAAATGTATACCAAAAGATTGATGACATTTTATCTTCATTTTCATTTATAGAAACACAGGATAAACCTGGTTTTTGCAAAATGTGCTTGCAGGACTTGTGCTGGTTGCAATGCCGAGATTGGCAGTGGAAGATTTTTGAGTTGCATGGGAGGTTTTTGGCATCCCGAATGTTTTTGTTGTCATGCTTGCAAACTTCCAATCACTGATTATGAGGTTAGATTCTTGGGTTGATTGGAATTTTTTTTTTGTTAATATGATTGTAAATAATGTTTACATCCATATCCATTTACAGTTTTCAATGTCTGGAAATGGCCGTTATCATAAATCCTGCTATAAGGAGTTACATCATCCGAAATGTGATGTTTGCAAAAACTTTGTAAGTAATGGCAATGAACATTCATTCATGAAATTTTCCTTTCATTTTCTCTTCTTTACATCATACCCTTCTGTTGTCCTGATTTTTGCATTGCTTTTTGACTGTAGGGTCATCACCACTTACCTGAAACTAGAGGACTTTGCTTGTCTGAAGAGCAAACTGTTCCCACTGTAGAGATCTCTTGGTCCGTTTTGGTTCCATTTTGCAGGTGTAGTAGGAACCAATTTCAAGAAAACCATAATGTCTCTTGCAACTTCCAAGCTATTATTTCTTCTTTTGACTTTAGGGGCCTAAGTCAACTATATTGCCCATGAAAGCTTTTGTTATTTTAATTGAATTGTATACACAGATACAAAACACACACTTTCTTTTTCCTTGGCTAGCTGTTTTAGTTTTGAAGGTATACGATTGTTTGACATGGTACCGTAGGTTTTCCAAGTAATTAATTTAGAGTTAAATACTCTCCTTCTCACTTAACAATGCATTTGCACTAGATGCTCTGCTAAAGTAGAGCCTAATTGGCTTTTCCACAAAATCTAAAGGCTTTCAACTTGACATGACAGTTTTCCTTTCCTTCGATTGGGATTACAACCATATGAAAGGGCTGTAGAACAGTATTATAGTTCAAATCGTTGTTCAAACTGTACTTTTTTTCAAGTTCCATTACACTTAAACTAGAATGATACCAATTTAATATAATCAATGCAAACGGGATATACACATCCACTATTTACTCAATGTTGTTTCATGTTAGTGATTAGTGATGCTATCATAATTGCAATTTAGCTTCATTCATGGTGATCTGAACTTTGCATTGACTTTAAAGTGAAAAGACACTAAACCCTTTTATGAGATAGAACAGAGGACAATCATACCTTTTGTACAGTCAGTGTTTGCATCGATATTCTGAATATTCATGTATTTTCTTTATATATAGTTGAGACATTTAATAATTGCAACTTGCCTTTCTTATCAATTTACATTTCACTTATTGTCCTTTGTGCTTTACTTATTAGACTGATTGATGAAGGAAAGTTAATGGATGCAATACTGCCTAAGATTGAAAGACAAATAGCTGGCTGCTACATTAGCCCTAAGGTTTGTAAATAATTTCCTTTTTCATGGATTTGTGGGATGCAGTTTATATATGTGATGGGGGTTTCTAGGAAATGCTAACAGTGAAGTTTTTCTAACATTATTCTTGGCTCAATTTCATGTGGATCTCACTAAAAGAAAGTAGCCCTTTATGTTGCTTGACTTTCCATGAAATCACCAACTTCTAGGATATAAATACATGGGTAGAGTTTATTTTATTCTTCTCAAAACCATTCATAAGCGTTTAGGTGATTTAATTATTTACATGTTATATAGTGGCTATGACCAAATGGTCAGGATATTTCAATCCATTCTTCCTTATTTTTTGTAAGTAATTAAATTTCAACACTAGGTAAAGTGGGTTGATGGGTGTCGCAGCCCACACAAATTTAATGTACATTAAAGAATGCACTATAGACTAGGAAGTGACTCCTAGGTCGTCTTTCAAGGACTAAATGTGGTTCGAGAATTAGGTCAGACACGTAGTGGGGGGTTTTGTGAAAAGTTTTGTGGTTGCGGATGAATTAAATTAAAAGACGGATGCAATCAGAAATGCAAACACAGATGAAAAATGTAATCAAATACAAAATGAAAACGGTTGGTCATTAACTCAATTACTATGTTTCCAATCACAGATCAACGACAAATACACACTACTCTAATCCAAATCCGACACGAATCACCCAACTAAGCGAAGGCTAATTCGGTCTTCAAAATTGTAGACTAAGCGAATGCAATGCACAAATTTAATCAGTCATCCACCATACAGTCTACTCAACTAAACGAAGAATTGACACCGATTAGGCAACCAGGTAGACAATAGATTAAATATTGAACAGAATCAAAGCAGCAATATGACAATTAAAGTTCAAAAGTCTCAAGGAAACAATGTAATTTTATTAACAACCAATCAGACTAACCTAAGTTACCATGACAATTAAATTAACACAATCGGACAGTAAACTAAACACTACAGCAGATAAATCTCCAAACATAATTAAAATTATTAAAATGCAATAGTAAATTAAGCAAATGAAAAATATCTCAACATAATGTAAAATATTTTAGAACAAAAGAAATAAACAACACAATTTTATTCTAACAATTTATGCGACCTATGTGAATCTACCAAATGGAATTAAAATTGCAATGACCTTAAAACCCTCTTGGCCGTGACATTCTCCAAAAGCAAATGAGATTGAAAGTATTTCCAAAATTGCCGTGACACATGCTGCACCATCCAAGACCGAAAATCAATAAACCTTTTCTAGTAAAAGGAATTGAATCCGCTTCAGCTAATCACTTCTTCGTTCTCAAAATAAAGGAAAAAGAAATATTTCCTACACACAGCTGCAGCTATTGGAACGTCTCATCATCATAGACCCAACCTAATCTACTTAACATTAAATGAAAGCTAAAGAAATTCTAAGACATTCCTTGCTGCAGAACGAAATGACCAGCCCTATTTCCTAGAATGACAGAAATAAAATATGCTTCTAAACTCCATCCGCCCGCCGAACAAGGTGCATCCATTTCACAGAATTGAATAAGCGCTTTTCTAATTTACGAAAAATATAAATGAACATAACAACAGTTCAACCAAAGCTTCAATCACAAAGTGCACAAACCAAATAAAAAAAATGAGTAATCAACAAAAAGCAATAAACATCAGCTCTTAATTCCTAGCGTAACCGGCTTCCCATTTCTAATTGAAAGAAAATAAATGTTCCAAGAAGGCTAAGTGTCTCTCGGTTGGACCACTTCCAGCCCCCAAGCACCGGGTGCTCTTCAAAATGGAAAGATAACTCCAACGTGAGTGGCTACTGCTGCCAAAAGAAATGCACCTTCTAATTGAAAATATAAATAAGCATTTGCATGAAAAAGAAAAAGAAAAGTGTGCTCTTCATTCTCCAAATTATTCAACCCGTGTCCACCGTGAACAACATTGCCAGCTCTCCCAAAAAAAACGTTCCAAAACTAAAACCCAAGAGTAAGTGGCGGCTGTGTGCACCTATGCATTATCTATCCATTCCATCCTCAATATTCAAAGAAAAGAAATCTCTCCCCGTGACAGACCCTCAATGAATTCTCAAGCAATTTTCTGTAGCAGCGTGCTCCCTCTTTGGAAATAACCTTCAGCCATTGCCCTCCATCTCGGTTCATGTGTGTGCTTTTCTCCAAGGAATAATGTGTGATGGGGGACTCTAGGTGGCGGCTACAGTACCCCTCTAATGAGAATGTTTCCTAGGGTGCAGCTAGACTTCCATGGGCCCCCCTTTGTTGGATGCTGGACGTCTCTTCAAGCACCTCCACTTTTCGAATTCAATCAGCAAGCACCGTGCACTTCTTCTTTAATTGCTCAAACCGTGACACACTTCTTTTTACTTGATGCCACCCCCTACCAATTGAAGCACCCCTCTCCAAGCCACCTGGACCGTGTGTTAATTGTGTGTGGCTGCTGCAGCTTCTCTCGTGCAGGCCGTGTTTTGATTTCTTTGCCCGCTGCACACCTTTCTCCAATTGCACATTCCACACACCACGTGCCTTGTTGGATGAAGCCCTCTAAAATTCACGTGCTGGTGCTGGACATTCTTTTCTGTGTTGGACTCACATTCAGCAAAATGAATCATGCACTTGTGGGCCGTGGAATGTTGCTGCTGGATGCAGCTAAAATGTTTTTTTCTTTTCTTAAAAAGCAAGCCCATTAGCTCTTTTTTTATGAACGTGCAGCAGCCAAAGCTTTTTTTTTTTCTAATTCAGCGCCACTCCATTCTTCTTTTTAAGCTTCCAATTTGCTTTGTTGGCAATGTATTTTTCTAATAAGGGGATGAAAATTGAAGTTAAGCCCTTCATAATGCAAACCGTGACATTGAGGTGGCATTTCCTTTGATTCTCAAATTTTATCCAATAATTTTCCTACAATTAATAATGCAAATAATTAGTCTCAGATAATTCAAATTAATTAAAATTAGAATTTTCGATCAAATTAAGTACAATTAGCAGAAACTGGAAAATACCGGACAATTAAGCATAATTCCCTTATTAATTCTAACACAATAAACTAAGTGAAATCAATAAAATATCGACTATTCATGAGTTAGTGCATGAGTGGGCCATGTTGGAGATATAAAAGTCATTTTAATGGTTTCTATTTATTTGTAGCATGGTTATAATTATGTTACTATTAAATTTTATATCCTGGTAGTTTGTTTTTTCAGCCTATGGTGTCAATTTCAAATTTTCAAATATATATGTTTATTCTCATTGCATATATATATATATATATATATATATATATATATATATATATATTTTATTTCTTCTGCAGTGCCACTTTTTCTTCTATGCCTTCAAGATATCATAATTTATGAAAATACTTTCATAGAAGTAACTCACTGTACTGATTGCATGTAAAAGAGATACCAGTGAGTTTGATACATGCTCTAATCGCCTTAGTTTTTGTGATTTGATCATCTGTTAATTTTACACCTTAATTGTAAAGTTCATTTCAATCAAATCCAATGTATTATGAGTTACAATGCATTGGTTTTTGGCATTTTGAAAGAGTTTAGAAATATTAAAATAAATGATGCAGTATTGAAATGCACAAATTAATTCTACATAAAATAATACATCTCGTGTAATTCACAATATAGTTCAAATTTTAAGTTAAACATAATCTCTTAATAAAATATATCATAGGTGACAAAGTCCTGGTTAATACATAAAAATAGATGTTAGTTCATAATAATCTCATGAAAAAAGACTCTCTTTTTTTATTCCTTTTGCTTTTTTAATTTCAATCTAATTACCACAATGTTGTATTGGATTGGTTGATGAACACTCTTAGAATAGATTATCTATATCAGTATTATAGAACTTTGAGTTTTTTAAGTACTTTGTGATCTCAATTAACTCTTAAAAGCCTTTCTTCATTTTAGCTGTCTAACTTTTATCCTTTGAATGACATTTTCAATTTACCCATCTTTCTTGGTGTATTATTTTTTATTTGAATGTCTTAACGAATTCTACCTATAATATTTTCATTTTAAAGCTTTGTTGGACTTTTATTATATAAGGAGTAACAAGTATGATATATCTCCAATTGCTCTGTCATGAAGAAAGGTGCAAGCAGGGAACAGAGAGAAGGAAAGGAAAAATGCATGAGGTATGAAATTAAACTTTTATTTTTCTGAAAACTTACAATTAAAAAAAAGGATTGTTTCCATTAGGCTATGTTATTGTTTAACATGCAGTATTGATTTTATTTAATATAGGCTGAGTCAAGTAACATATAAATATTTATAGTTTTATAATGATGAGGTGTACTATCTTCATAGGGCTTTGCTATTCATTGATTAGCCACTAATAAAACGTAGGTTGTATCATCTGTTCTAATCCCAGTTTTGCTTCTTTCTGGAACTATGTAAAAGTTGCCCATTTTAGGGTGATGAAGCATAGCAATTACAAATGTTTATGCCTTAAATATTTTATTTTATCTGCCATGTGTTTAGATCTATTTGAAATATTATTTAACTAGTTTTGTTTCAAATGACCACTAATCCAAGTCTACTATAATTATGTCATTTCTTATCCCCTCCCTTTGTTTTCAGATTCCATCAAGCTTGAAGAAGGTCTTCCACCCAAATTTTTTTGTGCAGCATTTGCAGAGCTAGCAGCAATTGTTTGAGTTTCTTTTTCAGTAGAGCTTGATTCTATTTTAGGTGTAAATTATAGTTTAATTAATATTCAACTCTATACTGTACAAGGGCCGGTTTGTTTTGAACTCTATTTATAGAGTCTTTCTATAAAAATTTTATGTTTTAATTATTTGTTTAAGTATAATTATATATTATAAATTCTTTACATTTGTTGAAAGTTGAAACTAATTAATAGAAATAACCTTATATAATATTGTATTTGTAAATTTCTTTGTTTCAGCTTTCTGTATTTTACAAATAAATTTTTTTTTCTTTATTGTATGTTACATACGGATTTATCTATATGTAAATTTTTTTTATATATAAAAGGATTACATATGGATATTATATACGAATTTATCCGTATATAAATTATATACGGATTTATCCGTATATAACTTATCTACAACAGTTTTATATACGGATTTTTGTCCGTATATAAGCCGTATGTAACCAAGATTATATACGGATTTTGGGTCTCATATATGGATTTTAGCTGTATGTAATTCAAGTTTTTCTTGTAGTGAAACGGATGGACTGATAAAAGTTTCACGGAATTGTTGGAGTTACTGAAGGAGATGCTTCCAAAAAATAACAGGTCACCTATACGTAATTATGACGCGAAGAAAATTCTATGTCCAATGGGTTTGGAATACAAAAGATACACGCATGTCCCAATGATTGTGTATTGTATAGAGATCAGTATGCTTCAATTAAGGTGTGTCCGACGTGTGGTTCGTCACGATTTAAGAAGAAACTTGATGGAAATAACGATTAACATAATGAAGGTCCACCGTCTAAGGTTGTGTGGTATTTCTTGGAAAACAGGTTGGCTTCGTTTTTACACCAAGAGGGGGGGGGTGAATTGGTGTTTTGTCAAAAACAAAATCTTTTCGCAGTCTTGCCATCAGAATATTAAACTTTTTACACTTTCTTGAAATGCAAGTAATTAAAAATCATATGCAGTGGAAAAACGCAGTTGACTGTGTGAAAAGTAAAGTTGACTACAAAGTAAAAGTGTAGGGATAGAGAAAATCAAACACTGATTTTTATACTGGTTCGACCAACAATGCCTACATCCTGTGTCCTTCCAACCCAGGAAGCAAATGCACTATAATGGTTGCGGTTTTTACAACAAGGAATTTATAGAAGACCTCCACGTCAAAAATATAACTCTCCTCTCTAACCAAAACTAAAATATAGCTGCAAAACAATACAACCAGACTTACAGCAAGAATCCCCTCTTCTGCAATCTGCAACACCACTTTGAACAATCCTCAAAGTGAACAATCCCCTGTAACCAACAGGTTCAAATACCAGCAGTCTTTACGGATGCCAAGCTAAAATAACAATGCAGCAGTCTTCAAGGATGCCAAGCCTGAACGTGATCAACTCAGAAGCACCTTCTTGTCCAGATACTGATCAATCTTTGAGTCTGCAAAAGAACCTCCCTTTGAATCTCTTTCAAGAAAGATCACCACCGTCTTCTTGGAGAATTCTTGGAGCTCTTACAATAGAGAATTCAATCTGAAACAGAAATGAAATTGTCAGTTCATCAAAAGTCTTTTAACTGATTTGTGATCAGTCAATTTATAGATTTCTGTTAATCAGACAGACTCTCAGTCGATTATGTTACTAATTCAGTCGACTGGATTATGACAGTTATAACAATCAGTCAACTTGGTAGCATACAATCAACCAAAAACAAAACACATTTAATATAGTTGACCAAGACATTAATGCTCAACTAACTTTTAAAAATATAGTTGTTAGAGTGCAAGAGCATAACATAATTTCAAATCAGATAACTAATACAATCGAATGTGTGGCGCACATAGTCGACTTCAATCATGTAAAACATTTTGAAATTCTTTTCTTCTCAAAAATTCACAAAGAACTAATTCTCAAAATCTGTACAAAGATTTTAGCATAGTTGAATCCATTAATAATGCAGTCGACTACACTAGAACTTTGTCACACAGTTATAAGTTCATGAAAGTGCTTGTGGTTTTCAGCTTTAAAACTTGTGCAGAAAAACATATGTAATGATGCATTGCACATAACACATAAAGCATATATACACGTTCCACATATATATATCAATCAATCAACATAGAAACATGTAACATAGTACATAAGCATGTTCATAGATATAACAATCAATTTGCATAAGAACAAGTAATAACAACAAACAACATATGCATGTTATTAAGCAATGTGTTGTCATCATAAAAAACTAGATTGATATAGAAATTGTGTTGTCAACAATCTCAACAATCTCCCCCTTTTTTTATGATGCTCAACCATGATTAATAACCAACCATGTTTGCACAATCAAATACAAAACAGAGTAACAACAGATATATCACAGTTCAAGTAACTCTTTATATAATACAGTCAAAAAGCAAAATATCAAGCAAGTATGAGATAGAGTAAACATTCTCCCCCTTTCATAAAGCTTTCATAAATTCTTTCCCCCTTTGTGCATTAACAAAAAAGGAATGCTTTATATATTTATGCTGACTTTTCAAACCGAGATGCATCAAAAAGTGTAAATGATAACTCCCCCTGAAATGCAGGCATGTGAAAGAAAAATGTGTAATATGTGATACTCCCCCTGTCATTATGCATAAATATCAAAACCAGATCAGATGCACAATTTAGTACAACACAGAGTATACAAAACAATATAGTACAAATTTGTATCAAAGACAAGATATCAAACAACTTAGTCAAGCAATGATACAATCATCAACAATCTCACAATATTATCTCAAATAAGATATTTAAAATCAATTTATATCAAAGATAATAGCAGATATTCAGAATAAGCAATCAATGAAAGAAAAATCAAATTCCAGAATTGAAATTTATAATCCTGTTTAGAACAGTCGATTGCATTATTTCCTCAGTCGAATGCATTGCTTTCCAAGTTTGTTGAATTCCACTTGCAGTTCCAAAAGAAATGTTCTTCCTGCAAACCTTTCAAAGATCTTTTCTAGATCAAGCATTTTAGTTAAGCAAAAAAGATAATCAATAATAACAGAAGTCAATATGAAAATATGAAAAACAGATTAAGCATATTTGACTTCACTAAAATCACAGTCGAATCAATTCAATTTACGCTACTATCATTTAGAATTCCTAGTTCATTTCGAATTGTGAAATATCTCTCTTTGTTCAGAGGTTTTAAAGGTATGTTATCTAGTTTTATACCATAATCTTCTAATTGACTCTTTATCCAAAGAGACTGTGCACAACAGCTTCCAGTTGCTATGTACTCAACTTCTGTGGTGGATAAAGCCACACACGCTTGTTTCTTTGAATGCCAAGAGATCAATGATGATCCAAGTAAGTGACATGTGTCACTGGTGCTTTTTCTGTCTAGTTTGTAACCTCTAAAATCAGAATCACTGTAACCATTTAGAAAAATGTTTGTACCATTTGGATACCATAGTCCTAGACCTTTGGTACCTTTGAGGTATTTCAAAATTCTTTTTACAGCAGTTAGGTGTGATTCTTTAGGTGCAGATTGAAACCTAGCACAAAGACATACACTGTGCATTATGCAGGCCTACTAGCAGTAAGATAAAGTAGAGATCCAATCACACCTCGATACATTTTTTGATCAACATTTTTTCCAGCCTCATCAAGATCCAAATAACAGTTAGTTGCCATAGGAGTTGCAACATCCCTTCAGTCCAGCATTTTGAATCTTTTCAGCAAATCATTGCAGTACTTGGATTGATGAATGAAAATTCCATCTTTGGTTTGCTTGACTTGTGATAACGGTATGAAAACCGTTATTTTTATACTTAAATTTAATATCAAAAAACAACCTTTATGGCTTAGAATGAGCTTAGAATCAAGTAAAATACTTAGTTGAGTCACATATGAGTCAAAAGTTGTTTTTAGTGATATTATGCTTGTTTTGTAGGGTTTTGATGAGAATTGAAGATGGAAGTGAAGAAGGGGGGACTTAGACTCAAGAAAGAGGAAGAAAAAGGATGAAAAGAAGAGTCAAAGTCACCGCTCAGCGCTATTTTCCAGCGCTGATCGCTAGACTCGAGGGAGCAGTCACTACCTCTTGCTCAAACGGTGTCGCTGAGCGTCCAGGCGATTTTGAGGCAAACCGCTGAGCGGTCTGACGATTTGGAGGGAAACCGCTGAGCGGCCAAATTAGGCGATGAGCGGTGGAATGCTGGGCTTGGGCTTAAATTTTGTTACTTTTATGCGTTATAAATAGCCCAGTGCGACCTTCTGAGTAATTCTTTTGGCAGGCAGAGAAGTCCAGAACAGTTCTACACTCCTTGGAGGCGGTTTCTTGGATGCTTAGGCTCAAAATTATCAAATCTAGGGTTTACTCTTCCATTCTTTCAACCACTGGTAGGAACCTCACTCATACATGAATCAAAGCTAATTTGGGCAAGCTATCGAGCAACAAATTACTCCACTCAAGGAGAACATAAATTCTGACAACGAATTTCTTCAGCGGATAACGGGTATGAATATATCATTCATCAGAAGTATTGAGGAGATGCGACAACGTGAGGAGTTACGAGAACCTTAAAGACAACAATATCATCCTTCACTTGAAGAAGTAGAACGTCAAAGGCAGCAATATTCTCCTACACTTGAAGAAAGAGAAAAGGAAGCTAAACAATGTCTTTGGCAGAAACAATCCTCTATGCCAAGAGAAACATTGTGGGAAGCTGAACAACGTTTACGACCAAAACAATTCTCTATACTAAGAGAAACGTTGGGGGAAGCTAAACAACGTTTACGACAAAAACAATTCTCTATACCAAGAGAAATGTTGGGGGAAGTCGAACAACGTCTTTGGCAGCAACAATCATCTTTGCCAAGAGAAACATTGGGGGAAGCTAAACAACGTTTATGGCAAAACCAACTCTCTTGGATAATGAAGTCTCTGGATCTTAGGGGTAATACTGAAGTTAACCCTAGGAAGGAATGCCAAGCTATCTCTGAAAGTGATAAGGTTGTTGATGAGAAGAAAATAGAGATAGAGGAGGAAAATATAGAGAGAGTTGTAGAGGGAGAAGAAGTAGAAAAGTTAAGTGAGGAAGAAGAAGATGATAATAAGGAAAAAGCAGTGGTTTAAAGAAAAGAAAAAAAGAGAAAAATTGTGAAAATAAAAAGAAAGCAAGAAAAAATAAAAAAAGAAAGTTGAGAAAAAAAAGGATTGATAAAAAGAGGAAGAGAGGAAAGAAGAAAAGATAATATGCAAAGCCCTCTCCTCGTCAAAAGAAATATCATAGGAAAGAAAAGAAATTTATGTGCTCTATGGAAATCTTCAAGAAATTGCATATCAAAGTTCCTATGATTGAAACATGGAAACATGTGCTTGGTGCTCTTAATTTTATGAAGAAATTCAGCAGGAAGAAGAAAAAGAAAAGAATATCAAGCAAGGGGATTATCAACACCTACTGATGGGTGTTTGAACTCTATCGGGTCAAGCTAGTGACACAAAAAGAGTGCTACCTGGGAGGCAACCCAGTTGATTGATTTATTATTGTTGCATGTTTTAATACTGTTCTAGTTGCATTTAGGGCTTAATTGTTGCATAAGTGAGTAAAGTGAGTGGGAATTATATTTAGGGTTTAATTGTTGCATTTTAGAAAATCCATTCTCTATCACTTTTGCATCATTAATAATCCAAGTTTGGGGTTTTTGAGAGAGCACTGCATTTTGGTTTCATCCATCATTAGTTATAAGAATTTTGCATACATTCAAGGTCTTTGCACCCCAAGGACATGTTGTTATTGCCGAGATGATCATAGGCATGTACGACACACCTCCTGCTCATAGGTGGACGATGGATGAGTTTAACAACAGAGTGGCTTGGAGCTGGAGCAGCTGGAGCACCAGGCGTGGACGAGGATGATAAGGATGATAAATTTGAGGATGCAGAGGCTGGAGAGGATGAGGACTCCGATGACGACATGGAGTGATATGGCATCTACTTATGGATGCCAGTGCTTAGAACATGGGTTTTATCTTTTTCTTTTGTACTTTGAATTTTTAGAATAGGTTGAATTTTATTGTAGGTGTCTGTGCTTGGCTTGAACACTATTTCTAACTATGGTTTGACTTGATGTTATTGCATGATGAGTTTATTTGATGATGATTGGATGTGGATTATGATTGAGATTGTATTGCATGCTGATATACAGGTGAATGGTTCACTAGCTATTTGAACAGATGTGTGATGATTTATGATTGTGGTTATGATGCTAAGCAGGGTGTATGAATGATGTGTGAGAAAGCATAGTTGTATGAGGTTTTGAACTCTAGAGTATTCATTGATATATGTGGTGTTCATATGGCAGCATGAATGATATTGCTTGAATGTTTATGATTGATTGAATTGCATGTCTATGTCATATGATCAAGGCCATTTTTGGAAGCTATTCTTAGCCGAACATTAACCCAAAGAAAAGAGAACCATGTGTTCTATCCTTTTTGAACCCTAGCCTTGAAACAGGATGAAAACCCTTGCTTTGAAAATTTTTACCTTGAGTTGGGTTGAGAATAATTGTATGATATTGCCAAGGTTCAAGTTTGGGGTTGTTGGGGAAATTGAAAGGCAAAAGAAAGGCATTGACCTCAAGTGTTGAATGAAAGAAAAGCATGAGAAAAGAAAAGAGAAGAAAAGAAAAATCATGAAAGATGAGCTCAATGTAAAAATAAGGAGAAAAAGGAAAGAAATTGGGAATGAGTGAGATTGGTTTAAAAGAGAGTTTGTGCTTGAACTTTGAATGTTAAAATAACTCTCTTAACTCGAGGATTTTGTGTTCCAGAAAAATCAATTTTTCTTGTTAACCCAGCCTCATTATAAGCCTTAGAAAAGTCCTTGTGATGACATTTGTATGTGAGAATGTAGATTTTAGTAGATGAAGGACAATTTGGTGTCATGTGATATGTGAATAGCAGAGAGATGGAGAGACCTCTTAAACACTTGAGTGATTGAGTGAAACACTTGCTTGGAGAGGATTAATAAATTGTATGGTTACATCTTGCTTAGTGGATTGATCATTCATAAGTAGAGCATCTGTGGAAGAATATGTGATTATGTGAACTAAATTGAATAGAAGCATGTATGCATCTTGATAAGATTCCACTGAAAATCTGAATTGAGTAATTCTTGTTGTGAGAAAAATGAATTTTGAAAATGTTGAACTATTTTGATGAAAAAAGTGGAAAGCCAAGTTTTGTTTTGTTTGCTTGAGGACAAACAAAGTTTTAAGTTTGGGGTTGTGATAACAGTATGAAAACCGTTATTTTTATACTTAAATTTGATATCAAAACACACTCTTTATGGCTTAGATTGAGCTTAGAATCAAGTAAAACACTTAGTTGAGTCACATAAGAGTCAAAAGTTGTTTTTAGTGATATTATGCTTGTTTTACATTGTTTTGCAGGGTTTTGATGAGAATTGAAGATGGAAGTGAAGAAGGGGGGACTTAGACTCAAGAAAGAAGGAGAAAAAGGAAGAAAAGAAGAGTCAAAGTCACCGCTCAGCGCTATTTTCCAACGCTGAGCGCCAGAGTCGAGGAAGCAGTCACTGCCAAGGGATTAACAACTTGTAAACCAAGAAAATATGTTAATTCTCTCATCCTGGACATTTTGAATTCTTCCTGCATAATTTTTGAAAACTCTTTGCTCAGTATAGGATTAATGGAACCAAAAATGATATCATCAACATATATTTGGACATATAGTTTGCCCTCATTTGAACTTTTGATAAACAGAGTTGAGTAAACCTTTCCACTCGAAAATCCTTTCCTTATGAGAAAATCCAAGTTTCATCATTCAATGCTTCCTCTACTTTCTTAGGCTCGATTTTGGATACATAGGCAACATTCATGCAGAATTGATTCAATTGTCTTCGTGTAGACACTTCTCTTCAGATATCGCCAATAACGTTGTCAGTGGAGACATTTCTTGGTACTTTCCATTCTTTAATCGATTCTGTTCTAGGAGAGTCGACTTGTTCAACATCATCTTCCTTGTCAATGGATTCTTAAGGAATTTCTTCTTCTTCAATTGAGTTTTCATCTTCTTCAGCAAAATCCTTAACTCGTTCAGAATGATTTGGAGCCATGATGAACTCATCAAATGCAACATGAATAAACTCTTCAATATTCATAGACCTTTTATTGTACACACGATAAGCTTTGCTGTTTAAAGAATATCCTATGAAGATAGCTTCATCTGCTTTAGAGTCAAACTTCCCGAGGTTATCTTTTCCGTTATTCAGCACAAAACATTTGCTTCCAAAGATTCTCAAGTGTGAAATGTTTGGCTTTCTTCCTCTCAATAATTCATAGGGAGTCAACTTTAATATAGACCTTATAATAGTTCTATTCAGTACATAGCATGCAGTACTTACAGCATCTGCCCAGAAATATTTTGGCATGTCTCTGTCATTCAGCATAGATCTCGCCAGTTCCTCAAGAGCTCTGTTTTTCCTTTTAACAACTCCATTTTGCTGTGGAGTTCTAGGTGCAGAGAAGTTATGAGTAATTCCCATTTCAGCTAGATAATCATCAAATTCTTTGTTCTAGAATTCTCCTCCATGGTCACTTCTAACAGCTTTAATCTTAAGATCCATCTCATTTTGAACACCAGCAGCAAAGCGCTTGAAAACCTTGAGTGCATCATTTTTGGTTGCAATGAAGTAGGTCCAAGTATACCGTGAGTAGTCATCAACAATGACTAGTCCATATGAGTTTCTTCCGAGACTCTTTATTCTTGATGGTCCGAATAAGTCCATGTGGAGTAACTACAGAGGTTTCTTGGTTGACATCTCTTTTTTACTCTTAAAAGGATGTTTGGTCAGTTTCCCTTTTTGGCATGCATCACATAATCTGTTAGTAGTAAAACGAATTTTGGGCAGACCATTTACCAGGTTATTGGAGACCAGTTTGTTCAATTGATTCATGCTGATGTGAGCGAGTCTCTTGTGCCATAGCCAAGCATCTTCTTCTTTGGTCATCAGACACACAACAGAGTCAAATGAGTTGTTTGTGAAGTCGATTACATAGATGTTATTCAATCTTTTTCCCACTAGTAGTAGCTCATCTGTTGTCCCGTTGCTGATCAGATAATATTTGGGCTCAAATGTAATCTTTAGACCTTTGTCACACAACTGACTGATGCTAAGCAGATTGTGTTTCAACCATTCAACAAGTAATACATTTTTAATTTCATAAGATGAAGGAGTTTTTATTTTACCTGTACCAATGATTCTCCCTTTTTTGTTATCACCATACGTGACGTGACCAGTAGCTTTGTAGGAGATATATGTGAATTTTGTGGAATCTCCAGTCATATGGCTTGAGCATCCACTATTGAGATACCACATAGAACTTTTGGATGATTGTTTGAGATCAGTTTTGATAATTTTGGATTTTGCCATCATAGTCAATTCTTCTTTGTTCTTGGCCTTCTTGACATCAACTGAATAGCTTTGTTTGTCTTTCTTTCTCAGAAACTTTGTGAATCTGTTATCTGACAAAATTGATCTTTGCATTTCTGGACAAGATTCTCCATCTCGAGTCGCCTTGTGTTGCAAATTTCCTGTTTCAAAAGATTCATAAAAACCACCAGTTACAGACTTTGACTTCTTATTGCAAGGTGTAGATACAAAATCAATTTTGAAATCATAAGTCTTTTTAGAATACGAAACAGAAGCCATCCCTAGGTTTATATAGTCGAATCAGAGAAAAACAAAGTCGACTAGTTTTTCAAATATCTTATGAAAACCAGCTCTGGTGCCAATTGTTGAAAAACAGGATGACTTCATTTTTACACCAAGAGGGGGGGGGTGAAATCGTGTTTTGTCAAAAACAAAATCTTTTCGCAGTCTTGCAATCAGAGTATTAAACTTTTTACACTTTCTTGCAATGCAAGTAATGAAAAATCATATGTAGCGGAAAAACGTAGTTGACTGCGTGAAAAGTAAAGTCGACTGCAAAGTAAAATTGGAGGGATAGAGAAAATCAAACACTGATTTTTATACTGGTTCGGCCAACAATGCCTACATCTAGTGTCCTTCCACCCGAGGAAGCAAATTCACTATAATGGTTGCGGTTTTTCTAACAAGGAATTCATAGAAGACCTCCACGTCAAAAATATAAATTTCCCCTCTAACCCAAAACCAAAATATAGCTGCAAAACAATACAACCAGACTTGCAGCAAGAATCCCCTCTTCTGTAATCTGCAACACCACTTTGAACAATCCTCGAAGTGAACAATCCCCTGTAACCAACAGGTTCAAATACCAGCAGTCTTTACGGATGCCAAGCTAGAAAAACAATGTAGCAGTCTTCAAGGATGCCAAGCTTGAACGTGATCAACTCAGAAGCACCTTCTTGTGCAGATACTGATCAATCTTTGTGTGTGCAGAAGAACCTCCCTTTGAATCTCTTTCAAGAAAGATCACCACCGTCTTCTTGGAGAATTCTTCGAGCTCTTACAATAGAGAATTCAATCTGAAACAGAAATGAAATTGTCAGTTCATCAAAAGTCTCTTAACTGATTCGTGATCAGTCAATTTATCAGTTGATTATGCTACTAATTCAGTCGACTGGATTATGACAATTATAACAATCAGTCAACCTGGTAGCATACAGTCAACCAAAAACAAAACACATTTAATATAGTTTCCCAAGACATTAATGCCCAACTAACTTCTAAAAATATAGCCGTTAGAGTGCAAGAGCATAACAAAATTTCAAATCAGATAACTAATACAGTCGAATGTGTGGCACACATAGTCGACTTCAATCATGTAAAACATTTTGAAATTCTTTTCTTCTCCAAAATTCACAGAGCACTGATTCTCAAAATCTGTACAAAGATTTTAGCATAGTCGAATCCATTAATAATGTAGTCGACTGCACTAGAACTTTGTCACACAGTTATAAGTTCATGAAAGTGCTTGTGGTTTTCAACTTTAAAACTTGTGCAGAAAAACATATGTAATGATGCATTGCACATAACACATAAATCATATATACACGTTCCACATATATATCAATCAATCAACATAGGAACATGTAACACAGTACATAAGCATGTTCACAGATATAACAATCAATTTGCATAAGAACAAGTAATAACAGCAAACAACATATGCATGTTATTAAGCAATGTGTTGTCATCATCAAAAGCTAGATTGATATAGAAATTGTGTTGTCCACAATCTCAACAGTATTTACCTATAGTACCGAGGTTGAAACGATTGTTTTCTATTAAAGAAGATGCGAAGAATCTTAAGTGGCACGTCGATGGAAGAAAATGTGATAATCTTCTTCGACACCCAGCTGATTCCCCACAATGGAAGAACATTGATGCCATATTTCCCGAATTTAGTGCAAAGCCAAGAAACTTAAGACTTGCACTTGCTACAGATGGTATGAATCCTTATGGCTACTTAAGTAGCAAACATAGTTCATGGTAAGTTATTTTGATGATATACAATCTATCTCCTATGTTGTGCATGAAGAGAAAATAGATGATGTTGTCGGTGATGATATCTGGACCTAGACAACCTGGAAATGACATTGATGTTTATCTAAAACCCTTAATTGACGATTTAAAAATGTTGTGGGAAGAGGGCGTCGAGGTCTTCGATTCATATTCAGAAAAAAACTTCTGTTTGCGTGCAATGTTGTTTTGCACCATGAATGATTTCCCAGCCTATGAGAACTTGAGTGGTTATAGTGTTAATGGTCATTTTGCATGTTTGATTTGTGAAGAAAATACTAGTTATCTTCAACTGAAGCATGGGCAGAAAACTGTGTACACAAGACACCGAGGATTCCTTCCTCGAAATCACCTTTACCGTAGATTGAAAAAAGCGTTTAATAGAAAAAGTATACTAGTAGTGTGATTATTGATTGACTTTGACTTGATTTTTTATGTTTATTTTTATTTTTTTTTGTTCTAATAAATGTTTTCTAGGGTTTTGTGCCTAGTGTTTGCATGATGCAATTTGGACAAGAATTTGACTATATGGGCACTCAATTCTACCAAGATGATCTCAACCATTGGGGGAAACCTCACTCAAGCATAAACCTAAGTCAATATGGGCAAGTTGTCGTACATCTTAAGAGATCGTTACAGCAATTATGGCAGCAACAACTCTCATTACAAGCAGAAATGTGGGAGGACGATCAACAACTATGGCAACTGGTATCTGCTTTGATTGAGAAAATCAACAGGATGAAGGAGATGTTTGAACAACTTATGCAAAATTTCATCTCCGATCACAAAAACAGGGAAGAGGCATTCAAAAGGATGGAGATGCAGATTCGTCACTTAAATGAGAAATTGGATAAATTGGATTCTAGGGTTAATACTGAAGTTAACCCTAGGGAGGAATGCCAAGCCACTATCTCGAAAAGTAATAAGGTTGTTGATGAGGAAAAGATAGAGATAGAGGAGGAAGAGATAGAGGAAATACAAACAGAAAGGTTGAGTGAGGAAGAAGAAGATGATGAGAAAGAAAAAGAAGTGGTTGAGAGAAAAGAAAAAAATAGAAAATGTGTGAAAATAAAGAAGAAAGCAAGAAAAAATAAAAAGAGAAAATTGAGAGAAAATAGGAGTGAGAAAAAGAGGAAGAGAGGAAAGAAGAAAAGATCATATGAAAAACTCCTTCCTCATCCAAAGCAGTATCATAGGAAGGAAAAGAAATTTAAGTGCTTTATGGAGATCTTCAAGAAATTGGAGATTAAAGTTCCTATGATTGAGACATGGAAACAGGAGCTTGGTGTTCTCAATTTTTTGAAGAAATTCAGCAGAAAGAAGAAAAAGAAAAGAATATCAAGCAGGGAGAATGTCAACACCTACTGATGGGTGTTTGAGCTTTATTAGTAATAACAACATCTACTGATGGATGTTGTACAATATCTGCTGAAGGATACAAGAAGGTACACCTACTGATGAGTGTTGGAAAGGTATGCACTTACTCATGTATTGAATTGATTCACTTTATTGTTATATGCTTTATTCATTAATTGTTAGGGTTTTTCCTCTATACTCTATGCATTGTTGTGTTTAACTCATTCATGGCATGATTATTGATTTTTGTGATATGGACACATACGGAGGAATCTAGATCTGGGGAATTGCTCCCAAGGGAACTATTGCCTAGACATAGGGATAAAACGCTTGGTTATCTTAAGCTTCTATGCGTATGTAATGCAGAATTAATTGTTACGGAGACAAGACATTGTAAACTATTAATTATGGATAGGCTTTCTTTGCCGAGACATCGAGTTTTAAGTAAATTAGAAAGTGATATTGACATTAATGAAAAAGTAGAATTCATATATACATGAGAGTAAACTTGGTGAAATCTAAACCCCAACAACATATTCATCTTATATCTTTACTATTATCCATTAATCTTTGTGTTTCTCTTCAATTGATCCAATTGCATGCATATTTACTTTTATTGTTTTGCATATAAAAACCTAAAATTTGTTCATAAATTCTTAATTAGTTAAGAAATACCACAACTGTTTAGTATCGTGAGTCTCTTGAGAAACGATACTGGTCTTACCATTATTATTACTTGATACTATTCGGTACACTTGCTGATATCTTAACACTTACCCATATTTTTGTGTTGTCCGTTTGAGTGTTTTGTCTTCTTTTTTTACAATTATCACCTTAATGGTGTGAGTCAAGTGAATGTCAATTTTTTTTTATTCATGAAAAGGTTTTTATTAACGGTAATTTTTTCTTTATGCTACCCTTAATATTTATTTCCCATATATACATAATATTATAATGATTACTTACTGATTATAATATCTTATATAACCACTTAAATATTTACAGCATATGTTATTTCACGATGAATTATAACTATCATTGTGCTTTTAAAGTTACTTTCCTATTTATCATTATTTTTTATAACTACTGCATCAATTATTTAAAAAATCAGAAATTACTACGAGGGACTATCAATTTGAATAGTAATTAATTTAAATAATTTCTAATTGAATATATATTATTTTGCATTAATAATATACGGTTCGCTGATAAAAAATAGATTGTATTACTCACACAAATTAAATATGATGTATATAAATTAAAATTGTATTTTAGAAGGAATTTAAGTTTTGGCCCATGCACTTCCCGCTTCTCTCGCTCCTCCTGCTGTCTGAATCATCCTTCCCTTTCAACCTTCGACTTTCTACTCAAACCTCCAACCCAACGCAACACAAACCTAACCCCTCCTCTTGTCTTCTTTTTCTGGCCCAATTCAATTCTCATCGGATCGGTAACTTCCCCCTCCTTTTCATTTTCTCTTTTTTCATTCACCAATTTTCTCGTGTTCTTTTTCCGCATTGTTTGTTATAATATTTTTCCATAAAACCCTTTGTTTAGTTTGGCTGAAACCAAACCTGTGTTTCGAGTTCTAATGTGTAACGAACCTTATGAAATTAATCAGGCTGTTATTTTGCAGGGTTTGCAAATTACATTTGGAATGAGTTGCAATTCCTAGCCCCTTGTAGTTTTCACAGGCGAAAGGCACCAGGGTCTTAATTAGGAAAGGTAAACTAAATTTGAATGGCCTTGTGTTGGTTTGGTAATAAATTGGAATTTTTGTTACTCCTGCAGTGATTTTGTTTCATTGATAACTTACTGATGCTACTGCCTCTCACTTTCTGGCTCCTTAATTTCATGTAACTTTCAGGGTTTGCATTTGATTATTGTTTGTGTTACACACTCATCGTTGGTTTCATTAGGAGACAAGTCAGAAGCAGTGTTGTTAACATATGTGGTGTTGAGTTTGTTGTGGCGCCTAGATTTTGTAGCGTGTGGAAAATGTGATTCTTGGTTGCATTACCATGGAAAAGAAAGAGTTAGAGGAGACAGATCAGCCAAGTCCTCGGGCTGTTGGAAAGATAGAAGGGGATTCGAGTGAAGAAGATAGGAAAAAACACTCAGTACGGCCAGAAACACAAAATGTAGACTGTGATAGCTCTGAGTTTGGGAATGATCAGCGTATTGGTCATGATGCTCTCAAGTTTGATGATGAGCAGCGTAGTATGCCAGACAGGGTGGATGATGTGATAGATGTAGAGTTGAATACTCATGAGGAAAGAAAAGACAATGTAGCAGGAGAATCTCAGTTGGCACAGAGGTTGGGGGATAGTTGCGATTTGTTGTGTGGATCTCATCAAGAAAACTTGGAGACCGGTACCGTTCCAGATTACTTGTTTCAAAAGGATCATGATAGTGATTCCATGGAATTTGGAATTGAAGTTAGCATTGTTGGACAAGAGTGTTCAGGTGTTAATGGAGGCAGTGGAGATTTTGAGCCTGAAAGACAAGAAGTAAGTCTAGATAATTTTGTGAAGCAAGGTTTGTTCATAGAGAAGGATGACAGCAGAAGCGTGGAATCTGCACAAATGAATAAAAAAACAGAGAGCACTTCAGAGGGCAGTAGTTTGGAGCCTGATGTTGGTGGAGCTGTGGTTCCTGGAACTGAAGCTGGCTGCAGCACATCTATGGATACTTTGGACACCAATCCCGAGGTTCCACGTGGGGTTGAGAAGACAAAATCTCTTAGAGACTTTGTTAAGGAGAAAAGTATAATAGCAGTCTCCATGGTGCTTCGCCGCCTTTCTGTAAGAAGAGACGAATGTACTGTGGCTAAATCTGATAACATGGGTAAGGACCCTTCAGATTTATCAAGAGATAGTGACACGAAAGAGGTTCCTGAGAAGACAGGGGAGAAAACAACTTGGAATCCCTTAAATTATATTAAAACGTCATCTGTTGATGCTGAAAATAGAACTGTCTCAAGGGAGGAACCTATAAATGAAGGTCCACCACTGCCCATACCCATGAAAGGAAGGATTATAGTGTACACGAGACTAGGGTGCCCAGAATGTAAAGAGGTTAGGAAATTTTTGTATATGAAAAGGCTTAGATATGTTGAAATCAACATTGATGTCTTTCCTAGTAGAAAGATGGAGCTGGAGAAGAATTCAGGATCTACTTCTATTCCCAAGGTTTTTTTCAATGGAATACTTATTGGAGGCTTGAGTACACTAAAGTCCTTAAATGAGTCTGGCAAACTTAATGAGAAGATTGACTACCTTATTAATGAAGTACCATCATTTGAATGCCCAGTTCCTCCACTTTCTGGAGAGGATGATGTGTCCAGTAGAGGGGCGCTTGATGAAATGGCTCTAATTGTCCGCAAAATGAAAGAATGCATTGTTGTGAAGGACCGATTTTGCAAAATGCGGAGGTTTGCTAACTGCTTCATTGCTTCTGATGCTGTGAACTTCTTATCAGAAGATCAATATTTGGAAAGGAAGGAGGTAAGCTTGATCTCAAGTTTCGATCACATTCTAGTGTGTTTTAACAACATTGTATATTCTCCCAAGTGTAATCGTTTGATGCATCTATAAAATTTGGTTGCCCCAAAGAAGAATAGTGATGCAATTAGTGCTGTAGAAAGTTTGTCCTTTTTGTGTGGTGTCTCTTAAAGAATTATTATTAAGTTAAATGGAAACAATGTTTGAGAAATGGGAACCTAATTGCTTTTGATTTCTTTTTAATCACAAAATGTGAAGACTATGGTTTAGCTTAGTTTGTACATGTAGCTTGTATCTGGTAGCTTTTGTTTGAAGATACTATTTAGATTAAATTAAAAAGTTGGTGTTTACAAAGAGTAGAGAAGATTAGGAGAAATCTCCCTTATGTGTTTAGCATACACATAGGGTAGTTTATTTATAATGTAAGATAAGGATTAAACCCTAAATAAAGAATGGGCTGAGCCCAAGTAACATAAACACACAACTTAACATCTAACACTCCCCCTCAAGCTGGAGCATATAAATCATATGTTCCAAGCTTGTTACAAAGATAGTCAATTCTAGGTCCTCGTAAAGACTTGGTGAATATGTCTGCCAACTGGTTGCTTGAGTTAACGAACTCAGTCTTGATATCTTCGGATATGATTTTTTCTCTAATAAAATGACAATCAACTTCAATGTGTTTGGTTCTCTCATGGAAGACAGGGTTAGAGCTAATATGAAGAGCAACTTGATTATCACATATAAGTGTCATGTGAGTGACATCTCCAAATTTCAATTCACTAAGTAATTGTTTAAGCCACACAAGCTCGCAAGTAGCAGATGCCATAGCTCTATATTCTGCTTCTGCGCTGGACCTTGTCACAACACTTTGCTTCTTACTTTTCCAAGATATCAGGTTGCCACCAATAGAGACACAATATCCAGAAGTAGACTACCTATCAGAAGGGGAAGCAGCCGAATCAGCTTCTGAATAGCAAACGATTTTTGTATCGTTGTTAGGACCATATAGCAAACCTTTTCCAGGTGATCCTTTAATATACTTTAGTATGCGAACAACTGCATCCCAATGGTCTTCACATGGGGAGTTTAGAAATTGACTCACAACACTAACTGCGAAGGAAAAGTCAGGACGCGTAATAGTAAGATTGTTTAATTTACCAACTAATCTTCTGTACCGTTCAAGATCTGAGAAAGGCTCCTCCTGATTTGGTAGGAGTTTGATGTTAGGATCCACAAGTGTCTCAACAGATTTACAGTTTATTAACCCTGTTTCCTCCAAGATATCTAACGCATACCTCCTCTAAGATATGACAATACCAGCATTGGATTGTGCTACTTCAATACCCAAAAAGTACCGGAGTTTGCCAAGACCTTTGGTTTGAAAATGGTGACAAAGGTGTTCTTTCATCTGAGAGATGCCAAGATAGTCGCTTCCTGTGAGAACAATGTCATCGACATACACTATTAAGTAGATACATCCAACACTTGAGTGGCGATAGAACACTGAATGATCCGCTTCACTGCGAGACATACCAAATTGTTGAACAACACAGCTGAATTTACCAAACCAGGCCCGAGGAGACTGTTTTGGGCCATATAGGGATTTGCGAAGATGACATACCAATCCAGATGACTCCCCCTGAGCAACAAAGTCGGGCGGTTGCTTCATATAAATTTATTCATGCAAATCACCATTAAGGAAAGCAGTTTTGACATTAAGTTGGTAAAGAGGCCATTGTCGAAGAGTGGCCATGGCAATGAATAGACAAACAGAGGTCATTTTTGCTACTAGAGAAAAAGTATCACCATAATCCAAACCAAAAATCTATGTGTAGCCTTTGGCAACCAGTCGAGCCTTCAAACGATCAATTATACCATCAGGGCCAACTTTGATAGCATACACCCACCTGCAACAAACAATAGACTTTCTAGATGGTAATTGGACAACCTCCCAAGTTCCACTTTTCTGTAAAGCACTTAATTCATCCAGCATGGCTTGACGCCAGCCAGGATGAGTTAAGGCATCACCCACAGACTTGGGAATTGACACAGAAGAAATGGATGAGAGACATGTGTAAAAAGATAGAGATAATTTGTGATAACTAAGAACAATATAATGGGAGGAAGGGTTACGAGTTAAGCGTATACCTTTACGGAGGGCAATGGGTAGGTCAGACTCATTTGCTGGAGCCGGAGGAGACACAAGAGGCGGCACTAGAAGTGAGTCATGAGGGAGGCGATTGCGGCGACTATAAACCTGAAGGGGTGGAATTAAAGGACGATCCTGTGGGGAATGAGAGTCTAAAGAAGGAGAAGGATCACAGAAAAAAGGAATATCAACAGTAGCAGGTGGAGGTACAGATCTAGAAGATAAATGTGAAAAGTAAAACGAAGATTCATCAAAAGTGACATCAGCAAAGATGAAATGACGATTGAGGGAAGGGCAAAAACACTTATAGCCCTTTTGTGACCGTGGAAATCCTAAGAAGACACATTTGTGAGATCTAGGAGATAACTTATCAAGACTAGGACTAAAATCATGAACAAAACAAGTAGACCCAAAAACTCTAAGAGGTAATGGATGTAAAGGGTCTTGAGAAATTAAGATAGAGTGAGGGATTTTGTTATCTAGGATAGAAGACGGCATGCGGTTTATGAGATAGCATGCAGTGAGAACTGCATCACCCCAAAAACGCGAGGGTACTTGACCATGGATTAGAAGTGTACTAGTTGTTTCAATAAGGTGTCTATTCTTGCGCTCAACCACCCCATTTTGTTGAGGGGTATAGGCACATGAGGTCTGGTGAAGAATGCCATCAGAAGCCATAAAATGTTTAAATGGTTGAGAAAGGTATTCACGGCCATTATCACTGCGTAAAGTGCGAATAGAAACCCCAAACTGAATTTTTATTTCATTGAAAAATGATTGGAGAATAGAAATAACTCAGAAGGATTCTTCATGAGAAACAACCAAGTACATCTGGAATAGTCATCAATAAAGGTAACAAAATACTGAAATCCTAAAGTTGACTTAACACGATTAGGTCCCCAAATATCAGAATGAACCAATGAAAAGGGGGATGACGCTCGTTGTGAAACACTACGAGGAAAGGAACTACGAGTATGTTTACCTAACTGACAAGACTCACACGACAAACTTGATAATTTTGACAAACTCAGAACAAGTTGCTGCAGTTTGGCAAGACCGGGATGACCTAACTGAGCATGAAGAAGGGATGGTGACTCCATGATTATGCCAGCATGTGGAGAAGGGTGGAGATGATATAGGCCATGAGACTCACATCTTGTGCCAATCATGTGTTTCGAACTCTGGTCCTACAACCAAACAAAATCTTTGGTAAATGAAATAACACAATTAAGGGAACGAGTTAGACGACTTACGGACAATAAGTTAAAAGGAGACCCAGGGACATAAAGTACATTATCAATGGATATGGACGGAAAAATGTGAACAATACCAATACCATGAGATGAGACTTTAGACCCATCAACCATTGTTACCGAGGATAAATTATCCAGACATGACAAGGAAGAAAACAAGGATTTGTTATACGAGTAGAGCGTATACCTTTACGGAGGGCAATAGGCAGGTCAGACTCATTTGCTGGAGTCGGAGGAGACACAGGAGGCGGCACAAGAGGTGAGTCATGAGGGAGATGAGGGCGGCGACTATAAACCTGAAGGGGTGGAGTTGAAGGACAATCCTGAGAGGCTAAAGGAGGAGAAGGATCACAGACAATAGGAATATCAACAGTAATAGGTGGAGGTACAGAACTACAAGATAGAGGTGAAAAATAAAACGAAGATTCATCAAAAGTGAGTCAGCAGAGATAAAATGGCGATTGATGGAAGGGGAAAAACACTTATAGCCCTTTTGTGACCGTGGAAATCCTAAGAAGACACATTTGTGAGATCTAGGAGATAACTTATCAAGACCAGGACTAAAATCATGAACAAAACATGTAAACCCAAAAACTCTAAGAGGTAATGGATGTAAAGGGTCTTGAGGAAATAAGACAGAATGAGGGATTTTGTTATCTAGGACAGAAGATGACATGCGGTTTATGAGATAACATGCAGTGAGAACTGCATCACCCCAAAAATGCGAGGGTACTTGGCCATGGATGAGAAGAGTACGAGTTGTTTCAATAAGGTGTCTATTCTTGCGCTCAGCCACCCCATTTTGTTGAGGAGTATAAGCACATGAGGTCTGGTGAAGAATGCCATGAGAAGCCATAAAATGTTTAAACTGTTGAGAAAGGTATTCACGGCCATTATCACTGTGTAAAATTCGAATAGAAACCCCAAACTGTGTTTTTATTTCATTGAAAAAAGATTGGAAAATAGAAAACAACTCAGAACGATTCTTCATTAAAAACAACCAAGTACATCTGGAATAGTCATCAATAAAAGTAACAAAATACTGAAATCCTAAAGTGGACTCAACACGACTAGGTCCCCAAATATCAGAATGAACTAATGAAAAAGGGGATGACGCTCTTTGTGAAACACTACGAGGAAAGGAACTACGAGTATGCTTTCCTAACTGACAAGACTCACATGACAAACTTGATAACTTCGACAAACTCGGAACAAGTTGTTGCAATTTGGCAAGACTGGGATGACCTAACTGAGCATCAAGAAGGGATGGTGACTCCATGATTACGCCAACATGTGGAGAAGGGCCATGAGACTCACATCCTGTGCCAATCATGTGTTTCGAACTCTGGTCCTGCAAACAAACATAATCTTTGGTAAATGAAATAATACAATTAAGAGAATGAGTTAGACGACTTATGGACAATAAGTTGAAAGGAGACCCAGGGACATATAGTACATTATCAATGGATATGGACGGAAAAATATGAACAGTACCAATACCATGAGATGAGACTCTAGACCCATCAGCCATTGTTACCGAGGGTAAATTATCCGGACATGACAAGGAAGAAAACAAGGACTTGTTACCAGTTATATGATCGGTGGCGCTTGAGTCAAGGACCCAAGATCCGAGGGAGTGAGTCAGACCAACAAAAGGTGTATCTGTGCGGGCAACCGATGCAGATGTAGTGGAACTAGAGTGCTGACGATCCTCATACATCGGAGAAATTCGTTGAAGACTGCAGGGTTGTCTACAGTATTTGATGAAGTAGGATGGTCTGCAGACGGTGATGGGGGAGGTCGAGGAGGTGGATCAGAATTAGCCATTGCTACAGATCGAGGAGGACGTCCATGAAGCGAATAACACCTATCAATTTTGTGGCCTAGCTTGCCACAGTGGTCACATTTATGTCGTCCTTTACCTGGCTTGCGAGACCGACTTCGATCATCACGTTGGGCAGCCATAACTGAGGAATCATCAGTATGAGGAGATGTCTCAACGACTGGTTTGCTCGGAATACGCAAAAGAGCAGAACAAGTAGAAGTAAAGTTGGGTATGACAGGAGAACCCAAAATCTGATCACGGACATGGGAGGAATCATCAGAGTCCGTATAATGCCAACAACATGAAGAACTTTGATCGTTGTTCCAGTTCTTAAGCAGGAGTGGAAGCAGGAGGTAATAGCTCATTAAAATCATGAAGGAGGGCATGGACTTTACCCAAATATTCTGCCATGGGACCAGGACTGCGTGGACCAATGACAGTGAATAGGTCCTGACAAACACCATAAAGACGCTGGGTGTCATTTGTGTATAATAGCCTTGCTTGAGCCCATACTTCTGAACATGTTTCATAGGAACGAAACATTTGTTTCAGAGATGAGTGAATGGTGGACTTTATGACGATGCATAACTGGGCATCAATTTTCATCCAGCGAGAAGTGTCATCTGTGGTAGCACTAGTCACATCTTTAGTAAGGTGATCTACATACCCCTGACTCTTCAACCATGTGAAACAGTGAAAAAAGGATTAGGAGAAATCTCCCTTGTGTGTCTTTGCATACACATAGGGTAATGTATTTATAATAATAAGAATGTGGGCTAAGCCCAAATACAAATGAATATGTAAAAACAAAATAATAAGCATAGGGACTATATTTCCCTAATTTACATAAACACACAATATCTAACACTACTAAAGAGAAATCCTCTCCATTAGGAGCATGCCACATGGCAAGAACATGTGTCTCACAAGAGAGAGAAACTTGGTGACCACTCTTGCCAAGGGGCCACAAGCTTCTAGAAGACTTGCTCTCCAAGCTAGCTTTTTACCCTAAGATCCATGTATCTCTTTAGGGCTCATCTCCTTTAGGCCCAAAACCCTACACTACAATCTGAGGCCCAAAAGAAACTCTAGACTACTTGGCCCATTATACAAGGCCTAAAATAAACCTAATTTACTAAAATCTTACTGATGGCCCATGATGATAAGAGTTTGGGCCTACCTTTCCCAGATGACTCCAACTCTTCTTGAGTATGATTGGTCATGGCTAAGGGGTATGTCATCATCCATTCTCTCTTTAAAAGGATTTGTCTTCAAATCTTTATCTTTATTCATGACAAGACCCTTTTCTTATTATTGTACAACTTGGGTATTATTCCTCTAGGATCAAAGATCTATTTGTAGTAGTCATCAAACAAAAATTCAATAAATCTTTGTACTATAGACAATATGTATCTAAATGAAAAATTAGAAGAAAGTCTTGTGTTAATTTTGAAAGAAATTCTTTGAGAGTTTTCTAGGACTACTTCCAAAGAATGTTTTTGTTCACTTTGAGTTAATTGTAACTTAGGAGGCAACATTAACTTAAAGTGTGATTTTGAAAAATTTGAAGAGTTTAAATTAATGGAAGAAGGATGTGAATTTGAAAAATTCTCATGAATATAAGTTGGATGTAAGAAAGATTAATTAATGATAAATTGAGACCAGTTCAAAGATTGGAAAACTCCCTTTATCATCTTGGTTTCAATTACTATTAAGGGATGAGAGGTGGTTGTAGTAACACTTCCTCCTTGAACAATATTTCCTTTTCTCAATATCTTCTTTTTCTCTATTCTCTTTCTTTTTCCTTCCTTTTCTCTTTTTCTCTTCATTATCTCTTCTTTCCTCCTCCTCTTTCCCTTTTCTTTCTTGCTCCTCTTTCTCTCTTTGTTCTTTCTGTCTTCTTGCATGCTCCTTTTTCACCTTTTGTTCTTTCTTTCTGCTTTTAATCTTCTCTTGTATCCTCATCTTTTTGTCTTAAAATTTCAAGTTCTTCCTCTAAAATGGCAAGTTGGGTCTCTCTTTTAGTTTTCTCCTTTTCTTTTTGTATGACCTCTTGTTTACCCCAAATTTTTACTGACTTTATCTCTTGAGCATTTTGGTTTAAACGTTGTGGAACTTCTTTACTAGAGTGACTACCAATTTGGTAAGAAGGATCCCTAAACATGCTTATGCATCCAATTTATGAATTTTAGATTAAAAAACATTTTCCTTCAAAACGAAATTCCTAAAGAGACTTAAGGTTGCAAGAATGCTCAAGTTCACTTCTAAGAAAGAGAGTTGAATCACTAAGGATTACTTAAAAACCAAATCTTTTTTTTGTCAAAGTTTATTTCAAGCTCTCTTGTTCCAAACTTCTCAAAGGAAATTAAGTTCGAAAGGCAAGGTAATTTGTACTTTGAGTCTGCGCTGTGCTGCTGCTGATTTTTTGGGAAAATTAAGTGATACACTTAATCTCCGTTTGCATTTATAAAGCATGTTTATCTAAATTAATATTTACTTAGAATTGAGCAACCTATTTAGTTATTGAGATTCTAAAATCAAATAACATTGGGTCAGTTTGTTTAAATTTAAAATAAGTACAGTTTTTTTTTTTTTTTAAATTTAAAATAGCCGTTTCTAAAACAAGTAATGGAAAAAATCATTTATTTAAAAGTAGAATGGATTTGCTTCTTAAAAAAGCAGAAAAAATATTTTTGTTTTCAAATAAGCACAAACTGACCATTGGAATTGATGTAATGTCTTCATAGAAGTTGCCATTTGTTTGACGTGTGTCTATATAATATGGAAGTTAGAGATGCATGCAAATGCATTATGAGTTTTAGATTAATTCAATTAACGAATTCATCTTTTAATATTGGTGACATGTATCCTGTTCAAAAGCTTTTTCTGGAGCAACCGTCTGTTTTGAATTTTAGTCTTCCTTTATTAACGATCACATGGTCGAGCATATCCGTTGTTTATCAAGCTCATTTAATACCATTTCAGAATTTCTATCTTCAGAATGCCTTTTCTATCTTCCTTATTCTTGTCTGATGGTATAGGCTGTTGAGTTTGCACGAAAACTTGCCAGCAAACTCTTCTTTCAGCATGTTTTTGAGTGAGTCCAAGTACTACTCCATTTGGTGTTTATACTTTCTGTTTTATTTTAAACAAAAGAAATGAAAATTCTGACATGTTCAATTGTTTTGTTTTGCTTTAGTGAGAATCTATTTGAGGATGGTAATCACCTATATCGGTTTTTGGATGACGATCCAACTGTGGCATCTTTTTGTTACAACATTCCAAGGGGGATAATTACTGTGAAACCTAAGCCTATGACAGAAGTTGCATCGAGGCTGAGGCTTTTGTCCTATGCAATGTTTGAAGCCTATGCCTCTGAAGATGGACGTCATGTTGACTACAGAAGTATGCATGGAAGTGAGGAGTTTGCAAGGTTTTTCTAATGCCTTTTGGCTTACTTACTCAGAAGTGCGATTTAACGATCTTATACATAGAATTAACTCTGTTATTTATACAACTGTTTTTTTTGTTTAGATATCTAAGAATAATAGAAGAGCTCCAAAGAGGGGAAGTATGGGATTTGTCTAGAGAAGAGAAGCTTGCTTTTTTTATTAATCTATATAATATGATGACCATGCATGCAACCTTAGTATGGGGTCACCCTTCTGGAGCACTCGAAAGAAGGAAAATATTTGAAGACTTCCAATATGTTATTGGTGGATTCACCTACTCTCTTTCAGCCATTCAAAATGGAATTTTGAGGGTGAACCAGCGACAACCATATACCCTTTTGAAGCCATTCGGTGCAAAAGATAAACGTGTAAGGGTAAGATATCCTTGTTCTATTTTATATTCGTTCAACCTTTAAAGTGAAGGTGTTCATTCATTATTTAGCTTTGCTTGCATTCCCATGGCGTTAGATTTGCTTTATACTGACAGCAATACCTTATTTAAGTACTAATAAAAGGCTCTTCAAAGTTTATCCTCCTTATTCTTTAGACTGGAACTATCCCTTGTTCTCTTTACAGCTCCTATACTAATTTGAATGTTAGTGACTTAGTAATCTAGGAGCCCTATTTTATTCTACCTTCAAGTCTCTTTTTCCTTGCAGTAAGTAGTTAGATGACTAGCATGTTTTTTAATGAGACACAGACTTAAGATTTGCAGCTTGAAATATTGGGCTAGGT
Source organism: Vigna reflexopilosa (assembly GCA_027742785.1). Lineage (NCBI taxonomy): Eukaryota > Viridiplantae > Streptophyta > Magnoliopsida > Fabales > Fabaceae > Vigna > Vigna reflexopilosa. The sequence goes on from CM050921.1 coordinate 18,815,021, forward strand.
TCAATAATATTCTTATAAATCTAGTATCAATAGAAATTTCTTTTGAAGTTAGAGGGTAAGAGAGAAAGGATGGAAGTGAAATCGACTGATTTAGAGGTACATATGTTATGTTGAACATCGTACTATTTTTATACCCGCACATTATATACATTCATATATCCATATACTGTGGGAAACTTTGTTATAGGATAAGACTAAATTGGTGATACTTACTCTTAAAAATTTAATTTAGGCTTAATTTAACCAGCTTTTAAGATGATGTTTATACTTATATACTATAATTTGATCATATCTCTAGTTAATATGAAATTCCCGTCACACCCAATGTTGAAGTTGGATATTTGGTAGTGGGAATAAATATTTATCGATGATCTAATTGTAGAAGCACAATATGATTAACAAACTTCACTAGGATAGATTTTGAAACAATCTTAAACTATATGAAACAAAGAGACGTTAAGTTGAAATCATGTGTCTAATTGCAAAGATATGATAGGAAAAAGTAAAACATTTATTTTCTAGATTTCTTGATTTTAAAAGATTGTAAAAGATATTTTTTTATTATAAAAGATTTGAGCATCTAAGTCATATGTTTTCAGCTTGCTGTAATATGGTTTAGCTTTGATCATCTTAAAGACTCGGTTAATATGTCTTTCAATTATTCACTAAAGTTGACAAAACTAGTGGTGAGGTCTCCGTACTCCAACTTTTCTCTCGTGAAATGTCAATTTGACTAAATATGTTTGGTCCTCTCGTAAAGATAGGATTAGAGGCAATGCAAATGTTGTTTGGTTGCCAACAAAAGGTGTATTTGAGAATTTTCGTGAAATTTTAACTCTGAGGAGTTTCTTTAGCCATGAGTCACAAGTGATTAATGTCATAGTCTTGTATTCTACTTTTATACTTGATCTTGTCACAACATATTGTTTCTTATTTTTTCATGATAATAAATTACCTCTAATGAAAACAGAATACCCTAAAGTAAAAGCTTTATTGTCTGGTGACCGTGCCCAACTAGTGTTAGAATTTCCAACAATGTGAGTATTTCCCTTAACTTCGTAAATAAAGCCTTTGCCTGAAGCATTCTTACTTTAGCATCCGTACGACTACTTCCCAATGGTCTTGACAAGGAGAGTTTTATAATTGACTTATTACGTTCCCTACAAAGACATTGTTAGGATAAGTTACAATGAGCTAACTTAGCTTATGAACTTGTTGTCTATATCTCCCAGGATCATAATACAATTCTCTTTGGTCATGTACAAGTTTGACACTGGGTACCATTGGTGTGTCCACATTAAACATTAAACATTCTTGTTTCTTCTAAAATGTTTAAAGCATATTTTCTGAGATATGACCACACAATCCTTGGACTTTCTTAGAAAGTAGATTTAAACCTAATTCAATCTCATAAGACCAACTTATTTGGAAAAGTTTACTCTTGTTTATATACGATACTTTGACCTTGTGAGATTACTAACACTTCCTATTAATCAATGCCTATGAAAAACTAAAAATATTTAGCATGTGATGTATGACCTCATTTAATATGTGATAGATGAGCTGCAGGTTATTCTAACAACTTCTATTCAACATCTTCTAGTCATCTTAATATAATTTTAGATTTAAGAGATTCCTAACCTAACCTAGAACCCCTCTTTTTTTTTATCATGTTCTTCTACCTATCTTAATTCTCTTTTTAAATTATATTGCTTTAAAGCCTTATTACCATCTACTTCAACACTTGATGTTTTTATCTTGTTTTATTTTCTGTTGATTTGATTAACCATGGCTTCAAGTGGGTGTAAGCATGAAAGCTTTTCCTAGGTCATATTTGTAGGTCTGAGTATGTAATGCTTTACTTTTTGGTGTTTGGTTTACATACTTTCTCCACGAAGTTGCCACAAGCATAGCTACTGATTTGATGCTCACGTTTCATTCCTTTTTTGTTAGGTGGCCCTCTCTTTCCCGGAGCCCCTAATTCATTTTGCTTTGGTATATGGTACTCGATCTGGACCCTCACTTCGGTGCTATTCTCCCGGGGACATTGACAGAGAATTAGCGGATGCAGCACGTAATTTCTTAAGAAATGGAGGCCTTTCAATAGATTTTACTGCAAAGGTTGCATATGCCAGTAAGATCCTTAAGTGGTAGGTTCTTTAAGAGACTCGGAATATGATTTATGTGTTTTAGGTTAATTTAAGACCAAGAAATATGATTAATGCTCACAGGTAACTTCTCAAGTTCTATACTTGACCTGGTTCAAAGTATTTAAGACGAGCAATATCCCTGAACTATATATATACATTTATATACTTACGTAAAACTTCGAATATATGTACACATACACTATTCCCTATTCTGATTGACTTGAAATGGTTGATAATTAATAAGTAGAAATGTAATTGATTTGACTTTTAGGATTCTTATATTTCTTCATTTTGACTCTCAGGTTTAGTGTAGATTTTGGTAGAAATGAGGTAGAGGTCCTGAAGCATGTGTCAACCTACTTACATCCTGCCGACTCAGAATTATTGTTGGACCTACTTGCCACTTCTGAGTTGAAGGTTATTTATCAGCCTTATGATTGGGGTTTGAACTGCTAGTGTGTTCTATAAAATTTATGTCAATATTACTCCTGTATTCATAGTAAATGATCGGTTATACAAAGTAGCATTAAAGTAATCTATACAATATGTTAACTGTTTCTAGTTGATACCTCTTTATTGAAAGGTACACGATGTAGGCTAATAGGTCCGTAGAAAAATTGATTCTTATTTTTTCGTGCTCACTTCCTGTCCATAGTAACTTTTAGGTGCTATTTGTTGAGGAATGCAACTCATACTGACCCATCAGATGTACACCACGATCCGCATTTAAGCGTTTGACTGTGGAAATAAAGGGCAATGCCAACTTATGCATTTAAATTTTTTGCAGTACTGTATATAGAGGGTTCTCTATTCCTGAACTTTTGGGGTCTAATTCCTGCTATGTTCAAATAGACCTACTGTTGTATGCATTTATAATGTATGCATGATAAGATTGCGGAAATTATGCTGCTACAATGATTGTTGTGGAAATTATGCAGCAAGCCTATGTGTCCTGTTTTTATTGTCATTGGTTAGGAGAGTTTTATTCTTCTGTACTCTTCTATATAGACTATGTGCATGTTGTTTTGACATAAATTGTGTATTTGTCTAAATACAAAGGTCGACTCCCTGGTGGTGGTGAACCTTGTTGGAAAGGTTCGACACACACATAGATCTCCGCACATGGTAAGATATTGTCCGCTTTGGGCCAAGCCCTCACGGGTTTGCTTTTTGGTACCACTCCAAAAGACCTCTTACCATTGGAGGTATTTATGTGTATATAAACCCATGACCAATCCTTCTTTTACTCGATGTAGGACTTTGTTTGCACTTCAGCATCCTCCCTCAAACAAAGGACTATGGTCTCCTTCCTCCCCCGCTGCGGAAGTCTTATGGTCTTTTTCATCCCCAAGTACACCATGGTCAACATGGAGCATTTCTCTTTTGCCCTCTTTCACGATCCATGGTCACAACACTTGAGCATCTCTTTGCTCTCCACCTCGCATGATTCATCTGGCGATCCGCCACTGGCCACTTGCCTGGCTCACCTGATCATGAGGGGCGTACTCGTCTGAGCTTGGTCACCAGACCCGAACCATGGGTTCTGATACCACTGTTGAAACGAAGAAGTGAGGATCCAGAAGAGAGAACATGTAGTAAAGTGAATGAGTGAAAATTGCGGGGTCTGTATTGCAACGAGTAAAAACAAAACGTTTTGTACAAGTGTTTTAAACTGAAAATAACAGAAAACGAACTAAAGTAAGTTTGAATTACAACATAACACTCTTCCTTAATTCAAACTTCATCAATTGAAACAACACCAATTCTTCTCTTCAGCATGTCAAACCTCTCACCAACCAAAACTTTAGTAAACAGATCTGCTAGCTGCTCCTCAGTTTTACAATGTGAGAGCTCAATTCTTTCTTTATTCACCATGTCACGCAAGTAATGATACTTAACCTCTATATGCTTGCTTCTCCCATGCCTTATGGGATTCTTCGCCAGATTGATAGCAGAGGTATTGTCCATTCTCAATCTTACAACACTCTCCTTCATAACCTTCAACTCTAGCAATAGTTCTCTGAGCCAAATACCTTGGCAAGTTCCATAACATCCTTCAATATACTCGGCCTCGCAGCTGGACAATGCAACCACGGTCTGTTTCTTTGAACACCATGAAATGGGTGCCTCGTTTAGGAAGAAAATATAACCTGAAGTGCTCTTCCTTTCAACGACATCTCCTCCATAGTCCGAGTCACAATAGCCTATTAATTCCAGCTCACGCTTCTTTCTTCCATAGGGAAATAAGATTCTAGTATTCAGGGTTCCCTTTATGTATCTAATTATGCGTTTCACAGCAAGTAAATGACTCCTCCTGGGCAGATTCATGAATCTGCTTGTTGCGCCAACACAAAATGTTAAATCGGGCCTGCTGTTGCATAAGAATCTAAGTGATCCAATCATCTGTTTATATAGTGTTTCATTCACAGCTTCCTCCGTATCTTCATTCATCAGCTTGACATTCACCTCCATTGGACTCTTCACAGCATTGCACTGGCTCATCTTGAATTTCTCGAGCAACTCCCTCGCATACTTACTTTGATGCAAGATTAATCCAGTCGCGGTGTACACAAATTCCATACCCAGAAAATAGCTAAGCTTGCCGAGATCTGTCATCTCGAACTCAGTCTGCATCTTCTGCTTAAACTCTTCAATTTCTTCTATGCTTGATCCCGTCACATACAGATCATCTACATACAAACAGATGATTACCAATTCTCCACCCGAGGCTTTGACATGCACTCCATGTTCAACGATGCATCTATTGAAGCCGAGATCTAACAAATACGAATCAATCCTTTTATTCCAGGCCTTGGGTGCCTGTCTTAGACCATATAAGGCCTTGTACAGTCTGTACACCATGTGCTCTTTTCCCCTTTCACTGAACCCGGGAGGCTGCTGCACAAACACCTCTTCCTCCAATGCTACATGTAACAACCAGTTGAAACAACTGCCAATTCCTTTCACATGCAATTGCAATAACTAGACGGATGGTTTCCAATTTGGCTACAGGGGCGAAAATCTCAGTAAAATCCATACCTTGTTTCTGCAAAAAACCTCTGGCCACCAACCTTGCTTTATATTTTGACACGGTTTCATCAGGATTCAGTTTTCGTTTGAAAACCTACTTCACTGTTATGCTTCGCTTCCCAAGTGGCAGATCAACAAGTTGCCATGTATTATTCTTCTCGATTTATCGAAGCTCATCAATCATTGCTTCCTTCCTCACGGATTGCTTCAAAGCATCATCTACCTCCATGGGTTCTGTCCCAGCCATAAGTGCTATATGAGTCACGTCCCCTTCTTCACTTATCCCTGCATCTGAGTATATTTCATAGTCAGAAAAATGTGATGGCCTTACCGTTTGTCTTCTCGGTCTCTGCAATGTTTCATTCGAACCAGGACTACTTCTTTCAATGCTTGGTTCACTTCTCTTTCGTGTAGACTCATCTGTTAGTCCATGCACCAGCGTCTTCTTCATGCTCAAGTGCATGTAATTCCAGTCCCAATGTTCATTTTCTAGCACGACAACGTCTCTGCTTACCACCGTCTTCCTATTGACTGGATCATACAGCTTATACGCTCCAGTTACATGATATCCCACAAACACCATCGGCTCTCCATTGTCTTCGAGTTTGGTTCGCTTCTAGTCTGCAACGTGTACAAATGATAACGATCCAAACACTTTGAGATGAGTTACAGATGGCTTCTCCCTAGTCCAGACTTCAAGCGGAACTTTACCCTCTACTTTCTTTGTAGGACACCTATTTAATATGTACACAGCTGTCGACACAGCTTCTGCCCAAAAACTTCGTGGCAACCCCTTCTCTTTGTTGAGACACCTTGCCATATTCATGATGGTGTGGTTTCTTCTTTCCAGGACACCATTATGCTGCGGCGTATAAGGTGCAACAACTTCATGTGTGATACCATTACTGTGACAGAAACTTTCGAAATCACGAGAGGTGTATTCTCCCCCTCCAACCGCTATGAGAATCTTCAACACCTTACCACTCCTTTTCTACACGAGTTTTATACCTCTTAAACAACACAAGCACTTCACCTTTTTCTTTGATCAAGTACACCCACATCATTCTACTATGCTCATCAGCAAATGAAAGGAAATATTTGTTCCCTGCTAAAGATGGTACGTCAATCGGCTCGCAAACATCAGAATACATTATTTCCAGGCATTCCTTCGACCTCATCTTTGCACTCGTCTGGAAAGACTTCCTGGTTTGCTTCCCTGTCAAGCACGATTCACAAGCCCTGACTGGCACCGAAACATCTGGCATACCTGAAACCATGCCCTTCTCACCAAGTCTTTGCAAATCTCTGTAGTTTAGATGGCCAAAACGTAAATGCCAAAGCCAACTTTCTGCTTCATTTACAGTTGAAAGACACTGCAGAGTATTAACAGCCTCCAAGCTTACATGAAAGGTCCGATTTCTCGAAATCTTGCTTCTGAGAATTAGTCTCCTGTGATGATCAAACACCTCCATTGTACCATTATTTCCCATGACCACAGTGAATCCCTTCTCGACTAACTGTCTGATGCTAAGCAGATTACATTTCATCGCTGGAACAAGCAGGACATTAGAGATTACTGCCTGGGAGCCATTTCTTCGGTTAATGATTATATCGCCCATACCTTCAACCATCAACGTGCTATTATCAGCAAATCTAACTCTGCTCTTCTTGGTACCGTCAAAGTTAACTAGCCACTCTCGGTTATATGTCATATGATTCGAGCACCCAAAATCAAGATACCAATTCTTGATCAACGGCTCCATGCTATCTGTAGTTGTCATCACCATCAAAATCACCGGCTCTGAATCAGACTCTTCTTGCGCAAGGTGCGCCTCCTTGCTTTGAAATCCTTTCTTCTGTTTACCTTTACCTGAGTAACATTCGGAGGCAAAATGTCTCATTTTGTGGCAATTGAAACATTCGATGTCTCTTGTCTTTCTTCTTCTGATCACTTTTCCATTTCCCTTCCACAGATTCATTCTTTTCTTCTTGTTCTTCCGTATTGTAATTGGATTTCTTTCACGCATCCTTATTTCATGTGCCTCAAGTGAACTTTGGAGCTCTTCTATCTTGAGTTTGCTAAGATCTCTCGACTCCTCGATGGCTACCACAATGTGATCAAACCTCTGGGGCAATGACATCATGATTTTCTCAATCAACATGAGGTCTGGAATCGTTTCCCCGCAACCCTTCATTTGGTTAACAATCGACACAATTTTGTTAAAGAACTCACCCACGTTGTCTCCATCTTCCATCACTAAGTGCTCGTACTGCCTTCTCAGCGACCCCAAGCCTCTCTTGTCGTTGTGGCTTTATCGTCTTTCCGCCTAAGCTCCTCATTTTGTTCCTTCATGCCACCAAGATCGGGTTCACTTCCCCTTTCTTCCACAATTGCATGACACCCTGATAGCGAAAGGTATGTCAGCCATAGCATTGCAGTGTCACCATGAGAAAAAAATGACGACGATGCACACTCCCAGGTTTTCTTAACCTATGCTCTGGATACCACTATTGGGGAGGTTCGACACACACATAGATCTCCACACATGGTAAGATATTGTCTGCTTTGGGCCAAGCCCTCACGGGTTTGCTTTTTGGTACCACTCCAAAAGGCCTCTTACCATTGGAGGTATCTATGTGTATATAAACTCATGACCAGTCCTTCTTTTACTCGATGTGGAACTTTGTTTGCACTTCAACAAACCTTAGTTTGCTTTGATACAAATACTCTGCATGTTTGTTTTTCAAGTTTAGTTCTTTTCAATGTGAACCCAGCACTTCTCTCCGCTAATTGGAAAATGGAAAATATCCGTATCATTCAGATCTTGCATGTCTTTGAAGTTAAAAGTTGTGATACGAAGGAAATGTTGGATTGTCACATGTTTACAGGTAGGTCATTGGTCTTAAGAGCAACCAATTATGTAAATTTGGCAATTCTCTATGAAGTTGCAATTGCATTGAAAGTTAACAGGGCCAGTGGTTTCTGACAAACAAATTGACGCGGACAATAAGATTTTGATTCATCAAAGTTTATATACTGCTTGGGAAGATCAATTTATATTTGCTTCTATTCTCCAAATTTTTACATTTGTTTCTACTCCAAATTTCTAAATAGGATTGGTGAATGGAGATCTGCAAGGAAAGGAAAATGAAAATCCTATTGCAAAATATTCTGAAAAAAAAAAGATAAATATAAAAAAATAAAACATGAGGTATACATTACTTCAATGGTTTTGAGTTGTGGGTCAAAAGGGAGGGAGCGGCTAAGTAGGAGATTAGGTTTATATTTAGAACAAGTCATTTATGTTGGGTTAATCTGTGCTTGGAATGGAGATTAGACGAGGGAGGAAAGAAAATTTTGAAATTTAAATTAAAGAAAAATTGAAAAAAACAAACAATTAAAATTTTTATGAGATGGTTAAATTTTCTATTTTATTTTCTTTTCTATAAAATACAGTTTTTTTTTCTTTTCTTCTAATAATGATCGTGATTTGTTTGGTACGTAAGAAAGTGGAATGAAAGAATACGAGAGGAAGAATAGGAAAATTATTATTTTCTGGTTACCTAAAAAATGAAAGTGTTAAATTTTTCCTTTTCAAGATGAGAAGGATAAATGAGAGAAATATTGTCTAATTTATTAACTAATAATTTTCGACATATATATTTTATTAGGTTATGTAAAGATAAAACATAAGAAAGAAAAGTTAAATTATGGTAATTTTAAAATATTTTCTTAATTATCATACATAGTTTGAAAAGCTTTCATCACAATCTTTTGATTCAAACATTTCTTTGAAATACAATAATTAGAAAAAAATAAGACATACTGAATCGAATCATCTTAACAATGAAAAAAATAAAGAGCATTAAATTTCTTAAGGGTATGTATATATCTGATGGCTAAAATAATGTAAAAAGAATACAGTAGGTCGCATACAGGCAGTGCTGTTACTCATCTGTTAAAAATATCTCTTTCTGTGAAAAGTATTCACATGTTTTTTTACTCGTGGTATCTATGAATATCAATAAATAGTTTTATATTTTCTTATTTTAAAATTCTAAATAAAATTATTTAAAAATAAATCTTTAAAATATAAATTTATATGAAAAAGATTAATTTTTAAGTACAATTCAAATCAAATTATTTAATAAAATATTACATAATCTTTTTAAATTTAAATGAGTTACATCCAAATATAAATTTAAAAACTTAATCTTTCATAAAATAAATTCAATTTTATATTTCCAAATAAAAAGATTAAAAATATAAAAATATACGAAGTGAAATTTTAAATGATTTTTCGATGATTAATATTTTTTTATAAATAATTATATTTTGATCACTTGAATTTAAAAAAAAAATACTCAACTAAAATTTCCTTATTATTAGTAGGTAGTGGTTCATATATCTACATAAGGTGTGTATGAAGAAAATTTCTAACATAATAATTGTGCCTAACCATAAAATGCATAAGATAATAATATATTAATCTTTAATAAATCTATGATCCAATTCATGATGGAAAATAATGCAATAGCATACTTGAGTTTGTCATTGGGAATTACGTGGATGGTGCGATGAATCGTGGGTATGTAATCTTATAAATGCATAAGGCCTTAGACACTACTTTTGTTATCTCTCATGATCATGATGAGAACGAAGACAAAACAAAACCCTAACACAGTATCTTATTGGAAAACATGTAGGCTTTGTTTTAACACCAAGAAGGGAGATGAATTGGTATGTTTTCAAAATCAGAGTCTTTTCGCAATCTTTTACACAAAGCACAAAACTTTACAAACTTTCTTGAATCGCAAGTAATAGAAATTAAAGTGCAGCGGAAAATCAAAGTTGACTACGTGAAATGTAAAGTCGACTTAATGTAAAAGAGTAGGGATAGAGAATTCAAACGCAGGTTTTTATACTGGTTCGACCTCAATGCCTACATCCAGTGTCCTTCCAATACCAGGAAGCAAATGCACTATAATGGTCAAGGTTTTTACTACAAGGCTTTTATAAAGACCTCCACGTCAAAAATATAAAACACCTCTCTAACCCACCAATATATAGGCAAACCACATAGCAAGACTTGCAGCAAGTTTGCAATTCTGAAGACCGAATTAGCCTTCGCTTAGTTGGGTGATTCATGTTGTATTTGGATTAGAGTAATGTGTACTTGTCGTTAATCTAGGATAGGAAGCATAATGATTGAGTTAATGACCAACCGTTTTTATTCTGTATTTGATTCCGTTTTTACATTTCTGTTTTCATTTCTGTTTGCATCTGTGTTTCAATTTAATTCATCTGCATTCACAAACCTTTCACAAACCCCCCCACTTCGTGTTTGACCTGATTCTCGAACCACAGTTTGGTCCTTGGGAGACGACCTAGGAGTCACTTCCTAGTCTATACTGCATTCTTTATGCACATTAAATTTGGATGGGGTGCGACACCCATCAAAATTTGGCGCCGCTGCTAGGGACCAACGGTTCGGTTTTAGGTCTTTTGTTGTGTTAGTGTGTGTTGTGTTTTGTTTTGTGTTGTGAGTGTGATGTGCTGTTTTGTGTTGTTCTGTTTTTTGTGGTGTTATATGTGTTGCATTTAAGTAGCTTTAGTTGTATATTTTCATTGCATTCTTCTTTTCCCCCTTTCTTCTACATGTCTACCTATTCTGGTTATGTGGATACTGTTTCTTCTGCCTGTGCCTCTGACTATGATTCTCCTGTTAATTCTCCTAGGGAGCCGTTTCCACTTGATGAGGAGGATATTCGTTGTGTTTTCAACACTAGATTGATACATTTGCAGGTGAATGCCCATGTAGACATTTGGAGGAGCTCTACACATTATGCTCTTTAATGAAACCTCCAGATGTCCTAGATGAAGACATGTTCTTAAGAGCATTTGAGCACTCATTACACAGAGCAACAAAGGATTGGTGTTGTTGTCTTACTCTAGGATCCGTCACCAGTTGGAAAGATCTTGAGCATCAGTTTCTAGACAAATTCTCCCCTGTGCGGTATGGTTATAGCGACGATCTTGGGTGGACTGATCCTAACTTGGGATGGTATGGTACTTCACAGCATCAATATCAAGAACCATCATTACAAAAGGCTTGTATGCTTCCACCAGTCCAGGAACCACAACAGTTGCAGTTTCATGAGCCTACCCAGTCTTCATCCGCTGTTGATAGGAATTTGGAAAACAAGCTTGATTCTCTTTTGAGTTTGGCGACACAGTTGGCATCTAACTAGAGACCAGCACTTCCATCTGCATCTGTTGCACGACTGTGTGCTATATGTCCTTTTAGTGACCACTATACAGATGCCTGTCCTTCTTTGCAGCACCTTGTTGCTCTTGATGCGCCTCAAGCTTATGCTCCAAACATCTACATTAACAGGCAGCCACAACAGCAAAATCAGAGGCAACAACAACAACAAGAGGCACCTGCCCAACCTTCTACATCTTCTGAGCCTACATTGAATGACTTGTGGGGGCAGATGGCCACGCAGTTCATTGAGGTACAGTCTCGAGTTTTAGAGGGATCACCATTTCAGACTGTTCCGATTCTTGATGATGTCAGTGCCATCCACATAGGAGATGGGGAGCAGAGTCATGAGCTTATTACTGTGCCATCTACTTTCCCACCCTCCTATCTCCCCACTCTTGCACCTGAGGATGCAGTTGCTCATTCTGCTGTTATTGGTGAGATGAATCATGAATTAACACAGGTTTTCTCTAAACTTGAAATCCCACTTGCTTTGCTTGAGTTGTTTATGCATTCAAATATTCTTGATTGTGCTGTAGATTCACATGTTAGTGATGATTTTGACATAGAAACTGTGAAAACTGAAGATGCTTTAGACTTAGGATTAAATTTTGATCTTTCACAGTTTTTTGAAAATTTTAAATGTAGTTGTGAAGTTGGTTCTTGCTCTGTTTGTGTTGAAATTAATTTTGTGATTCAACCAACTTCCAACTCTATGATGGGTGATACTAACTGTGAGTCTGATGAAAATATTGAGGAACAGGCAGATATGAGCAACACTTTTGGGATAGGTAGACCAGCTTCACCTTCCACCACTTTACCAATCTTTATGGAAGTGGAGGTAAACATACCTAAGATTGATTCTGTTGTTGATGATTATGCTGATGATAGGTATGTTGATGATTACATTGTTGTTGAGCATGATTTTAATTCTACTTCTCTACATGATGAGAACCACTGTTTGATATCACATTTGAATGTTTATTCTCCATGCACTGAACATGAATCTAAGATTGTTGTTGATATTGTTTCTACATTTGAAATTGATTCATGTTCTGAGGGTATATCTGAGGGTCAGCCTATTACACTGGGATTGGGTGTTATACCTTTGCATATCATTTCTTTGGACCTGCATTGCACTAACCCTATTACAGAAGGTACACCTGAGTTTGACCAACACGCACCCACAATGGAGAACAAAGGTGCCAGTATACACAACAGTTTGAAGATTAATAGGCACCAGCTGAACCTGCTCATCAACAATCACTTCTTCTTAGATCCAGTTGTGGAGGACATCTCCTTGCTTGATCAAATCTGGAGGATGAAGTAGTTCTTCCTAAAGACTTCCTTGCTGAATCCAGTGGTGGAAGACCTCTCCCTGAAAGTCCAAAATTGGCAACTGCCACCATAACTCAGGGGAGTTTCCCTCTTCCCTTCTCCTCCTTTCCCACTTTTATTGCACTTGTCCATGATCTGTTGACTGTTCTTATTTCTGATCTGATGATTGTGACACATTGAGGACACTATGTAGTTTAAGTGTGGTCTATTGGGGGAGAATTCTACTTTCTTTGTTAGTTTATGTTTTCTGCGTTAAATTTTTTGTTTTCTAGGTAGTTTTTTTGTTTTGTCTTGTGTACATTTTTACATGTTTCTCTTTATTTCTGGACTTTGTTTAGGTTGTAGATGTGTCTTTCACTCCATTGATACTCTGTTGATTTGAAATCCTTGCTTTTCTTTGCTTGGAAAGATGATTATGATGTTTGAGAGGTTGATTTGATTGTGACAATTACCATGTGTGAGATTTGAGCCACTTTATGTTCTTTCTTGTGTGATATGTCTCTTGATTGCTTGCACATATGCCTTGGTTTGACTCTTGTTGATGATTCTTGATTGATATGCATGTTTGGAAATGATAAAGGCAATTTTGTTCTCGAGCCTCTCTAGCCAGATGAGCCCACCTTGTTTTTATCCCTTGGTAACCCCTTTTGAGCCTATACTTTCCCATTTCTTTGTTTTCAAGCTTATACACTAGCCCTAAGTGAAAAACCATGATTACCTTAACCTTAAGGAATTTTGGAGCTTTGGAAGTGTTTTGGGAACAAGTGTGGTCTCCTTGGGGATTTTGATGAATTGGCTAGTTGGTTCCTCTTCTTGTTTTTATTTTTGTAAATATGTTGTGTATCTTGTCTCTTTGAGTTGTGTCCTAGATAGTGAGAAAAGAAAAGAGACAAGATGAAAAAAAAAAGGAAGAAAAAAATAAAAAATACAGAAAAATGAGAAAATAAAAAAAATTGTGTGAATAATGGAGTCAAGAAGAGGATTGAAGTAGAGTGTTTTGGGTGTGATTTGATTATATTTTCACTTGTTCCCCATTTCTCCTCTATTCTTTTTGGTTTGTAGCTTCTTATCCATATTTATCCTCCCTTTTTGCTTGGCCCCATTACATCCATAAAAGACCTTTTGATTTGAGCATGCATATGTTTTGAGTGGTGATATTAGAGACTTGCCAAGACTGTTTGTTGCTTGCTTTCTTGAGTGCATTGAGTTGAAATTTTTTACCCTAGACACTTGAGAGAAACACTGAAAGTGCATCTGTGAGGTTTTGTTACTCTTGATTCACCTCTTGAGATGATTGATCATTTTTCCATGCTTAGAATTGCTTGAATGATTTCTATGAGTATCTGCTTTCCTTTATTCTGTGTTGGATTAGTGATGGATTCATCACCATATTAACTGTATGGTCCGTAGGCATGGCTATGCTGTTGAAGTGGAAAGGGCCCACAACATTAGACTGATCCGCAAGTGTGCGTCTTGGAGGAGGTTGATTTGCCATCTCCTCTAAGTTCTGTGTAAAAGCCTCTGGTGAAGAATGTAAGAGGCTTTTAGGAGAGGGAAAGAGTTCACGTGATGGACGTCTAACTCTTCTTTCTCTCCTATCTGATATACCTTCAAAAAGAGGTTGCTGACTTTTCTTACTTCTAGTGTATATTGCTTCCTGCATGCACAAGAAACAAAAACTCTAAAAGCACTTTTACAGATAAGAAAAATAAAACAAAAACAAAATATATACAATAATTACATCAAGTCAAATTAAATCAATTTACACTACTCCAAAAGTTAAACCACGAGTGTCAATACTAAATTTCGTCTGGATCGTTTTTCTTACTATATTACATTTTCGTTGTCGCATTATTTTACTTCCTTTTCGTTTTTTTATTCACTATTATTTTATTTTTATTATTACATTTTTATTGCCTTTTTATTTATTTTATTTTAGTTTTATCCTTTTTATAAATCTTATTCTACTTTTCTTTTTAATTTAATAGTATTCTATTTTCTTTTTAATTTAAGTTTTAATTTTCGTTTTTATATTATTTATTTGTGCCCTTTTTATTTTATCTTACTTTTTTGTTTGTTTTTTTTCTTTGTTTTGCTTTAATATAATATAGTAAAAAAAAAATAAAAATAATAATATATATTAAAGTTTAGTATTAATTAAAAAAAAATTTAAGATTAAATAAGAAAAATATAGTTTTTGTCTTTTAGTAAAAAAAAGGGGTAAAGTAAAGCAAAGAGAGGTTTTGGCCGGGATAGGAGCAGCTTGTACGGGGTTGGACAATGAGGAAGCAAAGCAATAAACGACTGTCGCAGGCACAATTCGGTTTTGGCAGACGCGGATTGGCAACATCGCAGAGGTTTTGGTGGGATTTGGTAGAGCAGTGCAAAACGGTTACTGAAAAAGTAGAGCTGCAGCCAAAAGCAAGCAACAATAATAAAACCCAGAGGGAGCGGGGGGGCCTTTTTTTTTTCATCATCATCCATTTTACAGAAGGAGGAGGAAGCAGGAGAGGAGGGACTCACGGCATCAAGAATCGAGGACCCTGAAAGCCATCTGCATTGGAGAGTTGGACCTGCATCGAGAAAAGACAGGGAGATTATCACCGGAGGAAAATCCAGCAAGGACTTCAGCACCCAGGTAAGTCGTCCATCCCAGTTCTTCATCATAGTTTGATCCTGGAGATGACTCATTGACTTGTTACGATGATTGTATGTTAGTATTCATTCATGGACTCAATACATTCGTATTTGCATGGTTGTTCTTTTTGTGATTTTCCCAAATTCTCAACGTCCTAAAACATCATGAGAGCCCTTTTCAGAGAGTGAAGCATTGCTTCCTCTTTCAGTTTCTCAAATCAGAAGGATTACCTTTATAGAATGTGCACCCAGAAAAGAAGCAATACAACACATAAAAACAAACAAATTTCACCAAATAAAAGTCTAATTCCAGCAACTTTCTAGCATCCCCAGGGTTACAGCATTCCCCCAACCATATCCAGCTCAGGTAGATACTCGTCATATACTTTACCATCATAAACAGAGTTCCCCCGAGAATTATCCAACACGAACGACACTCTCCATTCATCCCTCACGGGAACATCAATCCCAAAACACTTCATAACCAAACCCCCCTCACCCCTTTCCACCACTTTCTTCATCAAATCGTTTTCCCCGCTCCAAGTCACCAACAAAATTTAATTAGTAAATAGGAAACTCACCCAATCTTCAACCATCCTCAATCCCCTGTTGCTGCAATGCCCATCCACCTAAGCCCATTGCTTAAAGAACCCATATCATCAAATGTTAAGAGAATTGACCAATAAATGACAATAAAAAAAAAACAACAAAACTTGCGCCTTCGACACCGGCGATTATGAGTGTCATCGGGAGTGTTTGGGCGATTGAGAGAGAAGAAAGGAGCCCTCGAATGGAGAGGAAGAAAAGCGGCATCGGTGGCGCTGGTGAGAACAATGACGCCGGCGAGGTCGTGCGGTGGCGGGGCGACTCAAAGAAACCGCTGGAGGGGCTAGGAGGAGCGAACCCAATGGCAGTACTGGTAGTGGTGGTTGACGGTGGCCTCTGGCCGCTCCTTCGTTCTGACAGTGTGAATATGGAAAAGGGAAAACACTTGGCGGTCGGCGACTGCTCCGGCGACGAGCAGCGTAACCGGCGCGACCCTGGGTCGCGGGTTGAGGTCGGTGGCCTCGTCGACGATTGCGAGAACGGTGAGATCTCGGGGTTTGGGTCGGTTTCGCATGAAGAAGAAAGGGGAAGATGGTGGTCCGACGTGAAGGGCGGTGAATCTTTCGGCGAGGTCACCGGCGACGCCGTGAAAAGTCCCTCGCGATGGCCATCTGAGCGAAGGCTGAAGCGGCAGCGGGCAGGCGAAGGGGACAAACCCTTCCTTTGGCTGTGTTTGGGAGAGAGACTTCAGGTCTCTGGAGTTGCTGAGTGAATGAGAGGTTTGGGGAAGGTTCGTGAGAACCCCTAATGTTTTTTTGCTGAAGCACAACCTTGGGCTAGGGTCTTGGGCCATACCCATTTCATTTCTCTTAAAATATAAAAAAAAAATAAACATAAAAATAATAACCTTTTCTCCCATCCGCACTACCCATTTCCCATTTTCGCACCCTCCGCATGTTCTATTGATTGGACCTCAAACCCTTTTGTTAAATTTGACAACCCTAAATAAGGGTTTAGGCCTTGAGCCTATGTCTACTTGGCATACACCCCTTGTTCTCACTTTGCACCCCCTTTGGGCTCAAGCCCATTCTGTCAAAAAAATAGTTTGTTCACTCCCTCTCCTTATTTAAACACCTCCACACACTTTCTCACTTATTATTTTGTTTTTTTTTATCATTTAACCTTTTTTAGTTTATTTTGTTTTTACTTTTTATTTTATTTACCTAGTTATTTTATTTCATCTACTTTTAAAATAAATATTAAGAATAAAAAAAATAATAAAAAAAAATATTATTATTTTAAAAGGTTTAAGCGCACGTGCGACCATCCGCGTCAGCCTTGTGTTGAAAACCTTTTTCTTCTTCTCTTAAAAATTAACAAAAAAAATTAATTATTATTTTAAAAGGTTTAAGCACACGTGCGACCATCCGCGTCAGCCTTGTGTTGAAAACCTTTTTCTTCTTTTAAAAATTAACAAAAAAAATCATTATTATTTTAAAGGGTTTAAGCGCACGTGCGACCATTCGCGTCAGCCTTGTGTTGAAAACCTTTTTCTTCTTCTTTAAAAAAAATTAACAAAAAAAATTATTATTTTAAAAGGTTTAAGCATGCGTGCGACCATTCGTGTCAGCCTTGTGTTAAAAACCTTTTTCTTCTTTCAAAAAAATTAACAAAAAAAATATATAAAACACCATGTTTTCAAACAATCATCCAAGCATAATCCTAGAACTACGTAACCCTGATTTCTCAGTCTGACTGAGAATACGTAGGAGCAAGGTCAATCCTTGTCGGGCACAAAAAACACAAAAAATATTTTGTTTTCTTTAGAGTTTTATTTTATTTTTCTTTTTAGGGGAAGTTAAATATTTTTGAAAACCACATTTTATTCGTGTATTTAATTAAAGGTACTGCCTAGGGCAGGCGTTGTAGGGTGTTAATGCCTTCCCAACACGTAACCGACTCCCGAACCTAGAATCTGGTTTTCGTGGACCGTGTCTTTTCTTTATGGTTTTTCCGTAGTTTTCCAGAATAAACTATGGTGGCGACTCCAAAATCTCTTTTTCAAAATCGTTTTCTTTTTTGGATCGTCGTCGTCCCGTCGCGATTTTCCCGGTTGCGACAACGAGTCCCTGGCAACGGCGCCAAAAACTTGTCAAACCCCTGACAAGTGTACCAGATCGTATCAAGTAATATAATTGGTAAACCCAATATCGTTCTCCCAAAGGACTCAAAGGCCTTATCTTTCGTGTAAATCAATATTGTAAGACTTGTAGAGAAAATTAACTTGTGGTTTGAATGCAAAAACGAAAAGTAAACATGCAAATGCAATTGATTCAATTAACAAGAAAAAGGTATGGATGAATGGAGTTGTTGGGGTTTACAATTTCATCTTATCCACTCTCTTACATCTTCTCTTCTTATTAAATTCGCTTTATTATCTAATTGTTATGCAAACTTTCTTAGTCTACCCTAAACCCGATCCCTCGGCGAGAAGAGCCTACTACTAGTTACTGGCTTACTATCCCTAGTCTCCCCTAGTAACTAGCAATGCAAGTACCACAAAAGCAAAATACAATTGATCTTCCTACCCCCTATCCCTAGGTGGTATTGCTTAATCAAGGAATTCCCTATCAGTTCATGACTTCCCCGTACGTCCCCGTATCGACAAAGCCAAACATCTATTTATCAAATGAGTTAAATGATAATAGCTTTAAGCATAGATAAAGAACCCAACAATTGATAATAACAGCATATGCAAGCATATGAATAAAACAAGAATTTCAACATAAGAGAGTTTCAAAAAATTACATTGTTCCCCAACAACTAAGGGTTTAGTTCACCATTGACATGGTGAAACTAGATGAAGGACAATGAAAGAATGGAAAAGCAAACCCTAGATTGGATAATATGGAGCCTAAGCATCCAAGAAATCTTCTCCAAGGAGTGTAGAACAGCTCTGGACGTCTTCTTCTACCAAAAGAATAATATTTTAATCGCACTAGGGCTATATATAGGGCATAAAAGTAACAGAATTTAAGCCCAAGCCCAGCAGACAACCGTTCAGCGTCCAATTTTATTGCTCAGCGATTTCCCTCAAGCCGCACCACCGCTCAGAGGTCAGTTTCACCGCTGAGCGGTTTGCCTCTAATCGCTCTGGATGCTCAGCGTCACCGCCTGGGCGCCAGACAGTGGCTTTCCCTCAAATAATGGCGCTCAGCGGTGCATTTTGACGCTGAGCGGTGCATAGACTCTTCTTTTCTTCATTTTTCTTCTTCTTCCTTTAGTCTAAGACCTTCCTTCTTCAATTCCATCCTTAATTCTCATCAAAACCCTGCAAAACAATGCAAAACAAGCAAAATATCTCTAAAAATAGCTTTTGACTCTCAAATGACTCAACTTAAGTGTTTTACTTGATTCTAAGCTCATTCTAAGTCATAAAGGGTGTATTTTGATATCAATTTAAGCATGAAAATAACGGTTTTTAGACCGTTATCAGTGGTGCACTTTACTTTGTTACTTTTATTGATGATTGTTCTAGGAAGCTTTGGATTTATGCACTACAGAGAAAGGACTAAGTGTTGGACAAGTTTAAAGAATTCCATGGTTTGGTTGAGAGGCAGTCAGGCAAGAAGCTGAAGTGCATTCATACAGACAATGGTGGTGAGTATTATGGACCATTTGTTGCTTATTGTAGACAATATGGTATTGCACATGAGAAGACTCCTTCCAAAACTCCTCAGCTGAATGGTTTAGCGAAGATGATGAACAAGACATTGATTGAAAGAGTTAGGTGTATGATTTCTAAAGCAAAATTGCCTAAGCATTTCTAGGGTGAGGCATTGTTTACAGTAGTGAATGTTATTAATCTAAGTCTTGTAGTTGCTTTGAACTCTGAGGTGCCAGACAAGATTTGGTTTGGTAAGAATGTTACTTATGATCATTTGCGTGTCTTCGGTTGTAAAGCATTTGTTCATGTTCCAAAGGATGAAAGATCCAAGTTGGATGTGAAGACAAGGCAATGCATCTTGATTGGTTTTGGTCAAGATGAATTTGGATACAAGTTGTATGACCCCATTGAAAAGAAATTTGTTAGAAGTCGTGATATGCAATTCATGGAAAATGAAACCATTGAAGACATTGATAAGGTGGAGAAGTCTACACCTAAGGAAGATGGTAATGTGGATGATGTTGATCCAATTCGGTTGTCTATTAATGATTTGGATATTGATGTTCATGATGATGAACAACATGGTGATACTAATAATCAGCAGGTTGGAGATGGCTTGGATGTTCCTATTGATAATGTTGATGAAAAGGAACATCATGTGTCACATGATGAGAGTCTTGGTGATGTACCTGAGCTACCTGAAGCTCAACCTAGAAGATCTGACACGCCAAAACAACCTTCTAAGAAGTACTCTACCAATGAGTATGTGATGTTGACTGATAAGGGAGAACCTAAATGTTATGAGGAAGCCATTGAAATTTAAGAAAAGCAAAAGTGGGTTGATGGAATGCAGAATGACTTGGTGAAGTTGCCTAAGGGTAAGAGAGCCTTAGAGAATAGGTGGATTTTTAGGGTGAACCTAGAGAGCAATTCTACATCTACCAGATATAAAGCCAGATTAGTGGTGAAAGGCTTCAGAAAAAGAAAAGGGTGTTGACTTCAATGATATTTTCTCACCTGTGGTAAGGATGATATCTATCAGAACTGTGTTAAGTTTAGCTGCTACTCTAGATTTGGAGGTTGAGCAGATGGATGTGAAGACAACTTTCCTTCATGGTGATTTGGAGAAAGAGATTTAGATGAAGCAACCAGATGGTTTTCTTGTTGAAGGCAAGGAAGACTATGTGAGTAGGCTATGAAAAAACCTATATGGTTTGAAGCAGGCTCCGAGGAAGTGGTATAAGAAGTTTGAGTCTGTTATGTGTGAGCAAGGCTACAAGAAGACTACTTCTGACCATTTTGTTTTTTTGAGGAAATTTTCTGAGAATGATTTCATTATATTGTTGCTATATGTTGATGACAAGCCTATTGTTGGGAAAAATGTTCCCAAAATTGACAGGTTGAAGAAGCAATTGGGCGAGTCACCATGAAAGACATGGGAGCTGCTAAGAAGATTCTTGGTATAAGTATCACTTGTGATAGAAAAGAAAACAAACTTTGGCTATCACAGGAGCACTACATTCAGAAGGTGTTGTAAAGATTCCAAATGGAAAAAGCTAAGGTTGTAAGTACTCCTCTTGCTACTCATTTTAAGTTGAGTGTTAAACAAAGTCCTTCAAATGAAGCTGAGAAGATAAATATGATTAAAGTTCCTTATGCTTCTATGGTGGGTAGTTTGGTGTATGCAATGGTATGTACAAAGCCTGATATTGCACACGTTGATGGTACAGTTAGCAGATTTCTGTCAAATCCAGGTAGAGAGCATTGGAATGCAGTGAAATGGATTTTAAGGTATCTTCGTGATACTAGTGGTTTGAGGCTTTGTTTTAGGGGTGATAATCCTACTTTGGTGGGTTACTCAGATTGATATATGGCTGGAGATATTGATTCCAGAAAGTCCGCTTCAGGCTGTTTGATTCAATTTGCAAGGGGAGCCTTGGCTTGGCAATCAAAGTTGCAAAAGTGTGTGGCATTCTGTACTACTGAGGTAGAATTCATTGCACTTACTGAAGTATGTAAGGAGTTGTTATGGGTGAAGAAATTCTTGCATGAGCTTGGTTTTGCACAAGGTAAATACTTGTTGTATTGTGACAGTCAAAGTGTTATTCATCTTGGTAAGAATC
Source organism: Vigna reflexopilosa (assembly GCA_027742785.1). NCBI lineage: Eukaryota > Viridiplantae > Streptophyta > Magnoliopsida > Fabales > Fabaceae > Vigna > Vigna reflexopilosa. Next base: position 18,836,778 of record CM050921.1, read on the forward strand.
CAACATTTCATTCTAAATCCAAACATATTGATGTGAGGTATCATTGGATACGTGATGTTTTGGATGTTAAGTTGTTGGAATTGGCTAAAGTTCATACAGATGATAATAGTGCTGATATAATGACCAAGGCATTTCCTAGAGGGATTGTTAAACCCTTGGCAAGTGTACCAGATCGTTATCAAGTAATATAATCAGTAAGACTGATTATCGTTCTCCCAAAGGACTTTTAGCCCTTATCTTTCATGTAGATTAAGTGCATAAGACTTGAGAAAGAAATAATTTTGTGGTTGTATGCAAAACGAAAATAAACATGCAAATTCAAGTGAATCAATTGGCAAAGGAAAGATATGAATGAATGGAGTTGTTGGGGTTTAGAATTTCATCTTATTCGCCGTCTTATATCTATTTCTTATTTAATCCGCTTTACTATCTAATTGTCATGCAAACTTTCTTTACCTGTCCTAAACCCGATCTCTCGGCGAAAAGAGCCTATCACTAACTACTAGTTTACTATCTCTAGTCTCCCTGAGTAATTAGCAATGCATATATCACAGAAGCAAAATACAATTGATCGTCCTACCCCTATCTCTAGGAAGTATTGCTTAATCAAGGAATTCCCTATCAGTTCATGACTTCCCCGTACGTCTCCGTATCGACAAAGGAAAATATCTTCTTACCGAATGAGTTAAACGATAAAAGCATTGAGCATAGATAAGAAACCCAACAATTGATAATATAAGCATATGAATAAAATAAGAATTTCAATATAAGAGAGTTTCAAAATAGTACATTGTTCCCCAACAACAAAGGGTTTAGTTCACCATGGACATGGTGAAACTAGATGGAAATAAATCAAAGAATGGAAGAGTAAACCCTATATTTGATAAATTGGAGCCTAAGCATCCAAGAAACCGTCTCCAAGGAGTGTAGAACTGCTCTAGATGTCTCTTCCTGCCAAAAGAATTACTCTGAAGGTCACACTGGGCTATTTATAACGCATAAAAGTAACAGAATTTAAGCCCAAGCCCAGCATTCCACCGCTCAACGCCTCATTTGACCGCTCATCGGTTTCCCTCTAATCGTAAGACCGCTCAGCAATCCATCTCACCACTCAGCGGTTTGCCTCTAATCGCCTGGACGCTCAGCGGCATCGCTTGAGCGAGAGGCAGTGACTGCTCCCTCGAGTCTAGCGCTCAACGCTAGAAAATAGCACTGTTCGGTGACTTTGACTCTTCTTTTCTTCCTTTTTCTCATTCTTTCTTGAGTCTAAGTCCTCCCTTCTTCACTTGCATTTTCAATTCTCATCAAAACCCTGCAAAACAATGCAAAAAAAGCATAATATATCTAAAAACAACTTTTGAGTCTCATGTGACTCAACTAAGTGTTTTACTTGATGCTAAGCTCATTCTAAGCCATAAAGGGTGTGTTTTGATATCAAATTTAAGTATAAAAATAACGGTTATTAAACCGTTATCAGGGATGTTTGAATTTTGTTGTGAGATCGCCGGTTTGGCGGATATCTCCACATAGTCATGAGGGGGAGATTTGTTGGGTTATTGGGCTCCCTTCCTATGTGGAGAATAGGCCTTAATAGTGTGGGCTATTATGTCTCATTAGGTTAAATGAAGATGGGTCAGATTAGTAGGGCATATGAAAGTCATTTGAAGATAGGAAAAAACCAAGTGAGAGAAAAAGAAAGAGAGAAATACATTCCCACATAACCCTAAACCTGCATTGGTGTTTTCGTCGTTGTGAAATCGTTTATTGTTGGATCGAGCTGATATTTGGACAGTAGGATTTAGACATATGGTTCTTCATTCTGAACGTTCGGATCGTCAATCATAGGTCTAGTTTTGGAGAAATTGGTCCCGCACAAGCAACCCTATTTTGGAGAATTTTCATCTTCTTTGTTCTCATTTGTAAGCATTTGTGCTTAATTAAATTGGCTTATTGAAAATACCATTTGGTATTATTATTGGAGACTCTTTTGTACCCTATTATTGATCATAGTGGATTTTTTCTTTGGTCTGGACCACTCGTGGTTTTTACCCTTACATTAAGGGGTTTTCCACATTAAAAATTGTTGGTGTCTCTTTGTGCTTTGGATTTTATTTTTATTCTATTTGTTTGGTGCTCCTCGCAGATTCTCACAAGAGGGGGATTGAATTTCCGCTGCATTATTACTTTTTGCTAAGTTGTTATATTTTTGGCCTTTCCCCATCAGTTCTCAGTGAACTGTCACTCTCGTCCACAAAACCCAGGGAACGTTCTCAAAGAACTCCTAGTCTAAATCGAGTTGTGAGGAACGTTCTCAGTGAACTGACACTCTCACCAACAAAACCTAGAAAATGTTCTCAAAGAACTCCTGGTCTAAACCGAGCTGTGAGGAACGCTCTCAACGAACTCTCATTCTCGTCCAAGAAACCTAGGGAACGCTCTCAATGAACTCCTTGTCGGTATAAGGGACAACCGGTATCGTAGAGTCGCACAGCGGAATAAAATTAGCAGAAAGCATGTTACGGTCCAAAATCAAGTTACAATGGTCCGTTTTAAAAATTGATTTTCTTAGTGAACTTTTATCGAACGGTTGATGTACAGAAAATATAAATAGTGTAGAGTTCAAGAAAATCAACATAGAAATTTTATCCTGGTTCGAATCAAAAGGTTCTACGTCCAGTCGTTAATCACTATAAATAGTGATTAACCTTTTTCACTAAAAATATTGTTGTACAAATTACAAGATAATGGAATGACCAAAGAATAGAAAACACCTTCCTTCGACAAATAAACCGGAAGAATGCAGTAAATAACTTCCTTCGACAAGCGAACCGGAAGAGCTTCCTTCGACGCACGAACCAGAAGCAACAGCTCTTCTAACTTGAAGAGAACCGCTCTGACCTTTGACACACAAATCACGAGTTTCTCCTATTCACAAGACTTGGCAAGAGCACTCTATCACTTTGAGAACTTCCTCAGACAAACTGTATTCTCAAAATGGCATAGATCCTTTTCACTCACAAAGAGCTTTCCTTAGGCAGAAACCTCTAATACTCTCAATTGAAAAGTTAAGTTCTAAGAGCTTGGAAAAATCTATTTATAAGCCCAGGGTCAGAAACTGAAAAGACATCTCCCAACTGCCAAAACTAATCTATTATCATAAGTGATAATCGATTATTTGTGTCCGTTATGGGGTTTTCAAAATGTGATAATCGATTATCTTGAAGAATAATCGATTATTCCAGAGACTTGGACAGTTCTCATCAGGACCAGGATAATAGATTATACTGCTTAATAATCGATTATTTACTTGAGCAACTCTTTTCTAAACTGGCTCGTGATAATCGATTATCACCCGAGATAATCGATTATTTGCGCAATGACTCACTAAATATGAAAAATTCTAAGAGTTTTTACATCATTACAATTTATCCCATACATTTGTTTCTACAAAATGCGTTTAGCAAAGATGCACTTAGAGTCTTCAAGTCTTAAGCTTTTATCATCAGCAAAACTTCACAGTAGCTTCAAGATACCAATGCTCTTTATTGGAAACACTCCTACACTAGTGGAAAATTGACTTTTTATAACGCATATATTATAACGTAGTTTTGTAAATCAGTTATAATAGAGATGCGGTGGCAAATTTGTAAAAAAATTTAAGACATATTATAACGTAGTTTTGTAAATCAGTTATAATATGAAACGCGGTGACAAACTTGTAAATAAGCTCTAATTTATTATGACGATGATTTAAAACTACGTTATAATATCTCTTCCTAAAAAATGTGGTTAATTTCACATTATGTTGCCTCTCACTTTCGTTCCTCTCTTCTTCGTCACTAAACTCCTCTGCCTTCTCTCTTCTTCGTCCCAGAACACTGCCTCCGTCTCTTCTCGCGTTCGCTGCTTCTTCTTTGCCAAAACCTACATCTTCTTCGCTGCCTCGAGCGTCACCTCAAACACCCAACCTCATCTTCGTTCCAACCTTTTTCACCGATTAAATCTCTTCCTACCTCGAACCCTAGAATCTCCTCCGAACAAACCTTCGAATCTAGGGTTCGCCTTTGATTTCACCGTCTTCTGCTGTGTCCTTGTTCACCGACTAGATTTTACACCCCAAAAGAAGCTTTTGAACAACATTGACCAAGTTCGGGAGGCCGTGCCTGAAGAATTGAAGAAGCTGAAACGAACTCCCAATGCAAAGAAAGCAGAGAGGGAAAAAAGTGTGTGCACTTTTGGAATGTTCCTCGCCTTGACTAATAGATGCCACAAAAAGCTGCTGATAAGGACCGGTGAGTTTAAATTATCATTGAATCGTTAATTTTGGTCATGCACCTGATTTTTTCTGTCTTATATTGCACAATTATCTATGACTTACTAATATCACTTAATCTAATTTCTTTTTATTTTTAAAAGAAAAATACTGTAATTAACTTCATTTGATTCCCCAGTGCTCAGCTCACAAAAGCATATCAAACGGCTGCTGTTTTATTTGAGGTATTGAAGGCAATTAATCGAACAGAAGATGTTCCAGTATCTGAAGAGGTAAAACTACTTTGTAAACTAAGTTTACATACAAAGAGAACAATGTGTTGATTCTTCATTGATTTTTTTGTTTTGACGATTACATTCTATTTTTGATATTTAATTGCAGATTATGCAAGCTCATACCGAGGTTGAGAAACAGAAGCAATTATATTCCCCTTATAATATTTTGCCACTTGATCCAGAAAGTGGAAAAGAGGCTATAATGAAATATCATGAGGTGTGTTCTCTATAGTTATGTTTTAATCAACTTTTCATGAGTTAATGCTTGATACGTAAGGTTAAAAGAGGTAACACTCTGCAGTAGAACTTGAAATCTCCCCTTTAAGATAATGAAAAAAAAATTGTAGAAAGCTTGTAGAATATCACTAAATCAAAGGCTGATTGCCTAAAAACATCGATTCTTTCAATGGGTTAGCATTGCCTGTGATACAAACACAAGCAGAAAAGATTAAAGAATTTTCAATATTGGGTAACTAAATGATATATGGTGAACAGTTTCCTCATTCCTCTTCATGTCTTAACCTACTTATTATTACTACTTTTAGCTATTAAATAACCTCTACTCGCATTTGTTTTTGAAGTGTTGATTAGGTTGCATGTGCTTATTTGCTTTTACAGATTCAAGCTGCAGTTTTGGCACTCCGTAATATAAAGGGTTTGCCTTGGACAAAGGGTCATGCTAACAAAGTAAATGAAGACATTCTAGACTAGCTTCAGCTGATGTTTGGTTTTCAAGTAGTGACTGAAATGATCTATGTCTACCATTTGGTGTTTAATGTTTTATATATCACTTAAGGGTTATCTTTCTTCTATTTGTGAAGAAGGACAATGTGGAAAATCAAAGGGAACACTTGATTCTTTTGCTTACGAATGTACATATTCGACAAGTTCCAAAACCTGATCAACAACCTAAGGTTTGATTTTATCTATTACTATGGGTTCTGTCTTTCTTAATTGATATAAACATACTTTTCCCCAATTGGTAGTTACTTCAAATGCTAGTTTATTTGAGTGTCAAATTGAAATTTATAGTCTTATAAGTACCTAGTGAGGGTAGAGATCAATCACTCAAGTTTGTGGTATTGTTAGAATCATCATATTGCATGTACTGTTCACTTTAGTATTTAGGCTTCCTTATTATTTTGTCATTAAAAGGCATTTCAGTTTCTTAAAAGAGACTGTTTGTAAATTACCATCGGATAAATTACTGTGGGAGAAAGTTGTTGGCCAGGTTCTAGATTTGCTTAAGTGCAGACCAACATTTACTTGGTTGTTTAGGTTGATGAAAGTTTTTCCTATTGAGGAGGCCTTTTTGTTTTTTGGTTCTTTCCTTTCTTTACATACTAGATGAAGTTAGCTTATTCACTTGATTTGCTTAAACAACTTATTCACTTAATTTATATTTTCAAATGGTTGCCAGGTTGCCAACTATTCAGCAGGAAATGCAACAGCGCAAATTATTATACATGGGCCTATATCTTCTTATATGGGGAGAAGCTGCAAATTTGACCTTTATTTAAGTCATATCCTAGGTTGATGTGGGACTAAACCACAACTAACTTTCAATAATATTTTGTTTTATGATATAAAATCAACTTTTTGATGTTTGATTTGACTGTTAAAATAATTGTGAACAAAATCTAAGCATAATTTTTTTTCATCTACCTAGATGGCATTTGAGTTATATGGGATGCTAGCCGGGAAAGTTAGTCCACTGACCGGTGAACCAGTAAAGCCTGCCTATGGTGGTGAAAATGAGGCTTTTCTTATGAAAGTGGTAAAAGCAATTTATGATGTAATAGCCAAGGTGAGTTCGGCCTTATTATAATCTGAAGAACTTTTTTGTTTACTTTTGTTGAATATAGTGAAAAACTATATTTGGGATTAATCTCCCTTGTGTCTTTGCATACACATAGGGTAATGTATTTATAATAATAAGAATGTGGGCTAAGCCCAAATACAAGTGAATATGTAAGAATAACATAATAAGCATAGGGACTATGTTTCCCTAATTAACATAAACACAAAACCTAATATCTAACACTCCCCCTCAAGCTGGAGCATATAAATCATATGTTCCAAGCTTGTTACAAAGATAGTCAATTCTAGGTCCTCGCAAGGACTTAGTAAATATGTCTGCCAACTGGTTGCTTGAGTTAACGAACTCAGTCTTGATATCTCCGGATATGATTTTTTCTCTAATAAAATGACAATCAACTTCAATGTGATTGGTTCTCTCATGGAAGAGAGGGTTAGAGCTAATATGAAGAGCAACTTGATTATCACATATAAGTGTCATGTGAGTGAGGTCTCCAAATTTCAATTCACTAAGTAATTGTTTAAGCCACACAAGCTCGCAAGTAGCAGATGTCATAGCTCTATATTATGCTTCTGCGCTGGACCTTGCCACAACACTTTGCTTCTTACTTTTCCAAGATATCAGGTTGCCACCAATAGAGACACAATATCCAGAAGTAGACCTCCTATCAGAAGGGGAACCAACCCAATCAGCATCTGAATAGCAAACGATTTTTGTATCGTTGTTAGGACCATATAGCAAACCTTTTCCAGGTGATCCTTTAATATACTTCAGTATGCGAACAACTGCATCCCAATGGTCTTCACATGGGGAGTTTAGAAATTGACTCACCACACTAACTGCGAAGGAAATGTCAGGACGCGTAACAGTAAGATAGTTTAATTTACCAACTAATCTTCTGTACCGTTCAGGATCTGAGAAAGGCTCCCCCTGATTTGGTAGGAGTTTGATGTTAGGATCCATAGGTGTCTCAACAGATTTACAGTTCATTAACCCTGTTTCCTCCAAGATGTCTAACGCATACTTTCTCTGAGATATGACAATACCATCATTGGATTGTGCTACTTCAATACCCAAAAAGTATCGGAGCTTACCAAGATCTTTGGTTTGAAAATGGTGACAAAGGTGTTGTTTCATCTGAGAGATACCAAGATAGTCGCTTCCTGTGAGAACAATGTCATCGACATACACTATTAAGTAGATACATCCAGCACTTGAGTGGCGATAGAACACTGAATGATCCGCTTCACTGCGAGACATACCAAATTGTTGAACAACACAGCTGAATTTACCAAACCAGGCCCGAGGAGACTGTTTTAGGCCATATAAGGATTTGCGAAGACGACATACCAATCCAGATGACTCCCCCTGAGCACCAAAGCCGGGTGGTTGCTCCATATAAATTTCTTCATGTAAATCACCATTAAGGAAAGCATTTTTGACATCAAGTTGGTAAAGAGGCCATTGTCGAAGAGCGGCCATGGCAATGAATAGGCGAACAGAGGTCATTTTCGCCACTGGAGAAAAAGTATCACCATAATCCAAACCAAAAATCTGAGTGTATCCTTTGGCAACCAGTCGAGCCTTCAAACGATCAATTGTACCATCAGGGCCAACTTTGATAGCATACACCCACCTGCAACAAACAACAGACTTTCCAGATGGAAATTGGACAAGCTCCCAAGTTCCACTTTTCTGTAAAGCACTTAATTCATCCAGCATGGCTTGACGCCAACCAGGATGAGTTAAGGCATCACTCACAGACTTGGGAATGGACACAGAAGAAATGGATGAGAGACATGTGTAAAAAGATGGAGATAATCTGTGGTAACTAAGAACAGTATAATGGGGGGAAGGGTTACGAGTAGAGCGTATACCTTTACGGAGGGCAATAGGCAGGTCAGACTCATTTGCTGGAGCTGGAGGAGACACAAGAGGCAGCACAGGAGGTGAGTCACGAGGGAGACGAGTGCGGCGACTATAAACCTGAAGGGGTGGAGTTGAAGGACGATCCTGTGGAGAATGAGAGTCTAAAGGAGGAGAAGGATCACAGACAATAGGAATATCAACAGAAATAGGTGGAGGTACAGAACTAGAAGATAGATGTGAAAAATAAAACGAATATTCATCAAAATTGACGTCAGCGGAGATAAAATGGCGATTGAGGGAAGGGGAAAAACACTTATAGCCCTTTTGTGAGCGTGGAAATCCTAAGAAGACACATTTGTGAGATCTAGGAGATAACTTATCAAGACCAGGACTAAAATCATGAACAAAACATGTAGACCCAAAAACTCTAAGAGGTAATGGATGTAAAGGGTCTTGAGGAAATAAGATAGAATAAGGGATTTTGTTATCTAGGACAGAAGATGGGATGCGGTTTATGAGATAACATGCATTGAGAACTGCATCACCCCAAAAACGCGATGGTACTTGACCATGGATTAGAAGTGTACGAGTTGTTTGAATAAGGTGTCTATTCTTGGGCTCAGCCACCCCATTTTGTTGAGGGGTATAGGCACATGAGGTTTGGTGAAGAATGCCATGAGAAGCCATAAAATGTTTAAATGGTTGAGAAAGGTATTCACAACCATTATCACTGCGTAAAGTGCGAATAGAAACCCCAAACTGAGTTTTTATTTCATTGAAAAAAGTTTGGAAAATAGAAAACAACTCAGAACGATTCTTCATTAGAAACAACCAAGTACACCTGGAATAGTCATCAATAAATGTAACAAAATACTGAAACCCTAAATTTGACTTAACACGACTAGGTCCCCAAATATCAGAATGAACCAATGAAAAAGGGGATGACGCTTGTTGTGAAACACTACGAGGAAAGGAACTACGAGTATGTTTACCTAACTGACAAGACTCACACGGCAAACTTGATAATTTTGACAAACTAGGAACAAGTTGCTGTAGTTTGGCAAGACTGGGATGACCTAATTGAGCATGAAGAAGGGATGGTGACTCCATGATTATGCCAGCATGTGGAGAAGGGCGGAGATGATATAGGCCATGAGACTCACATCCTGTGCCAATCATGTGTTTCGAACTCCGGTCCTGCAACCAAACAGAATCTTTGGTAAATGAAATAACACAATTAAGGGAACGAGTTAGACGACTTACGGACAATAAGTTAAAAGGAGACCCAGGGACATAAAGTACATGATCAATGGATATGGACGGAAAAATATGAACAGTACCAATACCACGAGAGGAGACTCTAGACCCATCAGCCATTGTTACCAAGCGTAAATTATCCAGACATAAAAAGGACGAAAACAAGGACTTGTTACCAGTGATATGATCGGTGGCGCCTGAGTCAAGGACCCAAGATCCGAGAGAGTGAGTCAGACCAACAAAAGGAGTACTTGTGAGTGTAACAGAAGCAGATGTAGTGGAACTAGAGTGCTGACGGTCCTCATACCATTTGAGAAATTCTTAAAAGAGTGCAGGATTGTCTATGCTATTTGATGAAGTAGGATGGTCTGGCTGGCGAGACAGACTCCGATCATCACGTTGGGCAGCCATGGAGAGGGAGAAACCCTAAAAATTCAATGTGCTCCGATTGACGTAACGACCACAGATCCAGAATGAGGGCGAGGACGCGATCACGACGGTGTTGGTCGGCGGCGGAAAGCTTCGGCGACGCGAGTGAGTTTCACCGGGAAAAAAAGGAGCAAACCGTAAAAGTCAGATTTGCTCAAATACAGTCCAAACGAGTCGTCACCGACCCTAGGAATGGACTCAGGGGGCTCCGGCGACCCTGTCTGTGGTGGCACCGGTGAGTGGGTCTTGCCGGAGGTGGGCGCGTGGGCTACACGCGCCGGTGACGGTGGCGGCGCGTGGCGGCGCGTGGATGCTCCGATCGCGGCGATCTTTGGACCGTGGTGGTCGCCCGACCGAGACGCTTCGGATGGAGTGGTCGCCGGTCGATTCTTGAACTCCGGCGACGACAGCGTCGACGATGAGGCGACGGCGGCGACGACGGTGGTGATGCGTACCGGAGACTGTAGAACAGGCTAGAATAGGAACCTAAGCTCTAGATACCATGTTGAATATAATGAAAAACTATATTTGGGATTAATCTCCCTTGTGTCTTTGCATACACATAGGGTAATGTATTTATAATAATAAGAATGTGGGCTAAGCCCAAATACAAATGAATATGTAAGAATAACATAATAAGCATAGGGACTATGTTTCCCTAATTAACATAAACACAAAACCTAATATCTAACAACTTTCAACATTTGATAGCCTTGTTTTATCTATTTCATGGGAGTTTTGTGTATTGTAGGAAGCTAAGAGGAGTAATATGGGAAAAGCAAAGCATTCTCAATGTAGAAACTACGATGCTTTAAATGAATATTTTTGGTATTATGCTTCTTTTTGATCTGGCTGTTTTTCATTGTACTAATTTTATCCTTAAATTGATTATGTTTCCCAAATTGTAGGTCAATTGATTGTTTTCGGTTAGGGTGGCCTGTGAGTGTTGACTCTGATTTCTTCTCTGTGCCTTTTCGTCAGGAACAACGTCAAGTTAACAAAGATGAGGTATGTCATACTTCATGTCTGGTATGCAATTAGAATTATGAAATGGATTGTGTAACTAGAACAATTTAGGCTTCTTACTTTGCTGGAACTCAAACGAAACAGTCTATTGCCATATAGAAGAAGCTAAATTGGAGACTATGTCCTGATGAAAACTGATTGTTGTCTAGGTCATTCTGATTGTATTTAGAATTGCATATATAAGAATTCAATATTTATTAAAGATGTATACATATAGTTTTTCCCTCTTAAAGTTATTTTGAACAGTCCAAATGTTTTCCTCAAACATGAAACATGATTGAAGTAACCTCTGTCCATGATCTTATCCTAACTGCTTGTTCCTTGTGCTTGATTTTGGAAAGTAGGAAAACAGAGTTCGTGCGATAGACCGGTGGAGTGGAAAAGTTAATTTTGTTGAAATACGCACATTTTGCAATGTATTTAGAAGTTTCGATTGAATGTGGAGCTTTTATATACTCTGTTTATGTTAAACCCTTGGCAAGTGTACCAGATCGTATCAAGTAATAAAAATTGGTAAGCCCAATATCGTTCTTCCCAAAGGACTCTTAAGGCCTCATCTTTCGTGTAAACTAATCGTATAAGACTTGAGAAAAGAAAATAATTTTAATTGTTAAAATGCAAAACAAAAATAAACATGCAAATGCAGGAATTCAATTGATGAGACAAACTATGAATGAATGAGGTTGTTGGGGTTTACAATTTCATCTTATCCACCCTCATATATCTACTCTTCTTATTTACTTTGCTTATTTATCAAATTGCCATGCAAACTTTCTTGGTCTACCCTTAACCCAATCCCTTGGTGAAAAGAGCCTATTACTAATTACTGGCTTGCTATCCCTAGCCTCCCCTAGTAACTAATAATGCATAATGATCGGAAGCAAAATACAATTGATCGTCCTACCCCTATCCCTAGGCAGTATTAACATAATCAAGGAATTATCCCCAGTTCATGACATTACCGTACGTCCCGGTATCAATAAAGACAAACAACATCTACCGAATGAGTTAAACTGTAAAAGCGTTAAGCATAGGTAAAGAACCCAACAATTGATAGATCAAGCATATGCAAGCATATAAAGTAAACAAGAATTTTAATATATGAGAGTTTCAAAAGATTACATTGTTCCCCAACAACTAAGGGTTTAGTTCACCATAATCATGGTGAATCTATATGAATTGAATGGAAGAATGGAAAAAGCAAACCCTAGAATTGATAAAATGGAGCCTAAGCTTCCAAGAGATCTCCTCCAAAGGTATAAAGTTGTCGTGGACTTTGTTCTCTGCCAAAGAATTACATTTGAATTCGTACTAGGGTTATATATAAGCCAAAAAGATAACAGAAAAGATCTCAAAATCCAAAATATAAAAACAGACAACCGCCTAGGCGCCTAAATTGGCCGCTCAGCGGTTTGCCTCAACATACGCCACCGCCCAGGCGCCAGAAATGACCGCTGAGCGGTTTGCCTCTTGTCGCTCTGGACGCTCAGCGTCACCGCTTGGGCGCCAGACAACAACTTTTCCCTGCACTAGGCCACTCAGCAGTGTAATTTACCGTTGAGCGGTTCACAGACTCTTCTTTTCTTCCTTTTTCTCCTTCATTCTTGAGTCTATGACCTTCCTACTTCATTGCCATCTTCCATTTTCATCAAAAACCCTGCAAAACAATGCAAAACAAGCATAATATCTCTAAAAACAACTTTTGACTCTCATGTAACACAACTTAAGGGTTTTACTTGATTCTAAGCTCATTTTAAGCTACAAATGGTGTGTTTTAATATCAAATTTATGCATGAAAATAACGGTTTTGAGACCGTTATCAGTTTACAGGTAATATTTTCATACATACATATGTATATTTTGATATACAACATTTTATGCCACTCTGCATCCATTCAATCTAATGAGGGCGTTGATCATGCTTTTCAATTAAGGCGATGATAATCATTGCTTGGAATGGTTCTAGCCAATTAAGCTCTGTATTTGAGGGTGATGTTTTCAAGAAAGCTCTGCAATATTGAGTGGACTTTGCTTTTTATATCATTGGACGTTACATATGAATTTTTTATTTCTTCCTAATTGTTGTTATTCCAATTATGCCAAGTTTCTTCTTTAGGTTTCACTACTGAATTCTGGTGTTTTCTTTTTTAATTACAGGATAGATCAGATTTTAAAGAAGGGAAGATTAGATGGATAGAACTAGTTGAAGATGTTGAGGATATTGTTACAGAGATAGTTAATTTGGTAACAGAGGAGCTTGCAAACGAGATAATTTCTTGAAATTTTTGAAAGATTGTAGTTGTGAGCGGCTATTGCATTTTTTTACATTACGTTCAATTGGTGTATAGTTTCATTAAGTGGATTTTGAGATGTTTATGGAGTCAATTTTAAGAATGTGAATTAGGACATAGGTATTTGAAGAGTTTGAGTTAGCATATAAGTAAAGATTTGATATTCTTTTATACAAAAAGATTATTGTTTTTCATTTGTATAAAAAGTAAAATTATCAGTATGGTGATTTGTTTTTTATTTGTTTTTCATTCTATTTCTTTTTTTCTTTTTTCTTTCTGATTGAGATTTAAATATAATAATCAATTTTTTTTAAAAAGAACATATTATAACGTACAAAAACTTTTACGTTATAATATCTTTCACTCTATTATAACGTACAAAAACTTTTACGTTATAATATCTTTCACTCTACTATAACGTACAAAAACTTTTACGTCATAATACCTTCCACCATATTATAACGGACTTCAGAAACTACGTTATAATATGTTCAAACTTACTATAACGTAAATTTCTGCTACGTTATAAAATGTGCAGACTTACTATATCGCCCAGAACTATATCTCCAATAACTACGTTATAAAAAGTCATTTTTCCACTAGTGGTAGTATCAACCGAGCGACAAGGAACGTTCTTTGTGAACTAACACCTGAGTAACTTCAACCGAATATTCTGGCTTGCTTGGTCGTTTGACCTTATAACCTAAGTGTTGAGATTGTTGATAAGGGAAGCACTAGTTTAGCTAAACCTTAATCTCACAGTGTTCTGGTTTTTTATGATGACAACACATTATTAATAACACATGTATTGATATATGTTACATGTTCAAATCTTTATTGCGGATGTAATCTTGAAGAACATGTTTGTGTTGATTTTCGTATATGCATGCATATTCACTGCTTTTCTACTTGTAATATCATTTATGATTGCATAACATATGTTTCAGAAAAGAAAACCACATGCACTTTGTTGAACTTATATTGTGTGGCAAAACTGCAAGTTTTAAGTCGACTTCATTATGAAGTAAGTCGATTAAAACTCATGACTTTGCACAGATTTTCTAAAACAATGTTGTGAGTAATTTTTGCAATGAAAAGATTTTCAAAACTGAATTGAAGTGTTATAGTCGACTGCATGCGTAGGGAATTTGATTTAATTAGTTATGTTTTGAAATTATGTTAATGCTTATGAACTATAACGACTATATTTTGATTCTATGTTCAAGCATTAATTGCAAGTCAACTGAATTTAATGAGTAATCAATTTGGTTGGTTTAACTGCTGCTAATTGTTTTAACTATTATAATTGTCTGGTGACAGTTGACTATATTAGTGGCAAAGTCGACTATAAGAGCCTCTATTTTATAGAAAACTATAAATAGACGTGATTCTGTAATTCACAAAAGACTTTGGTTATTCTAACAATTTCATTTTGCTATTTTAGATTGTGATCTCTGTGAAAATGCTCCCAGAACTCATCAAGAAGACCGTGGATATCTTTCTTGGATAGTTGCTTGAAGAGCCACTAGTGCAGAAAGGGCTTTAGACGTCAGTTATTTTAGGCTTTTAACGTTACCTCTCGAACCGACGTCTATACGGGTGATGTTAATGGGACGTCGGTTTTCCGCAGATGCAACATCGTTATAGACGTCGGTTAAGTGAAAAGCGCGACGTCTATAAAGGCATCAGACATTGCATTAACCGACGTCTAAGGGCACTATAAAGACGTCAGACATTGCGCTAACCGACGTCTATTGGCACTATAGACGTCGGTCAGTACATTACCGACGTCTATGAAGTGTTCATTATGTTTTGATGCAGTTTTTCTCGTGTGTTTGGGTAGCGTAGTAGCACCTCCTACCTTTGCTAGTTTTCTCGTAAGAAAAAATTGCGTCTTTTGCATCTCTTATGGCATTTCAACCCAAAGACGAACCTAAGTCGTTGCCTAGGTATATTCCGACCACCAATAAAAAAGAATACGGTGAGAATACGGTGTCATAGTATTCTCACCGTATTCTTTTTCATTGGCGGTGGGAATGGCACTATGCAAGGACCCAGGTTCGGCTTCAGGTTGAAATGCCATAAGAGATCCAAAAAATGCAAGTTTTTCTTACGAGGAAACTAGCAAAGGGAGAAGGTGCACTACTCTACCCAAAGACACAAGAAAAACCGCACCAAAACACAATGAAAAATCATTTTAATCGGTTCAAATGAAAGATAATACATCAAAGATTACTTTAAACGGAGTAAACAAACTTTAAATGGTTCATGGGACATCAAACGTACCTGGAAATGTAGTGAAGCAGAGAAAAAAGGGGAAGGAAGACGATCAAAGGGCTGGTTCGTAAACTGATGGTTCACACCATTTAAGAAGAAATTAGACATCAATTGCCAAAAAACCGACGTCTATAATCGCATAGACGTCGGGCTGCCCATTAATTTGACGTCCATTGCATTTAAAAATTAATATTTTTGTTATATATAGACGTCGGCTTGGCGGGACGAGACGTCCAGTTGGCGGAAACAATGACTTTTCACATTCTTGCTCAAACTATAGACGTCGGGGTATAAGGGGCCCTGACGTTTATAATCGCATATAGACGTCAGGTGGCGGGGGACAGAAGTCAAGATGGCGGAAACAATTAAATTTCACTTACCTATCAGAATATAAACGTCGGGTAGACGGGGCACCGAGGTCTATAATCAAATATAGAAGTCAGGTGGCGGGATCCGACGTCTAGATGACACAAAAAATTAAATTTTCACCTACCTGTCAGACTATAGACGTCGGGTAGGAGGGGCACAGACGTCTAAATGACGGAAAGAAATGACTTTTCACTTACCTGTCAGACATATAGACGTCAGTATCTAGGGGCACCGATGTTTATAGTATTATATACGTCGACCCTCAGCCTAGCAGACGTCGACAGGCTTCACTTATTTACGCAATTGCCACTGGTCAATAATTTACGTCGCTTCCCCCTCTAACTGACGTCTAATGGGTGACGTTGTAAGCCGATTCTGCACTAGTGAGCAAGGTTGTGCTGAAAGAAAAGTGTAATCAGACTGCAGAATTGAGGTGTACTGGAAATTGATCATCTACTTCTCTCAATCTTTGGAAGATTGTTGTTTCCTTGTTGTGACTACAAGAAGATTACGTGTTGCGTTCTGGGATAACTTTGAGGATTGTTCAAAGTTGACAAAGACTGTAAGAGAGGGGATATCTTGCTGCTTTCTTTGGGTGTTGTTTGCCTCTATATTTTGGTTAGAGGGTTAGAAAGGCTTTTTTATATTTTGACGTGGAGGTCTCTATAAAAACCTTGTTGTAAAAACCTTGACCATTATAGTGCATTTGCTTCCGGGTACAAGAAGGACACTGGATGTAGGCAGTTTGGCCGAACCAGTATAAAAGTTGTGTTTGATATTTTCCATCCCTGAACTCTTTACTTTAAGTCGACTTTACTATCTGCGTAGTCAACTTTATTTTTTCGCTGCACTGATTTACCTTTTTTCTTGAGTTTCAAGAAACTTTTGAAAGGTTTATACTTTGCAAAAAAGATTTGAAAAAGACTCTGATTTTTTAACCTCACCAATTCACCCCCCCCCCCTCTTGGTGTTGAAACTAAGTCATTCCTTTTCCAACACTAAGTTATTTTGATATTAGCTGTCTAACGTCATAAATGTGTTAGTCTAATTATCTACATTCTTTTTTGACAATTCAAATTCGATTGTTATTTTTCTTCAGTGCAGATAATAGGATCTTGCATACGAGTTACTTGGCTAACTTTGAGCAACTACTCAGTAAGGAACATTCTCTGTGAGCTCTCACTAGAGTTTCATCGACCTAAGGATGTTCTGAGTGAATTCCTATTTTCCGTTAGTTGGTACAGAAATAAAAACTTAGAGCACATACTCCCTAATACAATGCGAACAGCCTCTCTCAAGCTCATAATCATCCCTGCGCACCTCTTTCAATAAAGAACTTGTTTGGGCTTGGGGGCATGTGTATGGTATGGATACCTGTCAAGCCAATGGACTAGGCAAACAAATAATTAACAACTCTTAACCGATTGGTTAAGATAGTCATTAAGGTAGTTACAACTGATTGGCAATTAATAAAAATATTAACCATTTATTGGTAATGAGTTAGGCCTAAGGGTATGTTTGACAGGAAAGTCAGGTAACTAATTATGAATACTCACTTTCTATTGAATATTATCACTATTATCACGCAAAGTCACTGACTTGAGCTTCGGAATGCTTTTGACAGGTACTCTCTCACATGGTTTGGACAAAGAGAAGAGAGAGCGAGTAATGCAATTTGGATAATAAAAAATCATCAGAAAGCTCATCCAATCTTCATAACAACTAACCCGAAACAATAATAATTATATTAATTTTCTTAATCTAAATTTAAAGAAAAATAATAATAATAATAACAACTTGTGCTTACACGTCTAAGACTAGTTTTTCCTTAAAATCGTGTTCTAGACGTGCGATTTTAACATTTTATTATTTTCGTATTTCTGATTTGATATATATATTTATACTTTTTTTATTGACTTAAGCTTGTTCTATGTGATTTTTTTATTTTTTTATCATTAATTTGATTCTCGTTTTATGTAAAAGAATTTAATGTACTTCATTATATTAAATTAATGTTAACACCTTTTTCAAGGTAACCAACCACGTGTCACTTTTTTTTACTAGTTCTTCTGAATTTTGCTTTTGTTTTTTTATCTCTTCACTTTTCATCGCCACCTCTCTTTTACCACATACCACCATCCACCCTTGTTATGAAACCAACCACATATTACAGAGGGGAGGGGGATAGATTTGGATAGATTTGCAATGGAAGAAAGTTGAAGGAGCATCCCTCTTAACACGAGAAAGAAGAAGTCACATAAAACTTATAAATTTACACGAAAATCCTTGATTTTTCTTTATATAAAACATGATTCACAAAGCTCAAATTAAGATTGTGCTTATATAATCTATAACTATATATAAAAAAATTCCTTATTTTGTAGTAAACATTTATTTTCCAATTTTATCCTTTAAATAAATGTTTTTTTTTAAATTAAGATAATTACTTTATTGATTTTACTTTTTAAATGACAATTTCTTTAAAATTAACCGTTTTTTTAAACTTAATCATTTTATTACAAAATACATAAAAATTATTTTATAATAAAAATTCAAAAGTGATTATAATTTTATGTAATAACAACAATAATAAAATATTATTATTTTTTATAATAATAAAAAAGATGTGAAAGCATAACGTATATGTTTTCGCTATATAATAGTGATATTTCATATTATTATCTATATTATTATATGATGAAAAAGATTTTTCATTTTGGTGTACACATTTATTTCTCACTTTTACCCTTTAAATAAATATTTTTTAAATTAAAATAGTTACTTTACCAATTTTAGCCTTTTTAAAATTGATATTTTTTATTTAATATTTTTAAATTTAACCTTTTTTTATTTAAGAACATATAAAATAGAGTATTAGAGTTGGTAGGTATATTAAAATAATGAGACAAAGTATTTTATTATAAAATAACTTTATAATATAAATAGAATTTTCGAAACTCGTCTCATTACTTTAAGAACATTTTATCTCTAAAACATTTTCTCTTCACTCTTTCTCACTTCTCTCTAAGAGTTCTTGATCTTAAGTCATCTATTTGACGATTAGGAGGTTTCTAGACGATCACAGCGTCAAGGTCTACCATTCTATCCGATCAATTTGGTGTTTAGAACAAGTAAGTTTTCATCTCTTTCTTTGTTTCTTTTCTTGATTCTTAATCATGTAAAGAGGAATTGTTTTGCATGTATCAAGTGATCTCCTTCCTTGATTATTGGTTCAATTTAGGTTTTAATATTTGTCTCCAATCGCCAATTGCTGATTCATAGGTGTTTCTAGAAATTTCTTGTGCGAGAAGTAATCAGGGCGTTATTAAAGTTGTATATCATCGTGTAAGGTAAGGGAAGCTAGATATTTCTTTATTTAATATTAATTGTATATGTTAGAAAATGTATGAATATTTAACCTTTTGAGTAAAATTTTGTTCTAAGAGTTGTTTTAGAGAAATTAATGGTGTGTTTGATGTATCATGTGATGAAGAATGATTTGTACTATGTGAGTATGTTTGTATGTGTTATAGATTTTGAATTTTTATGTTGTGGATGTGAGGTGTGCTAATTGAATTGTTAGAATAAAAAGAGTTAGTTTTGATTGTGAGTTTTTGGTCTAAAATAGAGATTTAAGGTAGTGAAATGGTGAGAAATGGTTGGTGAACCAATTTGATGAAGTTAGGGTTTTTTATGAACTGGTTTGGGTCATGTTCAACACTTAATTAGTGGAGAATTTAGTTTGGAGTAAGTGGTGGTGAGTGTATAGAGTTCAACTTGGTTTAGAACTTAAATAGAGGAACTGAACTAGTGAAAATGTGAGTTAGGGGTTCTGTGTGAAAATGGTCTGTTTGGAGAGTTTTGGTAAGTCATTTGGGATTGGTTAGAGTCCTTACGTTGTTTGAAATTGTGCCACAAGTGGTAAAATTCAATTTGAGTCTCTAAGTTGAGTTTTTGTAGCCATTTGTTATAAATGTGTTTAGAAATGTTTAGACACATTTGGTAGAGCATATTTGAGTGTATAACACCATCTAGGAGGGTTAGAAGTTGGGAAAAATATATTCAATTGGTCAAGAGTGGTTTGGGGGTAATAATTCTACAGCTTTCGTGTTGCAAAATTATGCAGACTCGCTGAGCGAGTGGAGTCGCTCAACGAGAGGTCAAGGGGTTTGGATCGCTGTCTCAAGATTCGCTCAGCAAGTTAGTTCGCTGAGCGAGTGAGTTTGGGGTCTAGACCACTGTCTTTGCTCTTGCACAGCGAGATGGGTTGCTGAGCGAGAGGTTGAAGTTTGGGAGCACTTAAAGTTTTATTCGCTCAGCGGACTGGGTCGTTGAGCGAGTGGGTTGGGGTCTGGGACCACTCTCTTTTATTCGCTCAACGAGTGAGGTCACTAAGCGAGAGGACTCTTTGGTCACTCAACGAGTTTGGTCGTTGAGTGACTAGTCCAGGGGGTGTTTTACTCTTTCTATTCTTGTTTTCTTATGTAGTGGAGTTACATTTCTATTCATTGTGAATGATGTATAAGTATGTATAGGATTATATGATCAAAGAGGAGATGTGATGATGATGTTCAAGTTATGTGTGAGGTGTGGATTTCAAGTATCTTGTGAGAAAGGAATTCCAAGGAGGAATATCCTAAGTTGGTTATGTGGTGTTATGTATTGAAGTAGGGGCTCCTAGATTGGGAATGATCCTGATACTCTCAATAACCCCATTTCATGTAAAGGTGGGTGATTATGTCGTGGAGAGTAGCAGGAAGTCCTAGCCTATGGTCACTGGTTAGGACCATAGATGTTTGATGGGTTAACTTTGGTGTATGGTATTATTGGTGGTGGTTGAGGATGTGGTTATTATTATTATTATTATTATTATTATTATTATTATTATTATTATTATTGTTATTTTTGAGCAAGGTTGCTCCACCATACACGGGTGCAGGTCTCATGAGTCCGACATAAATGCATCTTTCCGGATAGTAAAAAAGGTTTCAAGTGGATTGGACAAAGTGTTGTGTTGTTAGATTTATAACATGCTTGTATATTATCATTGTTTTAAATGGTATGTAAAATCTTTTGATACTCTAGCTTACCCTGTCTTTTCTGTGGTCTGTCTTTGTTTGTTGTTTCTTTTTTGCGATGATCACCTTAATGATGTGAGTTTAGAGATACAATGTTTTTAGTTGACTCACACCTTATTATTTACTTAATTTTATTATTTTTATTATCATAAAAAAATCGAACACACATGAGTATAATGCATGTGTTTTTACTAGTGATACTAATAGAAATAAATTTATATAATATATATTAAATTTGTAAAAATAATGATAATCAAACTAAATTTATGAAATAATAATAATAATAGTAATAATAATAATAATAATATTAATAATAATAATAATAATAATTAGAAAATCATAAATAATAAAAAAATACAATTTTAACTTAATTTAAGCTAATTATATTTTATTTTTAATTAATTTTAATCATAAGATTAATCTTATAATTTTATCAATTAAAATATATTTTTAATCTATCAAACCAATCACATTACTCATTATTTTTTCTCTCATTTTCCTTAATTTAAACTACCATACTCTAATCTCTTCTCCTTAAATTCAACCATTTTCACTTTCCAAAATCATCGCTCAATCCAAACATAAGCTTATATATTTACTATTCTCATACTACAAAAAATAGATGAAAATCCTTAATCACAAATTCTACTTATAAAACAACTTCCTTTAATTATTTTATTTAAACACAATAATCGCATTAATAATAAAAATTCAAATAGAAGGTGTTTGGAAAGAAAGAGAAAGAGCGAATGGAGGTTTAAGTAGATGGATGGAAAAAGAATATAAATGTATAAGGAGGATTAACATGTACTCACTAATACAAAAGCACCTTATAACATCAATGTTTTTCGACCTATCACATTGAATTTGAGACTGATGTCATCGGAAGACGTTAAATTGATGTTAAATTTAGAAAAAATTGACATTAATTGATGTTGGACATCGAACAATCTGACGTCCCTAGTAAAACAAATTGACGTCGGATATTGCTTTATGTTCGACGTCAATTAACATCAATTAACATTGAATTTTGCCATTGTCCTACGTTAAACAATTTTTTTTTGTTTTTTTAATTATTTGTGATCCATTTTTAAAACTATGCGAGACCTGAAAAGTAGAAAAACAACAAATATAATCAACTTTTTGGTATTTTATACAACATGAACTATGAACTATAAGCAAAAACACAAAAGCTATGACAACAATAGTAGTATGAACTTGAGATTTTTGGTTTTGATAGCTATGGTTATTGGTTTTGGTTGAATCTTTTTTTACCACTCCTTTAGAACCCCTAGTTTAGGGAAAAACACCAAGAGCTCTTATTTGGGTTTGTGTGAAGTATAAAAATTATTTGGAAAGTGAACAACGATAGATCTTTAAATGACCGTTACTTTTTCTTTTATTGTCCGATTTTCTATTATTATATATGGATTTAGAGTAGAAAAAAAATTTTCTGATACCATGGTAGCTCGCGTAGCCAACTAATCCTTTTAGATTCTCCAGAAAATGTCGTTTTCTAGTTTTTTGGAAATTTATTTTGTTTTTTTTTCAAACTTTGCAAAAATATTTAAAATAGTTAGACTTTGAATTTTGATCTAAAATTTTTTGTAGGGGTTCTCATGATATTTTGGTGCTTTGAACAAATTTTCAGGTCATTTGGAGTTGTTTTCAATATACTCTCAGTTCTACCCTAAAGCTTAAATGTATAATGTGTAATGTACTGTGAACAATAAACTACGACAACAAACAAGTTCAACAAACAAGTTCTTGAAAACGAGAACTAAAACTAACAAAAAGAAAAGAAAGATAAAATACAACTTCTAAAAAATTGAAATAAAATGATAATAAAGTCATATATCTAAAATACAATTTTAAAAAAAATTCAAAATATTACCTCAAAACTCAATTTCATCTTTATTATTATAAAATTGTGTTTGAAAAACACGACTTTTTAAAATTTTAAAATCGAATTCTTTTTAAACATAATTTTCTCCCTTGTGTAATTTTTTAAAAAAAAATTATCCAATTCTAAATTTCGTTAAAATCTACACTAATTTAGTGGACAAAACATGAAGATTGACTTAAGATTAATGGAAAATTTTATAGATAAACATTCTGCGGTTCCGTGTTAATAAAGTCAACTATTAAGTTATTCGTTAATCAAATTAATTTATTAGAAGAATAAAAATAAAAAAAATTAACATGTAATGATGCAAAAGATGAAAAAGTGAAACAGAATATAAGGCATGCTTTGCTGTTAATCTGCTCATTACTAGGCTTTTCTTTATTGCAATTTTGTCTTTATATTTAAATTCAATTAAACATTGAACACTTGGACCCCACAAAAATGCACCAATCAAACTTCATGCAACCATCATCTTGCTTCTTACCATTGTCTTCTACTTCAAACATTAAATACCGAGAGTTACTACACGCAAAAACAGGTACATTTTCTTCTATTTTTTTTTTATTTTGACTTCCACTATATATAAAATATTTTTAATTCACACTCAATTTTGCAAAAAATATTAAATAAATTTCACAGTTTTAAACCATCTTTGCTGTATGATCCAAATAAATAAAAAATTAATCAATTATAAAATACAACAATGAAAAAACTTAAAAAATTAAAAGATTCGGTTGAAAAATCAGCATTTTCATTTTTAATATATTTTAAACTGAATTTTCAAACTATTTATTTAAAAAGAAATGTAGAGATTAGAGAGAAGAAGCGTGATGGTGTTTTTGTAAGCTAGCTCCTGAAACTACTACTTAAGCTCACATTTCTTGTTTCACTATGCACACTCTCATCAGAAACTCTACATTTGGAGTTTCATCTTCATCTTGTTCCTTTGAGGTATTATTTTTCACACTCAAATTATAGTGATTTTATAGATCTGATTTTTGTGTCAACTTTCTTTTTCTCTCTATCAATTTTACAAATGTTTCTGTTTTGGTTCTTTTTGTGTGGATCTATTAGTGTGCATATCAAATTCTTTCCTAAAATGTTTCCGAGAATGTTTTATTGTTTTAAGATATAATCTGTCATGTACAGAGTCTAATTCTTTCTTCCATGGTCATTTTTGTGTCAGATTTCACATCTTCTTGATAAATGTGTCGGAATATAGATTTTGGCAGAGGACCCATGTGCCATATCATAGCAAAAACCCTTTTCTTACGAAGGTTTTCACTGTTTTTCTTTTCAACGAGATTGTTCTTAATTTTTTTTTACAAAAAAACTGATAAAAGAAAAGAAAATAACTACATTTAGAATTCTTTTAATTAAAATGCTATAAAATGTTATAATTTCGGTCAATTTTTCATGTAATTAATTTTTCTATGAAAAGAAATTTTTTAATCAAAACAACGTATTTTCATATGTATCTTATTCGGAAGGCGAGTGTTATTCCATTAATGGCGTCTCATTTAAAATAAAAGCAATTTTTACTAAACAAACATGCTTTCCTTTGAGGAAAAAAAAATGTAGCATTTTGCTTTTATTTTGTTTTCTGGGTCCTTTGGACCTCTGTATAAAATAATAGTATAATAATAATAACTACTATTTCTATACACTTTACCTTTCCTTTTCATTATTTTTTATTATTATTGTCTTTTCTGGGAAAATAAAATAAAATCGAATGTCTAATAAATGAGGTTAATGACACACGTCACTTTTTATGTCACTGCAAACTTTTATGATCTCTTTAAGGAACGTCAACTTTATTTCTGTATAATCTTTCTTCTTCACTTATTTTCTCTCTCTTCTTTTTTTCTTTGCAGAGACAGCACAAGAAGAGAAGATCCTTCTGGTAAGAAGCAAAGTTGACCGTTGTCTAATGCTTCACTCTCCTCTTTTGAAGTTATGTTCATTTATGTCTATTTTCTTTTGAAAATTGGATCATTTCATTTTTGAGTTATGATAATTTGTTTAGTTCTAAGAAATTATGATATTTATGTACGTTTTTTTTTTTGAAATATTTTATACACGCTCCTTCAAAATTAAACAAGGTTACTTTTATTTAAGGCATAAGCTTTGGTTAAATTCAAGACTCTAGTATTTTCCCTCCCCCAAGTCAAGATTCGGAGGAAAAAAAAATCATTCCGTGGTTTTAATTTTGATTAAAATATTTGGATCATATCAACCCAGTTTAAATTAATTTCGTTTTGTAAGATCCACTCAACTTTTATAATTCTTTTGGTTTATATTAGCTTAAATAATTTAGAAATCTCAATTCTCAAATGTAGATATACATACATTTTTCCTTCATATCCAATTTATTTATTTTATCTAAATAATGGAATAAAAGGACATTAATACTTTTTATATTACGTTCAGGAAAATTATTTTTGTGTAGATGATTTTTTATTCTTTTCCTTTAATAAAAACTTTGTAGACTATCGGTCTAATAATTTTTTAAAACTATCTAAGGGGACACACACACACACACAATATATATATATATATATATATATATATATATATATATATATATATATATATATATATTCATTTGCATCTATTATTTGAAATTTCTGTAATTTCAATACTCTTATCTCCTTCATCTTTGCATGGTTTGTAATTCTTTTTCTTGATCAGAATTTGACAAGCCATATTTATCTAAAACAAGTCCATAGTCTTTTACTGACATTCTTCTATTCCAATATTTTGAGAACTAAGTTGGTAGCAGGTTCATTCACTATGGAAAATATGGTAAGAACTGTTCACTCTTTTAGTATGTTACAGTATATTTAATTTATATATCTATATATTTGTAGTTTATCTGTATTTGATAATATAAAATAGAAAAAAAGTGTACGTGTATTTGATTGCTGTTCTTGCAACTCGAGTAGGGTTAGTATGTGTGTAATATGGATAGTCACTAATGTCTCGATTTTGATAGTCAAAACCCATATAAAATAACCATTCATGAAAAAAAAAATTTGAAGTAATGAATAGTATACCATTTTTTTTATTATGTATCATAATGAATAGAGTTATGAGAAATAAAATAGTTTAAATATTCTACCATGTAAACAATATATGATAAATTAGTTTTTAAGAAGACAATGCCTTATGAATTTAATCAATTTATTTTAGAAAATAATAATTTCTTTAAATACATTCTTATGATTTTATTGTTGGAAACAAATTGTTTCTTAAATCCCACTCGAAGTTAACTTTTGCAGCTCATTCTTTCTCTTCCAATTGCGTCTAAAACGGAACCCTAATGAAATTTCAGTAGTTATCTAAAATAAATCCCATTTAATAATATTTTCGAAATTCTACAAACTGAAATTTAGTGCTTCTAGTATACTTATAAAATTTTCACTAATTGCGTATGCCTAAAAAACTTTAATATTTAAGGAAACTATAAGTTGTTGCCATTGCAATTGTGATGGCAAGTGCAATGAAAGAAAATTTAAAAGTCTATTTCAATCATAAACAACTTGGTTGTAATTTAAAAACTTATTATTATTATTATTATTTGTGCAATTTTAACTTCCATAATTTAATTTTATTATTATTATTACTATTTTTATTTTTTATTTTTTTTTCATTAGAAATTGTCTTGTGAGACAATTGTTATTCTCAAATTCTCTTTCCTATATCTATTTAAACTTGAACATGTACATTTTATTAGAATCAGTTCAATTCCATCGGTGAACCTATTGCACCTCAATTCACTGGAGCAGAGGTAACATCAATGTTAACTGCTCCTAGTTCGGCAGAAAACCAGGTAAACCCAACCCTCCATATTCATATAACATGTATATTACGTAGTGTGGTTAAATGTATTCAGCTTTTTACAATATTGAGTATTACTTTTCGCAAAAAATAAAATAGTGCTAACTCAAATGAATATTTCCAGAGTATATATTTTAATAATAATGGTCTTGTATCTCATTCCATTTTTCATTTTGCATGATCCTAATTTACTTTATAGTAACTAAACTCTTCACCACCATCCCACTAGTCCTAGTATACTGATCAAAATTTGGGTAGTTTACATGACCTTCTATGGTCTAACTTTATTACCATAATTGTTAGCACTAAATGAAACACTACTTACCCTTCATTTATCACCTTTTTCCTTTGAATGTCTCATGATAAATGTTGATCGCATGTCTTCATTCATGTGCATTTATGACAAGCCCGTATATATATTATGATACATGTAGATGTGTTTCCAATTTTCATGTGTATGACAAGAATTTTTTACTTTGTAAAAATTTAAAAGGTTTTAAAAAAAGTTTTAAAATCAAATGAGAAGTATATATATATATATATATATATATATATATATATATATTGTAGCTAGATATTTATGTGTATATTATTAGAGCTATCCTTGGTCATATAAATAAATGGATGAATCAAAGTTATTTTTCTTAAATTAAACCTCGATAAATTAATTTTATTTTGTTTAATATGTAACTTTGATCATTCGATTAGGTGGCCTTAATACCAAGAGGAGGAATTTCCCAGATTCAGGGGCAAAAGTTTTCCAGAGGTTATGATCTGTTTACCCAAGTAATTCAAAAGGAGAATTCACCTATGTAAGTTTTTTTTTTCTATGAATATTTTAACAAGTTTTTCTACATACACTATTATGCATGTCTTATCCTTTATAATTTTTGTTGAACTTATGTATAATATATGTTCTACATTTCTTTTATTGTATACAGGCATCCTTTTGCTATGTCAAATGACTACACAGCTAGTTCTAGTCAGGTATTGGATCAAAATGTCTCTGAAAAAAAAAACATATATAATCAATCATGTCTACATCTTTAATTCAAGAATATCTAGTGAATAAAGATATTTAAAAATATTGTTAATAGAGATGTCATTTGAAGGGTTAATAGAAAACACAAGAGTAATAGAGGTCAAATTGAATTTGTATTATTTTTCAAAACTTTTTCTCAGAAACAGTGTGTTAGAACACACTATTCTCAATCCATAAAGCTCCTTATATAAAGTTTTCTCATTTTCTAATACAACTTTGTACATAAATACTACATTTCTTTATTTACCATTAACACCGATATATAGGAAAACCTTTTTTTTGTCAGCAAAACTTAAATGAGAAAATTAATGCTATCTCAAATATTAACAACAAATTCTCATTCATGTCAATGATTGTGAAAATAGTTTAAAACAGCGTATACAAATCATTCATTTTAATGCAAAAACTAATGCTGCTTGTAATTTCCTACAAAAAGATTATGTTTTTGGTTGATGCTCAGACTCTTAAGGCTAAACAATGTACACAATACTATTATCATTTTAATATGCTACAATATTAATTTTTCTTCACACTTCACACACAACTTGGTGTATTTTTCATTCAAATTTGAATGCTTTCTGATCCATCAATTTTCATAAGCTTCAATAATCTCTAATTGTATTATTTTTATTGGTATTTTATTATTTATTATAATTCATGAGCAGACAATGAGGACAACTGAAAGATCTGCAATACCACCACCTCTTCAGAGTGATGCTACACTGAACTCTCAGAGCGCTTGGAACCCTATGTGGTGATAATTCAGTACCTTTACGAATCCATTTTTATAATAATTTTATATTTTGTATGCTCTCCGTGAATAATGTGTTTCTTGAATTGCAGGCTCCAACATAATCAATTATCTGGTGCTGCTGCTGATGCTAATAGTTCACAGTCCTATAATAATTACACGCAGTATGATTCTTCTATACTTATGTGCACTACATTGTGTTAGAGATCAATTAATTAATAAGTAAACAAGTAATACCTATATAAACCTTTTTTTGGGATACCTAGACAATTTGTCACTTTACTACATCAAACTATTCACATCTATTACACATGTAAATGGTTTTTAACTTATAAGCTTTACTTTTAATGTAATTTTCTAATTACCAAACTAATCCTAGATGTTCTTCTATGTAGTGTGTGTTATTAAAAAATTGTCATGTTTACATGCAAAAGTAAATTACTATTATTGCGTAGGACCATAACTAATTTTTCATTGGGAATTGTAACTCAAGTCTTGATTCAATCTAATATCTAATCCATTATTGAGATCGAATTTTGTGATTTAAACTCTATATATAGAAATGTATTATGTATCATCCATAAGTTGGCCCTATGCAATAACAATAAAATATGTCTTATTTAATTCTAAGACTCCTAGGTAAAAAATGAAGCTATATGGTTTTCTCATTATAGGTATGCCCCAGTCTATAATCCAAACAACCAATCCCAAGTTGCTGTCCGTAATGCTTATGGAGATCAAATTATTCATCCTGCTCAATTCTCCAGGTAAGCATTATTGAGCAGTGACTGTTGTATATTCGTTCTCATAAAGCAAGATACGACATTTTATGCCAATTTCATATTTGGAATTGTTAGAAAAGTGAACTTATCACAATTTTATTTGAAGATGAAAAAAAACTCGTTTCTAAAGTTTACATATGAATATGTTTTGTACATCTATAGTATTTAACAATCATAGCATGTATAATGCATTTATTTTTAAAAGTAGGTCCTTGTTGTGACTCCATATCTAGGTGCATGTTAAAGACATAAACCAACGTCTTCCTTTACAGTTTCCACATAAGTTCTCGATACATCTTTTCAGTAAAGAAACTTGTCAAGTTGGTTGAAGTAAATTTTTATCGTTTTATTGCATATTTCTAGACATGAATCTAGATTAAGAAATTTTCCGTAAGTATCTTTCATCGTGTTGAAAGCATTTTTGGTAACTACAATAATTCAAGTTTAAAAACAAAGTATAATTCAATTTCATAAACCAACTTATTATAAGGTAAGAATCACTTAAGAGTCTTATAAGCATTACTCTGACTACATCTCGTTCATGTAGGACCACACACTTCATTAAAATAACTTTTCAATCTTTTGTCTTGCAATACTTAAATTTTGTATTAATAGTCACATCAAATTATGAGTGTTAGTACTGTGCTTCGTTTTTGGTTAAACTGGGTGATTCAATCATATAGGTTTCATTTTTCTAATATTGCTGTGTCGTTATTTTAATGATGCTGATTTTGGATTGAACTAGGCTGGAGCAATCAATTGTTTTACCTGCAAATGGAATAATTCCTGAATTTCCACCTCGAAGGTAAGCATTTACTTCAACTATTTTCCAAACCTAATAGTACTTCAACTAATGATATGTGTGAACACCAACTGAAAATTGTTTAGGTCATAGCTATCATTATATAGTATTAATCTCTCTCGTTATGCTTGCTTTTGCACACTGTTCACATTTCTATCTCAAATAATTCTTAATTAGGTGAAGATATATTTGATATATATAGTCATTTTTTTTATATATGTTGCTTTCTATATATTTGTATTTCTTTATTTATTCATTTATATGGTTGATTTTTGCATAGCTCACTTTTTCCAAATCCATTTGCCAAGAATCCCAAAGGAAGGGCTTTAGCTGATCAATATAAGGCTCTGATGCAAAATCAGGGACAAAACTTGATGATGGGAAGGGTAAAATTTCGAAATCACTTTTTATGATTCTTAAGCCTTTGATGTCGAGATACAATCACTTTTAAAATATACTCGATTCTGTGGTTCTAACACACAAAACAAGGATTATAGAAATTGAAAGGATCTGAGGAGAAAGGAAAATATAGCTTTGGTTAAAATATACAAATTTCAAATGAAATTTGCACTGCAGGGACGAGTAGAACGACCATGGGATGCTTCAAAATTCGAAACTGTGGAAGGCTCATCTTCTAAACGTCATAAGGTACCACATTTTAATGTTTATGATTTGTAGTTGGATCAAATTATAAAAAAAAAACTTTATACTGTTTTAACATTCTTTTAGAGTTTATAACATCTATGTAATTATAGCGTGAACTGTAAATGAATTAAAAGTATATCATAACAAGTATACTTTTTATTAAACGTTTAGTTGATTAATTGGTTAATCAATAACTAAAAAGGTTGTGCAGAAACATGTAACTTTGGGTTCATTTTAATTCATCCAATTGAATTGTCTTTTTCTTTTGATTTTGTATTCTCTTTTAGGGCTTAACATGTTAAAAATTGTAATGTAGAAAGTGTTAACCCTAGGTGGGATTTTGAGGTTCTTATGCTTGTTTTGTTTTTCTATTGTAGCAGACAAATTCACCACCACCAAATCAAGGACCTAATGTAGGCCCTGCACTCCAGGGACCAAACAATGCACCTGAAAATCCAAGGGTTGTGGATCTGACCATTAACTCTGGAAACAATAGGGAATTTATTAGGTTTGGTTCTCCAATCCTCATAGTTCTTATCTCTTTTTTCACTATATCTGTTGTGATTTTAACAGTCATGTTTTTGTGAGTTTCAGCAACTCTCTCTATGACCCTGCTTATGAAACTCTTGGCCTACCAATTGACCCCCATCTCAGATTGTTCCAAGCAATGGCTGGTAATTGCAATCAACCTTTTTCTTTAAACTATAATGAGTATAACGTGCACCAATTCAAAGTAGTTCATATACTTTCATTGTGACGTGCCACAGAAAATTTACAATGTTCATCTTGAGCCGAAAATCTTCGAGTTTCTTACAAGAATCTTCTTGTTCTTAATGCAGCTCGCGGGGAAAAAGGGTATCGCATGTACGATTGAAAAGTGCATGCGTGGGATTCTCATGATGATTCTCTTCAGTGTTCAATCAATCAAATCCTCAAACTTGAGAATGTGTTTGTTGGCTTGCTTTCAGTTTACATCAAGAGTGCTCTTGATGAGACCTATGTTTCTTGTTTCTGTCTGGTAGAGACATAAAACTATCGTTGTGGTGTGTTTAATAATTTTCGTGCTATGACATGCATGGATCCCATCTTGACTTATATGGGCTTGGTTTATTAAAGTATACAATCGTTAGACTATTATATTTGGCTTATATGGTTTCAATTATTTATTGATGGATATGTGGTGGTTAATTGCTAAAGTTATGGTTAGATTGTTTTTTCAATAGTGTGTTTACAAGAACACCAGAGAAAAGTTAAACTATTTATATAGCATTAGATTTTTCGAAATCTTCTTTTTAATTTATGCAGGGGTTAATAATTTTAAGTTATGAAAACAATTTTTAAAACTTTTTTGGGAAAAACGTTTTTTTTTTTTTTTTTTTTTTACATTTTTAGTGCTTTGTTGAGGAATTTATGGGTCCTTGAGCACATATTTTGAATATTATTTATAATGGAAGAAACATGCAGAGTGATTATAAACTGTTCTGTTTTTAGCTGTTTTTGAGAAGAAGAAAAAACTGAGAAACAGATTTAGCAAATATAATGGTTTTCAAAATGTATAGGTTATTTTATATAATACCATTTCTTTAAAGCGACTATGGATATTATGCTATCTTTATAATTTTTAAGCATTTCATAATATTTTTTCTTTTCTTATTAATAACTGCGGTGTTCTTTTTTGTCCCATTTTTCAATTATTTTTCGCAACTTTTGCCCAAACTATTCAAATATCGACTTGAGTCATTATTCAAGAAAAAGTGATGCACCTTTAATTTCTTCTATTTTGAAACTATTTTTTTTTATACAATCTCCTCAACAACCCCTTGAACTATTATCCAACTCCATCTTCAATTTAACCTCGGCCAATTAACATTCAAATGTTTGAAACTTTTTTTTTTTACGTTGAAACTTTTCTTATCTAAAGATAAATTCTAAATTTGAGTTTTTTTTTTTTTTTAGATTCAACTCTTAAGCTACTGAAGGAGTTTGATGACATCTTTCCTAGTTTTATATTAAGTAGACATTTTAGGTGGAGTTGAAGAATGTATTAGAATGAAGTTTGGTGTGGTGTGTTCAAACTTTTTTTTTTAATTGTCAATTTTGTTGTTTTATTGATAAGGTTATTTTGGCTTATTAATGAGTTAATGGTGTTGGATTTTCTTCAATGGACTTAAAATTTGGAAAATTTAGGATACAATTTTTTTGTTAATTAAGTGTTTAAAAGTCTTCAGAGTGCGGTCATATAAAAGTTGTCAGAATTCTCTAAGTGAAACTAATTTTTTTTTTTATGTTTTAGTTGTATAAATTACTTTGGAGAATTAAAATGATGTTACGAGTTAGGGGTCATCACTAATTTGTTGATATGATGCTGGTAGTTTGTTTGAAAATATGACTGTTTCGTAGAGTTGAGCTACCACCAACACCTACTTGTCTTCTTGGACATTCGGTCACACCTTCTGTCTTCACGTCGTCAATTTCGTCTACTCTGTTCTCGGATTCTCCTATAATGAGTCCGGTCGGGTATTTGTCAAAGGTTCTCCGATGATCAAGTTAGTGTACTGTTCACTCAAGCAAATAGAGAGCGCAGTGGTAAATGCACAGTAAAAAACAGAAAGATAAAAACAGAAAAATAAATAGAAAGAGAGATAGAAAGTCTAATCGGTTAAGAATCACACACATAGAATAGTTATACCACGAGTTCTCGACAACGGCGCCAAAAACTTGTTAATCCCTTGGAAATGTACCAGATCGTATCAAGTAATAATAAAATGGTAAGTCCAAGTATCGTTTTCCCAAGAGACTCACAACACTAAACTGTTGTGCTTTTGCTTAACCAATCAAGACTATAAAAATAATATTTTGGGATTTTTGAATATAAAGTACGGAAAAATAAACATGAATGTAATTTGATCAATTGAGGTTAAACACAAAAGAGGATGAATGATGTTGATAATATGAGATGGGTTTGTTGCTAGGGTTCAGATTTTACCTAATCACTCTCATATATCTACTTTTCTTATTAAATTCGCTTTATTATCATATTGTCATGCAAACTTTCTTAGTCTACCCTAAACCCGATCCCTCGGCGAGAAGAGCAAACTACTAGTTATTGGCTTACTATCCCTAGTCTCCCCTAGTAACTAGTAGTGCAAGTACCACAGAAGCAAAATACAATTGATCGTCCTACCCTCCTATCCCTAGATGGTATTTGTTGATCAAGGAATTCCCTATCAGTTCATGACTTCCCCGTACGTCCCCGTATCGACAAAGGCAAACATCTATTTATCAAATGAGTTAAATGATAATAGCATAGAGCATAGATAAAGAACCCAACAATTGATAATAACAGCATATGCAAGCATATGAATAAAACAAGAATTTCAATAAAAGAGAGTTTAGAGGTTGTATCTTTCCCCAACAACAAATAAGGTTAGTTCTCCATCGTCATGGAGAAACTAGGTGAATAATGAAATGAAAGAGATAGAAACCCTAAAAAGGAGAAAAGGAGAGCTGTCACCATCTCCAAATCTACCCCCAAAGGGGTGAAAAGTGTGTTTCTGTGTCTAATTCATCAAAAGATACATTCTCTAAGGTGTCTAGGTCTTTAAATAGGCTATAAAAATAACAGAAAATAGGTCCAAGCCCAAACAGATCATAAAAATCGTAGAAAATATATCAAATCACGTCTGGTTGACTTTTTCTAGATTCTGGTTGACTTTTCAGCACTCTGGTCAACTCTGGTTAACTTTTCAGCATTCTGGTTGACTGTTTGACTTTTCTGGTTGACTGGTTGATTTTTCTACACTCTAACCATTTGATACTTCAACCTTTCTTTCAATTCATTCCAAAAACCTACAACATCAAGGGAATTTAATTATAAAATCATAAAACATGTCCTCATCTCGTTTATTCACAAAACTAAAGAAAAATCATGAGTCAAAGCAAGTTTCTAAGTCAACAAGGGTGCATTTGATATCAAAATTAAGTATAAAAATAGCGGTTTTTCAACCGTTATCACAACCCCAAACTTGAAACTTTGTTTGTCCTCAAGCAAACAAGATAAAACTTAATCTTCCACCAATCATCACAATGGTTCAATCACATTCAAAATCTCTTTCTTTCAAGATAGGTAATCACTCAAATCAACTCATCAATAAAATTTAGTCAAGATGTGCACATGCTTTGATTCAATTAACTCATCATGGTGTTCACACAATCACATAATATCCAACAGATGCTATTCTCATGAATGATCAGTTAGCTAAGCATAGATGTAATCATGAAGTCATGGAATCATTCCTCACCAGATACTCAAGCACTCAAAAGTGTTTCACTCAAAGGTGTATAGAGGCCACTCCTTCCCTCTACTATCTACATGTCACATAGAACAAAGTTGCCTTTCATTTGTCACAATCAAACATCATCACATACACATGTCATCACAAGGACTTTTCAGGGCTTATAATGTGGTTGGGCTAACAAGAAAAATTGGTTTTTTTAGATCACAAAACCCTTGAGTTAAGAGAGTTATCTATACATTCATAGTTCAAGCACAAACTCTCTTTTTACCAATCTCACTCATTCCCAACTTTCCCTTTTCTTCACATTGAGCTTTTCTTTTCATGCTTTTTTCTTTTTCTATCTTTTTCATCTTTTCTCATGCATTTTTTTTTCAACTCATAAGCTCAATGCCTAACTTTTCTTTTCTTTTTCAATTCTCCCAACAACCCCAAACTTGAACCTTTAAACATACCCCAAAAATATTTCTCAACCTAACTCAAGGCAAAGATTTTCAAAGCAAGGGTTTCATCCTATTTAAGGCTTAGGTTCAAAAAGGGTAGAACATAAGATGTTCTTTTTTCATATGGGACGAAATTTTTGGCTAGAAAAGGGCTTTTCAAAAATGGCCTTGATCATATGACACATACATGCAATTCAATCAATCACAAAAATTTAGGCAAAATCATTCATGCTTCTAGTAGATAGCAAATATATCAATAAGAACTCTGGAGCTCAAAAACCTCACACAAGCTTATTCCAATCATTCAATCAAATACCCTAATTAGCCTCACAATCATAATCACAAAATCACAATGCATTTGTTCACACAGCTTGTGAACCACTACCTGTATATCAGCATATTGTGCAATCTCAACATCATCAATATCAAAGCATCATCAAACAATACCCATCATGCAAAAATATCAATATCAAACCACTACATCAGATATAGTGTCCAACCAAGTTCATCAACACCTATTCTAAAAACAGAAGCAAATATAACATAATTTAGAAAGATAAGTTTAGAAAACTGGGTTGCCTCCCAGGTAGCGCTTGTTTAACGTCACGAGCCTGTTCCTCAACATTTTCATCAGATTCACAGTTAGTATCACCAATCATAAAGTTGGAAGCTGGTTGTATCACAAAATTGATCTCAACACAAATAGAGCAAGAACCAACTTCACAACTACATTGAAAATTTTCAGAAAACTGTGAAAGATCAAAATTTAATCCTAAGTCTGAAACATCTTAAGTTTTCACAGTTTCAATGTCAAAATCAACACTAACATGTGAATCTGCAGCAGTATCAAGAATATTTGAATGCATAAACAACTCAGGCAAAGCAAGTGGGATTTCAAGTTTAGAGAAAACCTGTGTTGATTCATGATTCATCTCACCAGTAACAGCAGAATGAGCAAATGCATCTTCAGGTGCAAGAGCAAGGACATAGGAGTGTAGGAAAGTAGATGGTGCAATAGTAGGCTCATGACTCTGCTCCTCATCCCCTATGCGGGTGACACTAACATCATCAGTAATCTGAACAGTCTGAATTGGAGGTCCCTCTAAAACACGAGACTGTTCCTCAATGGCCTGCCTGGCTATCTGCCCCCACAACTCATTCAATGTTGGCTCAGAAGAAGTAGAAGATTTGGAAGGTGGTCGGGCAGATGCCTCTTGTTGTTCCTGTTTCCTCTGATTTTTCTGCTGTGGTTGCTTGTTGTTGTATATGTCGGTAGCATAAGCTTGAGGCTCATCATGAGTAACATGGTGGTCCAAAGGAGGACATGCATCCGTAGAGTGGTCACTGGAAGGACATATAGCACACAGCCGTGCAACAGATGCAGATGAAGGTGCTGGTCTCTAGTTGGATGCCAGCTGTGTCACCAAACTCTCAAGAGAATCAAGCTTGCTTACCAATTTCCTACCAACAGTTGATAAAGAATGGGCAGGCTCATGAAGCTGTGGCTGCTGTGGTTCCTGAACAGGTGGAGAAGGCATACAAGGAGTCTGGAATGATGGTTCCTGATATTGATGTTCTGAAGTACCATACCATCCCAAGCTAGGGTCATTCCATCCAGGATCATTACTGTGACCATACTGAGCAAGGAAGAATTTATCCAAGAACGTATGCTTAAGATCTTCCCAAGAAGTGATGGATCCTGGAGGAAGACAATACAGCCAACCCCTTGCTGCTTCTTGTAATGAATGCGGAAATGCCCTTAAAAACATGACTTCATCCGGGACATCAGGAGGTTTCCTTGAAGAGCAAATGGTGTAGAACTCCTCCAAATGTCTATGTGGGCATTCACCTGCAAAACCATAAAACCTAGGCAGCAAATGTATCAGTCCAGTGTTGAAAACACAACGAATATCCTCCTCATCAAGTGGAACCGGCTCTCTAGGAGCACTCTCATGAGATGGAGGAGGAACCGTAATGTTCTCAACATAGACATTAGCTGAGTATACATCACAAGCAATATAGAGTCAGATGCAGAAGGATAGTCATAGACACAGGCAGAATAAGCATTACTCACATAACCAAAATAGGTAGACATGTAGAAGAAGGGGGAAAAGAAGAATGCACTGAAAGTATGTAACTAAAGCTACCTAAATGCAACACACAATGACGAACACACAAAACAGAACATCACACTCACAACACAAGACAAAACAACACACACTAACACAACAAAAGACCTAAAACCGAACCGTTGGTCCCCGGCAACGACGCCAAAATTTGATGGGTGTCGCCGCCCATGCAAATTAAATGTGCAATTAGGAATGCAGTATAGACTAGGAAGTGACTCCTAGGTCGTCTCTCAAGGACCAAATGTGGTTCGAGAATTAGGTCAGACACGAAGTGGGGGGTTTATGTGAAAGGTTTTGTGAATGCAAACGAATTAAATTAAAACACGAATGCAAACAAAAATGTAATCACAGATGAAAACATAATTTAATTACGACAAATACAGAAATTTAACGACGAAAACGCAAACAGTACTGTAAAAAAATACAAGATCAACACGGAATGAAAACAGTCAGTCATTAACCTAATCACAATGTTCCCATCACTTATTATCAAAATACAGTTGCTACTCGGACCTCTAATCCAACATAGTTAACCGACTAAGCGATGGTTAAATCTGTCTTCATAACTGCGAACTAAGCGAACGCAGTGTTAATATCAACTATGATTTACACCATACAGTTCCATCAACTAAGCGAAGATGTCACACCAACTGGGCAACTAAGCGTATACCCAATTGCAGGTGCAAATACAAAATTAATATTAACTAAGTCAGAGTTGCCACACAGTCACAGTTCAGAAACCTCAGGGAAACTTTGCAATATGGCTAATGACCGACTGAATTAAATTAAGCTACCATGGAAATTAAATTAAAACGACTAGAAACCTTAGACAACATTTAAATAAATTAAAATTCTAGACCTAACACTGCAATAGACAAGTAAGCTAAACATTAAAATGCTAAACCTAACACTACAACAAGTAAGCTAAACATTAAAAGCAATTCATCATGGTAATAAAGCAAATAAAAGACACTTAAAAAGTAAAGGAACTAAAGTTCTTCTCCATCTTTTATCACTAGCCGTGAAGTGTTAAGAAAAATGAGAATACTTCTAAAATTCCCTTATCCAGGGCCGTGACACCTCTTGCTCTTTCTCCTAGCTGAATCACCGTTCTCCAAACAAACTTCGTGTGCATCGCTTTCTCCTAAATGATAATCACCAGACCGTGTGTGCTTCTAAAAGAGAAATGAAATATGCTTCTCCAAAATTAAAACCGCGTGCCATGTGGCTGCACCTCCCGTTTCAAAATGTCACAACTGCAGCTGTGAATGCCACTTACCTTCTTCTAATAAAAAAAAAGCAAACTCAATCACCATCATGTGCACCACTTCTTCTAGAGTTTGCTGCTGCTCTCTTTTCTAAAAGAAAATAAACCATAGATGTCCCATCCTATCTCAAAAACAAAGTAAAACTAGCCGTGCATTTCTTAGTTGAATCCGTATGCTTTCTTTCCATTCCCAAGATATTAAATCACGTGAGTTCATCTAATGAATGCAAAGGAAAATAAACGTACTCCTCACCAAATATCTGCTAGGCCGTGGCCCCCAAGCAATCAAAAATGCTTTTCAATTCGAAAATAAAACACATGCCTCCAAACCGTGACACTTGCCAAGGAAATGAGCAGCATCAATCCAAACAGCAACGTAGATCAGTGTTTTTGTGGAATATAAAAGTGCATACAGCAACAACAAAGTGGATCGGCATTTTCACACAAACGAAAAGGAAAAGAAAATTTCTTCATTCATTCCCCTTCAAAATGTTCCGAGTCCAGCCAAAAAGTAAGTGGCGGCTGGATATACACTAAATGTCGTGTGTCCCTTCCAAAGGGTGGGGTCCACCCACAAATAAAACCCTAGGGTGCCAAGTCACCCTTTCCTACACTTGGGCTAAGACTAAATTACCAAAAATTGGCCCAAATTACAAAACTTGGTTTAAAAAGCCTAATCTACTAAATTAAAATTTGATTAATTCTAAAGTGTCTTTGTGGAGAGTCTTGAATTAATTTGTCTCCATCCCAATGCTCCAAAATATATCTCCAAAATTTTCCTTGCAATTAAAAATGCAATTAATCAGCTCAGAAAATTCAAATTAACTAAAATAAGAATTTCCGATCAAATTAAGCATAATTAGGAAAAACGGGAAAATACCGGACAATTAAGCACAATTCCCTGATTAAATTCAGTACAATAAGCTAAGTGAAATCAATAAAATATCGACTCATCAAAATAGACCACACTTAGTCTTTTGCACTCCTGGGCAAAATCAAGACGCAAATCAGGCAACAGTTCAACGGACATCAGGGAATTGATACAGACTCAACACACAGAAAACAAAGACTGAAAAGGAAAGAAACAGAATTACACAGTTCTCAAGAAATCTGGACAGTGAAAGGAAGTGGACACTATCCAACACAGAATCAAGGAAAACAGATACTCATGAAATTATCCAAGCAGATCAAAACATGGCAAAATGATCAATCAGTTCAAGAGATGAATCAAAAGCAACAGAGACTCACAAATGCACACTATCGGTGTTTCTCTCAAGTGTCTAGGGTAAACAGTGTCAACTCAATGCACTCAAGAAAGCAAACACAAATAGACTTGGCAAGCCTCTAATATCAACACTCAAACACATATGCATGTTTGAATCAAAAGGTCTTTTATGGATGTAATGGGGCCAAGGACAAGGGAGGATATAATATGAATGAGAAGCTACAAACCAAAAGAAATAGAGGAGAAATGGGGAACAAGTGTAAACACAGTCAAATAACACCCAAACCCTCTAATTCAATCCTCTTCTTGACTCCATTATTCACAAATTTTTTTCTCATTTTTCTGTATTTTTTTTTTCATTTCTCATCTTGTCTCTTTTCGTTTCTCTCTTTTCAGAACACAACTTCAAAAGACAAGATACACAACATATTGACAAAAATAAAAACAAGAAGAGGAACCATCTAGCCAATTCATCTGAATCCCCCGAGAGACCACACTTGTTCCCAAAACACTTCCAAAGCTCCAAAATTCCCTAAGGTTAAGGTAAACATGGTTTTTCAGTTAGGACTAGTGTATGAGCTTCAAAACAAAGAAATGGGGAAAGTGTAGGCTCAAAAGGGGTTATCAAAGGATCAAAACAAGGTAGGCTCATCTGGCTAGAGAGGCTCAAGAACAAAATTGCCTTTATCACTTCCGAACATGCATATCAATCAAGAATCATCAACAAGAGTCAAGCCAAGGCATAAGTGCAAGCAATCAAGAGATATATCACACAAGAAAGAACATAAAGTGGCTCAAATCTCACACATGGTACTTGTTACAATGAAATCAACCTCTCAAACATCATAATCATCTTCCAAGCAAGGATTTCAAGCAAATCAGAGTATCAACGAAGTGAAAGACACAGCTACAACCTAAACAAAGTCCAGAAATCAAGAGAAACATGTAAAACTGTACACAAGACAAAACAAAAGCTACCTAGAAAACAAAAAAAAATAAAAATAAAAATAGAAAAAAATTAACACCTAGAAAAGAAAAAAAATTTAACGCAGAAAACTAAAACTAACAAAGAAAAATCAGAATCTCCCCCAATAGACCACACTTAAACTACACAATGTCCTCAGTGTGTCACAATCATCAGATCAGAAATCAAAACAATCAACAGATCATGGACAAGTGCAATAAAAGTGGGAAAGGGGGAGAAGGAAGAGGAAAAGAAGACTCCCTTGATCATGGTGGCAGTTGCCAATTTTGGACTTTCAGGGAAATGTTCTCCACCACTAGAGTCAGCAAGGAAGTCTTGAGGAGGAACTCCTTCAGTCTCCATATTTGATCAAGCAGGGATATGTCCTCCACAGCTGGATCCAAGAAGCAGTGATTGTTGATGAGCAGGTTCAGTTGGTGCCTATTAATGTTAAAGCTCTTGTGTATGCTTGCACCTTTGTTTTCCACTGTGGGTGCTTGTTGGTCAAACTCATGTGTACCTCCTGTAACATGGTTAGTGCAATGTGGTTCTACAGAAATAACATGCAGAGGTATAACACCCAATCCCAATGTAATAGGTTAAACCTCAGATAAACCCTTAGAACATGAATCAAGTTCAAATTTAGAA
Organism: Vigna reflexopilosa; assembly: GCA_027742785.1. NCBI lineage: Eukaryota > Viridiplantae > Streptophyta > Magnoliopsida > Fabales > Fabaceae > Vigna > Vigna reflexopilosa. The sequence goes on from CM050921.1 coordinate 18,878,480, forward strand.
GCAGTATCAACAATAGAATCAGATTCATGTTTAGTGCATGGAGAATAAACATTCAGACAAGATATCAAAAGTTGTTTCTCATCATGCAGAGAGGGAGAACTAAAAGCATGCTTATCAACAATACAATCATCAACATACCTATCATCAGCATAATCATCAACAACAGAGTCAATCTGAGGTATGCTTACCTCCACTTCCTTAAAGATTGGTGGAATAGTGGAAGGTGAAGATGGTTTACCTATCTCAGAAGTGTGGCTTACATCTGCTTGTTCCTCAACATTTTCATCAGATTCACAGTTAGTATCACCAATAATAAAGTTGGAAGCTGGTTGTATCACAAATATGATCTCAACACAAATAGAGCAAGAACCAGCTTCACAACTACATTGAAAATTTTCAGAAAACTGTGAAAGATCAAAATTTAATCCTAAGTCTGAAACATCTTAAGTTTTCACAGTTTCAATGTCAAAATCAACACTAACATGTGAATCTGTAGTAGTATCAAGAATATTTGAATGCATAAACAACTCAGGCAAAGCAAGTGGGATTTCAAGTTTAGAGAAAACCTGTGTTGATTCATGATTCATCTCACCAGTAACAGCAGAATGAGCAACTGCATCCTCAGGTGCAAGAGCAGGGACATAGGAGTGTAGGAAAGTAGATGGTGCAATAGTAGGCTCATGACTCTGCTCCTCATCCCCTATGTGGGTGACACTGACATCATCAGTAATCTGAACAGTCTGAATTGGAGGTCCCTCTAAAACACGAGACTGTTCCTCAATGGCCTGCCTGGCTATCTGCCCCCACAACTCATTCAATGTTGGCTCAGAAGAAGTAGAAGATTTGGAAGGTGGTCGGGCAGATGCCTCTTGTTGTTCCTGTTTCCTCTGATTTTTCTGCTGTGGTTGCTTGTTGTTGTATATGTCGGTAGCATAAGCTTGAGGCTCATCATGAGTAACATGGTGGTCCAAAGGAGGACATGCATCCGTAGAGTGGTCACTGGAAGGACATATAGCACACAGCCGTGCAACAGATGCAGATGAAGGTGCTGGTCTCTGGTTGGATGCCAGCTGTGTAACCAAACTCTCAAGAGAATCAAGCTTGCTTACCAATTTCCTACCAACAGTTGATAAATATTGGGCAGGCTCATATAACTGTGGCTGCTGTGGTTCCTGAACAGGTGAAGAAGGCATACAAGGAGTCTGGAATGATGGTTCTTGATATTGATGTTCTGAAGTACCATACCATCCCAAGCTAGGGTCATTCCATCCAGGATCGTTACTGCGACCATACTGAGCAAGGAAGAATTTATCCAAGAACGTATGCTTAAGATCTTCCCAAGAAGTGATGGATCCTGGAGGAAGACAATACAGCCAACCCCTTGCTGCTTCTTGTAATGAATGCGGAAATGCCCTTAAAAACATGACTTCATCCGGGACATCAGGAGGTTTCCTTGAAGAGCAAATGGTGTAGAACTCCTCCAAATGTCTATGTGGGCATTCACCTGCAAAACCATAAAACCTAGGCAGCAAATGTATCAGTCCAGTGTTGAAAACACAACGAATATCCTCCTCATCAAGTGGAACCGGCTCTCTAGGAGAACTCTCATGAGATGGAGGAGGAACCGTAATGTTCTCAACATAGACATTAGCTGAGCATACATCACAAGCAATATCAGAGTCAGATGCAGAAGGATAGTCATAGACACAGGCAGAATAAGTATTACTCACATAACCAAAATAGGTAGACATGTAGAAGAAGGGGGAAAAGAAGAATGCACTGAAAGTATGTAACTAAAGCTACCTAAATGCAACACACAATGACGAACACACAAAACAGAACATCACACTCACAACACAAGACAAAACAACACACACTAACACAACAAAAGACCTAAAACCAAACCGTTGGTCCCCGGCAACGGCGCCAAAATTTGATGGGTGTTGCCGCCCATGCAAATTTAATGTGCAATTAGGAATGCAGTATAGACTAGGAAGTGACTCCCAGGTCGTCTTTCAAGGACCAAATGTGGTTCGAGAATTAGGTCAGACACGAAGTGGGGGGGTTTTGTGAAAGGTTTTGTGAATGCAAATGAATTAAATTAAAACACGAATGCAAAAAAAATGTAATCACAGATGAAAACATAATTTAATTACGACAAATACAGAAATTTAACGACGAAAACGCAAACAGTTCTGTAAAAAAATACGGGATCAACACGGAATGAAAACAGTCAGTCATTAACCTAATCACAATGTTCCCATCACTTATTATCAAAATACAGTTGCTACTCGTATTAAGCGAACTAAGCGAACACAATGTTAATATCAACTCTGATTTACACCATACAGTTCCATCAACTAAGCGAAGATGTCACACCAACTGGGCAACTAAGCGTATACCCAATTGCAGGTGCAAATACAAAATTAATATTAACTAAGTCAGAGTTGCCACACAATCACAGTTCAGAAACCTCAGGGAAACTTTGCAATATGGCTAATGATCGACTGAATTAAATTAAGCTACCATGGAAATTAAATTAAAATGACTAGAAACCTTAGACAACATTTAAATAAATTAAAATGCTAGACCTAACATTGCAATAGACAAGTAAGCTAAACATTAAAATGCTAAACCTAACACTACAACAAGTAAGCTAAACATTAAAAGCAATTCATCATGGTAATAAAGCACATAAAAGACACTTAAAAAGTAAAGGAACTAAAGTTCTTCTCCATCTTTTATCACTAGCCGTGAGGTGTTAAGAAAAATGAGAATACTTCTAAAATTCCCTTATCCAAGACCGTGACACCTCTTGCTCTTTCTCCCAGCTGAATCACCGTTCTCCAAACAAACTTCGTGTGCATCGCTTTCTCATAAATGATAATCACCAGACCGTGTGTGCTTCTAAAAGAGAAATGAAATATGCTTCTCCAAAATTAAAACCGCGTGCCATGTGGCTGCACCTCCCGTTTCAAAATGTCAGAACTGCAGCCGTGAATGCCACTTACCTTCTAATAAAAAAAAGCAAAATCAATCACCATCATGTGCACCACTTCTTCCAGGGTTTGCTGCTGCTCTCTTTTCTAAAATAAAATAAACCATAGATGTCCCATCCTATCTCAAAAACAAAGTAAAACTAGCCGTGCATTTCTTAGTTGAATCTGTATGCTTTCTTTCCATTCCCAAGATATTAAATCACGTGAGTTCATCCAATGAATGCAAAGGAAAATAAACGTACTCCTCACCAAAAATCTGCCAGGCCGTGGCCCCCCAAGCAATCAAAAACGCTTTTCAATTCGAAAATAAAACACATGCCTCCAAACCGTGACACTTGCCAAGGAAATGAGCAACATCAATCCAAACAGCAAAGCAGATCAGTGTTTTTGTGGAATATAAAAGTGCATACAACAGCAACAAAGTGGATCGGCGTTTTCACACAAATGAAAAGGAAAAGAAAATTTCTTCATTCATTCCCCTTCAAAATGTTCCGAGTCCAGCCGTGTGTCCCTTCCAAAGGGTGGGGTCCACCCACAAATAAAACCCTAGGGTGCCAAGTCACCCTTTCCTACACTTAGGCTAAGACTAAATTACCAAAAATTGGCCCAAATTACAAAACTTGGTTTAAAAAGCCTAATCTACTGAATTAAAATTTGATTAATTCTAAAGTGTCTTTGTGGAGAGTCTTGAATTAATTTGTCTCCATCCCAATGCTCCAAAATATATCTCCAAAATTTTCCCTGCAATTAAAAATGCAATTAATCAGCTCAGAAAATTCAAATTAACTAAAATAAGAATTTCCGATCAAATTAAGCATAATTAGGAAAAACGGGAAAATACCGGACAATTAAGCACAATTCCCTGATTAAATTCAGTACAATAAGCTAAGTGAAATCAATAAAATATCGACTCATCAGCAGTATAGACTAGGAAGTGACTCCTAGGTCGTCTCTCAAGGACAAATTTGCGGTTCAGAAATTAAGTCAAGCACGAAGGGGGGGGTTTGTGAAAACATTTTGTGGTGAATACGGATTAATTAAATCAAAACACTGACGCAAACAGATAATTAAACACAAATATAAAAACGGTTTCAAAGACATAATGGAAACGGTTGGTCATTAACTTAATTATAATGCTTCCTATCACAGATCAACAAAATAAAGCAGCGACTCAAACCTCTAATCCCACACAGTTAACCAACTAAGCGAAGGCTAATCATGTTTTCATAAAAGCAAACTAAGCAAACGCAATGTTAACATCAAATACAATTTACACCATGCAATTTCATCAACTAAGCGAAGACTCAACACCAACTAGGCAACTAAGCGTATACCCAATTGCAAGTGCAGATACAAATTTCACATTAACCAAGTCAGAGTGACAAACACAATTAAAATCCAGAAATCTCAAGGAAACATTATAATATCGCTAATGACCAACTCAATTAATTTAGGCTAGCATGACAATTAAATTAAAACGACCAAACACATTAGACAACATTAAAATAAATTAAAATACTAGACACTAACACTGTTACAAACAATTATCTAGTACAGTTGAAAATATTTAAATGCAAAACTAAATTAAAGAAATGACAAACAACTAATCCTACTATGTGAACTAATTCAAAACAAAGAAATAACCACACATGCTTTTTCCTCTACCATTCACGTGACCTATTCCATCTACCAAAGAAATTGAAATTGAAAATGGCCTAAAAAGAAACCTCTTGGCCATGACTTCCCAAGGAAATTAAAATGAATTTCTTCTCTCCCAACATGTTAGGTACCGTACAACACTCACTTGTCCAAGAAAATGAGTTCACGGTTTCCAATTGCAAAAAAAATAAAAGAGTAATTTCCTTACTTCCAAAGTGAATGGCCGTGAGCACCTTCTTTGGCATGGGTCTTCAATTGGTCAAAAGAATTAAATATTCTTCCAATAGTCTCCATCAACAAAGTCAATCATGTGCCCCTCTTTCCAACCTCCTTCTTTCCAAAGAAAAGTCATCCATGTGCTTCTAGCCTACCTACCTTGATGGGACAACACTTCTACTAAATGAAATAAAATAGCAACACTCTCTCCAATCAATCACCGTGCATTTTGCTTCCAACAAGAAGGTAAGCTTGAAAAAAATATAAGTTCCATGTGATCCTCTCTCCAAAACCGTGGCACATTTACCATTTTTCAAGTCAAAACCCAAAACTTCTTCCTTCAAAAGCCAAAATGAAAGTGTTTCTTTTCAAAGTAAATGAATCACCCCTCCATCCCAGCTGTCACCGTGAGCCATTCAATGCAAAGTAATTTCTAATGTATACTAAGTAAAAGCAACGCTCATTTAAGAAAAGAAAACATCACTTCAATCAACCCTTTCCCATCAGCCGAGAAGTTGCTGCACCCTTCTCCTTTTTCACCAATCTTTTTAAGAACAAACTGAAGAAGCTTTGATGTAGATGCTATCACCGTCCAGCCCATCAAAGTCAAAGGTCACACCATGAAAAATGCTTGCATCTTTGCATCCAAAAGAAAAGAAAATGTGCTTTTTATATTAAATGAAGTGTTACCACCGTGACTACAAGGAGAAACTCAAAATAAATCTAAAGCTTTTGCATAAAATGAAAAGGAAAAAAAAGGAAATGTGCTTCCTTCATTCAACCATGAAAACCGTGAACAACATTCATTCTCCCCAAGAAACGTTTACAAGCTAAAAAAAAGTGAAGAGTGTGTGGCGGCTCCCTCTCTCAAAATGCCGAGAGTTACACTAAATGGGTGGGGTCCACCCCAAAAAGAAACCTTAGGATTAATACCATGTGTCTCACAAAATTTGGGCCTTTACATTTTTGCCACTAGATGGCCCATTGCTCATAATTTTAATTAAAGCTTCCTAAACAACTAAGTTACAATTTACTTAAAAATGAAATGCCTAATTGTAGAGTCTTTAATGACCATGCCTCCTTCCTAATGCTCCAAAATATATCTCCAAAATTTCCCTGCAATTAAAAATGCAATTAATCAGCTCAGAAAATTGAAATTAACTAAAATAAGAATTCCCGATCAAATTAAGCATAATTAGGAAAAACGGGAAAATACCGGAAAATTATGCACAATTCCCTGATTTAATTTAGCGCAATAAACCAAATACAGTCAAGAAAATATCGACTCATCAAAATAGACCACACTTAGTCTTTTGCACTCCTGGGCAAAATCAAGACTCAAATCAAGGAACAGTTCTACGAACATCAGGGAAGAGACAAACTCAACATACAGAAAACTAAGATTCACAAGGACAGAAACAGAATTACACAGTTCTCAAGAAATCTGGACAATGAAAGGAAATAGACAGTATCCCACACAGAATCAAAGAAAACAGATACTCATGAAATCATCCAAACAGTTTAAAGCATGACAAAATGATCAATCAGCTCATGAGGTGAATCAAAAGCAACAGAACCTCACAAATGCACACTATCAGTGTTTCTCTCAAGTGTCTAGGGTAAACAATGTCAACTCAAAGCACTCAAGAAAGCAGGCAACAAACAGACTTGGCAAGCCTCTAATATCAACACTCAAAACATATACATGTTCAAATCAAAAGGTCATTTATGGATGTAATGAGGCCAAGGATAAGGGAGGATAAATATGGATAAGAAGCTGCAAACAAAAAAGAATAGAGGAGCAACCGGGAACAAGTGAAAACACAGTCAAATCACACCCAAACCTCTAATTCAATCCTCTTCTTGACTCCATTATTGACAATTTTTTTTATTTTTCTCATTTTTCTCTGTTTTTTTTTCATCTTGTCTCTTTTTTCTTTTTCTCTTTTCTTTTCAGAGCAAAACTGTAAGAAAAAAGATGCACACATGTTTACAAAAACAAAACAAGAAGAGGAACCAACTAGCCAACTCATCAGAATCCCCAAGGAGACCACACCCGTTCCCAAAACACTTCCAAATCTCCAAAATTCCCTAAGGTTAAGGTAATCATGGTTTTTCACTTAGGGCTAGTGTATGAGCTTCAAAACAAAGAAATTGGGAAAGTATAGGCTCAAAAGGGGTTATCAAGGGATCAAAATAGGGTAGGCTCATCTGTCTAGAGAGGCTCAAGAACAAAAATGCCTTTATCCCTTCCAAACATGCATATCAAGCAAGAATCATTAAAAAGAGTCAAGCCAAGGCATATGTGATAACGGTCTCAAAACCGTTATTTTCATGCATAAATTTGATATTAAATCACACCCTTTGTAGCTTAAAATGAGCTTAGAATCAAGTAAAACTCTTAAGTTGTGTCACATGAGAGTCAAAAGTTGTTTCTAGAGATATTATGCTTGTTTTGCAGGGTTTTTGATGAAAATTGAAGATGGAAATGAAGTAGGAAGGTCATAGACTCAAGAATGAAGGAGAAAAAGGAAGAAAAGAAGAGTCTGTGAACCGCTCAGCGGTAAATTCCACCGCTGAGCATCCTAGTTCGAGGAAAAGTACTTTTTGGCGCCCAGGCGGTGACACTGAGTGTCCAGAGTGACAAGAGGCAAACCGCTCAGCGGTCATTTTAGGCACCTGGATTGTTGCTTTTCACCAAGGGATTGGGTTAAGGGTAGACCAAGAAAGTTTGCATGGCAATATGATAAATAAGCAAAGTAAATAAGAATAGTAGATATATGAGGGTGGATAAGATGAAGTTGTAAACCCCAACAACCTCATTCATTCATAGTTTCTTTTAGTCAATTGAATTCCTGCATTTGCATGTTTATTTCTGTTTTGCATTCAAACCATTTAAACTAATTTTCTTTTACTCAAGTCTTAAACAATTTGTTTACACGAAAGATGAGGCCTTAAGAGTCTTTTGGGAAGAACGATATTGGGATTACCGATTTTTATTTCTTGATACGATCTGGTACACTTGCCAGGGTCTTAACAAGTTTTTGGCGCCGTTGCCGGGGACTCTTGGTTTAACTTTTTCGAGTAGTGTAAATTGATTAAATTCAACTTGATTTTTTTTTATGTTTGTTCTAATAAATTATTTCTAGGATTTTGTGCCTAATGTTTAGAGGATGCAGTATTTACAAGAATTTGGTTCTATGGGCACTCAATTCTATCAAAATAATTTCAACTACTGGTGGGAACCTCACTCAAGCATGGATCAGAGTTGGAATGGAGAAGCAGGAGATCCACATCAACAATTACTATTAGGGCAACATGTGTCTGCTTTGAAAGAGCAAATCAACAAAGTGGACGAGACATTGGAACGACTTATCCAAATTACTCTCTCCTCTACAAAAGAGAATGAAGCAAGGAATAAAAGGTTGGAGATACAGATTCCTCAATCCAATGAAATATTGAATTCTAGGGTTAATACTGAGGTTAACCCTAGGGAGGAATGTTAGGGCACTAGTTTTGAAAGTGATAATGTTGATGAAGAGATAGAAGAGGAAAAGATAGAAGAAATAGAAACAGAAAAGGTTGTTGAGGAGGAAAGGATAGAGAAAATTGAGAAAAAAATAGAGAAGGAAAAGATAAAAACAGAAAGGTTGAGTGAGGGAGATAGAGATGATGATAAGGAAAAAGAAGTAGTTGAAAGAAAAGAAAAAAAAGAGAAAAATGGTGAAAAGAAAGAAAAAAAGAAGAAAAGAGAAAAAGAGAAAGTTGAAGGGAAAGATTGAGAAAGAGAGGAAGAGAGGAAAGAAGAAAAGATCATATGAAAAATCCCTTCCTCATCAAAAGAAATATCATAGGAAGGAAATGAAAGTGAAGTGCTTTATGGAGATCTTCAAGAGATTGGAGATCAAAGTTCCTATGATTGAAACATGGAAACATGTGCTTGGTGTTCTCAATTTTATGAAGGAATTCAGCAGGAAGAAAAAAAGAAAAGAATATCAAGCAAGGGGGTTATCAACACCTACTGATGGGTGGGGATCATCCTAGTTGTTGTAATATATTAGTTTTATTTTATGTAAATTAGTTGGATATTTTTGAACAATTTTTGTGGTAGCCTCTACTGAGGGATGCTAATTTTTATGTATCCACTGAAGGATGAAGGTACACCTACTGATGGGTGTTGGTAAGAATTTCACTTACTGATGAGTGACATTAAACAAGCGCTATTGGGCGGCAACCCAGGTTTCTTTTACTATTGCACTTTGAATATTTAGAATATGTTGAATTTTGTTGAGTAGTGTAGGTGTCTATGCTTGGCTTGTACAATGGATCTAATGATAGTATTATAACGCATGAAAAGTATTTGATAATAATTGAATGTGGTTGATGACTGAGAATGTATGTGTGATGATATCCAGTTGAATGGTTCACTAATTATATGAACACATGTGTAGTGATTTATGATTGTGATTGTGATGCTAAGTAGGATAAATGAATGATGTGTGAGAAAGCATGTTGTGTGAGGTCTTGAGCTCCAGAGTTTTCACTGATATATGTACTGTTCACAGGGAATCATGAATGATATTGCCTTAGTCTTGATAATTGATTGATTTGCATGCTTATGTTATATGATCAAGGCCATGTTTGGAAGCCCTTATTTAGCCAAATTTTCACCCAAAAATTTTAAAATTTTATACTCCTTTTGAACCTTGGCCTTAAACAGGATGAAAACCCTTGATTTGAAATTATTTATCTTGAGTTGGGTTGAGAATAATCTTATGTGATGAAAAGGTTCAAGTTTGGGGTTGTATGGGGAAAATTGAAAGGCAAAAGAAAAGCATTGAGTTCAAGTATTGAAAAGAAAAATGCATGAGTAAAGAAGAGAAGGAAAAAGTAAAAGCATGAAAAAGGAACTCAATGCAAAATTGATAAAAAGGGAAGAAGTTGGAAATAAAGAATATGGGTGATAGAGAGAGTTTAAACTTGAACCTTTTCAATGATGAAATAGCTCTCTTAATTCAAGGATTTTGCGATCCAGAAAAACCAAATTTTCTTGATAGCCCAACCTCATTACAAGCCTTGGAAAAGTCCTTGTGATGGTATTTACATGTAAGGATTTTGATTGTTTTAGATAAATGGAAATATTGTTCTATGTGACATGTGAATAGTAAAGAGTGGAGTGGGTCCTTAAACACTCGAGTGATTGAGTGAAACACTTGCTTGGTAAGAATTGTTGAAATCCATGTTTACATCTATGCTTAGTGGATTGATAATTCATGAATAAAACATCTGTTGGGAAATATTGAAGTAGGTGAACTAGATTGGATTGAAAGCATGCTTGCATTTTGGTAGGATTCCATTGAAAATCTGAATTGGAAAATAACTTGTCATGAAGAAAAGGATTTTGAAAAGTGTAGAACTATTTGATGAAAAATTGGAAGGCCAAGTTTTGTTTTGTTTTGCTTGAGGACAAGCAAATTTTTAAGTTTGGGGTTGTGATAACGGTCTCAAAACCGTTATTTTCATGCATAAATTTGATATTAAATCACACCCTTTGTAGCTTAAAATGAGCTTAGAATCAAGTAAAACTCTTAAGTTGTGTCACATGAGAGTCAAAAGTTGTTTCTAGAAATATTATGCTTGTTTTGCATTGTTTTGCAGGGTTTTTGATGAAAATTGAAGATGGCAATGAAGTAGGAAGGTCATAGACTCAAGAATGAAGAAGAAAAAGGAAGAAAAGTTGTTGTCTGGCGCCCAGGCGGTGATGCTGAGCGTCCAGAGCGACAAGAGGCAAACCACTTAGCGGTCATTTTAGGCTCCTGGGTGGTGGCGTGTGTTGAGGCAAACCGCTGAGCGGCCAATCTTGGCGCCTGGGCGGTTGTCTGTTTTTATATTTTTGATTTTGAGATCTTTCTGTTATCTTTTTTGCTTATATATAGCCCTAGTGCGAATCCAAATGTAATTATTTTGGCAAAGAACAACGTCCACAGTAGCTTTACACCTTTGGAGGGCATTTCTTGGATGCTTAGGCTCCACTTTATCAAATCTAGGGTTTTCTTTTCCATTCTTCCATTATATTTCATCTAGTTTCACCATGACTATGGTGATCTAAACCCTTTGTTGTTGGGGAACAATGTAATCTTTTGAAACTCTCATATATCCAAATTCTTGTTTACTTTATATGCTTGCATATGCTTGATTTATCAATTGTTGGGTTCTTTACCTGTATTTAATGCTTTTACCGTTTAACTCATTCGGTAAATGTTGTTTGTCTTTATTGATACGGGGACGTACAATAATGTCATAATTGGGGAGAATTCCTTGATTATGTTAATACCGCCTAGGGATAGGGGTAGGACGATGAATTGTACTTTGCTTCCGCTTATCATGCATTATTAATTACTAGGGGAGGCTAGGGATAAGAAGCCGGTAATTAGTAATAGGCTCTTTTCACCAAGGGATTGGGTTAAGGGTAGACCAAGAAAGTTTGCATGGCAATATGATAAATAAGCAAAGTAAATAAGAAGTGTAGATATATGAGGGTGGATAAGATGAAATTGTAAACCCCAACAACCTCATTCATTCATAGTTTCTCTTAGTCAATTGAATTCCTGCATTTGCATGTTTATTTCGGTTTTGCATTTAAACCATTTAAACTAATTTTCTTTTACTCAAGTCTTAAACAATTTGTTTACACGAAAGATAAGGCCTTAAGAGTCTTTTGGGAAGAACGATATTGGGATTACTAATTTTTATTACTTGATACGATCTGGTACACTTGCCAGGGTGTTAACAATATGCGCAAGCAATAAAGAGACATATCACACAAGAAGGAACATAAAGTGGCTCAAAATCTCACATAGGGTGATTGTCACAATCAATTCAACCTCTCAAACATCATAATCATCTTCCAAGCAGAGAAAAGCAATGATTTGCAACCAATCAGAGTATCAATGAAGTGAAAGACACATCTACAACCTAAACAAAGTCCAGAAATCAAGAGAAACATGCAAAACTGTACACAAAACAAAACAAAAACTACCTAGAAAACAAAACATTTAACGAAGAAAACATAAACTAACAACGAAAAATCAGAATCTCCCCCAATAGACCACACTTAAACTACATAGTGTCCTCAATGTGTCACAAGCATCAGATCAGAACTCAAAACAGTCAATAGATCATGGACAAGTGCAATAAAAGCGGGAAAGGATGGAGAAAGGAAAAGAAAACTCCCCTTGTCATGGTGGCAGTTGCCATTTTTGGACTTTCAGGGAGAGGTCTTCCACCATAGGATTCAGCAAGGAAGTCTTGAGGAAGAACTACTTCATCCTCCAAATTTGATCAAGCAGGGAGATGTCCTACACAGCTGGATCTAAGAAGCAGTGATTGTTGATGAGCTGGTTCAGCTGGTGCCTGTTGATGTTCAAACCGTCGTGTATACTGGCACCCTTGTCTTCCACCATGGGTATGTGTTAATCAAATCCATATGTACCTCCTGCAACATGGTTAGTGCAATATGGTTCCATAGAAATAACATGCAGGGGTATAACACCCAATCCCACTGTAACAGGCTGAATCTCAGATATACCCTCAGAACATGAATCAATTTCAAATGTAGAAACAATATCACCAATAGGCTCAGATTCATGTTCAGTGCATGGAGAACAAACATTCAGACAAGATGGAAAAGGTTGTTTCTCATCATGCATAAAGTGGAAGTGAAAAGCATGCTCATCAACAATACAATCATCAACATACCTATCAGTAGCATAATCATCAACAACAGAATCAATCACAGGTATATCTACCTCCACTTCCCTGAAGATTGGTAGAGTGGTGGAAGGTGAAGATGGTCTACCTATCTTAAAGGTGTTGCTTATATGTGCCTGTTCCTCAACATTTTCATCAGACTTAGAGTTAGTATCACCCATCATAAAGTTGGAAGCTGTTTGTATCACAGAATTGATTTCAACACAAATAGAGCAAGAACTAACTTCACAACTACATTTAAAATTTTTAGAAAACTGTGAAAGATCAAAATTTAATCCTAAGTCTAAAACTTCTTCTGTTTTCACAGTTTCGATGTCAAAATCAACATTAACATGTGAATCTGCAGCAGAATCAAGAATATCATCAACATCCTGGACATCACAATCCTCATCAAAATCCACAACAATATCCAAATCATTCTCAAATCCATATTCAATGCATGAATGTAAAGAAGATGGAAAAGAATGCTCTTTCTCATGTAAAGAAGTAAAGTCATCAACAACATACGCATCAGTAATGTCATCCAATATGTCAATCCTAAAAACAAAATGGTCCTCAGCTGGAAATTTCATTGCATCAAGGATATTAAAGTGAACAACAATATCAGCAAATTCCATGGACAAAGTTCCAGCATACACATCAATCTTGGTTCGGGCAATTTTCAAGAATGGCCTGCCTAAGATAATGGGAGCGGATCCATGAGAGAATCCCTCCTCCATCTCCAAAACATAAAAGTCTGCAGGAAAAATCAGTTCACCAACCTTAACCAAGACATCATCTATGTAACCTGTTGGGTAGGTAACACTCCTATTGGCCAACTGAATGACCACACCCGTAGTTTGCAAAGGACCAAGAGACAAAGATGCATATATAGACAAAGGCATGACATTAATGGAAGCACCTAAATCAAGCATGGAATTCTCAAATTTACTATTTCCAATCACACAAGGGATGCAAAATATACCTGGGTCCTTGCACTTTTCAGGAATGTGCGGGACCGACTTACCAATAAGCACAGATACATTCCTACCCATGGTAATCCTTTCATTACCTTTCATCTTCCTCTTGTGTGTGCACAACTCCTTCAAGAACTTAGCATACCTTGGAATTTGTTTGATTGCATCAAGTAGAGGTATGTTCACCTCTACCTTCCTAAAGGTCTCCAATATTTCCTTATCCACCTCTTCCATCTTTTTGCTAGGAATTGCCCTTGGAGGGAAGGGAAGAGGGATAGGCCGATCAGGCAAAGGAGGAGATGCACTGGTGGTAGTGGTGGAAGAAGGAGAAGGTCCACCTGGAGAAGAGAAACAACCACCGGTAGAAGAAGATCCACCCACCTCAAATGTCCTGCGTGGACCAGATTGGTCCTCTTTCCTATGAGAAGCAGCAGGCGTGAGTGTAGGTGTAGGAGTTGGCTTTGAAGGCACAACAATCTGCTTCCCTAATTTGAGGGTTATGGCACTCACATTCTTCGGATTCTGCACAGTGTGGGATGGTAACTTATCATAATTCTGAGACTGCGCCTGGTTAAGCTGAGTAGCCATCTGACCCATCTGATTAGTGAGATTCTGTATGGAAGTTCTAGTCTCCTGTTGAAACTGCATGTTCTGCATAGTCATCTATCTCACTAACTCTTCCAATGAAGGCTTAGAAGAAGTAGAAGGTTGGGCAGCTGGTTGGGTAGGTGCCTCTTGCTGCTGTTGTTGTTGCTGCCTCTGATTTTGTTGCATAGGTGGAGGCACATATCTGTTAGGACCTACAACATTATGGAAAGGTGGCGTCTGCTGCTGATGCTGTGGAGCATTGTTCCATCTAAGATTGGGGTGATTCCTCCACCTTGGGTTGTACCTGTTGCTGGACAAGTCATAATTCTGCTGTTGTGGCTGCCTGTTATTGTAAATGTTAGTAGCATAAGCTTGAGGTGCATCAGGAGCAACAGGGTGCTGCAAAGAAGGACACACATCTTTATAGTGGTCACTGGAAGGACAAATAGCACATAGTCGTGCAACAGATGTAGTTGGAGCTCTAGGTCTCTGGTTGGTTGCCAACTTTGTCACCAACCTCACAAGAGAGTTAAGCTTGCCTTCCAATTTTCTTTCAGCAGATGATGAAGATTGGGCACCAACATCATGTATGCCCCTCACCACAATGGCATCATTCTTGGCGCTAAACTGCTGAGAGTTGGCGGCCATCTTCTCTATCAATTGCCTGGCCTCAACAGGCGTGGTGTCTCCAAGTGCTCCACCACTGGCAACATCAATCATACCCCCATGCATGTTGTTTAGGCCTTCATAGAAGTACTAAAGAAGGAGTTGGTCAGGTATCTGATGGTGAGGACAGCTTGCACAAAGTTTCTTGAATCTCTCCTAGTACTCATATAAGTTCTCTCCACCAAGCTGTCTAATCCTAGATATGTCTTTTCTGATAGCTATGGTCTGGGATGTTGGGAAAAATTTCTCCAAGAACAGCCTCTTTAGATCATCCCAGCTAGTGATGGATCTAGGTGTCAAACAGTACAACCAATCCTTAGCAGCACTTTCCAATGAATGAAGGAATGCCTTCAAGAAGATGTGATCTTCAGGAACATCATGCGGTTTCATCGTGGAACAGACAATATCGAATTCCTTCAGATGCTTATGTGGACTCTCACCTGCAAAGCCATGAAACTTTGGCAACAAATGGATCAGTCCAGTCTTGAGAACATATGGAACGTCCTCATCAGGATATTGGATGCACAAGCTTTCAATATTAAAATCAGGTGCAACCACCTCCCTAAAAGTCCTCTCACGAGGCAGAGGTTGTGCCATATTGTTCTCAGTGTGAAAAATAACAGAATCAGAATCAGAATCAGGTGCAGATTGATAACAGTCTCAAAAACGTTATTTTCATGAATAAATTTGATATTAAATCACACCCTTTGTAGCTTAAAATGAGCTTAGAATCAAGTAAAACTCTTAAGTTGTGTTACATAAGAGTCAAAAGTTGTTTTTAGAGATATTATGCTTGTTTTGCATTGTTTTGCAGGGTTTTTGATGAAAATTGAAGATGACAATGAAGTAGGAAGGTCATAGACTCAAGAATGAAGGAGAAAAAGGAAGAAAAGAAGAGTCTGTGAAGCGCTCAGTGGTAAATTCCACCGCTGAGCGTCCTAGTGCAAGGAAAAGCTATTGTCTGGCGCCCAGGCGGTGACGCTGAGCGTCCAGAGTGACAAAAGGCAAACCGCTCAGCGGTCATTTTAGGCGCCTAGGCGGTGGCGTGTGTTGAGGCAAACTGCTCAGCGGTCATTTTAGGCGCCTGGGCGGTTGTTTGTTTTTATATTTTGGATTCTGAGATCTTTCTGTAATCTTTTTGGCTTATATATAGCCCTAGTGCGAATCCAAATGTAATTCTTTTGGCAGAGAAAAAAATCCACAACAACTTTACACCTTTGGAGGAGATTTCTTGGATGCTTAGGCTTCACTTTATCAATTCTATTTGCTTTTCCATTCTTCCATTTAGTTCATCTAGTTTCACCATGATTATGGTGAACTAAACCCTTAGTTGTTGGGGAACAATGTAATATTTTGAAACTCTCATATATTGAAATTCTTGTTTACTTTATATGCTTGCATATGCTTGATTTATCAATTGTTGGGTTCTTTACCTTTGCTTAATGCTTCTACCGTTTAACTCATTCGGTAGATGTTGTTTGTCTTTATTGATACAGGGACGTACAATAATGTCATGAACTGGGGAGAATTCCTTGATTATGTTAATACCGCCTAGGGATAGGGGTAGGACGATCAATTGTATTTTGCTTCCGCTTATCATGCATTATTAATTACTAGGGGAGGCTAGGGATAACAAGCCGGTAATTAGTAATAGGCTCTTTTCACCAAGGGATTGGGTTAAGGGTAGACCAAGAAAGTTTGCATGACAATATGATAAATAAGCAAAGTAAATAAGAAGAGTAGATATATGAGGGTGGATAAGATGAAATTGTAAACCCCAACAACCTCATTCATTCATAGTTTCTCTTAGTCAATTGAATTCTTGCATTTGCATGTTTATTTCTGTTTTACATTTAAACGATTCAAATTATTTTCTTTTACTCAAGTCTTAAACAATTTGTTTACACGAAAGATGAGGCCTTAAGAGTCCTTTGAGAAGAACGATATTGGGTTTACCAATTATTATTACTTGATACGATCTAGTACACTTGCCAGGGGTTTAACAAGTTTTTGGCGTCGTTGCCTGGGATTCTTGGTTTAACTTTTTCGAGTAGTGTAAATTGATTAATTTTGAATTGGTTGTTGATATTTATATATATTTTGTTTTAAATAAAAGTGCTACTAGGGTTTGTGTTTCTTGTACATGCAACAGGAGGCTAGACATACTAGGAGCAAGAAAAATACTCAACCTCTTCTTGACGACTTAAGTGAAACAAGGGGAAGAAGGAGAGTCAGACTCCCATCTAGGGATTTATTCCCTTCTCCTAGCAGATTATTGTCCCCTTCACCAGAAAGAAGAACAGGGGAGAGGGCAGAACAATTTCCTCATAGACGCACATTGGCAGATCAATCTAATGCTATAGGTCCTTTTCATTTTAACAGCATAGCCATGCCTACGGGTCAAACGACCAACATGGTGATGAATCCAGTACTAATACACCTAGTACAAGGCAACCGGTTTCACGGCTTGTCAAATGAGAATCTGTATGATCATTTGACCACGTTTAGTGAAATCTGTAACACTGTGAAGATGGCAGGTGTATCAGATGAACGAGTAAAGCTTAGCTTGTTCCCATTCTCATTAGCGGGCAATGCTAAGGTGTGACTTAATTCCTTTCTTGAAGGAACATTCACCACATGGGAGACTGTGGCTACAAAGTTTGTCACTAAATATTTTCCGCAGTCCAAAGTTACTTAAGGGAAGTTGGAAATTTCATCATTCAAGCATGGTATGGAAGAGACTTTAGGTCAAGCATGGGAGAGATTTAAGGGCTTGCTGAGAAAGACGCCAACCCATGGTTTTGATAAAACCACCTTGGTTCTTGCATACCTTGGAGGATTGAACACTCAATCAAAGATGATGCTGGATGCCTCAGTTGGAGGCAATGTTAAACAAAAGACTGAAGATGAGGCATATGAATTGATAGAAAATATGGCTGCTAATGAGCAAGAAAATTACAGTGAAAGAGGTATATCTACACAAAAGAGAGGAGTTTTGCACTTGCCTGCAGATGACGCTATGCTAGCTCAGAACCATCTTCTGACTCAAAAGCTAAATAATTTAACAAAGATTCTCTCACAACTTCCTAAGGAGATTCGTAATGTTTCCCAAATACAATAGCTGTGTGATTTTTGTGGTGGTGACCATATCAATGGTCAATGTGCTTTGCTTGAAGAGATGCAGCAAGAAGCTAATTTTATGGGAAATCAGTTTCAAAATATCTACCAAGGTAATGCCAAACAAGGTTGGAAGAATCATCCAAGTATTAGTCAGGCATCGAATTTCCCATCAGGGCAAACAGGAGGTTTCAGGCAACAGTAACCTTCACCTTTGTGGCAGTAGGTCACCCATTTGACAGAGGTTGTCAGAGACTTAAATGATAGATTTGATAAATTCTTGATGGTTTGTGAGTCTAATCAAGTAGGTAATCAAGCCAGCATGAGATCTTTAGAGATGCAAGTTGGGAAGTTGTCAAAAAGGGTAGATACCATTGAGAAGCACAAATTTAGGGCTAACATTGATGTTAATCCTAAAGAGGAATGTAAAGTTGTTGTTACAAGAAGTAAGCGAAAAGTTGAAAGGGAAGTTGTGGAGATTGGAAGCAGTGATGAGGAAGAAGAGATAGGAGAAGTCATTGAAATAAGGAGCAGTGAAGGTGAGAAAGAAGAGGAAGAAAAATTCAGTCACAATAGACCATTTATAGAAAATCAAGTGACTGTGGTGCCTTTTGTAATCCAACAAATTCCTGCAAGGATGAAATTTTATCTTGGAGATATGATAGTTTTGGATACAGGCGAAGATGAGCAAGAATTTGAAGTTCAACCTGCAAAAAGGAATTATCCGCCTAAGGTAAAAGATCCAGGTTGTTTGACACTTTCATGTATTATAAATGATTTTCAGGTAGAAGGAGCCATGATAGACTCTGGATCCAGCATTAATATGATGCCTGGACGGTTCTTAAGAAAGATTGGAGGGTTGACATTAAAACCGTCTAATCTTACTGTGACGGTGGCGGATGGTTCCAGTAAAAAGCCACTAGGTATGGTGGAAGATGTGGTTGTGCGTGTGGAGCAGTTGGAGTTTTTGGTTGACTTTCTAGTTATGGGCATAGAAGATGATGAGAGGATTCCAATTATTCTTGGAAGACCTTTCATGGCTATGTCTAAAATGTTCATTAGTGCCCATGATGGAAGAATCATGATGCGAGATAAGAAGAATGTGCTCTTACATACTGGTTCTAAAGGGAACAATATTAGAATAAAGAAAAGATCCAGATTCAAAAAGTAAAGAAGAGAAGCTGCATCAGAAGAAAGCATTACAGGTACCAATTCTAACAGTTGTAATGTTTTACAGGTACCTAAAAATGAGGAGGTTGATAAAGGAGGAACAATTCACGCAGAAGATATACCACTTCCACGAGGCTCACAGGTAAAATTCAAGAAAAGGAAGTGGATTGTTGAAAATATAAAAGAAGATGGCAAGGTAGAGATCAGAAAACCATTTACTAAAGCCATCAAAAGAGTGGATAGAAGGCAACTAATGAGTTGGGAGAATGAAGATCCCAACCGGGATGGAAAGATTTGAAGATATTTAATTTTATCCCATTTGTTGTAGAACAATTTTTAGAATAGGTTTATTCTGCTTATGTAAGTTGATGAATTTTTTTTAACATTTTTTGGGTAGCATCTATTGAGGGATGCTAAATTTTTATGTGTCCACTGAAGGATACAGGAAGGTACACCTACTGATGGGTGTTGGTAAGATTCGCACTTACTGATGAGTGTTAAATAGGTTTGGGTCAGGCTCGTGACGTTAAACAAGCGTTATTGGGAGGCAACCCAGGTTTCTTTTTCTTTTGTACTTTGAATTTGTAGAATAGGTTGAACTTTTATTTTGTGTCTATGCTTGGCTTGTACAATGGTTTTGATGGTAGTATTAAAATGCATGACAAGTATTTGATAATGATTGAATGTGGTTGACTGAGAATGTATGTGTGATGATATCCAGTTGAATGGTTCACTAACTATATGAACAGATATATTGTGGTTTATTATTGTGATTATGATGCTAAGCAGGATAAATAAATGATGTATGGGAAAGCATGTTGTGTGAGGTCTTGAGCTCCAGAATTTTCACTAATATATGTACTGTTCACAAGGAATCATGAATGATATTGCCTTAGTCTTGATAATTGATTAATTTGCATGCTTATATTATTTGATCAAGGCCATGTTTGGAACCCCTTATTTAGCCAAATTTTCACCCAAAAAGTTTAAAATTTAATACCCCTTTTGAACCTTGGCCTTAAACAGGATGAAAACCCTTGATTTGAAATTATTTATCTTGAGTTGGGTTGAGAATAATAATATGTGATGAAAAGGTTCAAGTTTGGGGTTGTATGGGGAAAATTGAAAGGCAAAAGAAAAGCATTGAGCTCAAGTATTGAAAAGAAAAATGCATGAGTAAAGAAGAAAAGGAAAAAGAAAAAAGCATGAAAAAGGAACTCAATGCAAAATTGATAAAAAGGGATGAAGTTGGGAATAAAGAATATGGGTGATAGAGAGAGTTTAAACTTGAACCTTTTCAATGATGAAATAGCTCTCTTAATTCAAGGATTTTGCGATCCAGAAAAACCAAATTTTCTTGATAGCCCTACCTCATTACAAGCCTTGGAAAAGTCCTTGTGATGGTATTTGCATGTAAGGATTTTGGTTGTTTTAGATGAATGGCAATATTGTTCTATGTGACATATGAATAGCAGAGAGTGAAGTGATTCCTTAAACACTTGAGTGATTGAGTGAAACACTTGCTTGGTAAGAATTGTTGAAATCCAGGTTTACATCTATTCTTAGTGGATTGATCATTCATGAATAAAACATCTGTTGGGAAATATTGAAGTAGGTGAACTAGATTGGATTGAAAGCATGCTTGCATTTTGGTATGATTCCACTGAAAATCTGAATTGGAAAATAACTTGTCATGAAGAAAACGGCTTTGAAAAGTGTAGAACTATTTGATGAAAAATTGGAAGGCCAAGTCTTGTTTTGTTTTGCTTGAGGACAAACAAAGTTTTAAGTTTGGGGTTGTGATAACGGTCTCAAAACCGTTATTTTCATGCATAAATTTGATATTAAATCACACCCTTTGTATCTTAAAATGAGCTTAGAATCAAGTAAAACTCTTAAGTTGTGTTACATGAGAGTCAAAAGTTGTTTTTAGAGATATTATGCTTGTTTTGCATTGTTTTGCAGGGTTTTTGATGAAAATTGAAGATGACAATGAAGTAGGAAGGTCATAGACTCAAGAATGAAGGAGAAAAAGGAAGAAAAGAAGAGTCTGTGAAGCGCTCAGTGGTAAATTCCACCGCTGAGCGTCCTAGTGCAAGGAAAAGTTGTTGTCTGGCGCCTAGGCGGTGATGCTGAGCGTCCAGAGCGACAAGAGGCAAACCGCTCAGCGGTCATTTTAGGCGCCTGGGCGGTGGCGTGTGTTGACGGAAACCGCTCAGCGGTCATTTTAGGCACCTGGGCGGTTGTCTGGTTCTATATTTTGGATTCTGAGATCTTTCTGTTATCTTTTTGGCTTATATATAGCCCTAGTGCGAATCCAAATATAATTCTTTTGGCAGAGAACAAAGTCCACAACAGCTTTACACCTTTGGAGGAGATTTCTTGGATGCTTAGGCTTCACTTTATCAATTCTAGGGTTTGCTTTTCCATTCTTCCATTTAGTTCATCTAGTTTCACCATGATTATGGTGAACTAAACCCTTAGTTGTTGGGGAACAATGTAATCTTTTGAAACTCTCATATATTGAAATTCTTGTTTACTTTATATGCTTGCATATGCATGATTTATCAATTGTTGGGTTCTTTACCTTTGCTTAATGCTTCTACCGTTTAACTCATTCGGTAGATGTTGTTTGCCTTTATTGATACGGGGACGTACAATAATGTCATGAACTAGGGAGAATTCCTTGATTATGTTAATACCTCCTAGGGATAGGGGTAGGATGATCAATTATATTTTGCTTCCGCTCATTATGCATTATTAGTTACTAGGGGAGGCTAGGGATAATAAGCCGGTAATTAGTAATAGGCTCTTTTCACCAAGGGATTGGGTTAAGGGTAGACCAAGAAAGTTTGCATGGCAATATGATAAATAAGCAAAGTAAATAAGAAGAGTAGATATATGAGGGTGGATAAGATGAAATTGTAAACCCCAACAACCTCATTAATTCATAGTTTCTCTTAGTCAATTGAATTCTTACATTGCATGTTTATTTCTGTTTTACATTTAAACGATTCAAATTTTTTTCTTTTACTCAAGTCTTAAACAATTTGTTTACACGAAAGATGAGGCCTTAAGAGTCCTTTGGGAAGAACGATATTGGGTTTACCAATTATTATTACTTGATACGATCTGGTACACTTGCTAGGGGTTTAACACAGATGCATCAGATGCAGTAGATGCAGTATGCACAAAGTACTCAGCAGTGGATTCAGATTCAGCGATAGGATGCATAGTATCTAATTGAATTGACTCAAAAACAGACTCTAAAGACAAATTCCTAGAATGCCTAGCTAACCTATGAAACGTCCTATCAATCTCAGGATCAAAGGGTGGTGTGGGTCAATGATTCCTCTAGTCATGCACTAAATCACAACACCCTATAATCATGAAACAATAGCACAAAAATTTCAAACCACAGAAAACAACCCAAGCAAACAAGATGGCACTCTCACAACACAAGACAACACAAATCACACAAACACAAACACAAGACAAGACTTAAAACTGAATCGTTGGTCCCCGGCAACGGCGCCAAAATTTGATGGGTTGTCGCACCCATTCAAATTTAATGTGCATAAAGAATGTAGTATAGACTACGAAGTGACTCCTAGGTCGTCTCTCAAGGACCAATTTACGGTTCAGAAATTAAGTCAAGCACGAAGGGGGGGTTTGTGAAAACGTTTTGTGGTGAATACGGATGAATTAAATCAAAACACTGACGCAAACAGATAATTAAACACAGATATAAAAACGGTTTCAAAGACAGAATGGAAACTGTTGGTCATTAACTTAATTACAATGCTTCCTCTCACAGATCAACAAAATAAAGCAGCGACTCAAACCTCTAATCCAACACAGTTAACCAACTAAGCGAAGGCTAATCATGTTTTCATAAAAGCGAACTAAGCGAATGCAATGTTAACATCAAATCCAATTTACACCATGTCGTTTCATCAACTAAGCGAAGAATCAACACCAACTAGGCAACTAAGCGTATACCCAATTGCAAGTGCACATACAGATTTCACATTAACCAAGTCAGAGTGACAAACACAATTACAATCCAGAAATCTCAAGGAAACATTATAATATCGTAATGACCAACTCAATTAATTTAGGCTAGCATGAAAATTAAATTAACACGACCAAACACATTAGAAAACATTAAAACAAATTAAAATACTAGACACCAACACTGTATACAAACAATTATCTAACACAGTTGAAAATATTTAAATGCAAAACTAAATTAAAGAAATGACAAACAACTAATCCTACTATGTGAACTAATTCAAAACAAAGAAATAACCACACATGTTTTTTCCTCTACCAATCACATGACCTATTCCATCTACTAAAGAAATTGAAATTGAAAATGGCCTAAAAAGAAACCTCTTGGTCGTGACTTCCCAAGGAAATTAAAATGAATTTCTTCTCTCCCAACATGTTAGGTACCGTACAACACTCACTTGTCCAAGAAAATGAGTTCACGGTTTCCAATTGCAAAAAAAATAAAAGAGTAATTTCCTTACTTCCAAAGTGAATGGCCGTGAGCACCTTCTTTGGCATGGGTCTTCAATTGGTCAAAAGAATTAAATATTCTTCCAATAGTCTCCATCAACAAAGTCAATCATGTGCCCCTCTTTGCAACCTCCTTCTTTCCAAAGAAAAGTCATCCATGTTCTTCTAGCGTACCTACCTTGATGGGACAACACTTCTATAAATGAAATAAAATAGCAACACTCTCTCCCATCAATCACCGTGCATTTTGCTTCCAACAAGAAGGTAAGCTTGAAAAAAATATAAGTTCCGTGTGATCCTCTCTCCAAAACCCAAAATTCTTCCTTCAAAAGCCAAATGAAAGTGTTTCTTTTCAAAGTAAATGAATCACCCCTCCATCCCAACTGTCACCGTGAGCCATTCAATGCAAAGTAATTTCTAATGTATACTAAGTAAAAGCAGCGCTCATTTAAGAAAAGAAAACATCACTTCAATCAACCCCTTCCCATCAGTCGAGAAGTTGCTGCGCCCTTCTCCTTTTTCACCAATCTTTTTAAGAGAAAAATGAAGAAGCGTTGATGTAGATGCTGTCACCGTCCAGCCCATCAAAGTCAAAGGTCACACCATGAAAAATGCTTGCATCTATGCATCCAAAAGAAAAGAAAATGTGCTTTTTATATTAAATGAAGTGTCACCACCGTGACTACAAGGAGAAACTCAAAATAAATCTAAAGCTTTTGCACAAAATGAAAAGGAAAAAAAAAGGAAATGTGCTTCCTTCATTCAACCATGAAAATCGTGAACAACATTCATTCTCCCCAAGAAACGTTTACAAGCTAAAAAAAAGTGAAGAGTGTGTGGCGGCTCCCTCTCTCAAAATGCCGAGAGTTACACTAAATGGGTGGGGTCCACCCCAAAAAGAAACCCTAGGGTTAATGCCATGTGTCTCACAAAATTTGGGCCTTTACATTTTTGCCACTAAATGGCCCATTGCTCATAATTTTAATTAAAGCTTCCTAAACAACTAAGTTACAATTTACTTAAAAATGAAATGCCTAATTGTAGAGTCTTTAATTACCATGCCTCCTTCCTAATGCTCCAAAAGATATCTCCAAAATTTCCCTACAACTAAAAATGCAATTAATCAGCGTAGAAAATTGAAATTAACTAAAATAAGAATTCCCGATCAAAATAAGAATAATTAGGAAAAACGGGAAAATACCGGACAATTAAGCACAATTCCCTGATTTAATTTAGCGCAATAAACCAAATACAGTCAAGAAAATATCGACTCATCAAAATAGACCACACTTAGTCTTTTGCACTCCTGGGCAAAATCAAGACGCAAATCAAGGAACAGTTCTACGGACATCAAGGAAGAGACAGACTCAACATACAAAAAATTAAGATTCACAAGGACAGAAACAAAATTACACAGTTCTCAAGAAATCTGGACAATGAAAGGAAATAGACAGTATCCCACACAGAATAAAAAAAACAGATACTCATGAAATCATCCAAACAGTTTAAAGCATGACAAAATGATCAATCAGCTCAAGAGGTGAATCAAAAGCAACAGAACCTCACAAATGCACACTATCAGTAAGTGTGTAGGGTAAACAATGTCAACTCAAAGCACTCAAGAAAGCAGGCAACAAACAGACTTGGCAAGCCTCTAATATCAACACTCAAAATATATGCATGTTCAAATCAAAAGGTCTTTTATGGATGTAATGGGGCCAAGGATAAGGGAGGATAAATATGGATAAGAAGCTGCAAACCAAAAAGAATAGAGGAGCAACGGGGAACAAGTGAAAACACAGTCAAATCACACCCAAACCTCTAATTCAATCCTCTTCTTGACTCCATTATTCACAATTTTTTTTATTTTTCTCATTTTTCTCTGTTTTTTTTTTCATCTTGTCTTTTTTTTCTTTTTCTCTTTTCTTTTCAGACCAAAACTATAAGAAACAAGATGCACACATATTTACAAAAACAAAACAAGAAGAGGAACCAACTAGCCAACTCATCAGAATCCCAAAGGAGACCACACTCGTTCCCAAAACACTTCCAAAGCTCCAAAATTCCCTCAGGTTAAGGTAATCATGGTTTTTCACTTAGGGCTAGTGTATGAGATTCAAAACAAAGAAATTGGGAAAGTATAGGCTCAAAAAGGGGTTATCAAGGGATCAAAACAGGGTAGGCTCATCTGGCTAGAGAGGCTCAAGAACAAAAATGCCTTTATCCCTTCCAAACATGCATATCAAGCAAGAATCATTAAAAAGAGTCAAGCCAAGACATATGTGATAACGGTCTCAAAACCGTTATTTTCATGCATAAATTTGATATTAAATCACAACAAGAAGGTAAGCTTGAAAAAAATACAAGTTCCATGTGATCCTCTCTCCAAAACCGTGGCACATTTACCATTTTTCAAGTCAAAACCCAAAACTTCTTCCTTCAAAAGCCAAATGAAAGTGTTTCTTTTCAAAGTAAATGAATCACCCCTCCATCCCAGCTGTCACCGTGAGCCATTCAATGCAAAGTAATTTCTAATGTATAATAAGTAAAAGCAGTGCTTATTTAAGAAAAGAAAACAGCACTTCAATCAACCCCTTCCCATCAGCCGAGAAGTT
The DNA here is from genome assembly GCA_027742785.1 of Vigna reflexopilosa. Classification (NCBI taxonomy): domain Eukaryota; kingdom Viridiplantae; phylum Streptophyta; class Magnoliopsida; order Fabales; family Fabaceae; genus Vigna; species Vigna reflexopilosa. Next base: position 18,904,760 of record CM050921.1, read on the forward strand.
GTTGCGCCCTTTTCCTTTTTCACCAACCTTTTTAAGAGCAAAATGAAGAAGCGTTGATGTAGATGCTGTCACCGTCCAGCCCATCAAAGTCAAAGGTCACACCATGAAAAATGCTTGCATCTATGCATCCAAAAGAAAAGAAAATGTGCTTTTTTTATTAAATGAAGTGTCACCACCGTGACTACAAGGAGAAACTCAAAATAAATCTAAAGCTTTTGAACAAAATGAAAAGGAAAAAAAAAAGGAAATGTGCTTCCTTCATTCAACCATGAAAACCGTGAACAACATTCATTCTCCCCAAGAAACGTTTACAAGCTAAAAAAAAGTGAAGAGTGTGTGGCGGCTCCCTCTCTCAAAATGCCGAGAGTTACACTAAATGGGTGGGATCCACCCCAAAAAGAAACCCTAGGCTTAATGCCATGTGTCTCACAAAATTTGGGCCTTTACATTTTTGCCACTAAATGGCCCATTGCTCATAATTTTAATTAAAGCTTCCTAAACAACTAAGTTACAATTTACTTAAAAATGAAATGCCTAATTGTAGAGTCTTTAATGACCATGCTTCCTTCTTAATGCTCCAAAAGATATCTCCAAAATTTCCCTGCAACTAAAAATGCAATTAATCAGCTCAGAAAATTGAAATCAACTAAAATAAGATTTCCCGATCAAATTAAGCATAATTAGGAAAAACGGGAAAATACCGGACAATTAAGCACAATTCCCTAATTTAATTTAGCGCAATAAACCAAATACAGTCAAGAAAATACCGACTCATCACCAATCCCTCGGCGAGAAGAGCCTACTACTAGTTACTAGCTTATTATCCCTAGTCTCCCCTAGTAACTAGCAGTGCAAGTACCACAGAAGCAAAATACAATTGATCGTCCAACCCCTTTATCCCTAGGTGGTATTTGTTGATCAAGGAATTCGCTATTAGTTCATGACTTCCCCATACGTCCCCGTATCGACAAAGGCAAACATCTATTTATCAAATGAGTTAAATGATAATAGCATAGAGCATAGATAAAGAACCCAACAATTGATAATAACAGCATATGCAAGCATATGAATAAAACAAGAATTTCAATAAAAGAGAGTTTAGAGGTTACATCTTTCCCCAGCAACAAATAAAGTTAGTTCTCCATCGTCATGGAGAAACTAGGTGAATAATGGAATGAAAGAGATAGAAACCCTAAAAAGGAGAAAAGGAGAGTTGTCACTATCTCCAAATCTACCCCCAAAGGGGTGAAAAGTGTGTTTCTATGTCTAATCCATCAAAAGATACATTCTCTAAGGAGTCTAGGTCTGGATTCTGGTTGACTTTTTAGCACTCTGGTCAACTCTGGTGAACTTTTCATCATTCTGGTTGACTGTTTATCTTTTCTGGTTGATTGGTTGACTTTTCTGCACTCTAACCATTTGATACTTCAACCTTTCTTTCAATTCATTCCAAAAACCTACAAAATCAAGGGAATTTAATGATAAAATTATAAAACATGTCCTCATCTCTTTTATTCACAAAGCTAAAGAAAAATCATGACTCAAAATAAGTTTCTAAGTCAACAAGGGTGCATTTGATATCAAAATTAAGTATAAAAATAACGATTTTTCAACTGTTATCAATGTCAAACCTCCTCCGGCGATCCCACCTGAAATGGTGTTGATCATTCCCCTCAACAGGCGATCGTGGCTTCTTCCCCAGCTTCTACTCCTACTTCATCGGTCGCCCCTTCCCGTAGTTCCTCCATGGTCTTGGGCGGCGTTCGACAAACACTATCTTTAAAGGGGCCTAGCCTCAGTGCTGGCATGACGTATTGGACGGCGAGTTCGAGATTAAGACCCTTCAGCCGTCGGACCATCTTCTGATACCGGTCCATAAAGGTCTTTAGCGACTCCTCCTTGCCCTGCTTTAGATTCATCAAATTGACGATACTGATATCTCGCGCGTTACAGGCGGTGAACTGCTTCTTGAACATGTTACCCAAGCCTTTAAAATTTTCAAAGGAGTTATTTGGGAGCGAGTTAAACCACTTCAACGCTTCTCCCTCAAGAGATAGTGAAAATTCCCGGCACCAGATGGCATCACAATCGGTGCGTAAGGCCATGGCGTTAGTGAAAGACTTGACGTGCGACTCCGAATCAGTGGTGCCGTCATACATCTTGAATTGCAATGAGACGAATTGCTCCGATATGTGAACGCTCATTATAGCTAGGACGAATGGCACTGGTACCTACAGTCCCTCGATCTTTACTAGGACCGTGCTTTCTCCTTTGTCAGCCTTCGCTCCCACCTCTTTCCTTGCTCCCTCGTGGCCCAGGGCACTGTTGTGTTCTCCCTTCTCGCCTCCTCCACCCGTTGCCGACCTCTCATGCTCCCCGGCGACGACCTCGCCAATCTGCGGGGCCTTGCCCTTGGCCATTTGGGCCAAACATTCCGCTCGTACATCCGCCATCTCCTCCTCATGCCGTCGTTGCATTTCCTCCACCTTCTGTTTCAATGCCCGAATCAGCTCCCCCTGATCGTCAACGCTCGTGTTCCTTGTGGTCACCATTGGTACTAATCCGCCGGCCCCACGATAAGCGCCAAAATGTTTTGGTCGTGGAGTCGAGCTACCACCAACACCTACACAAATTGTCTTCTTGGACGTCCGGTCACACCTTCCATCTTCACGTCGTCAACTCCGTCCGCTCCGTTCTTGGATTCTCTTGTAATGAGTCCGGCCAGGTACCTGTCAAAGGTGCTCCGACGATCAAGTTAGTGTACTGTTCACTCAAGCAAATAGAGTGCGGTGGGAAATGCGCAATAAATGTTTTAACTACCTCATACCTTTGACCTCTATTTATAGTTTTCCTTGTGGGCCCGTGATTAGTAAAATCTTAATCACGGCCCAACACGGGCCCAATAGCGCTAATCACGTTTTTACCTTAATCTTGCTTTAATCTGCAACCTCGACCGGACGATCAACAAGGGACGTCCGTGCTCGTCATCGTCATTGAATTGGAATTGGAACGATGCAGACAAGGTTAGCATTTTACCTGCGGGGGGATGCCCTACCCATGTCGATTACGTTAGACGGGCGTCCTTACAGGGACATCCGGCGTCACAGGCTGTCCAGTTCATACGGGTCCAATGACATTTAAACTTGGTTAGTTATTGTTAATATTGTTTAGTACTCGTAATTGTATTATATTTTCACGGACAAATATTTTCCTCGACAGAGGTGTACCTATGTGGTTGAATCGTTACTATGAAAAGTTTTTTAATGTAGATAATTGCATTGAAGTCTAGGACATAGGGATTAAGTTGAATTCACAAAGTTGTAGAAGATTTGTTGATATAAATATTTGTGCCAAATTTTCAGTTACAAGGAAATGTTTGCCTTTGTAAAAAATGTATGGTTAAAATCACATATAAGAGAATGTGAATTTGAACTTAAAAATTAGCATCGTGTAAGTAAAAATTTCTTTTCAAAACTTTGATGAAGAATATAAAAATAAGCAATGGTAATTAGTACAATGAATCAAAGAAAATCATGATAATATATGATCAAGATAAAAAGAGAAAAACAATGAGATGGTTATATTTATTCGATTCCACAATAATTTATATTAAGTTTAAGTTAAATAGTTCTTCAATTTCTTTCTATATTCTTGAATCATTCCATTACAAAAACACCGAATTAACTAAAACAAAAAGTTATAGTCATTACACTCATGCAAAACATAAAAAGAATACTCTTTACAAAGAGTGAAATAATGAATGGATTTTGTAAAGAGTGAAAGAATGAATGGATTTGAAAGGGAAGGAAATCATATATAAATGAACATATAACACAATTAAGACATATAGGACAAGAAAATTCTAAATAAGATTATTTTGAAAAATTAAAGTGTTACTTACTACCTAATATTTGTCTGGAGTTATAATTAACAAAGTGACACTAGATAATTTTTGTAAGGGTGTAGAGGTGGGTAGTAAAACATGTAGAATATGTAGACATAATGAGAAATATGTTAGTCACTTGTTTTTTTGTGTAATAAGGTTGCAAATGTATTGAAGATGTGTGATTCATGGTTAAACTTATCCTCAATATATTATAATTCAAAAACACACTTTTGTTATATTGAACTTTTAGGAATGAGCAAAAAAATATAACAAAATGTGGCAATATATATTGGCAATTATATACAATATATGGAGTCAAAAGAATAAGGTCAAGAATAAGGTCAATTTTAATTAGACTTGAAAATGTAGATGATGAAAAACCAAGGAACAAAAGTAGACATGAGAAACCAATGAATGAAATGTCATAAGATTGGAAATTGGAGTTCTTATAACACAGAACTCCATAAAACTCTAACAAACAAAAAACACAATTTTCTAATAAAATATATATATATCTCTCAATATATTGCGAAGTGCATCCCTTTTAGGATGATTAAGTAAAACCATGCAAATTTCACATTAATTCTTAACTAGTACTCTTTAATACCCACTAATATTAAATTTAATTCCTATTACATGAATCATTATTTTCTATATTTATTTAAAAGATAAAACTTAAAATAAAAATTCAAAAGCCCCTCAAGATCATATCATTCCCTCCTTCTTTAAGTACATTCGTCTTTCAAGAGAAACATAATACTTCGATCAAAGATTTTCCTTTTATTGATTTTTCATTTAAGAACTAGAATCACAATTGATCCATTAATATCAAATGATATATTTTTGTTGAGACATCTTATAAAAAAAACATGTATGTTGTTGAATGAAAAAATAACAATATTTGCACAATCATAAAAAACATTATCTTTATTATCATTTTTTTCTTTTCTTTTTCTCACTACTTCCTTTTTGTTTTTTTGTTTTTTTCTTTTTTTTTATATTTTCTCCTTGAATTTCTCTCTTTCTCAGCTTCTTCTCTTGAACTTTTCTCTCAGCTCCTTCTCTTGAATTTTTGTCTCTCTTATCTCCTTCTCTTAATTTTCTCTCTCTCATTTCCTTCTCTTGAAGTTTTTCTTCCTCAATTATTTTTCATCAATTTCTCTTTCTCAACTCTTTTTCTTTAGTCTCTCTATCTCTCATCTCATTTTTTTTATTTTTTTTCTCTCAACTACTTTTTGTAACATCTCAATTTTTGGGATGTCCCCATTACAAATAAAATTTGTACATAAGAAGCAAACACAAGTTAATAACAAATTAATCATCTATAGCGCTATCCTACTAAAAAAATCATTTATACACCATGATCATCATCAACATCCTCATTAACTATATCATGAGTATGCTACCAACATCATCCTTATCAACATCGTCTCCAAGCACATCGTCACTACGAATCATCATCACATGTACCTCCACTAGAAATAACCTCATCATGAATCCTCCATGATCAATAACACCATGAGCCTCCACAATACCATAACTTTATAGTGAAAAGAATTAGTCGCACTCTTGTACCCTACCTCAAACCTATAGCCTCCCCACAGGTCCCTTGTAGCCTCTCCTACAAGTCTGCTCGAGTAGTCCCGCCTACCTAGCTAAGAAACATGTTTCCTGCCACACAAGGATAAGGAAAACACCATTACCCCCATACAAAGAAGGCTCAATACCCGAGCACCCCCTTTTCGCACACAAGGTCAAAGGGAGTTGCTATCTCGTATCAGACGATCGATAGTCTCAAGCTTTACTAGGTACAACAAGTAGACATATCTTCCACTCTTATGATCATCAACTACACACTCAAGTACATCTCAAAACTCACTCGTTCTCACATTAGTCAAAGTTAATCATATACCCAAGTACAACAACCATTCTCATTCTCTGTCTAACACTATTCATTCATCATTATCCAAAGTTCATTAGAAATTCAATATATTCAATATGAATAGTTGGGAAAAAATAGTTAGAATTGGTAATTGGGATTTGAGTTGCATAATTCTACAAAATTTCGTTCTGTAGATTATGCAGACTCGCTGAGCGAATGGTTTCGCACAGCGAGTCCTCCTAGCGAGAATGCTTTCTGCCAGGGCATTTGCACAACGAACTGGTGCGCTGTGCAAATGGCTCAAGAGGTTGCTCTCTATCTGGACATTCGCACAACGAGTTGGTGCGTTATGCGAATGATCGGAGAGGGTTGCTCTTTGCCTGGTGATTCGCATAGCGAATTTGGGTGTTGTGCAACTGGTGGTGGCCTAGGACCACTGCCAGTTTAATTCGAATAACGAAGGGGTGCGCACAACAAGCATTTGGGGAGTTTGGTCTTTGTTTGGGCTTTCGCACAATGACTTGGAGGCGCTATGCGAGAGGCTGAGGTTTGATACCTCTGTGAGTTATTTCGCATAGCGCGATAGGTCATTATGCGAGAGACTCCTAGTTTCACTCTTCGAATTGGGTGCGCTGAGCGAGTGGTCTTGGTTTTAATTCTCTCTTTGTTTCTTTGCTGTGGCTTGATTTACCTAAAGTGTAGAATACAATGTGAAGTATGATTAAGTGTGTATCATGTATATAATTGAGTTATGTTACAAGTAAAGATATGTGATTCAAAGTGGTTAATGTAAGCTTCAATGTAGAATCTCTTGGTGAGATTCCATTTTATTTAGAATGAATGGAGGAGCTCAGTCTTGGGGGTTATCCTGAAACTCCAATGGACTTTCACTCTCATATAGAGAGGATTAATCCATGTTGTGAGGAGTAGTAGGAAGTCTTAGTCTTAAGGGCTTCCAGTATGCCTCAAGGCGTGGCACAGATCAACCTTGTGAGTGTGGTAGGGTGAAACCCATTAGCAATGGCTTTTCAAAGCAGTAGAGGCCACCACAAGTGCAGAACCCGCCATAGCTCGACAATCATTCTAAGTCTGGACAGTCAAGTTTAGGTCATAACATGTTAGGATTTTTGAATTAGTTGTCTTGTATGAATGCCCATGAATAGTTATATGCCATGTGATAATAAGAATGCTTTTACATCTAGCTTACCCTTTCTGCTTGTGTTTATGTTTTGAATGTTGGTGTTCTTATTTTGTAATGATCATCCTGTGGGTGTGAGCAAAAGGGGATGGGATCTTTGTGGAGCAAGCGTTGGACGGAGGAGATGCTGCTGAGTAGTTAGTAGTAGAATATCCTTGTACATAGTTTTGGTATATCCATTTTGTATATAAAGTCTTAAATTTTATGGCCATTTTGGATAACTGTAAGGTTAATGCTTTGTATTCTAGTTTATAACGGTTCTATCATATTATAATTGTGACTACTATTCTATATAGTTTATGCTATATATTTTGGGATGTTACATTAATGGTATCAGAGCAGTTCTTTCCTTAGGAATCCTATAGGTTGTGAGTGTGCCTTGCTTGTGGTTGTGTACTCTTAGTTATGTCTAGTGGTTATTCTTATTTCTTTGAGTTGGACTGATGGATTTTCTCTCTGTCTAAGAAGAAGATGGCACCTAGGCCTCCTCCTTCCCCACCCACACATCCTGATGCACCGGATATGATGAGGATGATGGAAGGTGTGCTTACCATAGTGCAACAATAGAATGTTGCTTTGGTGCAGCAGAACATAGTAGCCTTGCAATAGTTGGAAGCTGCTAGGGTGTCGGTTGAGACCTCTCAGAGGCAGTACATGGATTTGGTAGCAAGTGGCAGGGCTACAACGATTCCTTCTCCATCTAGTCATTCTCAAGAGTGGAGCTTTGAAAGCTTCCTGGAACATCATCCGGCCAAGTTCAATGGCAAGTACAGCCCGAATGAAGCTGATTAATGGTTTAGGGACATGGAAAGGATCTATAATGCTAAGAGATTTCTAGAGGAGAATAGGTTGGCTTTCTCAGAGTACTTATTATCTAGGGCAGCTAGCCATTGGTGGAGTAGCACTAGATCCTTGTTGGAGAGCAACGACACTCAGATTTCATGGGAAGTTTTCAAGAAGAAGTTCTACAGTGAGTACTTTCTAGATAGTGTAAGGTTTGCTAAAGAGGTGGAGTTTCTTCAGTTGGTATAGGGAAATATGATGGTTTCAGAGTACGCGGATAAGTTCAAGCATTTGCTTCGTTTCCACACGTTGGCCATGGATGAAGAATGGCAATGCAGAAAATTTGAAAATGGTTTGAGAGGTGATGTGAAATTGCTAGTGGTTGGCCTTTGTATCAAGGAGTTTCAGGTGTTATTGGAGAAGGCTAAGGTCTTAGAGATGACCAAGAAGGAATTATAGAGCCAGCAGAGCCAACCATTGAGAGTTGGAGGACCGGTGGTGTCCAGTGGCGGTTTCAGTTCTAGGAGGACCCCTTATTCTAGACCATCCTCTTCTGGGTCTAAGGGTTCTTAATCCCAGTCTTCTGTGTAGTAGGGGGAACCTAGTTTCTCTAGTGCTGTGAGGTGTTATTCTTGTGGAGGGCCACATCTTCAGTCGGCTTGCCCTCAGATGGCGGGATTCAAGAGGTGCAACATCTATAGGAGAGAGGGTCATTATGCTAGGGACTATCCTAAAGTTAGGAGGGCAGGTCCATAGTCATTGCAGACAGGGAGATTAGTTCAGAGGGGTGGTGGCAGACCATAGGCAGCTGGTAGGGTGTATGCTTTATCAGGATCAGAGGCGGCCAGTTCAGGTAACCTTATCGTTAGTAGCTATTTATTGTTTGGGAAATCTTGTGTGATTTTATTTGATTCAGGGGCGACACATTCGTTTGTGTCTGAGGCTTGTGTGGAGAGATTGGGTCTATCAGTTGGAGAGCTACAGTTTGATCTAGTGGTGTCTACACCAGCAGCTGGTTTGGTTAGGACATCTATGGTGTGTTCTAGGTGTCCAATTGAAGTTGAGGGGCGTAGATTCTGAGTGAATCTTATTTGTTTACCTTTACAAGTGTTAGAGGTAATCTTGGGAATGGATTGGTTGTCTGCCAATCACATTCTCATTGACTGTGACAAGAAGAAGTTGGTGTTTCCTGAGTTAGAAGATGTAGTGTTGATGTCTTTAAGGCAGGTGAATTAAGGGTTGAAAGATGGTTCTTGTTGTTTTCTTGTGTTGACTCACATGGAGGTGGAGAAGCATGGTTAGAGTGTGGATAACTATGTTATGAGCGACTTTTTGGACGTGTTTGCTGAGGAAGTGCCAGGGTTGCTTCCTTAAAGGGAGGCTTAGTTCTCTATTGATCTAGTGCTAGGGGCAGGACCAGTATCAATAGCTCCTTATCGGATAGCTCCAGCAGAATTGTCTGAGTTGAAGAATTAGATTGAAGATTTCCTTGAGAAGTGATGAGTCAATATTTTATTGATTTCACTTAGCTTATTGTACCGAATTTAATCAGGGAATTATGCTTGAATGTCCAGTATTTTCCCATTTTTCCTAATTGTGCTTAATTTGACGGGAAATTCTAATTTTAATTAATTTGAATATTCTGAGCTAATTATTTGCATTATTAACTACAGGGAAATTTTGAAGATACATTCTTGGACATTTGAGAGGACATAAATTCATTCAAGACTCTCCACATGGAAAATTTAGAATTAGTTATATTTTAATTTAGTAGTTTAGAATTAATCAAAATTGTAATTTAGAAGTTTAGTTTTTTTTTAAACAAACTTGTGCACATTGGGCCAAATTTTGGAAAATATATGAGGGGCCCAAAGTGTAAGGATGACACTTGGCAACTTTAGGGTTTTAGGGTGGACCCCACCCATTTTTATTAGGACATATGGTCCTAGGGAGAAGCAACCAAGCCGTCACTGGGGAGAGCTGGTCTGGGGGAACGTTTTTTTGGCTTTGAACATTTTTCTCTCTTCTTTGAACCATGGATTTCGGATGAATGAAAGTGCAGGGCTGGAACTTTTATGATTTTGGAAGAAGCATTTTTCTCTTCTCTTTATTTTTGTGCAGCGCTGCATCATAGTTGACATAACTCACGGGCATTTTCATTTTGCTGTGCACATGGTGATATTAACCTTTGGAGTTAAAAAGCATTTTTATTTTGGATAGCCATTCACGCTTGGCAACTGTAGGATAGCATTCCATTTCTTTTATTTATTTGGAAATGAAGAAGTGATTAGGTAGAAGCAGCTGTACGGTGCAGAGTTTGTGATTCAAGATGGAGAAGCACCTTCAATATTCCTAGAATAAGCAACTGTCACACCTTTTTGCTAAGTTTTCTTTCATCTTGGTTTTTATTTAAATGAGAAATGGCATTGCTGAATGATGGGAGCAGTCCACATGGGAATGACTTTGGGATGGAAGAAACGGTGCAACACCCTCACATAGTATCTCTTTGATTTTATGTCCATTGGATTTTTGTTGCACACGGTAATGTCCAGGAAAAGTGCACACGGTGAAAGCTGCCATGTGGTGTTGCAAAGTGTCGTTTCTTTTATTATTCATGCAATTTTCATTTCCTTTTATTCTATAAGTTAGAATTCCGTTTTGCTTGTTGCATTTGAATAGGTCCCGTGACATGTTTTACTTGCATTTAAATAGGTTCCAAAACTTTTGCATTGAATATTTCATTTTCGAGCTGGATCTTGCATTTGACTACTAGTTGGCGCGTTGCCTTTTAATTTACGAAGATGCGTTTTAGATTTCTTTCTTGCATTTCAATTGGTTCATATGTGCATTTCATTTTTAGCCAAGTGTTTCTTTATTACTTGCAGCATTTTAATTAGTTCAAACACTTTGCATTACGACTATTCAGTTTAATGTTTTTCGTTCACCATGTTGTTTATTCTGTCCAATTGTGTTAATTTAATTGTGATGTTAGCTTAAGTGAATTGAGTTGGTTATTAGCGATATTATAATGTTTCCTTGAGATTTCTGGACTGTAATTGTATTTGCCACTCTGACTTGTTAATATGAAATCTGTATTTGCACTTGCAATTGGGTATACACTTAGTTGCCCAGTTGGTGTTGAGTCTTCTCTTAGTTGATGAAACTGCATGGTGTAAATTGGATTTGATATTAACATTGCGTTCGCTTAGTTCGCTTTTATGAAAACATGATTAGCCTTCGCTTAGTTGATTAACTGTGTTGGATTAGAGGTTTGAGTCGTCGCTTTATTTTGTTGATCTGTGATTCGAAGCATTGTAATTAAGTTAATGACCAACCGTTTCCATTCTGTCTTTGAAACCGTTTTTTTTATATCTGTATTTAATTATCTGTTTGCATCAGTGTTTTGATTTAATTCATCTGTATTCACAAACTCTTTCACCAAAACCCCCCACTAAATGTTAGTCCTAATTCTCGAACCACATTTGGTCCTTGAGAGACTACCTAGGAGTCACTTCCTAGTCAATACTGCATTCTTTATGCACATTAAATTTGCATGGGGTGTGACACCCATCAAATTTTGGCGCCGTTGCCGGGGACCAACGGTTCGGTTTTAGGTCTTTTGTTGTGTTAGTGTGTGTTATGTTTTGTCTTGTGTTGTGAGTGTGATGTTCTGTTTTGTGTGATATTCTGTTTTGTGTGTTGTGTTATGTGTGATGCATTTAGGTAGCTTTAGTTGCATATTTTCATTGCATTCTTCTTTTCCCCTTTCTTCTACATGTCTACCTATTTTGGCTATGTGAGTAATTCTTATTCTGCCTGTGTCTATGATTCTCCTCCTGCTTGTTACGCTGATTATGATTCGCCTGCTGATTTCTGTGTTAAGAACAATATGACTCATCCTTCCATTCTTGAGAATGCTCTTTGGGAGCCAGCTTCACTTAGTGAGGATGATGTTCATTGCGTTCTCACATCTGGACTGATAGATTTGTTGTCTAGGTTTTATGGTTCTGCAGGTGAATGCCCACACAAACATTTGGAGAGGTTCCAACACATTTGCTCTGAAATGAAACCTCCACATGTCCCGGATGATCGCATTATCTTAAAGGCATTTCTGCATTCAGTAGAAGAGGCAACATGGGGATGGCTTTATTACCTTCCTCCAGAATTCAAAGCCAATTGGGAAGATCTCAAGCGTCTATTTTTGGAAAGATTTCGCACTTCACAGCTTAAATATCAAGAACCACCATTCCAGAATGCTTGTATGCCTCCCCTTGTCCAGGAACCACAGCAGCTGCAGTTTCATGAGCCTGCCCAAGCAACTCCTCATCCTTCCACTACTTCTGAGCCTACATTGAGAGAGTTTGTAACATCCCAATAAATATATAACAAGAGCTATAATTTATTTCAGGAGTTAACATGAATAATAATAAAGAACAGTGGAAAAAGGGGCAAATAAAGATAAGGGAACGAGAGATAACATATAAAAATTTAAACTATACAAAGTATAGAAGTCTGATACAAAAAGGGGATATCTAGGCCGAACGGTTCTACCAAAAATACTTAACCGAACGGTTATCCATACTAAGCAAAAGAAAAATATAATCTAAGGACCGGACGGTCCTGCGCAGCTCTCCGGCATTGCGTCTATGGTTAGCTCGGCCTGTAGAGCATCCTCCAAGGTATCTTCATGATCGCCCTCTGCTCACACCCCAAAGGATGATCATTGCAGTGAAGAGAACAACCGAACGGTTAAGACCGAACGACACATGGACAAAACAGGAAAATAAGGGTAAGCTTATGTAAATTTAATTAATCCTTTTCAATATAATTTTAAAACGTACACATAAATCACATACATCAATATCTCAACCATAAATCATAAGTCAAATATATCCATATAAAAACTGAACGGTAACATCATTATAATCAAATCTCTCAAAACACTGTCCGGACGGTATGAACCATGTAGCTCGCCGCTCTCTGCACTCGGGTGGACCTGGCTGGGATACACTCAACAGACTGCCACCTGAGGTTAGTCCAGTGGAACCACCTCGGTATAAAAATACCCTAAGGCTAAAGGACCTCCTGCCATTCCCACGCATGAATTACTCTTCTCTACCTGAGAAGGCATACTCACAGAATATCAAGATAGAGCAGAACCTGAGTCTGACCATAGTCATACTTTACCAAATAAATTTCCAATTCATGAGATATTCCTCCCTGGAATACTCTTAAAATCATAAGAAATTCAATAATTCACTGAACAGGGATAAGAAAACCAAGCATCAAAGAAATTCAAAAAGTGACCGAACGGTCGAATAAAGAAGAATACCGAACGTTTTATAATTTGTGCCGAATGATTTTGAATAACAAAAGTTCTCTTCAAGAAAGTGGGTGTCAATACAAGACCGAACAATCCGTGGGGAAGTTAAGTGTCAGTATAAGACCGAGCACTTCTCAAGGCCGAGTACTCTTCAAGACCGAGCACTTCTCACGGCCGAGTACTCTTCAAGACCGAGCACTTAACGATAACTATAGCGTGTAAAACTGAACGCTATTCAAAGGAAAGAATTAATATAAAACCGAGTACTTAGTCTATGACTGAGTACCTTCTCAAGCCGAGCACTCGATCTATGACCGATTACTTTGAGTTATTGATCATTCAGTATGAGACTGAACGTTCTAAAATAGGGAATTCGTTTTGAATGACTAACTAAACAAGATGTTTAGGTTTCAATGCAATAGTGTAAGGTCGATCGGTCTTAAACTGACTTCTACAAATGGAATACAATTTAGACCGATCGTTTTTTTTTTTTTTTTTGGGAAACCGAACGGTCCTAATGACCCTTCGACTCTAGAATCAGTATTTCCACTAAGTTACATTTCCTATGTTGTCTTACACACTGAAATTCTATAGAATTCATCAAGTACAACAGTAGATGAAATAATATTGCGAGCTTTAATATCAAACTGAGCTCGTCTATTTTCTACCTCTACACCATCAACTGTGCTCTTAGGAATATAAGGACCATTTTGTACAGCTTCCCAGATGCCCCTGTCAACAGACCCCATAAAAATTTCCATTTTGACTTTCCAGAACGCATAGTTATCACCAGTAAAAAGTGGTGGTCTGTTAATAGAAGCACCCTCGGCATATACAAGGTTTTGGTTGTGACCGGCCATTTTCGTAAATTTTGAAAGACTATCAAACAAGCTCTGATACCAATTGTTGGTACCAGTTATGGTATGGTTTGAAGAGTAAAGCGCAGCGGAATAAAACTTAGAGTAAGCGGAAAGCGTGTTCGGTCACTATTTAAATTAAAATGGTCCGTTTTAGAAAATTAATTTTCTTTCAGAAAATTTATCGAACAGTTGATATGCGTTAAAAACGTAATGAATGTAGGGATAAGAAAAATCACACAAGTATTTTTATAGTGGTTCGATTCAACAGAATCTACGTCCAGTCGTTAATCACTATAAGAAGTGATTAACAGTTCCACTAAAAAGATGTTTCACAAATTACAATAATAGTGAATAAAAACAGATAAATAAACCTTCCTTCGATGAACAAACCGGAAGAAGAACACTCTGCCAACTCGAAGAGAACCGCTCCGACAATCGACCAACGATTCACGAGCTTCTCCTATTCACGAGACCAGGCAGAGCACCTTGCTAACTCGAAGAGAGCTTGCTCCGACTATCGACACACGAAACGCGAGCCTCTCCTGTTCACGAGACCAAGCAAGGGAACTTTGAACTATAGCTTCTGAGAAGTTCCTTTGACAAACAGTATTCTACTAAGCTTCTGTTCAAAAAACGTTATGTTGAATTTCTCAGAATCCCTACATATAGCCATCTACTCTGAAGATCAAAGGTCAAGTCTCAACTACCACGAATAATCGATTATTGTAAGTGATAATCGATTATTCAAGTCCGTTACAAGTTTTTCAAAAACTGATAATCGATTATATGAGGTGATTCTCGATGTTATATAGAGGAACATCAAGATCAAGAAATTGATCAACCATATACTCATCAATAGATTGCTGCCACTCATAAATGTCCTCAAAGTGTGTTCTTTGTGCTAGGCTCATATCCTCCAATTGCTTAGATAATCTAGCAAAATGTTCTTCCATAGATAGCGTGGAGGATGAGGGCATGGTAGAAGGACCAACATTAGAAGGAGCAGCAGCACTAACTGGTTCTGCTATATGAGTATCGATGTCATCATTTTCATCTTCATCAGGATGGTCATCCTCTTTGTGGATGAGAACTCTTCCTCTGGTAATGAATCCCATCTGACGAAAGGTAGTATCTCCAATTTCCGAGCCAACAGCTTGAATGGCTTGGACAAGTTCTCCTTCAACATTTACACCTTTGTACTCCAACATCCTAGAAATAAGAAGAGCATAGGGAAATTGATAGGAATGAGATTTCTTGGCTTTTACCATTGTGTCAGCAATGAGAGCAGGCCAATCGATGTGTATGTGATTTAAAATCCCATACAGAAGAAGCAGATCCTGCTCAGAGCATTGAGCATGGTTGGTTGCTCTAGGACACAGTATCCAGACAATCAAGTAGTGAATCATTCGTTCTTCAACCTTGAAACCCCAACTAGCAATTGCCTTCGATTTGTCTGTTGTTCAGGGTGACGCAAGAAGGATTGGAAGGTCATCAACCTATTGAAATCTTCAAGTCCTAGATGGACTTTTACAGCATCATCCCAGATGGTAAGTTGGGCAACATTTATCCACACATCATCATCTAAAATTATGCGGACACCCTTAACTTTAGTGGATATAATCCCATCTCTATATCTCAAGTTAAAGTAGAAGACTCTTATGAGATCAGGATAAATGCAACCTTTTTGCTCCACCAGATTTGTGAGTCCTTGACCAGCAAACAGATCTGGAAATTGAAATCCATAGAAACGAAAAAAATCAAGGCGAATATACTTTACCGCCATGATTCTTCTCTCTTGCCAGGAATTAACATAGTCCGCATGTTTTCCTTGATCTGAAATCCAACCATCGATGGTTGCAGGACGTGGTTGAGAGGAAGAGGATGCGCCAGCAGCTCTGCGGCGATGTCTTCTTGAATCCGCCATGAAAAGATTTGAGGTAGAGAGACTTTGAGAAAGTGAGGATAAATGGAGAGGATTTTAGCTCTAGATTTGTTTTTAGCAGAGTATGGGTGCAAAAGAGTGACTACCAATCGATTATGGGAGGCTTTTTATAGGAAAAATGAAAAAACTAGCCGTTTATGGCCGTTTATAGCCGTTTAAGGGACGCTCCAACGGCTCTATTTTTGAATCTGTCAGCGTGATAATCGATTATGGCTCGAGATAATCGATTATCTGCTAAAAAATTACTGCCCAGAAATTGCATGATAATCGATTATGCTTGATGATAATCGATTATCTGTTCAAAAATTTCTCAAATTTGAGTTTCAAGTTTGAATAATCGATTATATCCTTTTGATGATCGATTATGAAGCGTTAATTTTACGAAAATGCAAAACTTTTCATAAGCGTTGATCCTAAGACATGTCTAACACTCCTAACTCTCTTCTAAGCTCAAAAAATCTATCCTTAGGTAGTGCTTTGGTGAAAATATCAGCTAATTGATGTAAGATATCAACATATTCAATTTGACAATCCCCCTTTTGAATATGATCTCTTAAGAAATGATGTCTAATATCAATGTGTTTAGTTCTTGAGTGCATTATGGGGTTCTTAGTCAGATTGATAGCACTAGTATTATCACATTTTAAGGGAATATTATCAAGGAAAATATCAAAGTCTTCCAGTTGTTGTTTCATCCATAGAATTTGGGCACAACAACTGCCAGCAACAATGTATTTAGCTTCAGTCGTAGACAAGGCTATACATGCTTGATCCTTTGAGTGCCAGGACACCAAAGAACAGCCTAGAAAATGACAGGTTCCACTAGTACTTTTCCTATCAATTTTACAACCACCATAATCTGCATTAGAATAATCTATTAGACTAGGTGAAGCATCAGAGGGATACCAAAGTCCAAAAGAAGTGGTTCCTTTAAGGTATTTTAAGATTTTCTTGACAGCAGTCAAATGAGGTTCTTTAGGATTGGCTTGATACCTAGCACATACGCATACACTTTGCATAATATCTGGCCTACTAGCAGTTAGGTACAACAAAGATCCTATCATACCTCTAAACATTGTTTCATTTACTTCTTTTCCAGATTCATCCTTATCTAAATAGCAAGAAGTTGCCATAGGTGTATTAGCTTCTTTGCAAGTATCCATGCCAAATTTTTTAAGAATTTCCCTACAATATTTTGTTTGAGAGATAAAAGTACCTCCATTCATTTGCTTTATTTGTAGTCCTAAAAAGAAATTCAGCTCACCCATCATAGACATCTCAAACTCACCTTGCATTATTTTTGCAAATTCTTCACACAAAGAGTCATCAGTTGACCCAAATATAATATCATCTGCATACACTTGCACAATCAGGATGTGTTTTCCTACTTTCTTTATAAATAAGTTTGAATCAACCTTGCCTCTAGAAAAGTTATTATCAATTAGAAAGGTACTAAGTCTTTCATACCAAGACCTAGGTGCCTGTTTAAGACCATACAAAGCCTTTTTTAACTTATAAATATGATCAGGATATTTGAAATCCTCAAAGCCAGGAGGTTGACTAACATACACTTCTTCTTTTATAAAACCATTCAAAAACGCACTTTTCACATCCATTTGATATAATTTAAATTTCATCAAAGATGCATATGCAAGTAATAATCTAATTGCTTCTAACCTGGCCACTGGTGCATATGTTTCATCATAATCTATACCTTCCTCTTGACAGTAGCCCTTTGCAACTAGCCTTGCTTTGTTCTTTGTGATGTTTCCATCCTCATCAAGCTTGTTCCTAAAAACCCATTTGGTTCCTATGACTTGATAATTATCAATAAGTTCCCAGACTTCATTCCTTTCAAATTGGTTTAGCTCTTCTTGCATAGCAACGCACCATTTATCATCTTGAAGAGCTTCCTTAATGTTCTTGGGTTCTATCTGAGACACAAAAGCTACAGTTAAACAGAAACTATTAAGATTGTGTCTAGTAGTTACCCCTTTTTATATTTCTCCTATGATGTTGTCCAAAGATAGTCCTCTTGGTTGTTGATAACTTTTAGGATCAAGAGCTTGAGGTGTTTCTTGAAGTTCCGGAGGATAGTTCTCGTTTAGGTACATCTCTTCAAGAGCTTCCCTCAAATAATCCTCATCTCCTGCGATTGGTTTATTTGACTCAAGAGGGTTTACCTCAAGGTCCACAATTTCATCAAAGACAACATGCATTGATTCTTCAATTATCAAGGTTCTTCAATTGAATACTCTATATGCTTTGCTAGTCAAAGAGTATCCTAGGAAAATTGCTTCATCAAATTTTGCATCAAATTTTCCAAGATTATCTTTACCATTATTTAAGACAAAACATTTGCATCCAAATATTTTCAAATGAGATACATTTGGGTTTCTACCATTCAACAGTTCATATGGAGTTAATTTTAGAATTGGCCTAATAAGCATTCTATTTAACACATAACAAGCAGTACTTACTGCATCAGCCCAAAAATATTTTGGCACATTAGATTCATTCATAAGGGTTCTAGCTAATTCTTCTAATGATCTATTTTTCCTTTCAACAACACCGTTTTGTTGAGGAGTTCTAGGTGCAGAAAAGTTATGTGCAATGCCATGTTCTTCACAAAATTTTTCAAAAGATTCATTTTCAAATTCACCACCGTGATCATTTCTCAATGTTTTAATTTTCAAGTCTTTTTCATTTTGAATACGTTTAGCAAAAGATTTAAAGGCTTTGAAAGCTTCACTTTTCAAAGCTAAAAAGAAGGTCCAAGTGAATCTAGTGTATTCATCAACAATTACAAGAGCATAGTAATTTCCACCAAAACTTTTAATTCTAGATGGACCAAACAAGTCCATATGCATAAGTTCTAAAGGTTTTGATGTTGAAATTATGCTTTTGGATAAAAATGAAGATTTTGTTTGTTTACCTTTTTGACATGCAGTGCATAATTTGTCTTTCTCAAATTTCAGTTTAGATAAACCAATCACAAGATCCTTAGAAATTAACTTATTTAAATGTTGCATATGAATATGTGCAGCTCTTTTATGCCATAGCCAAGGATTTTCTTCTTTAGCAACTAAGCATGTTATACTATGACTAGATGCACTCTCAATATCAATCAAATATATATTATTATGCCTAACACCTTGCAAAGCAATAACAGCAGAATCTTTAAAGTAAATAGTACACTTATCACTTTCAAAGATTACCTTTAGACCTTTGTCACACAAATGACTTATGCTTAAGAGGTTATGCTTGAGGCCTTCAACATATAGGACATCTCTTATGATCAATGTGTTTCCTCCTCTAATGTCTCCGGTACCCATGATTCTACCCTTGTTATTGTCCCCATAAGTCACAAATCCTTGCTTTTTCTTCTCAAGGTGGATGAACCTTTTCTTGTCACCGGTCATGTGTCTTGAGCAACCACTGTCAAAATACCACAATGACTTCTTTGACTTAGTAGGTTCCTGCAAAACAAATTAGCAAGAATTTTAGGTCCCCAATCTAATTATGGGTCCTTGGGGTTAGTTCATGCAAGTGTAAATCATTTCACAATTTTAACCCATGCATATTTACCATTCGGAATACCAAAATGTTTAATGTTGCATTTGTTTGATGTATGTCCATGTTTCATACAATAAAAACAACAAACATCATTTACTTTATTTTTAACAAAAGTCCCTTTTTCAACCCAAACTCTATGAGTTCTTCTAGTTTTAGACTTTTTGTTTTGATGCAAGTTCCTATTTCTAATATTGCTTCTTTTAAAGTTTGTTTTAACATTCGAGGTTGTCTTGGTTGTCTTTGCAAGTAGGTTTTCAAGAATGTCAATATCAAACATATGACTCTTACAAGACAAGCATTCAACAGGTTCAACATTATTGTTTGCATCAGATAATTTTGTTTCTAAAGTACTAACTTTATTTCTTAAGACAACTTCATCATCAAGCAATTTATCATATTTCAATTTCAATTCATTGTGCTCTTTCTTAAGCTTTTTATGTGCAGCATCAAGTTTTTCAGATTCATTCATTAGTTCAAAGAAAGCTTTTTGTAAGTCTAATTCACTAGATTCAAAGCTAGAATCACTTACTTGGCTTCCAGTATCTTCTGAGTCAGCCATTAGACAAATATTAACTTCCTCATCTGAATCACTTGAGCTTGTTGAACTGGAAGCATTGTCTTCCCAAGCTATGTAAGCTTTCTTTTTCTTTTGAAATTTTCTTTCCTTCTTTTCCTCACTTTTCCTGTTCTTTGGGCATTCAGATTTCATGTGTCCTCTTTCTCCACAACCAAAGCATTTTACACTTGAAGGAGATTCTTGATTTTCTTTTCTTTCTTTGCAGAATTTGTCTTTTCCTTTTGCCTTCATAAACTTGGCAAACTTCTTTATCATAAGGCTCATGTTCTCCTCATCATCAGAATCATCATCTTCAATCCTTTTAGAGCTCTTTCCTTTAGAGATATCGGACTTGAAGTCTAGTGTATTTCTCTTGCCTTGATCCTCTTCAGCAGTTAGTCTCCTCAACTCTAGCTCATGCTCACGAAGCTTTCCAAACAGAATTGGCATCGACATCTGAGTGAGGTTCTGAGACTCCGAGATGGCAGTCACCTTTGGTTGCCAAGACCTGTCTAATGATTTTAAAATTTTCACATTTAATTCATCATTATCAAAAGTCTTACCCAACCCAGTCAAGTGGTTCACTATGTGAGTGAAGCGTTTTTGGACATAAGAAATTGTTTCTCCAGGTTGCATTCTGAACATCTCATACTCCTGAATGAGAGTGTTCTTCCTTGCACCTTTCACGTCCTCTGTTCCTTCATGTGTGACTCTGAGGACTTCCCACATTTCTTGTGCTGTCTTACACACTAAAATTCTATACAATTCATCAAGTACAACAGCAGATGAAATAATATTGCGAGCTTTAATATCAAACTGAGCTCGTCTATTTTCTTCAGCAGTCCAATTAAAGTATGGTTTTTCTACCTCTACACCATCAACTGTGCTCTTAGGAATATAAGGACCATTTTGTACAGCTTCCCAGATGCCCCTGTCAACAGACCCCATAAAAATTTCCATTCTGACTTTCCAGAACGCATAGTTATCACCAGTAAAAAGTAGTGGTCTGTTA
Organism: Vigna reflexopilosa; assembly: GCA_027742785.1. Lineage (NCBI taxonomy): Eukaryota > Viridiplantae > Streptophyta > Magnoliopsida > Fabales > Fabaceae > Vigna > Vigna reflexopilosa. The sequence continues at coordinate 18,925,778 of CM050921.1, forward strand.
ATAGAAGCACCCTCGGCATATACAAGGTTTTGGTTGTGACCGGCCATTTTCGTAAATTTTGAAAGACTATCAAACAAGCTCTGATACCAATTGTTGGTACCAGTTATGGTATGGTTTGAAGAGTAAAGCGCAGCGGAATAAAACTTAGAGTAAGCGGAAAGCGTGTTCGGTCACTATTTAAATTAAAATGTTCCGTTTTAGAAAATTAATTTTCTTTCAGAAAATTTATCGAACAGTTGATATGCGTTAAAAACGTAATGAGTGTAGGGATAAGAAAAATCACACAAGTATTTTTATACTGGTTCGATTCAACAGAATCTATGTCTAGTCGTTAATCACTATAAGAAGTGATTAACAGTTCCACTAAAAAGATGTTTCACAAATTACAATAATAGTGAATAAAAACAGATAAATAAACCTTCCTTCGACGAACGAACCGGAAGAAGAACACTCTGCCAACTCAAAGAGAACTGCTCCGACAATCGACCAACGATTCGCGAGCTTCTCCTATTCACGAGACTAGGCAGAGCACCTTGCTAACTCGAAGAGAGCTTGCTCCGACTATCGAGACACGAAACACGAGCCTCTCCTGTTCACGAGACCAAGCAAGGGAACTTTGAACTATAGCTTCTGAGAAGTTCCTCTGACAAACAGTATTCTGCTAAGCTTCTGTTCAAAAAATGTTATGTTGAATTTCTCATAATCCCTACATATAGCCATCTACTATGAATATCAAAGGTCAAGTCCCAACTGCCACGAATAATCGATTATTGTAAGTGATAATCGATTATTCAAGTCCGTTACAGGTTTTTCAAAAAGTGATAATCGATTATATGAGTTTATAATCGATTATTCCTGAATGACTTGTGATAATCGATTATTGCTTCTTGATAATGGATTATTGCAGTTCAAAATGTGAATTTTACAAAGTTTATAAGACTTTCCTACTACATTTAATTTCTACAAGTTGCTTTTAAATAATTTTAGACTCTTCTTCAACTAAGTCTTCTTTCAGCATCATCAAAATAAATGTCTTTAAGATTTACCAATATTCCTTATTGATAACAATCTCCCCCTTTTCGATGATGATCAAAAATACAATTTTAAAGGCAACTTTGGCTATCCTACAAGACATACAAGCTAACAAATAACAACAAAGTTAGCAATACCTGTATCAAGACCGAGCACTTCTCACGGCCGAGTACTCTTCAAGACCGAGCACTTAACTATAACTATAGCGTGTAAAACCGAATGCTATTCAAAGGAAAGAATTAATATAAAACCGAGTACTTAGTCTATGACTGAGTACCTTCTCAAGCCGAGCACTCGATCTATGACCGATTACTTTGAGTTATTGATCATTCAATATGAGACTGAACGTTCTAAAATAGGGGATTCGTTTTGAATGACTAACTAAACAAGATGTTTAGGTTTCAATGCAATAGTGTAAGGTCGATCGGTCTTAAACTGACTCCTACAAATGGAATACAATTTAGACCGATCGTTTTTTTTTTTTGGGGAAACGGAACGGTCCTAATGAACCTTCGATTCCAGAATCAGTATTTCCACTAAGTTACATAACCTTATAAACTAATTTCATACCAAAGACCAAACATGCAAATTCTCAACAGTAGGATCATACATTCAACAAACTTGTACTCATAAAATCATGCATACAAAATACTCATTATTAAATTTATAAGCTTCCCTTACCTCTAATTCCAGCTGGCTTCTAAGTCTCTAAAATCCAAGGTTATCCAAATGGAATTCTAATCGGTGCAAAGTGAAGAGCTTGACACCGGGAACACTTAATCTGAAAGAAGGTTGATGATCGGAGGAGAAAAAGTGGTTAGAAATCTAGAGAGAAGTTTGGAGGTTCTAGAGAGAAGGAGGAGAAAATGGTGTTTCTAGAGGTTGAAGACGAAGAGTTTGCATGCAGAAAGTGGTACCATTTTCGAATTTCAACTTTAAATACAGTCTCTACTAAAATTGCTCAATCCACTCGCTGCCTGCCACTTGTCTTCCATTTTCTAGAAACTCACCCTCTTCCTGCTGCCACACGGTTCACGATGGCGGGGAATTAAATGTGGCTGCCACTTTGTCTCCCACTAACATGGGAGAACTCCATAAACGTGACACATGTTTCCCACTAAAGAGGGGAATTAATGGGGTGTGACATTCCCCCCAACAAATAAAAATTTTCGTCCTCGAAAATTAGGACTTACCCGAGAATAGGTGAGGATAAGACTCCTTCATGTCTTCTTTTCGTTCCCAGGTAGAATCGCCTGTTCGGTCATCCCAGATGACCTTGACGAGAGTAGTAGCTTTACCGTTCAGAATCTTGGTCGTTACTTCATCAACTTTGACCGGTTGTAGCTCGACCGAACAGTCTCCTTTGATATGAATGTTGTCGGCTTCCAGCACGTGAGACCTATCGGCTATATACTTCTTGAGTTGAGAGACGTGGAAGACTGGATGAACGTTGGACAGTAAAGGTGGCAATGCTAACTCGTACGCGACCGATCCTATACGCCTTAAAATTTGATATGGACCGAGGAACCTCGGAGACAACTTCTTTGGTCGAACGGCTCTCCCAACACCAGCCGTTCGGTTAAGCCTGAGGAACACATGCTCTCCTTCAGCGAACTCTAACGGCCTTCTTCTCTTATTGGCATAAGATTTCTGTCGGCTTTGAGTTGCTTTGAGTCTTTCTTGGATCTGCCTCACTTTCTCGGTCGTCTGTTGGATGATTTTTGGTCCTGTAAGGATCGCTTCTCCGTCTTGGAACCAACACAAGGGCGTTCTGCATCTTCTCCCATAGAGAGCTTCAAAAGGGGCCATACCAATGTTGGACTGGAAACTATTGTTGTAGGTGAATTCGGCTAATGGTAATACTTCATCCCAAACTCCTAAGTGGTCCAGGACACTCGTCCTTAATAAGTCTTCCAGAGTTTGGATGGTTCTCTCGGATTGGCCGTCCGTCTGAGGGTGATAGGCTGAGCTCATTTGCAACTTGCTTCCCATCTCCTGTTGCAATGCTTGCCAGAACCGAGAGGTGAACCTAGGGTCTCGGTCTGAGATGATCCTGGATGGCACTCCATGTAACTGAACGACCTCTTTGATGTATAGCTGTGCCAGCTTTGACATGGACATCTTCAAGTTGATAACGAGGAAATGAGCACTCTTTGTCAACTGATCGACTATAACCCATATAGCATCATGGTTTCTAACCGTTCGGGGCAAGTGGGTCACGAAATCCATGGCTATGTTGTCCCACTTCCATTCGGGAATCTCCAACTGCTGTAGCTGACCGCTCGGTTTTTTATGTTCCGCCTTAACTTTTTGGCAGGTCAAACATGAGGATACAAATCGAGCGACGTCGTTCTTCATTCCAGGTCACCAAAATGATTGTTTGAGGTCTTGGTACATTTTAGTCATACCGGGATGTATGGTAAAACGACTTTGATGTGCTTCCTCAAGAATCAATCTCTTCAATTCTCCACTAAAGGGGACGCACGTCCTACCTCTGTACCTCAGAAGACCATCCGTCCCTGTATTGAAATTCTTTTCTTGTTGGGAACCGATCGGTCCTCTCACCTTTTGCAATTGCTCATCAGCTACTTGTTCCTTCTTAATACGATCAAATAAATTACTTGAAAACCACATACCGCAGCACTTGATACCGTTCGGTTCCAGCTCCCACTTTAACTTTAAGTCCCTAAAGCTCTCAACCAAGTTCAGCTCTTGGACCATCATATTTGAGATGTGGACGGTCTTCCTACTTAGGGCGTCAGCAACAACATTAGCTTTACCAGGATGGTATTGGAGCTCAAACTCATAGTCTTTCAAGAACTCCATCCACCTTCTCTGCCTCATGTTCAGTTCCTTTTGATCAAACAAATACTTGAGGCTCTTATGGTCGTTGAACACCTGAAACCGAGCACCATAAAGGTAATGCCTCCAAATCTTTAGGGCAAACACCACTGCCGCCAACTCTAGATCATGTGTTGGGTAATTCTTCTCATGCACCTTTAGTTGCCGAGAGGCATAGGCCACTACCTTCCCTTCCTGCATCAACACACAACCTAGTCCTTGATAGGAAGCATCACAAAAAACTTCGAACGGTCGACTGACGTCCAGAATTACTAGCACTGGGGCGCTTGTTAGCTTCTGCTTCAATTCCTGGAAGCTCAACTCACACCGATCGGTCCAGACGAACGGTTGGTCTTTTCTGGTCAGTTGGGTCAATGGTGCTACTATCTTAGAGAATCCTTCAATGAACCGCCTATAGTAGCCAGCCAAACCAACAAAACTCCTTACGTCCGTGACCGAACGGGGTATATCCCACTGTAAAACCGCTTGGACCTTGCCAGGATCCACAGCAATTCCTCCTACCGAGATCACATGACCCAGAAATTGTACTTCCTCCATCCAGAATTCACACTTGGATAGTTTGGCATAAAGTTGCTTCTCTCTCAGTACACCGATCACTATCCTCAAGTGCTCTTCATGTTCTTCTCGACTCTTGGAGTAGACAAGGATCATCAATGAAAATGACCACGAACTTGTCCAAGAAGGGTCTAAAAATTCGGTTCATGTTATCCATGAAAATGGCTGGAGCATTAGTAACACCGAACGACATCACTACATACTCGTAATGGCCATACCGAGACCGAAAGGCGGTCTTCTGGACGTCTCCTTCCTTGACCAAAATCTGATGATATCCTGACCTTAGGTCTATCTTGGAGAAGACCGTTGCCCCATAAAGCTGATCCAACAAGTCGTCTATTCTCGAAAATGGGTATTTATTCTTGATGGTCAGTTTGTTCAATTCCCTATAGTCAATGCAGAGCCGAGAGCTTCCGTCCTTCTTCTTGACCAATAAAACAGGAGCTCTCCAAGGCGATGTACTTGGCCGAATGAACTTCTTCTCCAATAGGTCTTCAATCTGCTTCTTGAGTTCGGCCAATTCAGCTGGTGCCATTCGGTAAGGAGCTATGGATATCGGTCCTACTCCTGATATTAAATCAATAGAGAATTCAACCTCTCTTGAGGGAGGAAGACCGGGCACTTCATCTAGAAAAACGTCCAGGAAGTCTTCAATGACCGAACGGTTTCCTACCGAGCGGCTTCCTTCATTCACGTCCATGTGTGTCAGTATTAAGAGACACATGGCACCTTCAAGAAGATCCTCTCAGATTTGTCCGAGCGACAAGGTTAACTCCTCTTCTTCTCTTGGGAAGATCAGCTTCTTCTTTCCATAATCAATAAGAATGTGATTGGTGGTCAACCAATCCATCCCTAAAATTACTTCTAAGCCTTGAAGAGGTAAGCAGATGAGGTTTACCTTAAATTTGTATCCTTCTACTACAATAGGGCATTTAACGCACACAGTCGACGTCTTAACCTCACCAGTTGTTGGGGTTGACACCACCAAGTCAAGCTGCATCTCTCTCTCGCTCAAACCCAGTCTGCCAACGCATGCCTTCGAGATGAAGGAATGTGTTGCCCCCGAATCAAACAGCACATCACAAGGTAGTTTAAACAATAATCAAGTGATGGTGATGAGGTTACCTGAATTTACTGCTTCAGCTGCCGTCAACGCATAGACTCGGCCTACAGCTTGGGCCCTTCCACCACTCCTTTGTGGGGCTCTTCCAGCAACTGGAGGTCTCATGACCGCTCGACCTCCCATGTTGCAATCGGCATCAGAGTGTCCATTTCGTCCACATCGAGTGCAATACCTAGATCTTCCCAGTTGCGGACAAGAAGACCGGTAATGTGGTCCTCCACAATTGAAACAAGTGACCGATCTCGGCTGTCCTGATCGATCGGCTGATACAGATCCTTGGGAGGAAGAACCCGATCCTGACGACAGAGGCCGAGAGTAAGGCGTCTGCCTCATAACGGGACCACTCCTAGATGAAATTGGTCCACGACTGATCGGTTGTTGTTGCTTCTTCTGTCGTTCGGCTTCCAACATGTTTCTTTCCAACACTTTGGTTGGTTCGACCAACGCTAGAAACGACTTGATGCAGAAGCTGGAAATCATCACCTTCAGGTCAGGCTTCAACCCATTCTCGTATTTCCTACACTGTCATTCTTCGTTGATTCCCACAGTGTAGAAACGAACGAGGTGCTTGAACCGGTCGGTATATTCTGATACGGTCATTCCTCCTTCCACCAGTTGGAGGAACTTCACTTCTTTGGCGAACCAGACGCTATCCAGAAAGTACTCTCCATAAAACTTGTTCTTGAACACTTCCCATGTGATAGGAGCGTGTTCGTCTTCTAACATCATTCTCATCGCACTCCACCAATGACTGGCCTCACTGGTTAACTGGTACTCGGTGTAGGCCAATCTGTTCTCGTTCGGACATCTCTTGGCGTTGTAAATCCTCTCCATGTCTTTTAGCCAACGGTCGGCCTCATCAGCACTACACTTTCCATCAAACTTGGCCGGACTGTGCTGTAGGAAATTCTCCAAGCTCCACTCGGCCTGGTTGTTTACTGTGGAACCGGACGGTCCGCCAGACTGCATCCCAGTTCTCATCATTTCCATCATCTGTTGCTGGGTGTTCTCGGCTGATACCCGAGCGGCTTCTAAACTCTGCAGAGCGATCGTGTTCTGCTGTGTTAGAGAGGCATTCTGTTGTTCGAGGGCAGCTATGACTTGCTCCAACAAGTTGTTGTTGGTCGTAGAATCCCGATCGGCAGGTTGAGGAGGAGGTCTTGGAGCCATCTTCTGTTTTTAACAAGAAGAAAGGTCCATGAGTTTACACCAAGAGATTAGAAAATCTAACCGATCATGTGAGTACACAGCACAAGCAAGGCATACTCATAACCTACAGGCATTCTAAGGAATAAAACTGCTCTGATACCATTAATGTAACATCCCAATAAATATATAACAAGAGTTATAATTTATTTAAGGAGTTAACATGAATAATAATAAAGAACAATGGAAAAAGGGGCAAATAAAGATAAGGGAACGAGAGATAACATATAAAAATTTAAACTATACAAAGTATAGAAGTCTGATACAAAAAGGGGATATCTAGACCGAACGGTTCTACCAAAAATACTTAACCGAACGATTATCCATACTAAGCGAAAGAAAAAACTAATCTAAGGACCGGACGGTCCTGCGCAGCTCTCCGGCATTGCGTCTATGGGTAGCTCGGCCTGCAGAGCATCCTCCAAGGTATCTTCATGATCGCCCTCTGCTCACACCCCAAAGGATGATCATTGCAGTGAAGAGAACAACCAAACAGTTAAGACCGAACGACACATGGACAAAACAGAAAAATAAGGGTAAGCTTATGTAAATTTAATTAATCATTTTCAATATACTTTTAAAACGTACACATAAATCACATACATCAATATCTCAACCATAAATCATAAGTCAAATATATCCATATAAAAACCGAACGGTAACATCATTATAATCAAATCTCTCAAGACACTGTCCGGACGGTATGAACCATGTAGCTCGCCGCTCTCTGCACCCGGGTGGACGTGGCTGGGATACACTCAACAGACCGCCACCCGAGGTTAGTCTAGTGGAACCACCTCGGTATAGAAATACCCTGAGGCTAAAGGACCTCCTGCCATTCCCACGCATGAATTACCCTTCTCTACCTAAGAAGGCGTACTCACGGAATATCAGGATAGAGCAGAACCTGAGTCTGACAATAGTCATACTTTACCAAATAAATTTCCAATTCATGAGATATTCCTCCCTGGAATACTCTTAAAATCATAAGAAATTCAAAAATTGACTGAACAGGGATAAGAAAACCAAGCATCAAAGAAATTCAAAAGTGACCGAACGGTCGAATAAAGAAGAATATCGAACGTTTTATAATTTGTGCCGAATGCTTTTGAATAACAAAAGTTCTCTTCAAGAAAGTGGAGTCAGTACAAGACCGAACACTCCGTGGAGAAGTTAAGTGTCAGTATAAGACCGAGCACTTCTCAAGGCCGAGTACTCTTCAAGACCGAGCGCTTCTCACGGCCGAGTACTCTTCAAGACCAAGCACTTAACTATAACTATAGCGTGTAAAACCGAACGTTATTCAAAGGAAAGAATTAATATAAAACGGAGTACTTAGTCTATGACTGAGTACCTTCTCAAGCCGAGCACTCGATCTATGACCGATTACTTTGAGTTATTGATCATTCAGTATGAGACTGAACGTTCTAAAATAGGGGATTCGTTTTGAATGACTAACTAAACAAGATGTTTAGGTTTCAATGCAATAGTGTAAGGCCGATCGGTCTTAAACTGACTCCTACAAATGGAATACAATTTAGACCGATCGTTTTTTTTTTTTTGGGGAAACCGAACGGTCCTAATGACCCTTCGATTCCAGAATCAGTATTTCCACTAAGTTACATAACCTTATAAACTAATTTCATACCAAAGACCAAACATGCAAATTCTCAACAACAGGATCATACATTTAACAAAGTTGTACTCATAAAATCATGCATACAAAATACTCATAATTAAATTTATAAGCTTCCCTTACCTCTAATTCCAGCTGGCTTCTAAGTCTCTAAAATCCAAGGTTGTCCAAATGGAATTCTAATCGGTGCAAAGTGAAGAGCTTGACAATTAGGCCATGTAGTGTAGGTTTGTTTAAGGCTTGTATTAAGGCCTAAGTAGCATAGGATTTTCCTTAAAGTTAGACATCCAAACTAAATGGAAAGTGTGTGCCATGTGTCATGCTTCCATTGGAGAGGATTTACTTTTTAAAAGGCAGCCACATGGCACCCTAGGAATGGAGAGGATTGTATTTTTTGAGTGGCCACATGTCCTCCCATCATTGGAGAGGATTTGTGGACATTTGTCCACTCCTTAGAAGGCCTCATTTTTGGCCAATGAGAGCAAAGGTGGGAGATCATGCTTTTAGGGTTAGAAAGAGACACCCTTGGCCTATAAATAGAGGTGTCTCCACCCTTGTATTTCATCTTTGATGTTGAGTAATGTTATGCTGCCCATTTTTTACCATACTACTCATCTTAGATCAAGACTAGAGCAACCCATGAGGCCCTTCTAGTCACCTTCCTCCTTGAGTTGGCCTAACCTCTCTTGGAGCCACCAAGCACTACCACCACCACCATATCTCCTAGAGGCTTTGAGCTTCTACCCCATTGATACCTTAACTCATCATCCTTGGACCATTTACCACCACAATTCCGCACCATTCATCCAAGGAAACACCCCGCCATGCACATCTCCTAGCTTTGGCCCAACCTAGCCAAGGAGGTTTCCATCACTTAGGCTGTGTGATACGAGAAGAGGGTGTCATGTGAATTGTAATGAATTGGTTATGATGATTAGGTGGTGTGGCAGTGCAGAGGACATAGTGTTGAGATTGTTGACAACACAATATCTATATCACTCTGGTTTTTGATGATGACAACACATTTTTAATAATATAAGTATTGTTGATGTGTTACATGTTCTATTGCTTATTGATTGATATCTTGTTGAACATGTTTTTGTGTTTATCTTGATATGTGAATGCACATTTATTAAGCTTGTATATGTTACATCATATCTGGTTTCATTACACATGTTTTGAAAGAAGAAAACCACATGCTCTTTTACGAACTTACGTTGTGTGGCATATCTGCAAGCTGTAAGTCGACTTCATTATGGGAGAAGTCGAATTAAGCTCGAGACTATGCACAGATTTGTAGAAACAGTGCTATGTGAGATTTTACATTGAAAAGAATTTCAAAGTGAACTATTGTGTCGAAGTCGACTGTGTACGCCACGCATTCGACTGTATTAGTTGCTTGATTTGAAATTTTGTTATGCTCATGAATAGTAACGACTATATTTTTAAAGGTTAGTTGAGCATTGAATGTTGGTCCACTGTATTGAATGAGGAATTAATTTATTTGACTGAAGTGCTACTATTTTTACTTAACTGTTATAACTGTTTTAATACAGTCTACTCTATTAGTAGCGTATTCGACTGTAAGAGCAACTATTTTATAGAAATCTATAAATAGACGAGACCTGAGTTGTTTCAAAGAACTTTAGAAAACTTTTGGAAATCTAACATTTTCATATTCTGTGTCAAATTGTTTCTTTGAAGATTTGAGCTCCAAGAACTCATCAAGAAGACGGTTGTGATATTTCTTTGAAGAGTTTATGAAGAAGAAGTGTATCGTGCTTATTGCTTGATCAAAATCTACACAATTGAGGTGTTTCTGAGTTGATCAAGATTGTTGTTGGCATTCATGGGGATTGTTGCGTTACCTGTTGTAACTACAGGAGTTGGTGATGGCAACCCCTTTAGGGTCTTCCCATCCAAAGAAGTATCAACTTCAACTAAGACTACAGAAAGGGAAGTAGAATAAAGATTCCCAAAACTTTTTCCTTATTTAAGTCTTAGCATGATTCTCTTTACTTAATACATTTACCTTTGTTTGTAGGTCATCAACAAGAAGCAAGGAGAATATGCAAAGCATGGATGTGACCAAGCAAGGAGAAAGCAAAGAAGACAAAGGTGGAGATTTGACACGTCGGCGCTTAGCAGCATGCATACTGCCGCCCAGTGGAGACGAGAAGATGTTTCATTCTCTTTAAGCATGTTTTACATGTTGTGCATATAGAACATACGGCCAAACTTGAAGCTTCTCCTGCACACTTCTTCTATATTCATGCACATGTTTAATATGCAGCTTATGTAGCTTCCCTTGCAAGTTTCCAAGCTCCTCTTCATCTATAAAAGAGAGCTTCCATCCATTGTAAAAGATAACTTGAGTTAAGTAATGAAATGCTGCTGAATTGTCCAGCCATTCTCTCAAGTTCAAACCTAGCATTGCTTTAGTGGATTTGTTTATAGGTCATCAACAAGAAGCAAGGACAATATGCAAAGCATGGATGTGACCAAGCAAGGAGAAAGCAAAGAAGACAAATGTGGAGATTTGACACGTCGGCGCTCAGCGGCATGCATACTGCCGCCCAGTGGTGACGAGAAGATGTTTCATTCTCTTTAAGCATGTTTTACATGTTGTGCATATAGAACATGCAGCCAAACTTGAAGCTTCTCCTGCACACTTCTTCTATATTCATGCACATGTTTAATATGCAGCTTATGTAGCTTCCCTTGCAAGTTTCCAAGCTCCTCTTCATCTATAAAAGAGAGCTTCCATCCATTGTAAAAGATAACTTGAGTTAAGTAATGAAATACTGCTGAATTGTCCAGCCATTCTCTCAAGTTCAAACCTAGCATTGCTTTAGTGGATTTGTTTGTAGGTCATCAACAAGAAGCAAGGAGAATATGCAAAGCATGGATGTGACCAAGCAAGGAGAAAGCAAAGAAGACAAAGGTGGAGATTTGACACGTCGGCGCTCAGTGGCATGCATACTACCTCCTAGTGGTGACGAGAAGATGTTTCATTCTCTTTAAGCATGTTTTACATGTTGTGCATATAGAACATGCGGTCAAACTTGAAGCTTCTCCTGCACACTTCTTCTATATTCATGCACATGTTTAATATGCAGCTTATGTAGCTTCCCTTGCAAGTTCAAGCTCATCTTCATCTATAAAAGAGAGCTTTCATCCATTGTAAAAGATAACTTGAGTTAAGTAATGAAATGTTGCTGAATTGTCCAGTCATTCTCTCAAGTTCAAACTTAGCATTACTTTAGCTTTGCCTCCTCTAGCTTCTTTCCAAAGGTAAATGTATTAAGTAAAGAGAATCATGCTAAGACTTAGATAAGGAAAGAGTTTTGGGAATCTTTATTCTACTTCCCTTTCTTTAGTCTTAGTTGAAGTTGATACTTCTTTGGATGGGAAGACCCTAAAGTGGTTGCCATCAGTTGGACTCGTGGAGTCTAGTACACTTTAAGGATTGTTCAAAGTGGGTTGCAGCTTGCAGGAGAAGGGATATCTTGTTGCAAGTCTTGCTGTGTGGTTTGCCTATATTTTGGTTAAAGGGTTAGAGAACTGTTTTATATTTTTGACATGGAGGTCTCTATAAAAGCCTTGTTGTAAAACCCTTGACCATTATAGTGCATTTTTTTCCTGGTACTAGAAGGACACTAGATGTAGGCATTGAGGTCGAACCAGTATAAAAACCTGCGTTTGAATTCTCTATCCCTGCTCTTTTACATCCAGTTGACTTTACAATTCACGTAGTCTACTTTGATTTTTTGCTGCACTTAATTTTCTATTACTTGCGATTCAAGAAAGTTTGTAAAGTTTTGTACTTTGAATCAAAGATTGCGAAAAGACTCTGATTTTGAAAACTCACCAATTCACACCCCTCCCCCCTCTTGGTGTTAAAACGAAGCCTACCTGTTTCCCAACACATAGACCACTAAGTTGTGATGTTATTGTTGTGATGTTGTGATGTTATTGTTGTGAGGTTAATGTTGTGATGTTATATGTTTATGATTTGGTTATTACTGTAGTTAAGATGATTATTGTATATTGTGTGATATGATAATTCTGGTTGCTCAGCCTGAAATGTTGTGGTTGTGGTTTCCACCTACGATGATCGTACTTGTACGAAAATAGATGATTTGTAGATAAGATCGGATCTAAGTAATTGACGAGAGTTGGGATGTTATGTTCGGAGATTTATTATTTATTTTCTATTATTTAAAAATTTTCCAATTCGGTATTTTTATGTAAAAGTGATATTTTAAGATTTTCAAACGATGTTTATAGTTATGATTTGATTCCGCATTTGAATTGAATGTTTTATAGAAAGGTTTTGACAAAAAAAAATTGCCCCCTGCCATCTCAAATATTGGAGTGTTACATTATAAATTAACTAATAAATAAAAAATGACAAAAGCATATTAAAATTTAAATAATAAATTAAAACAAAAACATATTATAAATTAAGTAAAAATTAAGTACATTAAAACATATTAAAAAGTGAATAATAAATAACGACAACAAAACATAATAAAAAAAATAATAAAAAAAAACAGAAACACATTATAAATTAAATAAAAGATTAAACACATTAATACATATTATAAATTAAATAATAAATATAAAATAATAAAACATATTAAACTTTAAATAATAAATAAAAAACATAAACAAAGTAAAAGATTAAATACTCTAAAAGATATTAAGTATTAAATAATAAATAAAAATAACAAAACGTAATAAAAATTAACTAATAAATTAAAAACATAAATATTTATAAATTAAATAAAAAATTAATTTGCATTAACACATTAAAAATTAACTAATATAAAAAATAAGAAGACATATTAAAAATTAAATAATAAATAAAAATCTTAAACATATTATAAATTAAAAAAAATTAAATATATTAAGCATACTAAAAATTAACTAAAAAATAAAAAATAATAAAATATATTAAAAATTAAATAATAAATAAAAGACTTAAGAATATAATAAATTAAATACATTAACACGTATTACAAACTAAACTGATAAATAAAAAATATTTAAACATATTAAAATTTAAATAGTAAATAAAAAAATAAACATATTATAAATTAAGTAAAATATTAAATACATTAAAATATATCGTAAATTAAATAATGTATTTCGAGATCTTAATTAGTTTTTAGACAGGTTCTTAACCGTTCGAGGATTAGTGTCAAACGTAATTCGAAATGCATTGAATGTTTAACCAACTTTGAAAATCGGTTAAGGTTCAAACATTATGTGAAATATGTTAGACCCTGAATTGGCTTTCAGAGCCGAAAGTAATTCAAAATACATTAGATTATTAATCAACTTTCAAAATACGGTTAGCACTTAAAAATTCATTAACTTTCGAAAACTGGTCAAGGGTCCAACTTATTTTGAAATATTTGATTCTTAATTGATTTCAAAACCAGTAAACCTTAACTATCAAAAATTGATTAAGGATTTTAAATCTTAAAACTTGACTTACCTCAAATGTCGGTCTGAAACTTCGAATAATTAACTCCCAAAAACACCACCACGACAATCATTACTACCAAGACTATTATTGGAACTACCACCGGAACCACAACGTACATGAAAATAGAAAAAGTAAGAGAGTAAACATAAATTAACTAATAAATAAATAGACGAATGAAGTGAAGTGAAAACGAGAAAAATGCCACATATAGAGAGATTTGTTACTCACTCACGGGTGCAACTTTGTTTTATATCTTTTTAAAATGAAAGAACATATTTATCAAGGTGCAGATAAACTTATGAAAGTGGAGGGATTGTGGAACCAAAATCCTAACTTGCAGCTTAAGCCTCCTAGGTGTGCGTGAACCTGTTACCAAATTAGTATAATAATTACACACTAATATATCCAATATAAAAGACATGAAGTTAAAAAGAAAAGAGAAAAATAAACATATTGAGAAAATGCAAAATGTTTGGTATAAATTTTGGGACCGAGACACTGACCTGGATGACGTGACTTCCCCGCTTTCTGGCGCTTTGAACTGATCGGATCGCTCGCTTCTCCTGGATCTTGACCGCTCGCTTTGACCATTCGGTGGATTTCGATCTCTGACCGAAGGAGGGAGGTACCTGCAATGGCACTTCGACGCGTACCTGGCTTGTGGCCTTGGACCTTTATTTATAATGTGTTTCATGAAATATAAACGAAATTAGTATAAAAACGACTAAATGAATCAAAACGATCTTACTTGTATGAACGGTCCGATATTCTTGACATTGTATCCGCCGTATCTTTAATTGTATGTTTAGATTTCTTCATTTGATTAACTATTGGCCCATTTTGATTAAATATTGGGCCGTTAAATATTGACCCATTAAATACTGGCCCAATCGCAATTTGCTTTGTTTTTCTTCTTTTCTGGCCAGACCGATCAGTCTTCAAATGTGGATATAAATCTTATTAGAGACAGGTTAGTATAAACTTCCAAACTCTTTAGAGACAACCAATGCTTAATAGACAAATTTTTTAGTATAAACTTATCAAACATTACAACAAACAAAAGCAAGATATATACAAAAACACATATAAACATGATTATAATTACAACGAAACACCTTAAATTAGTCCTAAGAATTCTAGTAATATATCTCATAATACTGGAACATTCATTTTGAATATCTCATTTTTACAATAACCACTTATAAACCACATAAATCTTTGGATTCAACTTCAAAATTAAGAAATTAGAAAAAGTGTAACCGTTTATAATTTAAGTATATTGCGCTTATTTGTATTATTTAACTTTTATCTAGTATATACTTTATATATAATGAGTTCTCTTGTTACGTTGTTGTTATATTTTACGTTGTTACGGTCATATATTAAATAAATAATAATTTTATATTTTGGATTTTCTAGATATTTGTTTGATTGTATATATAATAACAAACTTAATATTTAATCAAACAAACTCTATAATTATATAGCAACTTAATACGTATAATAATTATCTAATTATATATTGTAATATCAACAAACAAATTTTATTAAATTTTAAAACAAATTAATCACGGATCTTTAATAATATTTTGAAGATACCAAAATTTTGATATATATATATATATATATATATATATATATATATATATATTTGAAGAAGTCAAATATATAAGATTTAATAAAGTTTAAAAATAAATTCCTTTATTTATATAACAGTTTTTGTAACATCCCAAAAATTATATTATAATAATTTTTGAATGATTAAACATTATAATATAATAAAACAATTTAAGAATAAAAATAAAGTTATAAGTTTACAGTCATCCAAAATTGAGCATAAATTTAAAACTTTACTTATAGAGAATGTATTTCAAAATAGTTAAGTCAACTAAGAATGATCCTAAGCACTAGGCGGCTGCACCTTCTTCATTCTCCAGTGCTTGCTCCAAGGGCACATCATCAGCTATTGCTCACATCCAAAGGATTGGATAATCATCGCAAGGGGGAAGGCAAGCACATACAACATAGACAATACAAGGGTAAGCTAGGTTTCCAAAAATACAATTCTTGATGTAGCAGTCAAATAAAAACAGATATGCACATATAATTAAATCAAGCATCCTATCATGTTAAGATCTCTAGACTCGTCCGGACTTAGAATGGATGTAGAGTTGGGGCGGGTTGTACACTTGTGGTGGCCTCTACTGCTTTGTAAAGCCATTGTCGAGGGGTTTCACCCGACCACACACAAGGTTAGTCCGTTACCACGTGATAGGCCTCTAGTGATAGCGCCTGTCCTAGGACCTCCAACTACTCTCACCATATGGGAGCCTCTACATTCATTCTAAACACTAAGAATCTCACCGAGAGATTCTGTAATTACCATCATCAACACTAGAAAATCATGTTTTATTCCTTTCCCAATTCACATACATCTGAACCACAATTCACAATCATATTCTTTCCCAACCACACAAGCTATATACATGTACACATACAAGACACTCCTTAGTCATGTCATAAAAACAACTCATACATACTCAGACATTACATACTTTCACTGAAACATCACTTGTTAACACCAATTTCTTTATAACCTTTAATTACCAATACTTAAGTAATTCAAACAGCTTGGAGACCCTCACCAATGGCTTCGGAAGGGTCAAAAACCCCCTAGAACGACCTAAAGAACGTCATAAACGGACGTCCAGAACTTCCAAAACATCAAAAACACTCAATCTGCCGCACAAAACTCGCTTAACGCACCCTTCCTGGTGCGTTATGCGAATTAAGCAGCTAGGGAGGCCCAGAAAATTTTGCTCAGCGCACCCTCCTGGTGTGTTGTGCGAATCTGTAGATTCTGCAGATCCAAATTCTGCAGATTCGCAGCACTCTACCATTTCAAACCCATTCTAGACCCTTAGGTGAATTTCTAACACACCTAATTTGAATTATACCACGAATTAAGCTTGTCTAAACAATTCTAAACATTTCCAGCATCATTCCTCAGTTGCTATGCATCAAATTCTACTCCACAACCTTCATTTTATCAACTCAAAGCTCTATATCTGAATTTACCAAGTAGTAATTATTTTGCACCATTTTAACACTTCTGACAAGTCACATTTGACTCACCTAGGCTGTCTAAACTAACCAGAACCACTCTCAACTTCAATTGCTCAATTCGACTACCTCACTTCCTCTCCATTAACTTGAAACAGTCTCAACCACTAAATCTTTACTCAGTGACCTACCTAATGACCATTTACAGCTTACACAAACTCCATTTCATCATCATACATCATTCATATTAGAATCAAGCCATACAGTCACAGTTCCATCATTCACACATCAAATAGCACTTGCTCTAACAGGTAGTTTCATCATATATTTGTTCAAACAGTCAAAAGACAACAAAAACAGTTTCTACAGCCACATCATTTCACACCTTCCAAAACATCATTTACAATCATACAGCTAAAATCTATCAAACAGAAATGAAGCCTAGCTTCCCTTACCTCTAACTACAACAGCCAAGCTCACAGATGAACAACAGTGCCTCGTAGCTTAGGGAAACCCTACCAGTACCTATAGACCACCATTGGGTGATGGAAAAAATGATTCTTAGAAGGAGATTGAAACTAAAATCATAGGGGAAACGCACAACCAGTTGCATGAAACAGGTTCAGTTGCACGTTTCCAACCCTAAGTGGCATAGAAGAGGGGTTTTTACTTACCAGTTGAAGGACGGAGAAATCAATCGGTAGAAACGTTGCTCTCAGCCTCCAGATTACTTAGGAGCTTCCTATCTGACAAAAGAATGGATCAATTTTGAGTAATTTTTGGATGGAAGGTAGGGCACTAAAGCAAAAGGAAGAAGGTACTGTGTTTGTTTTGGGAAACTATTGTAGCAACAAAATAAAAGGGGCTGAACTTTGAAGATAATATTTTTAATAAAATTCTATTTTAAACCTTGTCCAAAGACATACTACCACGTGTGTACTTTTATGTCTTATTTTTCTCAGACCTTATAATTTTTTGTTTGTATAGAAAGATTAGGATTGTCAAAGTTTGATCTCATAACCATGCTTCGCCACTAAAATTAATGATGTATAAAATATTTCGAAAATAGGAATCAATTATATTTTGAGATATAAAATTTTAGGGAAAGTTTAATAAATTATATGAAGAATAAATTTTATTAATATTTTAGTAAGATTTAATTTTGAATTTGTTAATACTTTAATAATATTCAATTTTTAATTTTATTAAAAACTTTATTTGGTATATTTAATTAAATGTGTAATTTAGTATATTTAATATTTAAATTAGTATATTAAATATCTAAATGGAAAATATTGTTATTTTATGTAATCACCAAAGATATTTATTATGTAACTAACTAAATCTAACAAACTTTCTTAAATATATTTTAAAACAAATTAATTAACAAGAATGGGTGATAAAGTTGGTTAATAGTACGAATCTATATAAACTAAGTATGAACCAAAGAAGGAAAAATTAAACAACGGGTGAGTTTGATTATTTATTATATCATTTCATATGTTTTCATTTATTTTTTAACATATTTAATTCTTAAGATTTCACATTTTGAAAATGTAATATATATTTAAATATATATATATATATATATATATATATATATACACATATATATATATATATACACATATATATATATATATATACACATGTATATATATATATATATACACATGTATATACATGTGTATATATATATATATATATATATAAATGGATATAGAGAAAAGTTGGATGAAGACTATTGAATTGAAAGAACCTTTATATGAAAAGGAGTTTTTGACTTTAATGGTAAGGAAAGTTACTTTGTTGTGTATATAAGAAATGCAACAATACTATCTTTCAGACTATAAGAATTATATACGAGCACTTGATTATGATTGGTAGAAAAGAGATTATGTTGTATCGGATCTTTATGGTAAAGTGGCAAATAAATATGTAATAAACTAACTTCTAGTAATGAAATTCATAATATGTTATTTAAATTTATTTTTAAATTTAAACATTGACAAAAGATAATATTTTATTAAATTTGAATTCAAATTTATTTAAGCAAAAGATAAAACAATATTATTTATTTTACTTTATTTTATATTAAATAAATTTGTATATTAATTATTTTTATTAGATAATTTTATTAGATGATATATTTTGAATATTCAAATTAAAGTAATATCTAATTTAAAATATATTAACTACAAAAATAAAAACAAATAATAATTATTGTTTTTATCATTTTGTAACAATATTTCTATCTTTATTCATTGGTTAACTTGACTTTTTATATATTTATTTTCATTAGTATCTTTATATTTGTATTTGTAACATTAATAAATATATCTTTTTGACATTTGATAAGCTTTTCATAAAATGAAAACGTGAAAAAAAAAATTATCTAAGAATTGAAAGAAAGAAAAAAGTATGTTTTGTTACCTTAAAGATGTTTAAAATTATGCCACACAATCTAGATGCCATGCTTATTAAAGACAAATATATGTGACTATATAATAGGAATATTGATGGAATTTGAGAAAAGAAAAGGATAATATAAACTTCATATTTGATTCAGTCCATATTGGTATACATTTATAGCAATAAAAATACACATTTTTGTGTTTACGTTATTACTATGTCATCTTAGAAAAAAATCTATTTTGTCAAATTTCAATTAATTTAAAAGTTTCGGCTGGTTATTCATTTAATATTTCTCGATGTCGTTTTTTTTTCTGTCTTTCAATTCATGGTGTTCTTTAGGAAGTTTGTAGAACCCCTAATTGAACTAATTGCTTTTAGAGAGTTATGTTATAAAACAATAAGTTTAGTCACTTCACACTTAGGGGTGGACAAAGTATACTGCACTGCACGGTACTATACTATAAAAAATTATAGTTAACTATAAATTATTTCAAGAAAACTGTACTGAACTAAAAAGTAGTTCACAGTAACTGTACTGAACTATTTTTTAGTTCAGACTAACTAAACTGCACTACAAACTCTAACACACTGAATAACTTGTTAGTTTAGAACAAAAAAAAACACTCAACTTCATTCAAATGGAGAAACGTAAAAAGTCTTAAGCTACAACAAAAAGCTAGATCTTTCAGCCAAAATTTCACAGCTACTTCGTCGTGCTCTCTTAAACTCAAACTTAGTCAGTAACATGATTCTGTATTCCAACAGCAGAAAAGAATTCTTGTAACGCTCTATGAATGATTTGTTCATTAGTTCAACGGCATCATCCATGAACTGCATGCATAATAACAACTACGTCAATTATAATACCTCATCGCATATATACAAAAGCACGTCTCACGTAAACATATCACCTCGGAAATCAAACAATAAACAGTCAAATTATAAATTAGCAACCAAATAAATCTGCGCAAATATGACTACCTAAATTAAGGTAATTTGAACAAAAAAAAGGTCCCTCGAAAGCACTAAAAAGAAGAATATATGGTCGTTAATCTGGTGAGAAGGAGACCAAGAAGGACCATAGGAGAATTTGGTCTTGAAGGATCTCAAGTAAATAACGTATCTGAAACTTTGATCTTTAACCAAACCAAATGCGTATGGACAGCAGACTCCATGTCAATATATGATTCTCTCATTTGATACATTCCTCTTTTTGCTATTCAAATGCAGTATATTCAAATAATGAAACTAAATCTATATATGATATATTCCTTATCTCATCAATATCAAAATGCAAACTAATTAAGATTGACGTCAGGAAGACCAAATTTCTTGGCATGTATGAAAAAAAAGAAAAAAATTCACCTTTCCAAGCATCTTAAGTTCTCGCCCAACTGGTTCCAAAAACTTCAGGTCAACATGGATTGGCCAGACCTGTCCATACAAGAAGGCAAAAGTTAAAATTGCACCTCTATCCCAAAAACAATATATTTCTAAAGAGCATTACTACAAAAGAAAAATATATAATTTTAAATACAATATAAGGAAAGCTTGGCATCAATGAACATAACAACATGCTTTTAAATTATAAAACAGAACAAAAGGCAAATTTATCTAAATGATGATAATGATATAGGGTCTGAAAACAAATTCAGAGTTTATAAATATTAGTATATTAATATAAACTCTTAAAAATACTATTAAGAAAAGAAAGCCATTAAGTATATAGATAGAGATATTAGTAATGTTTTTTCTAAATATAGTAAATATGAACTCTAAATATAAGAAATAAATTAACATGTAAAAGGTCCACGAATGATGCACAATAATTAGCCTTTTATTATTGAGTTTATCTTGTAGGATACGTAATGTAACTGTAAATTTAAAAGTCCAAGACAGTTTATTATGTACTATGTAACATAACATTCAAATTATATTTAGTTGTCATTTGGTTTAACAATGGATGAACCAACGATAATCAAGGTATGCTTTTGTTGGTTCAAGTACCAATATCGCTTTTAAAACACAGCTAAAAATAGACCCAACTTAATTTTTCAAATCAAAATACTAACCAAAAGGTCCCAAGGAGAGCAAACAGCTACAGCTCCAGCTACAGGAATATTCTCCCCTTCCTCACCAAGATATTTTATCGGCAAACAATCTTCCAAATCAAACAATGCAGTGAAGAAACTAAGTTCATTACATGTGCAATTAAGATAAACCAAACAAATATTAGGAATAACAAGAGGGAAGCACTGTGACATAATATCTCAACCTTGGATCCACCAACCTTGCTATCCCAAAGTCACTAATCTTAGTGTTGAAATCTGTGTCCAACAAAACATTACCTGACTTTATATCCCTATGAACAACACACTTTTCCGCCTCTTCATGAAGATAACGAAGTGCTCTAGCCACACCTAATGCTATCTTGTATCTCACATCCCATGTCAAGGCTTCCATTACTCATGTACTCAAAAACCAGTAACAGCTCCCCTTTCTCCTAGCACCACCCCATGAATTACACCAGGTTTCTATGTATAAGACGACTTATAATCTTAACCTCATTTCTGAATATTCTCTCAGAATCTTCAACATCAGAAAATATCCTTTTCACAGCAACCACGCGCCCTAAATCACTCAGAAACCCTTTGTAAACTTCTCCGGAGCCTCCTTCTCCCAACCTTTTATCATCTGCAAACCCGTTTGTGGCTGCAACTATTTCCTCATAACCAAACCTTCTAGGCATAGCTTCTCTATGGAAACCAAAACCATCCTCCGCTCTTCCCTTTTTGATGGTTAACCAAGAAGTACTAATAACCATGAGCACAACAACAACAGAACAAATCACTGTAACAATTACTACTTTCATGTTACCCTTGCATTTGGTTGCGATGCCATTTTCTTTGTTTATTATCTCTCCGTTCGTGGAGTTTAGATCCATACTTGAATTGAATTCCCAGGAATGGATAACATTTTCCTCTTGGAACGACCCAGTTGCACCCGAAAACCCAACATTGACCCACTCCGGTAAAATTGCCCCCAGGTCAATCTTGTACGAAAGAGTAGAAGCAGAACTAGTTCCATCAAAGAACCACGAGACAGCAAGGAGTTTGGAAGAAGAAAAAAATACTGGGAGAGCATGGATTCCATCTTTCAAAAGCTAAACAAGACACAAATATGCCAAGAATATACTGGTACGATCTTATTCAAAGACTCCATTTTATTTATCTCTTTTGAAAGGGAAAGAGAAGAACATTCGTACCTTTGGGTTGCAGATTTGCTTCTCTTTCCAACGAGAAGTGTTCTCAAAACCTTCGACGATGCTGGTAGAGCCGTCAACAGTTCGGCGACGGCAGAGTGCGGCAAAGCTTTCTACATGATCCTTCGACGACGACAAGTCTTCGACGACGGCGAGTCTTCGACTACGGCGAACCTTCGACGGGAACCTTCAACGCGACAGCCTTCAACGACGGCGAACGAGGCAGCCTTCAACGATGGCAAACGAGGCAGCCTTCAGCAACGGCGAACGAGACGAACGGATACGATGGAGAAAGGAATCGGAAAACCTAACTGTGTGTGAAAAATGAATTGGGAAAAGTGAACCATGATTAATAGTTAACTGTAGTTTAAAAGGATGTAGTTCATTGGGTGTATTTTATTGAAAGGTACCTTTGTAGGTGCCCCTCTTTACTTAGATTTTACTAGATGATATGAAAATTTAGCATTTCCATATTATCGTAGTAAAAGATAAGTAAAGATAGGAACACTAATTTTGTTCGGATTTCAGAGAAAAAGAAAGAGACAAAATAAAGACTGATCCAAGAAGATATGATAATAAAAAGTCAATGAAAAGTACCAAAATGCAACAAAGAGAGTGTGACCATTGCATAGCAGAAGGTCGACAATCGCAGAAAAACTAAAGGTGCCAGATAAAGCTGGACTTAAAAAGCTAGACCAAATTGTGCTTGAGAGAAATGAGGTGTACAAACCTCGTGGAGGGTGTAACGACCCTACGAATGAATGATGTGAGGTGTACTAACCTTGTGGAGGGTGTACCAACCCTATGGATGAATGATGTGAGGTGTACTAACCTCGTGGAGGGTGTACCAACCCTATGGATGAATGATGTGAGGTGTACTAACCTCGTGGAGGGTGTACCAACCCTATAGATGAATGATGAGATTGATGGGTTCGACCATTGTCTTACAGAGGGCCGAAACAAACTTGAACTTAGAGTGCCAGGTGAGTTGGGCTTAATGGGCCAGTATAGAAACTGGGCTTTGGAGCCAGGCGAGCTGGGCTTAGTGGGCCAGTATGGAAACTGGGCTTTGGAGTTTGAAATTCTTGAAATTTGCAATTTTCTGAAAATGTTTTATTTGAGTTTTTTTTTCTTTTTTATTTATTTAATTTTTGATTTTTTTTATTTCTTTTATTTTTTGAAAAAGGATTCAATAATCATTCATATGAATGAAGAGGGTTTCGAAATTTGTTTTTGAATTAATGCACATACGAAAAACATTTGTTTTATCTTTTTTTTTTGCTTGGATGATTGAAATGAACAAGAGAAAAAAAAATTGAATATTGGGTTCGATCATTGCCTTGTAGAGGACCTAAACACCAATGGCAGAAATTTAAAATTGGGCACGACCATTGCCTAGTAGAGGGCCGAGACACCAATGACAAAAAATTAAAATTGATTGGTTTTTGATTTTGTATTTTGAAAATTTTTGCGATTTTCTTTTTTTTTTATTTTTTTTTTATTTTTTATTTTTTATTTTTTTTATATTTTTATTTTATTTTTATTTTTATTTTTTTCATTTTTATTTTTATTTTTTTTTCCTTTTTACCGACACTATTGAAGCCTCTGGTATACATGACCGAAACTGTAGCCACAGTGAATTTTTTTGGCTATATAAGGAGGAACGAACTGCGTTGAGCGACACTTTGAGGTGCCGAGATTTTTGAGCGTGTGAGAGAGTGTGAGAGCTTCTGAGCGAGTGAGATTTGAGCGAGAGTGCGTCTGCAAACCCTCTGTCAAGCGAGATTCTGCTTCTGCTTCCGCGTTTGTAAGTTTCTCTCTTTCTCTCAACCCTTGTTCTCTTTTGTTCGTGCTTTCCTTTTACGCTTCTTTATATTCTTTATTTCTCTTTCTCTTTTTTTTCTTTTTCGTTATGTATATGTACATATGAACACATTGTCTTGAAATATGGGGTATATAGGCTAGAAAGTCGTTGTTAATCTCCCTTCGTTTGAAGGTATGGCAGAGACATTCGGGTAGAACAACGCCACGTACCCTAGTTAAAACAAACCAAAACAAAAAATATAGACTCTTTGAACTTAGATCTATTTAGGATCCGTTGCGAGGACCGTGAAACGTATCTATTTATGGACATTGAGACTTCAAAGACTGGACAATGGAAATTAAACTAAAAAGAGAAGAAACAAAATAAAAGACTTGTCTTGAACATAATAAATCTTTTTACTTTTACTCTCTTTTTTCTTTTTCTTTTTTTTTTCTCTTTTTTTCTTTTAGAAGAAATATGGACACGGGTTACAAACGATGGCGGTCCACCCCGGAGCAAGTTCAAATCTTGTTGAATATTTTTAACCATGGGATCATTAATCCCAATCGAGATCAAATTCGGGAGATTGCAGAACGACTCCGGGAGTATGGAGAAATCGGAGAATACAGCGTTTATTGTTGGTTTCAAAACCATGGAAACTGATTAAAGCATCGACGCTTGCCGCAAGACATCTCCGGTACATCTGAACCTTCACACTCCCTCCTACCGTCGTTTATGTATGGTAAGCATTTTTATTTATATATATATATACATGCTTTTTTTCTTTTTTTCTTTTCTTTTTTTTTTCTTTGTTTTTTTTTAAAAAAATTCTTTGTTCATCTGACTAATATTATTTTGCACATCCGGAGATCCTTTATGGGTAATTCCACAGACTCCACGGCTCCTGGATCTCTTTCCCATCCCCACAATTCCTGAAGAAGAAAAAAAAGTCAGTTATTTCATGTCGTTCCCCATCAATGCTCCTTCCACGGAGCTCTCTCTGAGATTACCGTCTCCTTAAGGGGACTTTATTTTTATCATTTTTTTTTTCTTTTTGGACTGTACCCTTAACGGCCACTTGTGGTCGACACCTAAACTCCTTATTTTTTTTGTTTTTTTTTTATTTTATCTTTGGATTGTACTCTTAACGGCCACTTGTGGCCGACACTTGAACATTTTATTTTTTTTTTGTTTTATTTTTATTGTTGGACTGTACCACTAACGGTCGCTTGTGACTGACACTTGAACATCTTATTTTTTTTGTTTTATTTTTATTGTTGGACTGTACCACTAACGGCCGCTTGTGGTCGACATTGAGCATCTTTTTTTTTATGTATTGTGATTATTTTGTTTCCTTTTATTTATGTACTGTAATCTTTACTTGCTTTTTTTTATTTTTTATTTTTTTTATATGCCTAACTTTGTTTGTAATTTCATATTTGCATCGGTAATAAACAAATTACAGTTTAGTTATTCTTATATCTCTTTTTTTTGTTGTTGAAATTTTCGTTAATGCTTTTATTATTATTTTTTAATTTTTTTTTTTGCTGCAACGAATTCCAATTTTTTGTTGCTATATCTGTAATTCAAATTAAGAATGAAATAATGACCAAGCTAAAATAATGCTTTTATTATTTTTGTGTTTTTTTGTTTTGTATTTTTTTTTTTTGGTATTTTGATATAATATTTAGATTTTTACGTAATGAATACTAGGCTGATGCGTACGATCGCACGAGTACTCATACGACTTTTTGTATTATTATTAAAAAAATTTAGAGTTTTATGTATTTTTTATTTGTTTTTTTTTATTTTAAGAAAGAGAGATGAGTTGAAAGGTCTATGAAACAAAAATGTAAAAAAAAAACATAAAATAAAATAAATGTAGTAGAAAAATAAAATAAAATTATAAACTAAAAAATATATCAAAATGCATAATGGAATGAGAAGAATATATGTACCTTGTTGAAGGTTTGAATGATGGAAGAAAACTTTAATTGCAACAAGTTGTGAGAAGAGGTAGATGGAAGGTGAAGAAGATGAACTTGGAGTAGAAATGTGATGAGATTTAATGGTAAAGTGTGGGAGAAAAATGAAGTAGAGTTTTGGGATGGAATGAAGAGATTTGGTGTGAGAGAAGAAAAATGAATATTATGAAAGTGTGTGTGTGTAAGTGTGTAGGTGTGTGTGTGAATGAAGTGAAGAGAATGGGGGTATTTATAGAGTTAAGGATGAAGAAGTGTTAAATAAAATATAATTTTTTAAAAAAAGTGAGTGGAAAAATAGAAAAAGTTAATGTTGAAAATAAGTAAAAGAAATAATATTAAAAGTGAGTGGAGAAATTAGGTGAAATAAAATATAGTAAATAGTGAAAGTTAATGTGAAAAATAAGTGAAAGAAATAATATAAAAAGTGGGTGGAGAAATTGGGTAAAATAAAATATAATAAAAAAGGTGAATAGAAAAAATTAATGTGGAAAATAAGTGAAAGAAATAATATAAAAAGTTGGTGGAGAAAGTGGATGAAATAAAATATAGTAAATAATAAAAGTTAATGTGAAAATTAAGTTAAAGAAATAATATAAAAAGTTGGTGGAGAAATTATGTGAAATAAAATATAGTAAAAAGATGAATAGAAAAAGTTAATGTGAAAAATAAGTGAAAGAAATAATATAAAAAGTGGGTGAAGAAAGTAGATGAAATAAAATATAGTAAATAGTAAAAGTTAATGTGGAAATTAAGTGAAAGAAATAATATAAAAAGTTGGTGAAAAAAGTAGATGAAATAAAATATAGTAAATAGTAAAAGTTAATGTGAAAAATAAGTTAAAGAAATAATATAAAAAGTTGGTGGGAAAATTAGGTGAAATAAAATATAATAAAAAAAGGTAAGTGGAAAAATTAGAAAAATTAGGAAGAAAAAAAAATTAAATAAAAAATAAATATATAAAAAATGTAATAGTAAATGAAAAAGGTAGGTGATGTGGAAGATAATGTGGAAGGTGATGTGGAGAGTGGGGTGTGAAAAGAAAAATATGGTGGTGAGAAAGAAAAAAATGTGAGATTATTTTGGGCCATTGGGCCAAGAATTAAAAAGTTAATTTGGGGATGCAAATAGTAAAACGAAATAGTATTTTTTATTATTTTTATTTTTTTTATTTTTGTGATGAATTTTATTTACCCTGACAAAATTGAGTGTTGACACTAGGCTTAAATGATATGTAAGAAAGAAGGATCATTCATAAAGATATATTTAGATGAAGTTGAAACAATATTAAGTAGATATGGAAGAAATTACAAAGATGATCTAGATGAGCTAAATAAATCAAATTTAAAAATTTTCTATAAGTTAAAAAATCATTGCATACAAAAGGGTGTGTTGAACTAAATTTATATCTAATTTTTTTTAAGTAATTGAGGCCTATAAAAATATTAAATAGAAGTATATAGAAAACTACAATAAATACTTAAAATTAGGTGTATATAGTCTAAAAATGAGAAACTTATTATTGAAAATCAATTTTTCTTTCATTCATCATGTATACCACCTCATTCATGGAGTGTTAAGCTTCTTTGATTGATTTCACTATAATTTCGTAATGGACAATGAGGTTAGAATAAAATAATTTCTTTGTTCTTTTGATTATTGCTGTAATTGTTTTTTATCTGTCTTTTGTCTATAAGTCAAGTAAAAAGTAATGATTTTTACATCTAATCAATGTGTGTTTTAATTTATATGCATGTCAATCATAAGTCTAATAACTTTTAATTTTAATTAAGAATATACTTTAATTAAAGTTAAGAGTTTTTATGTGATTGAATGAGTTTTTGCCAATAATTTAGAATAAATTTTAGTTAAAGTTAAAACCTTTAACAAGAGTTGATTAAGAATAAACTTTGGTTAATTAACTTTTTATTTAAAAGGGAGACAAAAGAATAGAATGATTAAGAATAGTATAATTTAATTAAAAATGTACTTTAATTAAATTTACTATAAATTATCTAAAAAGTTCTTACTTTTAATTGAGAATCTACTTTGATTAATAACGAAACATCAACAAATTAATTAAAAATTAATTTGAAATCAAAACAATAATAATCTATATATAAGTTATAATGTAAAGGAAATGGAATAAATTTGTTTTACTATAAGTTGTTTTAAAGTATTTTATTAATTTGTTGTTTCATACGAAATTTGTGTTTATATTTTTACACATCATTTTTTATTATTAATTTTAATTCTATTAGATTAGATTTTTATTTTTATCTTTTAACATTTGTATTATGTTTTATTAACCTTTTATGAAAAATGATTCCATATTCATTGAAAATATTGAAAATTTGTTTTAACGAGTATTAACTTTACCCGGTCTAAATAGTTAAATAATGTTAATTTGATAGTATCAACCATAACTTATCACTTACAAACACCAAAAGCTAAAAAACAAAAAACAAAAATAATTTTATTTTAAATTTTTATTTTTATACTTTTAATATTTTTTATTATTTTCTAGAAAAATGTGTATATATGAAAAGTGGGATGTCAAGTAGTAAAAGAAATGGTGATAAGATTAGTGAAATAGGTGTTACAACAAAGGACTAAAAATAAAAAGTGGTGGTGTAAATATGAAATGATGTGTGTAAAGAGACAAAACAGTCCAACCCAAAAATGAAAAAAAATGAAAAAAAGTAGATGTGCAAGTTAGTAAAGTGATGGGTTCAAATAGAAAATAAGCAGTTGAACCCAATAATTAAAGTGGTGGTGTGCACGGTAGGTAAAAACAGGGTGTACAAAATAAAATTAAAACAGACCCCAAAAGAAATAAAAGCAACCAGGTGGGATGGGGTTAGTAAACATAGGGTGCATGAAGTAACAACCTAGAAATTAAACAAAATAAGCACGAGGGTGTTGAGAAGTAAAACAGGTTCATCTCCTTCTTCATGAGTTCATGCAAGGGGGAAGCACCGAAGTAGTAGGTGGTGTGTTTCCTTGTAATTAGCGAGGCCTCTGAGAACTTGGGATTTATATTTTTGGTTATGCCAACCATTAAACATAGCTTAGTTCTCTCTACGTCTAAGCTTGAGTTTGATAATCATTTATATTTTCTCTATATTTGCTTTCTAAGCAGTCTCATATCTCCTTGGCTGATTTTACCACCTAAATTTCATTAAATTTTGCTTTTGGTAAATCATATGTTAGGAATACACTAGCTTTGTCATTGAGTTCTTTATGGTTTAACTCAACTTGTGTCCAGTCTTTTCGATTCACGATTCAAAATAATAAAAACCAATTCACGATTCGATAATCATGTTCTCTATATATAGCATGTTTGTTCCAATCATCATGTGCCTCTCTTCATTCCAATCACCCGATTTCATTTTTTGTGTCGTTTCATTTTGCTTTTTATTCACTTTGTTTTGTTTACTACTAGCTTCATTTGGCTTACTAGTCTTTTCAATTCATCCCCACACATTCTACATGCTTTCTAGAATCATGCACAACGGAGTTGACTCACAAATGACACTATTCAACATTGATGCATTCAATTCATACTCAGATTCGTGCTAAAAAAACGATACATCCAATAAAATGTATCGCGGAGAGGCTTTCGAATCGATTTGAATGAGAAATTCTAACTACTATGCATGCATGTGCATACTCTATCTTATCCTCAAGTATTAATCTTGGTCATGAAAACTCTAAAACGATGCCAAGGCCCATTTAGCCTAACTCTTAATTTATCATGTGCAGGCTCATGAATCTCTTTATTAAATATCAAAATTACAATATACAATTGAGACTTTGGGTTTTAAATAATGACCTTGTAAGAAATATCTCTATCACACACGTAGTTTTAAACTTGATGCATAGGGATGCATGTCTACTCTATCTCGCCACACTTGGTCATGAAAATTCTGAAACATGCCAAGGACCAAGGACCAATTAGCCAAAACTCTCATGTTATGAAGTGGAAATTCATGATGAATGTCTTTACTATATCTGTGTCAGATTCTACTTGCAAAACCAACCAAGAAATCAGCAAGTATAAAAATATCTGATGTTTGGTTAGATGCAGTGCAATTAAAGAGTTATAATATTAATATCAGAAAAAGATATCTAAATTCTAAAATGCCCGCCTACTTTGAAATGTCAGATGAAATTCAGATGAACAATAAATTTTAATGTTCCGGGGCTGCTTATAATTCACAAAGTATTTAATGTGAAATAAATCTAACATTGCCACGTATATAAACATCTTTTCATTTTCTCCTTAGCCAAAGGCACAAACTTCATATTTCCAAAATATATCGCTACCGAACCTTACCAATAGAATACTTATATAAAAAGAAAATGAAATGTAATTGATGAGCCCCATCCCAGAAAAAGCATAAATAAAAATACTTACTTCACAACAAAAGTCTTCAGAGCATGACCACAGATCTTATGAGCTAAATGAAAAAGAAACATCAATATCGTGAGTTGTCAAACACCCATGGCTCATGTGCAAACAACTCCCGGCCATTCATTTGCACTGTTCCTGCTGCAATATCTTCTGCACGTTTCCTGGATACTTCAGCCAAGCTGGCTGATACAGCAGCATCCTGAAACAATACACACACAATCAATTTTGAGACTACAACAAATTATATTGGTAATTCTCTACATTAGAATAAAGTCTCTCACAAAACTAGCTTGAAAGAACTTCCAATCTATTTTATTAAGACCTTCAGCAGGGCATTTCAATATATTGCTTGAACATTATCCCAGGTGATAAAGGACTAGACCTTCGACTAATCAAATTGAAGAAATATTTGCACTTGACCTCAACAAACTTGTACATTTTCCCGCTCTCATGATAAAAAGTCATAGAAAAAAAAAAATACCCAATCCCAATCTGTAGATTCAGAGAAGCATATGTTGGAAAAGGTCAAGGGATGCCCAGGCTCACCAAAAAGAATTTCAATACACTCATATTCTTGGTGTTGAGTCTAAAGAAAAGAAGGTTCACTAGAGAGGCACAATACCAATGAGACCTGAATCCAATTATATAAGAGATTGACACCACTTTCTATCCAAAATTTTAAGACAATGCAGTTATCTTAGGTGGAGTACATCAATCATGTTTGGCAAAGATTCAACAAGGGCAATGCCAAACCAATTAGCACACCTTTGGCTAGTCATTTTAGCTGTTCAACGAACCAATCCCCTGAGACGGAGGAAGAAAAAGAATCAATGGCTAAGATTCCGTATGCTCTGGCCATTGGAAGTTTGATGTACGTGATAGTATGTACAACGTCAGACATTAGTCATTCAGTGGGAGTGGGAGTTGTAAGTAGATTTATGTCAAATCCAGGAAAAACTCATTGAAAAGCTATGAAATGGATGTTAATATATCTACGAAGCATAACGAGAAGTGTTTGTGCTTTAGTAAAGGTGAATTAAAGGTACAGGACTACGTAGATGCAGACTTTGCACGAGAAATTGATCAAAAGGGTATCGGTTACATATTTACGGTTGGAACTATTGTTATGGAGACCTATGTATGTGTTTATCCTCCCTATCATTGTTATCAGAACGCAAATCCACGAGAGCTTGACCGACAATATCAATATCTTATCTTATCATTATGGAGACGAGTGTGCTGACCCTCCGTACACTTGGTTCCTTCGTCTTTCTATTTTCTTCTCAGGCACTTTTTCAAATGCGACCATTTAGTTTAAAAACACTATGTGCAACCTTCTACATTTCTACTCTTAAGGGATACAGGAACTACACTACTAAAATAATCACATGTAATCAAGGAATCCATCAGGAACACAACATGGTCAATCACATCTAATCAAGGAATCCACTACAGGATTAAATTATTGGATAGAAATTATAAAATACCCTAATTTCGAATTCCCTCGTGAAGTTAAAATAATTTCAAAATAAAATAACGGACCCAATAAAGAGAGAAAGAAAGCAAAACCCTAATTACGGAATTGGGAAAAGTGAGAGATGAAGAGACCTTTTGGCGTTTCCATGAAAGGAACTGTTCCTGTGTGAGAGTAGTCTTTGGCCTCTCTTGTGTGAATTTTTCCTGCGACTCAGTTTCAGCTCCCATCGTTGTTTTGCTGTTAAGACCTTCAGATTCTTTTCAGAAAACTACGACAAGGTGCATCCCTTGACTAGTTCCTACAATTATAATAATTATATTACAAAATTACAATTTTCTTCTTCAAACTTTCATTTACTATTTCGGGTTTTAATATTAAAAAACTCATATTTTTAATTTATTTTTCTTTCATTTTGTTGCATTCAATCGATAAATCTAACATATTCACTTTTTTAGAAAATATATTCACTTAAAATGTTTTTAAAATTTAATTTAATTAATTAAACTGAAAAATAAATATTTTTTTGAAACTTAATCTAAATTGTTAACATTTTAATAAACGAATACTGTGATTTAACTTAAAACATGGTATAAAAATATGTTTGACTTAATGTTTAGGGATATAAATTACGGTTATGATGACAATAGATCTGTAGGGATAATGTGCTATTAGTCTCCTTTAAAAACATTTTTATATATTTGCTCCTAACGTTCTCTGCTCCATAGATATTTATATATTTTAATTTTTAAAAAATAAATCTTTAAAATTTAAACTTAGATAATGGAATTATTTTTTAGTATAATTAAAATTAAATTATTCAATAAAATATTAATGTAAATAAAATTACTCTTTTTAAAGTAAATTCAAATAAGATGTGTTAAAATATAAATTTAAAAACAATTAATGACTTTTACAAAATTATATATATATATATATATATATATATTATGAAGTCAAATTATAAACTATTTTTCCATATATTATATATTGTTCACTAATAATTTTATTTTGATTATTTGAATTTTAAAATAATATTCAAATAAATGTTTTTAATAATTATTACTATGTGACATGTATTCATGAGTCGAATATACGTTGTAATAACGTTACTTTATTGCAATAATAAAGTTTTGCAACGTTAACGTGGCAAAATTTCATTTTCTTTCAATGTTAAAATTTTTTAATTAAGTCATTTATAATTTATAATTTCTTTTTATGTTTTTATTCTTTCTAGTTCTATAAAGAGAGAGTTCTTCCTCCATTCCAAGACACATCAAAAATCAATTTTTCTCATTCTCTTCTCTTCTTGCATCCTCTTTTTCCTCTTCTAAAACTATATTTTGGGTTAAGCGGATAAATCGTTAAGGACAGTGACTCTACACGTCTAAGGAAATTTTGTTCGTGATTCTGTCAGCTTTTTACAACAATCTTAAGGACTTAAAGTTGACCTCAACAACATGCCTTCAGAGAGCCAAACCATTTTTTTCGGTACCCAGACGGTCTTTGCAAAATCACTTCCGAACGTGTCAAAAATTGAGGTTTTCTCTAGACAGAACTTTCGGCGCTGACAAGAACGCGTTTCCACCCTTTTAGACATGTATGGAGTTGTTGTTGCTCCAAAAAGGTATGTACACAAACCTGATCACAAAAAGAAAAATAATTTTCTTAAATCCCATCCCAATGAATCTAATCCCACCTGACATAGAGTGAGAAACGACAATCCTCCTAGGGTAAATATAGCCAAAGGAGATGACATTATTGCTGCGATCGTTTCTCAAGTAAATCTGATGACCAATGTGAGCAAATGGGTGGTAGACTCTGGTGCTACCAAACATATCTGTGCAAACAGAAGTGTCTTTACCTCTTACACTAGTGTAGGGGATGGAGAAGAACACGTCTACCTCAGTGATTCCAGCACCACTCTTGTTCTGGGAAAAGGAAAGGTTCTTCTCAAACTCACATCTGGAAAGACTCTGGCCTTGAGTGATGTGCTACATGTGCCATCAATCAGAGTTAATTTAATCTCTGTAGCACTATTAGGAAAGGTGGGGTAAAGTGTCATTTTAGTCTGACAAGATCATTATGACAAAAAATAATGTTTTTGTGGGGAAGAGATATTGTGATCAAGGTCTTTTTGTACTTAACATTTTTGAAATTTGAATGAATCTAGTTCTTCTGCTTATATTGTTGACTCGTATGATATATGGCATGCTAGATTAAGACATGTGAATTCATCGTATGTTTTGAAATTACAACGACTAGGATTAATTAATATGCATGATAAACAGAGTAGTAAATGTGATATATGTGTATAATCTAAAATAACAAAGAAAACATGTTTTTCTGTAGAACATCAAATTGAACTGTTAGGGTTAATTTATACTGATCTAGCTTATATGAAACAAAATATGTCTAGATGAGGTAAAAAAATTTTTTTTAATAGTGATCCAACAAGCTTTGTAGAAGCTAGTAGTGCTCCTGATGCAAAACAATGGGATAAGGCCATTAGGACTGAAATTGATTCAATTCAGAAAAACAATACTTGGACTTTAGCAGATTTGCCTAAAGGAGCAAAACCCATTGGTTGTAAGTGGATCTTTAAGAAGAAATATCATCCTAATGGATCCATAGAGAAATATAAGGCGATATTAGTAGCAAAAGGATTTACTCAAAAACCCAACATAGATTACTTTGGTACTTTTGCTCCTGTGACTAGGATTTCCTCTATCCGAGTGTTATTAGCTTTAGCAGCTATCCATAAACTAGTGATACATGAGATGGATGTTAAAACAGCCTTTTTGAATGGTGATTTAGAGGAAGAAACTTATATGACTCAACTTGAAGGGTGTGTTGTACCTGGTCAAGAGGATAAAGTATGCAAACTCTTAAAATCCTTGTATAGGTTGAAACAAGCACCAAAACAATGGCATGAAAAACTTGATAATGTTTTGTTTTGTGATGGTTTTTCACCTAATTATGCTAATAAATGTGTGTACTCTAAATCTGAAAATGGTGATAGTGTCATTATATGTTTGTATGTGGATGACATGTTAATATTTGGTACGTGCAATGAGATTGTTGCTAGAACTAAATTGTTTCTAGGATCAAAATTTGAAATAAAAGACATGGGTGAAGCCAATAAGATTTTAGGTATTAGAATCATAAGGAAGGGAGATAGTATATTACTATCTCAAGAACAATACATTGAGAAACTTCTTAAGAAGTTTGGGTTTTATGACATAAAACTAGTGAGTACCCCTTATGATGCTAATTCTAAATTAATGAAAAATAGAGGATAATCATTATCTCAGCCTCAGTATGCGCAGATAATTGGGAGCTTACTACACTTAATGAGTTTTTCTAGACCTGATATTGCTTATGCATTAAGTAGACTGAGTAGGTACACTCAATGTCCAAATCAGGAACATTGGGATGCACTTGCTAGGCTTATGAGATACTTAAGAGGTTCAGTGGATTATGCCATTGAATATAATGGATTTCCCACTGTACTAGGCAAACAATTATTGCAAGATCAACAATGGAATCTGAGTTTGTTGCTCTCGAGATGGCTGGTAATAAGGCTGAGTGGTTGAAAAACTTCTTAGCGAACATTCCACTAGGAATGAAACCAACCCCATCGGTATCAATTCACTGTGATTGCCAATCGGCAATAGCTATAACTAAAAACAAGAATTACAATGGAAAGAATAGACATATACAATTGAGACACAATTTGGTGAAACAGATGCTAAAGAGTGAAACTATTTCCATTGATTATGTGAAGTCATAACGGAATCTAGCAGATCCTCTGACAAAACCCCTGGGAAGACAAATGATATTAGAAACATCGAGGGGAATGAGACTTAAGCCACTTGCAAACAAACAAGTGATGGTAAGCCAACCTTTGTGATTGGAGATCCCATGAATAAGGTTCATATGGGTAAAAACAAGTCACTTGTTAGTTCTGATAGCACTAAATTGATTTTAATCAATTATGTCCCTTCCTATGGTATGTGCGAAAGTGCTAAAGACTGCATTATTGAGAGGCTAAACTTTGTCATTAAAATTCTATGCGGTGAAAGAATTTTAGTTTAAACAAAGCTTTTAATGATTTTCATATCCCTTATGGGTGGTGTATGATTTGCAGCATACATTTGATGAAATCACCTATATGAGTGTCGAGCAAGGCCGCTTGCATGAGATCGTGGCATGATCTCTAGAGCACTCATGAATACCGGGCACGCGCATGGCCTAGTAAGCGCAACAAAGCGATAACAGCAAGGATTGTGGGGGTGTATTGTGATTGATAAACCTCTAACACACGTCAAGTGTCTTTGGTTCATATAGCTTGTCATACCAACTACATTGTGTGTTAAGTATCTCAATCTAAGACTGGTTCATATAGCTTGCTATACCAGCTTTGATGCATTACATCCTATGAGACCCAGAATAAAAGTTTCTTATCTCTCTTTTAATGTTTGAACTATTTGAGTCAAAGATTTTTTTTTTTAACTTTATTTTGCAATAAGTGGGGGTTGTTGTAATAACGTTACTTTATTGCAATAATAAAGTTTTGCAACGTTGAGAGTAACGTCCTTTTGTGGCAACGTTCATTTTCTTTCAACGTTAAAGTTTTTTAATTAAATCATTTACAATTTATAATTTCTTTTTATGTTCTTGATTCTTTCTAGCTCTATAAAGAGAGAGCTCTTCCTCCATTTCAAGACACACCAAAATTCAATCTTTCTCATTCTCTTCTCTTCTTGCATCCTTTTTTTTCCTTTTCTAAAACTATATTCTGGGTTATTCTTATATTCTGTTTAGAGTTCCTTGCTAGTTTTGAGATTCTCAGAAATATTCTGAGAAGTTCCTATTGTATCCTGGGGGACTTGCGCAACACACCGCGGATAAGTCCTTAAGGACAATGACTCTACACGCCTCAGAAAATTTTGTTCGTGATTCTGTCAGCTTTTTACAACAATATCATGATACCCATACCCATCCATTAAAAAATAGATATTTAAATATTAGAAATGACAATGCGAGACGCGATAAGCTGATTGGATTGCAAGCTTGTAAAAAAATGTGTTAGACAATTTACATGGACGAATAGTTCATCCAAAATTAGCTCTTTTGTTGGCATTCAGTTCATCCAAAAGTAGTTGTTTCATTTAGGTTTTTTTTCTTCTTTCAGTTCAAAGTAGAGCTGTCAAAACGGGTAACCCGGCTCGACCCGGCCCGACCCACCACGGATTGGTCACTTAGTGAGCCAACCCAACCCGACTCATTTATTAGCGAGCCAGAAAAAATTTGAACCTGGCTCGACCCACCACGGGTTGGTGGGTAAACGGGTTGGCTCACTAGCCCATTTAATTACAATTTTTTTTAAATAAAAAAATTACAAACTTTCTATATTCAAATTTAAATAAATTTCATTCCCAAAAAATGATGTTAAACTAAAGACAATTCAAAATAATAATAAAAAGTACAATTTAGTATACACAGTGACTGAAGAGAGTACTTTATTTTTTAGGGTTTCATAAATAAAATAATAAATTATAAAAAAAAATAGGTAGGTGGGTTGGCGGGCCAACCCGGTCCGCCACGGGTTCAACCCGCATGTGCCGGGTTTAAATGAGGCGGGTTGAAATCTGACCCACATAAAAAAAATTCAATTTTTTCAAACCCAACCCGACCCGAACCCGTGGTGAGCCGGGTTGGCTAGTGATAACGGTTGAAAAACCGTTATTTTTATGCTTAATATTGATATTAAATGCACCCTTGTTGACTTAGAAACTTCCTTGGAATCATGATTTTGTTTTAGTTTTATGAATAAGAGAGCTGAGGATATGTTTTATGATTTTATTAATAAAGTCCCTTGATTTTGTAGGTTTTTGGAATGATTTGAAAAAAGGGTTGAAGTATCAAGGGTTGCAGTGCAGAAAAGTTAAATAGAATGCAGAAAAGTCAACTAGTCAACCAGAGAAGTCAACCAGTCAACCAGAAAGTCAACCAATCAACCCGAAAAGTCAACTAGTTGACCAGAATGTTGACCAGAGCGATGAGCAGCAATTTTTGGGCGCTGAGCGCCAGTTGCAAACCGCTGAGCGTCGTTTTTTAGCGCTGAGCGCTAGGGACGCGGGCCTGGACCTATTTTCTGTGATTTT
This sequence comes from Vigna reflexopilosa, assembly GCA_027742785.1. NCBI lineage: Eukaryota > Viridiplantae > Streptophyta > Magnoliopsida > Fabales > Fabaceae > Vigna > Vigna reflexopilosa. The sequence goes on from CM050921.1 coordinate 18,964,276, forward strand.
TATGATCTGTTTGGGCTTGGACTTGTTTTCTGTTATTTTTATGTCTGTGCGCCAGTTGCAAACCGCTGAGCGTCGTTTTTTAGCGTTGGGCGCTAGGGACGCGGGCCTGGACCTATTTTCTGTGATTTTTATGATCTGTTTGGGCTTGGACTTGTTTTCTGTTATTTTTATGTCCTATTTAAAGACTTTGAGACCCTAGGGTTTGTATTCTTTTGGCAGAAGAAGACGTCCAGAGCTGTTCTACACTCCTTGGAGAAGATTTCTTGGATGCTTAGGCTCCATTTTATCATATCTAGGGTTTGCTTTTCCATTCTTCCATTGTATTTCATCTAGTTTCACCATGTCAATGGTGAACTAAACCCTTTGTTGTTGGGGAACAATGTAATCTTTTGAAACTCTCTTATATTCAAATTCTTGTTTTATTCACATGCTTGCATATGCTGTTATTATCAATTGTTGTGTTCTTTATCTATGCTCTATGCTATTATGATTTAACTCATTTGATAAATAGATGTTTGCCTTTGTCGATACGGGGACGTACGGGGAAGTCTTGAACTGATAAGGAATTCCTTGATCAACAAATACCACCTAGGGATAGGGGGGGTAGGACGATCAATTGTATTTTGCTTCTGTGGTACTTGCACTTCTAGTTATTAGGGGAGACTAGGGATAGTAAGTCAGCAATTAGTAGTAGGCTCTTCTCGCCGAGGGATCAGGTTTAGGGTAGACTAAGAAAGTTTGCATAACAATTAGATAATAAAGCGAATTTAATAAGAAGAGTAGATATAAGAGAGTGGATAAGATGAAATTGTAAACCCCAACAACTCCATTCATCCATACCTTTTTCTTGCCAATTGAATCACTTACATTTGCATGTTTACTTTTAGTTCTTTGCATTCAATCACAAGTTAATTTTCTTTCAAGTCTTATAAGATTAATTTACACGAAAGATAAGGCCTAAGAGTCCTTTGGGAGAACGATATTGGGTTTTACCAATTATAGTACTTGATAACGATCTGGTACACTTGTCAGGGCCTTAACAGCTGGCGGGTTGTGACCCATTTTGACGGCTCTAGTTCAAAGCCATTTCTATTGTCAATAAGCTTATACTTCAAAACTATAAATTATATAAATATTACTTACTTTAAGAAATTGACTTATAGAAATTATTATTTCTATTATTTTAATTAAATATAAATAAAGTTATTAAAATCTTTTGTGGGTCAAGTTACAAACTCGCAAACCAAACATCATGTGGAGAGCACAAAAGAAATTAGTTTAGATTTCTTATACGGGGTAGACTAACCCAGTTTGATTCTGTAAACCAAAATAGGGTGAACCATCTTGCATTGTCATCTCTCTTAAACACTCGTAGTCATTACACATGGGTATTATATATATTTAGTATTCATAACAAATTTTAACAACAAATATTGGTAAGTAGAAATTATTTTATCATTCCTATGGAACTAAAATGAAGGAACATATAATTGTTTTTTTTATTTAAATGAGTAAGGTTAACTAATTTTTAATAAGATTAAGTATGTTTTAAGTCTCTAAACTTATATACAAAATTAGAATTCGAAATTGAATCAAACTTGATACATTTTGATCAACTTAAAAAATGAGTAAATATAATCCTGTTAACCTAACAAAGTTAATTATTTTTGATGTGTTAAATAATGTTTTGACTATTTTGACACATTTCAACTCTAATATCAATTTAAAACACTATTTAATATATTAAAAAAAGGTTAATTTTATTGTATTAAAATGATTATATTAATTTATTTTTAAAGTTTCGAGACTAAAATATATTAATGTTTAAGATAATAACTAATTTCATATAAATTTATGTATAAATTTAAGGAGTAGAAACATGCTGGAATCTTTTTAATAAAAGTCTTAGCGTAAGAGGTTTTTTTATTCTAAATCCTATCAACTTATTATTTTTAAGAGTTTTATTAACGAGTACGATAAAATTAAAACTTTTACAACTTTTTATTTATAACGTTCTGCAGCTTAAAATTAAGGTTTAAACCTTCTATTGGTTCTCATATTTGTGTGTAAATTTCAGTTTGATTTTTGTAAAAATGCACACATTTTATCCTGACCGTTAAGTTGTCTCAAACGACGTTAATTGATGTTGGGATGAATTTTTTATTTTAGGCTTAATCCCTCCCTTGGTCCTTATGTTTGTATGAAAATCTCAGTTCGGTCCTCAAGTTTTTCCTCAAGTCCTTATGAAATGCAAACATTTTACAACATTTTACCCCAACCGTTAAGTGTATTGAGACGGCGTTAACTTTGAACTGAGCTGTAATTTTTTTTTTATGTTTAAAAATCATTAAATCCACGTGTGGGTATGGTCTTTCTTTTTCCTTCCAATCACTGATCACTGATCACAGTTCACTCATTCCTCCACCCTCAAACCCCCCGACTCACACCTTTTCTCCCTCTCAAACTAAAAAATGTCGCCGTTGTCGACAGTTCAAAAATTATGACCCAATTGAGACAGTTCAAAACTTGAGGACCGAACTGAGATTTTCATACAAACATAAGGACCAAGGGAGGAATTAAGCCTAAAATAAAAAAATCATCCCAGCATCAATTAACGCCGTTTGAGACAACTTAACGGTCAGGGTAAAATGTGTGCATTTTTACAAAAATTATGACCCAATTGAGACAGTTGAAAACTTGAGGACCAAACTGAGATTTGCACACAAATATGAGGACCAATGGAGGGTTTAAACCTAAAATTAAATTATTTTGTTTTATTACGAGTTGATATTTTTTTTAGAATTCATTTTATTTCACATTAGCATGTTCTAATCGAAATATGTTTATAAAACTAAAAATTTTAATTTAAAGAACGAATAACTATCATGCCACATTGATGACGCTTCTTGGTTACGATAACATTACTTTATATGAACATGGATATTTTGTAATGTATGGTATGACAACCCAATGAAGTTCAACAAAGCCATTTTTCGATTGTAATAGTCTTTTCTGTCTTGCACACCAAATGTTTCAAAAAATTCCTCAATTAATTTCTTTTAAATCTTTTATTCTCTATATTTGTGTTTACTTCCCCTTTTCATAGCTTACATAATTTCCTGTGATTATTCAATTAAGGTATGATAGAGACTATAATTATTCATTATTCTGTTACTTGAACAAGTTGGTAATCTTATCAAAATCCCAACATGTAACTCAATTAGCAAAACGATTAGTCCCATAGCATATAAAAGTAGGATGAACTTTAATTACATCTATATCTTTATTTGAATTATATTTGAGTGGCCATTCAAAAGAAACATCAGTCCCTGTCCAAAATTGAGATGTTATAACAAGGTGGTTTAGAAACCCCATCCAGTATAGCATGGCATGATCCCTTTTTCGGTATAGATGTTCAGTTTGTGTTATACAAAATATATCACCCAAATTTATGTGCATAGATATCCAATTATGCACTAACATTTTAAACAAAAACCAAACCCTGTGCAATAGATGAAGTTCAGAATGGGTGCACAGACACATGATAAGAATCAAGCTCTTGCAATTTTGGCAGAAAGGCATGCATCTACGGCTTCTCCGACAGTAAGGAAAACCCATTCTTTTCCAATCTTGTCTACAAAGTGTGCCAGCTTAAGCTTGTGGATTACTAGCCACCTTGGGTTCACCATAGCTAACTTTAAAAACAACATAATACCAAGTGTTAGAACATAAAGGTTTGGCCAAACATGTGTGCAAAAATATTAACATCACAATGTAATACAATACCATGTTACATCAACACTTTTACTAAATATTGGATGAGTAAAATTATAGAATAAAAATGGTGAGATCAAGCTAGAATAAAATGGAGACACTAAATTCAAAGAATGTAATTAAATCCTTGTTGGCCTCACTTCTACTCCTCGGGAAAGCAACCTCTTGTGCAGTTCCTCAAGTGCTAGAATTCCAGAAGTATCAACATTCATCAGGTCTGTTAAACAGAATATCAAAGGGTCAATGGCATAATATCAAATTTCGTTGTGAATTTTCTGTCCCTGAAGTTCTTTAGATCTGAAAAATGTCTACAGAAACTCACTTGTCATGTCCAGAATTACTGCTTGGACTCGACCCTTGGTGGCTTCTTTAGGGTCATCTTCATCTTGAGAAACCCACTTGAGTATTCTGGAACAAGTGAAAAAATTCATACATGGTTCTAATTTGGGCTAAAGCCCTCTGAAAATCATTTGTAAATTGCTTGCCTTTCTCTGACAAAATTAGCATTTGCAAAGCAGAGTGAGCCAGAACTTATGCGAATCACTGTGATTCCTGGAGTGCTTATGGCCATGGGATATTGAGTGACATCACAGAAGGCTTCTGTTCTTGGAACTCTACCTAGAACTTCTATTCCTGGTCGAATTGATTGAATCAGTATCTTTGCAAACGAAATTATCACCTGCAAAGTAACAGGAAATTGTCACATCATTAGAATACATTGTGTAAAGTTTATTGCATTTGAAAATCATCATCTTTTGTAATAACAACTACTTTGAAAGTCACATTTTCATTTTGTTTTGTATCTCTCTACAACAACAATGAAGTCTTTTCTGACTGAGGTCTATTTTATGTCTCTAATCAAAGAAATAACAGCACATAAAATACAATAAAATAAGGGAGAGAAAATTTATTTTATTTTTCAGCAGGATCATGAATGGAGAGTGGAGATTTCCATTGGTGCAGTAATTGAAAGAAGTTTAAATGGTCAATGACTTACTGCAACAAGAAGGCCAATCTCTACTGTTGCAAACAAGACCCCGAGAAATGCACCAATACAGGCAAGAAAGTCCAATTTGTCAACCTTCCAAATATAGCAAGCCTCACTTAGGTCAATTAATCCAGGAAGAGCAGAGAGAATAATAGAGGCAAGGATAGCCACAGGGGTGTAGTATAAGAGCCTTGTAAACAATTCCAGGGACAAAAACACTGTAACAGCCATCACAATATTTGACACTGCTGTTTGACATCCAGCACTAAAATTCACTGCAGTTCTTGAGAAAGAACCTGAAATTGTTCACCAAAAAACCATAAACAACTTTGGTGCACCAGAAACATAAGTGGAGCTTTACAAATTAATTGGCAAAAGAAATCACCCGTTGCTACATAGCATGAAGTCAAAGATCCAGCAATGTTCATGAAGCCCATTGATAACATTTCCTTGTTCCCATCAAGATGGTATCCCTTAATGGAAGCAAAAGATCGACCAACCGCTATAGCTTCCTGAATCAGAACATCAAGTTACTCAACTGGGGAAAAAATAATAATAACAATTTGGGGAAAAGAAGAAAATGAATTTGACTTACAGTCAGTGCTATAACAGCACAAATCAAACCAATTTTAGCTGCTTGTCCAACATGTGGACCATGGACTTGCAACTGGTGCAGTGAACTTGGATTCAGACCTCCTTTAACATGCTTTATTATATTAACACCATGCTTATCAGCTCTAGACAAATATACGATCGAAGTTGATAGTATAACTGATAGAAGGGGAGCAACAGCAGGCAACCAGAAAAACTTTCTGTTTCTTCTGCCCTGATATCAGTTACATCACATACATCATTAAAACTTAAAATTTATCAAAAGGGTACTGAGGTGGGTAAATAGCAGAAATTTAAGTACTTACAATATAACGGGTAATTAGAATGAAAATCAAGAATGAACATCCGAGGACAAAATTCAGAGGATTCCACTGAAATAAATAAAGAATGATGTCAGATATTAACTAGAAGTTCAGCTAAATATAAGTTACAAGGATTCAAGTTTATGAATAAGAAACTTCGTAACTTTTATATGATTGTAAGTGAAATTTATCAGAACCTGAATAGCGAAAGTAAATCCAACTCACTTTTTCTCCTGAGGCAATTTGATGATGTAGTGACTTATAAACAGATGCCAACACTGATACTACATCTGTTTTGGAGGTAAAGTGACTAATCCCCAGCAAACCTTTGAGCTGCTGAAGACCTATAATGACGGCAGCGCCTGCCATGAATCCAACTAAGGCAGCATGCGAAAGAAAATCCACAAGAAAACCCAACCTGCAAGTGTTGAAATATAATGAAAAGTGAGAACTACTAACTAGGGGCATGCTTGATTTCTTTCTCATGTTTTTACTTTTAAAAAACTGTTTTCTAACACAATTCCATGTTATTCATAAATGATTTGTTATTCAAAATCTATTATGTTTTGAGAATTTTTTCTAAAACAAGTGTTTTAAAGATCGAAGAGCATAAACAGCTCAGGGATGTTTTCTCGTTTTCTTCTGCTTTGTGGTCTTAGCTCAAGGGTGAGTTGTCTGGTGTTACATGCAGTAAGTCATGGACTTTGGTGTGATAATAGTTTCTGAAAACAAAAAATTTCATAAACTGATGAGGAAACCACCTGAAAACACCAAATGCAGTTTGGAAAATTCCAGTGAAGAAAGTCACAGTAAAGACAAGATTTCTGTAGGCTTGAGGATTGGCAACAGGATCTTCCACTTTTGGAACCAGAGAAGATAACAGCATTGACACCACAGCCACAGGTCCAATTGCAATTTCTCTTGAGCTCCCCATCAGAGCATAAATAAGAGGAGGAATAACACTAGTATCTGAATGGAACAAAACAAAACAAAACCAACCGTCAAATTTAAGAAAGTAAATGTTAATCCAAAAAACAAAAGCACAATTTTTTTTTCTATTCTGGTTATGCCAGTTTCTGATGTGATATATCAGCAGTAGACTTAACCAAGGTACTTACACAGGCCATATTCAGGAGCAACTTTTGCTAACGTAGCATACCCTATGCTCTGCAATATTCAAATGAGAAATTAAAGAATGAAGGGACGATATCTAGGGGAATGTATTCAATTTCCATTGCATGCATTCACTGAGAAAAGGGAAATAACATCGGTGAACTAAGTACCTGAGGTATGCTGAGGCTGGCAAGAGTTAAGCCAGCCAAGAGATCATCTTTGAACTTGGAGGCTTTGTAATCTCTTAACCAAGTAATGATAGGGAACAGATTATGCAAGCATGAGAAAGCACGTCCACAGGAAGTTTTCCTCTTGGATGAGAAGCAGAATTTGTTCCCATGAGGCAGAATGGTTTCTTTGACAGAAGTAAATATCTTTTTCCAAAGAGGGGGTGGATTGGGAGAATCAAGCACCCATTGGGACCTCTCTGTCTGACCATGTTCCTCAAGATGAAAGACTGCTTGTTCTCTCATATTGGAACTTGGAAGCTTCAATGCATGGTTGGTTGAAGTGTTTGGGTGAACTTTGGTCAGCTGTACTTATTGTACAATCTTGTCAGTTAAATACAACCAACACCACTCCTTCTTTTGACATACGGGGGTCAATTTACTTTGATGATTGCATGAAAGGGGTAGCAGAGAGGTGATAGAAGGCTATTCTGGAAGAGGCATTGTTGTGACACCACCTTCATTGGTTTGTGTCAAAAGTTGTGACTGGTTGGCTCATAGTATATAGAGTATATAGAGACCACTTTAATGTGAATCCATCAGAGAGCATCTATTCCTACTTATGGGTAAAATTTTCTCTCAGGATCTAGCTAAATTTCATTTCTAGCATCATTTCATTTTACATGTAATGGAAGGGGAATATAGACAATTATATGTGGTTGGTACCTCAAGCTCTAGGATAATAAAGCTAATAGTTATCATTGAATGGACTGCAATAATTCAAATAAGAATTTCATGTGAATATCAACAAGTGGTCGATTTTAGTGTATGGATTTGGATTCTTTAATTAAATGGTTAGAACTTTGAATCCTAATTTATGCATCACCCATATGATTATTTTTATGATATGTTTGATTAAGACGAAAGAAAATGCATAGAAAAGAAAATTCAGACAATTTTGTTTTTTTAGTTGAAAAAAATAAAAAGGAAGAGAAAATTTAACTTGTAACTACTGCTTCAAGTTTCAAAATTTTCTTCCTTTCTTCTCTTTCTTGCTGTTATTCCAATTATTAGCCAAGTGTCTTCATATTTGTAGGAAGAGATTAAAATGAAGAATGAAAAGAAAAATACCCCATGATGCGTTGAAATACAAAGGATCTCATGGAACTGGAAAAGGAATAAAAATCGTGGCAGCCAATGTTGTCAGCAGTGAAAGAATCAGAATTTTCAATGTATTTTCAGATAAAAAATCAATGCCAGATCGACAAGTATTCACAATCATTGTGATCATATATTCATTCAGATGGTGATGTAGTATTTGAAATTTTACAGTGGAACAGAATTTGTAATTTTAAGAACTTTTAAATATATTTAATTTAAATTATTTTTATTTTAAGTTATTTAAAATTTTAAATGTTCAGTTTTGATAAGATAATTTAAGTATATTAAATTTTAATTTTTTTATTTGAAAAGAATATTTTGATTACCATTAACTACAAAAATATCAAATATAAAAAATAATATTTCAACACTGCATACAACAATAAAAAAATAATATTTGAACCACAAGGACTAATGAAGGATATTTAGTATTAGAACTTTGAGAAAAAATTTCAAAATTTAGTAAAAAAAATGGAGACAAAGATAAATATTCAATAAACGTGTTTACAAAAAGGATGTGAAAGATCACATTGTAAATTATAAATTAGGTTCAAGAAACACTCAATTTGGATATGTAGAACGAAAGTTATAAATAAGAGATATACAGAAATTGAGATTTTATAAATCGAGAAAAACAAAGAGACAAAAATAAATAGAAGGGAAAAATCACTCTTCAATAGGAGGCAACACACAAAAGATGGAAAGTCCTTTGATACAGCCAAGGATTCTTGAATCACTCAAGAACTTAAGAGAATCACTCTGACTAAGATAGAAGAGATAAAATCCTAATTTATTTGCATAAAAACCTGACTTGTCCGTTTGATGAAAATAGTTAAGCTTATAAGGGCTGATGTCAAAGTTTCCAAATTAAACCCTTATTACAACTTGAAAATAAAGTAAAACTAAAGCCTGTTACTTGATTGACCCAAAGACAAAATTTGGCCAGCCAATTTTACAAAGATTGCGATATTTTAAAAACAAACTAACTTATAAAATAAAACAACAACAAAATGGTGCTTTAGTTCTCCTCATTTGGATCATAATGTAGTTCACCATCTTGGTCTTTCCTCCTTGAAATTTGGGTTTGTATTCAATTAATATGGATATAAGAAAAGCAAAGGAATCTCTTCAACAAGTGTTGTCCGTATTAATTGAATACAAGTCCAAATTTCAATGATTAAAGGCCAAGATGGTAAATTACGGCCCAAATGGAAGAGAACTAAAGCTCCCTTTTGCTGCTGTTTTAATTTATAAGTTAGTTTGTTTTTAAAATAACTCAATCTTTATAAAATTGGCTGAACAAATTATGTCTTGGGCTAATCAATTAGCGGGATTTAGTTTGAATTTATTTTCAAGTTGTAATAAGGGCCCAATTTGAAAACTTAGACATCAACCCTTATAAGCTTAACTATTTTCATCAAATGCACAAGTTAGATTTCTTATGCAGGAAAATTAGGGTTTTATCCCTTCTATCTCAGTGAGAGTGATTCTCCTAAGTTCTTGAGTGATTCAAGAACCCTTGGCTGTATCAAAGGACTTTCCATCCTTTGTGTGTTGCCGCCTCTGAAAGAGTGATTCTTTCTGTTGAAAATAATATGGCTTAGTTTCTCAAACCAAGAGTGCGGGGGGGGGGGGGGGGTGGGGGTGAATTGGTGAAACTTTAAAATCAGAGTCTTTTAAAAATCTTTTTCACAAAAGGATGATCTTTCAAAAGTGTAGGGATAGAGAGATCAAACACAGATTTTTATACTGGTTCGGCCAACCTGCCTACATCCAGTGTCCTTCTAATCCTAGGAAGCAAATGCACTATGATGATCAAGGTTTTTACAGCAAGGCTTTTATAGCGACACACGTCAAAAATATAAAACACCTATCTAACCCTCTAATCAAAATATAGGCATATAACAAAGAAAAACAACAACAAGATGTCCCCTCTCCTGCACTCTTCAACCCTTTGAGCAACCCTCAAAGTCTAGAACGCCACACGTCCTCTTCCTGTAGTCACAACAGGGCAATACTCCAATCTTCATAATGAAGTCGACTTAAAACTACTGTTTTGCCACACAATTAAAGTTCAACAAAAGTGCATGTGGTTTTTCTTTTCTAAGACATATGTCATGCAATTACAAATAAAATCTCATTATATAACAGTGAATTGCAATGATCATCACAGAAACAGAAACAACACAGACATGTTCTCATATGATCACAATCATAAAAGCAGTGAACATGTAACACATATAACACATATATACATGTGTTATTAATTATGTGTTGTCATCATCAAAAACCATAAACTCTGAGATTGTAGGTTCAGCTAAACTAGTGCTCCCCCTATCAACAATCTCAACAATCTCCCCCTTTTTTGATGATGCACAACCATGATTAATAAACAAACATGTTGTACAGTTCAATTCAGATTATTAATCAAATATCAAACCCAAATCAATATAATTCTCCCCCTTTGGGCATTAGCAAAAAAGGTATGCACACAGGTATTGATATTCAGATAATCAAACATTACAAAGATGCATCAGTAAATCATGTCAATCAAACAACGATGCTCCCCTGTCACAGATAATCACATGATAAAGATATAATCTCCTCCTTAACTATAGGCATGTGAAATATCCAAAAAATATGCAATGCTCTCCCTGTCATTATGCATGTTTTATATTCAAAACCCAGATGCACAATGTAGTACTCAGAAAATATATCAGAGCATGTATTAGCATTTGACATAATTGTATCAAATCAGAAAATGATTAAGTACATTATTGCAGCAGTGATACAATCTCAATTCAACAATCTCAATATGAGGGGTGAGGACAAGTGCCGTACAGACCTCCAAGGGGTGAGTACATTAAGTACATTATTGCATGACCCAGAAGGGGTATCTTTTGGCAGAAAGGATGCAGAAACACTATATTCACTCCTTGGAGGCGGATTTTGGATGTGGGAGCTCCAATATATCAAATCTAGGGGAATGATGTAATCCTATTGAAACTCTCATGTATTGAAATTCTTACTTTAATTCATTTGCTTTCTTTTATCAATTGTTAGAGTTTTTCCTCCATTATATTTGTATGCTTTGCTTAAGACATTAACCAATAGCATGATTTTTGATTCTATCTATATGGACACGTATAGTTAGGTCTAGACATGAGGAAATTCTCTTAGTAGTAATATTTCCTAGACATAGGGATAGGAGGACCAATTGCCTAAAACTTCTGTGCGAATTATGTAATGCATGATCAATTACTAGGGAGACTAAACATAGTAAACTAGTAATTAGGGTTAGACTCTAATCACCAAGATATTGGAATTAGGGGAATTTAGAAAGTGACACTAACATTGATAAAGAAGTAGAATTTAGTAGAATTTGTAAATATATGAGAGTGGATTAGGTTGAAATCATAAATCCCCAACAACGCCATTCATCCATATAGTTCAATTGTCAATTGATCAACCTTTGCATGCATGTTTATTTTCCGTTTTGCATTTAAAAACCCTAATTTTCGTTCCATCAAGTCTTAAGAAATCAAGAATTCACACGAACGTTTAGGTCTGAGAGTCTCTAGGGAAACGATACTCGGACTTACCGTTTATTATTACTTGATACGATTCGGTACACTTGCCGAAGTCATTAACAGTAATATCAAGAGAAAGACTGCTGATGAAGCCTATGAGTTGATAAAAAGCATGACGGCTAATGAGAATGAAACTCATAGTGAAAGGGGCGTGCCAGTTCAAAAGAGGGGAATTCTTCAATTGCCCACTGAAGATGCATTGCTTGCACAGACAAGCTCCTAACTCAACAATTGGAGAATCTGGCAAGGATTATTGCTCAACTTCCTAACAAGTTAAAGAATGTTTCGCAGGTACAACAACAACTCTGTGATCGTTGTGGTGGTGACCATATCAATGGTCAATGTGCTTTTACAGAAGAGGCCTAAGAAGAAGAAGTAAATTACATGGGCAATCAGTTTCAATACCGTAAGGGTAATTTCAATCAAGTTAATTACAACCAAGGTTGGAAGAATCATCCAAACATTGGGCAAAATCAGAATAATCAAAATGGACAAACTGGAGGCCAATTTAACAGACCACAGGAACCACTAAGGCAACAAGTATCTATTTTGACTGAAAAATTGAATAATCTTGATGAGAAGTTCGACAAATTTTTGAAGGTGTATGACGCTACCTTCAGGAGTTTGGAGATGCAAATTGGTCAGTTATCCAAAAGGGTGCAGGTCATAGAGAAAAATCAATTTGGGGCTAATACCGAAGTTAACCCTTAAGAAGATTGTAAGGTTGTGGTAAGTATGGTTTAGGAAAGAGTGGAAAAAGAAAGTGTTGAGTTAGAAAAGAGAGAAGAAAAAGAAGAAAAATGTGAGGAAGAGATTAGAGAAGAAAAAGAGAAGAGGGGAGAGAAAAAAATAGAAAAAGAAGATAAAATTGAGAAAGAAGAGATAGTTCTTCCCAAAGGGGCAACAAAGAGAAGAGAGTAATTGTAAGCGCTTTAGAGAAATCTTCAATCAAATGGAGATTACTATACCATTGACCGAAGCACTTCAACAATTTCTTGTTTATGCAAGGTGTATAAAGAAATATCTTGGAGAAAAGATAGATTTTGAGGAGATAGTTACTGAGGAACTGGAAGGTTGTAGTGATCCTTTGAAGAAGAAACACCCTCCAAAAATGAAGGATCCAGGAAGTTTTGCAATTCCTTGCGCCATTGGGAGTGTGAATATAGGAAAGGTTTTACTTGATTTAGGGTGAAGTATTAACTTGATGCCTTTATATATGCTAAAGAAGATTGGTGGTCTTACATTGAAACTAACAAAGATTTCCTTGATCATGGCGGATGGATCATCAAAGAACCCCTATGGTGTGGTGGAGGATGTTGTGATTCGAATTGAAAGTCTTGAATTTCTGGTTGACTTTGTGGTGATAGAGATGAAGGAGGATGATAAGATCCCGGTTATTCTTGGAAGGCCATTCATGAAGATGGGTAGAGTAATCATCAATGTTTATGATGGGGTAATTATGCTTAAAGACCAAGAAGAAAAGGTGATCTATAATGTCTCAAAGAAGATTAGATTCAAGTAAAAAAGAGAAGCTGTAAAGCTCCAAGGAAGGATGCACTAGTGGCTAAACCTAAATCTGCTAAAGCGGTCAACAAAGGTAATAATTGTGTTTTAATGCAGGTGAAGGAAGAAGAGAAAGTTGACAAAGGAGGGACGATTCACTTTGACTTGAAGAATGCACCATTCAAGCCTGGTACTCCTGTGAGATACAAGAAGAAGCTTTGGGTGGTGAAAGGTTTTAAAGAGAATGGAGGGATAGAGATTGAGGCTCCATATTCTAGGCGAGTAAAAAAGGTGGACAGAAAGTAGTTGATGAGTTGGTGTGATGAAGGTAAAGAAGGCACCAACATGAAGGATGGAACTTGAGCTTCATTGGGTCAAGCTAGTGACATTAAAAGAGCATTTCTTGAGAGGCACCCTAGTGGCTTATGAACATCAAATTATTTATTATTGGTTTTGTAATTTTGGATTTAGTTAAACATCGTTTATTGGGTAGCATCTACTCAGGGATGCTAGAAAAGTTAGTGTATCTACTGAAGGGTACAAGAAGGTACACCTACTGATGGGTGTTGGTAAGTTTTGCACTTACTGATAAGTGCTAGAAAGGTTTAGGTCAGGCTCATGACGTTAAACAAGCGCTACTTGGGAGGCAACCCAGTTTTCTAAACCTATCTTTTTAATTTATGCTTTATTTGCTTCTGTTTTTAGAATAGGTGTTGATGTACTTGGTTTAAAACTTATATTTTTTGCAATGGGTTGATGATAATTTGATGAGTGTGCTTGATGATGCTTTTATATTGATTGATGTTGAGATGGTATATGAGATGCTATATGCAGGTGGTTGTTCACAATATTTATGAACAAATGCATGATGATATGATTGTGATTGTGATACGGGGCAGGATATGTATCTAAGTATTGGAACGTGAAATTAGTATATGTGAGGTTTTGAACTCCAGAGTTTTTTATTGAATGATTGCTATTACTTTGAAATCATGAATGACTTTGCCCAGGTTTCTATGATTAAATCACTTGCTTGCTTGTGTCATATGATCAAGGCCATCTGTTGATTAGCCCTTTCTTAGCCAATGCATAAATTTCGTCCCAATAAAGAAGAGCACAATGTGTTTTACTCTTTTTGAACCGAAGCCTTAAACAGTATGTGAAAACCCTTTTTGAAAATCTTTACCTTGAGTTAAGTTGAGAATTATTGTGTGGTATTGATAAGGGTTCAAGTTTGAGGCTGTTAGAAAGTTGAAAAAGAAAAGATAAGCATTGAGCTAATGTGTTGAGCAAAACATGAAAAGATGAAAAAGATAGAAAAGATAGAAAATATAAAATGAAAGAAAGAAAAGCCCAATGCAAAAAGGGGAAAGTTGGGAATGAGTGAGATTGGTTATGAAAGAGAGTTTGTGCTTGAATTATAAATGTTTGAAAGGCTCTCTTAACTCAATGATTTTGTGATCTAGAAAAACCAATTTCTCTTAATAGCCCAGCCTCATTATAAGCCATGAAAAGTCCTTGTGATGATAACTTGCTTGTAAGTATGATTGATTGTGGTTAAATGAAAGGCGAAGTTAATTTCTGTGACATTATGATAGTAGAGATAATGAGTCACCTCAATATACACCTGTGTGCTTGAGTGAAACACTTTCCTTGGTGAGGAGTAGTTCCAGTTATACATGATTGCATATGTGCTTGGTTAATTGGTCATTCATGATAATAACATCTGTTGGAAAGACTGTGATTATGTGAACACCATACTGAGATTAATTGAAGTAATGCATCTGTACATCTTGACTGATAGTTTTATGATGAGTTGAGTGTGATTACTTGTCTTAAAAGAAAAAGATTTGAAGTGTGTTAATCCATTGTATTAATTGTTTGAAAACTGAGTTACATTTTGTTTTGCTTGAGGATAAGCAAAGTTCTAAGTTTGGGGCTGTGATAACGGCTCAAAAACCGTTATTTTCATACTTAAATTTGACATTAAGCACACCCTTTATGACTTAGAATTAGCTTTAAATCATGCAATTTGCTTAAGTTAGAGAATAAGAGAGTCAAAGTTGGTTTTCATGGTTTTATGCTTGGTTTTCCCTTGTTTTGGCAGGTTTTATCAGGAATTGAATGAAGGATGTTGAAGTAGAATGGAGTTGGACACAAGAGAAGGTGGAAAAGCAAGTAAAAGAAGAGTCGTAGCCACCATCGGGCAGTGGACTCTTGAGAGAACTCTCGGCCCAACGCTCAAGCGTTAACGCTGGGGGCTGATTTTTAAGTGTCGAACCTACCGTCGGGCGTTAAGCCACCGTTGGGCGGTGGACTATTGGGCCTGGGCCAAATTTCTGTGATTTTCCCTGAGTTATAAATAGTTCTGCACGAACCAGAAAGGATATCTTTTGGCAGAAGGGACGCAGAAACACACTTCTTCACTCCTCAGAGGCGGATTTTGGATGCGGGAGCTCCAATTTATTAAATCTAGGGTTTATCTTTTCATTCTTTTCATTATTTCCATCTAGTTTCACCATGATTATGATGAACTAAACCTCCATTATTGTTGGGAATTGATGTAACCCTTTGAAACTCTCATATATTGAATTGATGCTTTATTCATATGCTTTTATTCGTTAATTGTTAGGGGTTTTACCCTTTTCTCTACGCATTCTTTGTTTAATTCATTCAATAGCATGATCTTTGATTTTATCTTTATGGACACATATAGATAAATCTAGACATGGGGAAACTCTCTCGGGAGCAATATTACGTAGACATAGGAATAGGAGGACCGATTGCCTTAAGCTTCTGTGCGAATTATGTAATGCATGATCAATTGTTTGGGAGACAATACATTGTAAACTAGTAATTAGGAGTAGTCTCTTTTCACCAAGACATTGGGATTAGGGTATATTAGAAAGTGGCATTAACATTAACGAAGGAGTAGAATTCTTAGACATCATAAACCCCAACAACATAATTCATTCATACATCATTCACTTGCGTTATCTTTCGGTCAATTGATCAAAACCATTGCATGCATATTTAATTTTTGTTTTTGCATTATAAAACCCTAATTTTCGTTATTCAAGTCTTAAATAATCAAGAAATCACATGAAAGTCTAGGCCTATGAGTCTCTAGGGAAACGATAATCGGTCTTACCATTTATTATTACTTGATACGATTCGGTACACTTGCTAGACCCTTAATAGGTCTCCAGAAGAGAATAGGAAAGCACAGTATGATGTTAAAGCCAGAAATATCATTGCCTCTACACTAACTGTTGAAGAATTTTTCAAGATATCTCAATGTAAATCTGTCAAGGAAATGTGGGATGTCTTGGAAGTCACACATGAAGGCACTGATGAAGTTAAGAGAGCAAGGAAGAATTCTTTGATTCAGGAGTATGAACTTTTCAGGATGAAGGCTGGTGAAACAATCTATGAAGTCCAGAAAATATTCACTCACATTGTAAATCACCTTGTGGCTCTTGGCAAAGTGTTTGACAAGGAAGAGATCAACATCAAGATTTTGAAAAGCTTGAACAGAAACTGGCAACCCAAAGACATTGCAATCTTTGAGTCCAAAGATTTTACAAGCATGAATATGGCTACCTTGTTCGACACGTTAAGAGAACATGAGTTAGAACTACGAAGGTTGAAGGATGAAGAAGAGATTGAAGAAAAGAATTCCATTGCTCTGAAAGCAACAAGCAAGAAAGCCTCAAAGTCAAAGGATGATTCAAATGATGAGATGGACAACGATGAAATGATGACTATGATGGTAAGAAAGTTTAGTCGACTTATGAAAAATAACAGTCAACTTACTAACCATGCAGGTTACAGCAAAGCTAAGAAAGGCTTCATATCAAATACTGTCCAATGCTATGAATACAGGAAAGAAGGACATATCAAACTAGATTGTCCAGAATTAAAGCCGAAGCAGAAAGCAAATAAATGGTTTCCACAGGACAAAAATTAGAAAGCAGAAAGAAGCTTACATTGCCTGGGAAAACAGTGATTCTAATACATCAAGTGATGAAGATGTTAATCATGAGGATGAATCAAATATAGGCTATATGGCTAGAGCATCTTGGGATGATTATGACAGTGATGCAGATTTTGAGAATAAACCAATAGAGGTGAAGTATGATCTGCTGATTGAAGCATTCATGGAAATTCATGCTGAAGCTATGCGACTCTAGTAAAAGGTTAATCGACTTAACTCTGATAGAAGAGATTATGAGCATAGAATTAATAACCTTGTCACTGATAATTAGAAACTGCAAAAAGAATTAGATGAAGCTTTACTATTTGTTAAAAAGGTTAAAATTGAGACTGTTACAGTAGAAAAAGAATGTGAAAAATGTCTTGCTCATATGGAACAAATAGATTACTTGACTAGCACGCTAGCCAAATTTACTTAGGGTAGAGACAATTAAATGTTGTATTAAAGTCTTCTGGTAGAGCTATTTACAGACAAAGAATAGGCTATAAAGCTCAGTCTAACAGAACCAATGCAAATAAATTTATTGATTTAAGCAAGCCTGTTAAGCATGCATGTTTTTACTGTAATAATATTGGTCATACTGTTAGAAACTATTACTATAGAAGAGTTAGAGTTCCTAAAGGTTTATATGTGTGGATACCAAAGGAACTTCTGGCCTCAACTAACAATCAAGGACCCAAGTTTAAATGGGTACCTACAACAAAAACTTAAGCTGTTTTGTAGGATTACAAACAGGTGCAATAAGGACTTGATAATGGTTAAAAAACCGTTATTTTCATACTTGATTTTGATACAAAACACACCCTTTATGACTTAGAAACTATCTTGAAATCATGCATTTTGTCTTAGTTAGGTTATAAGAGAGTCGAAGGTAGTTTTATGGGTATTATGCTTGGTTTTCCTTGTCTTGACAAGACTTAATGAGAATTGAATGAAGGATATTGAAGTAGAAAGGATTTAGACTCAAGAAAGGATGAAAAAAGGTGTAAATGAAGAATCATAGCCACCGCTCAGCGCTAATTCAGCGTTGAGCACCGGCTTTGCTGAATAAAGACTCTATCAAACGCTTAAGCGCTGAAGCTGAGGGGAGAAGATAGAGTCGCGCCTACCGCTAAGTGCCATAATCAGTGCTGAGCGCTGGCCTCTCTAGTGAAGTCACTGCTAGACACCTAGCCATGAACGTTGAGTGTCCCACTTGAGTGCCGCACCTACCGCTGAGCGCTGTACTTGGGCTTGGGCTTGTTTTCTATAATTTTTCACAGTTTATAAATAGATCAGTACAACCCTTAGAGGGTATCTTTTGGCAGAAGAAAACACAGAAACACCCTTTCTCACCCCTTGGAGGCGGATTTTGGATGCGAAAGCTCCAACCTACATTTCTAGGGTTTATCTTTTCATTATCTTCATTCTTTTCATCTAGTTTCACCATGACAATGGTGAACTAAACCCTATTATTGTTGGGGAAAACAATGTAATCCTTTGAAACTCTCATATATCGACTTGTTCTTCATTCATATGCTTGATTTCATTATTTGTTAGAGTATTTCCTCCGTTATAATTCATGCTTTGAGATAAGACATTATTCAATTTCATGCTCTTTGATTATCTATATGGACACGCATGGGTATATCTAGATCTGGGGAAATCTCTTGGGAGCAATATTAGCTAGACATAGGGATAGGAGGCCCAATTGCTTTAAGCTTCTGTGCAAGTTAATATAATGCATGAATAATTACTAGGGAGACTAGACATAGTAAACTAGTAATTATGAGTAGGCTCTCTTCGTCGAGACATCGGGTTTAGGGTAAATTAGAAAGTTGCATTAACAATAATGAAAGAGTAGAATTCTTAGAGATATATGAGAGTGGATTACGAGGATTTGTAAACCCCAACAACATCATTCATCCATATTACATTCAATTGCCAATTGATCAACCATTTTGCATGCATATTTCAATTTTCGTTATTTGCATATAAAAACCCTAATTTTTGTTTCATCAAGTCTTAAGAAATCAAATCACATGAAAGTTTAAGCCTAAGAGTCCTTGGGGAGACGATTTGATATGATCATAGATGGGGCAACAATGAAGAGTTTTCAGAGTGATAAAAGATCATAAAAAGAGTAGAACAAGTTTCATGGCCTTGTATTTGCCTCTTTGTTTCTTTTCGTTCGTTCTAGTTGAATAAACGCTTATAAACCCTTCTTTTACTTTAAGCAAAAGCAATGTGGGACTTTCCATGGCTTGGTCTTAAAAGAAAAGAAGAGGAAGAAAGGAGTCTTAGCTTGTAGCGCAAGGTAGCATAACTTGTTTTCATTTTTTGAACTTTAGGAGAGCTAGGTGGCTTATAAACCATTTTGGAATGAGAGAATTAAGCAATGTGGAACTCCAAGCACCTAGAGGCACTGCTACAGCTGTTGGACAGGTCTTGGAGCCTTCTAAGTCCCACACTGATTGAAACTCTTCACCAAACTCCTTCCAAAAGCTATTTAAGTAAGCCTAGGGGTTCTCCTTGTAGACACCTTTGAATCAATTGAATTCTTGATTTGAATTGTAAATTTGCATTCTTCTTAGAGATAGTTTTCTGTCTCTTTATTCCATTTTGGCAAACCTTATCTTGTGAAAAGCGAGTGACGGTCCTTCTTTGACACTTATCTTGGAGTCCTCTCTCAAGTGGCGTATCTACGAGTCATAAGTTCTCTCTTACATACTCTTTTCCGCTTTTATTTTCTTTCCATTCTCTTATATGTTATTTAGTATATTCTCTCTAGGTGTGCACTTCCACATCATGTGGCATCAGAGCCATTAGTTTGATCCTTCTTAGGAATTGCATGCTAGAGTAGAAGTAGTGCTTTTATTTCAGCAAAATTCGCTTAGCCATTTTTTTCTCGCCCAGCGAGTGCGTGATTCATGTGCCATCTTGTTTGACCCAGTTCAGCTTCATTTCTTATCCATTTTGCATGCAATTTTTTTTTTTTGAAATTTTCGTTTCCATGTCTACTTAAATGTCTATGTTTTATTTCATTTCAATTCGTTATGTACTGTTTGCAATAAAGTTTTTTCTCTCTAGGTGTGCACTTCCACATCATGTATAGTTTTTACTTTGTTTCAATTCGCTCTGTACTATTCGCAATAAATGTTTTTCTCCACTGTGTTCATCCAGTATTCTGCTGTTGATAGACTTCTAAAACTGTTTGTATTGTTGCTTGCTGTTTGATGTATTTGGCTGGCTGGAATTCATCCTTGGACCGTGATACAACCTCCACACACTCTTGAGAAGGGAAAAAAAGCTTCAATACAAGGCTTGGAGGTGTTAAATTGTGGCTGTCCAGAGGCTTGTGCAAGCAATTTTCTTCAAACAACAAGAATTCTATTGGAGGTCTTCAATAAGTAGGTGTCCTTTTTCATTTTGTGTGCTTGTTCTAGCTTTTATTCTTGTCTTAGTTGGATTTTATATGTCTTTTATTGCTTGTTAGCTTTGCTTTGATTCATATGTTTGTTCCTCTTTAAGAGTTTTCTAGTAAAATTTTCTTAAATTGCATAGCTAAGAAATTCTTTCCATCTCCATGCTCTGTATGCTAAATTGAGTTTGATAATCTTCGGATTTAAGTGTGTGAACCTTGCTTATATGATCTATATCCATAAAGGCAATAAACAAGTTCAATTGTGCTTTTAATCAAACACACTTTATTCCATAATTACTCCTTGGCTGAGACACTTTTGCCAAATCTGCTTGCTGAAAAAACAAAAAAATTTTAAACCAATTCTGGTGTTGTTTGCTATCTGGCTGAGAGCTTTCATCTTATGTGGTGTGTTCAATAGCTTATTTTAAAGCCTCTTTTATCTTAAAACATACAGAATCTATAGGTTTGAGGTTTGCCAAATTATTTCCAGCATTAATTAGATCTTACTCTTCATGTATGCTTAGAATGTTGGTGTGATTTGACTTCTTAGTCGTGTTAATTTTGTTTGTTATCTTTCTCAATTTGTGCCACTATTTTGACTCCAACATCTTGCTGTTTTGTCTCTTAAAAATCATTATATTACTGCCACCTTGTTTTGTGCGAAGTTTCTTGTTCTCTAGGTTCTAATTTCACCAATTGTCTTGCTGTTTTCATCCCTTTTTTTTGGCTTCTAAAGTGTGCTGTCTTGGTTTGTCTCCTTTTGGTGTTGAGGATTGGATTGTTCATTTTTCCACTTGCTTTAGCCTTGAATTTGTTACCAATGAGGAACATTGGTAAACTTTGAAGAAATTGATTTTGATGATGCTCTAAGAAGATAGACTTGAAGAAGATATTATAACTTGTCTTTAAAAGCAATTTGTAGATCATAAATATATTAAGAATATGTTTAAATATGTAAAACTCGTATTTTTGGTACTGTCATGCATTTAATCGATTATCAGGAGCAATAATTGATTATCCTGAGTTTTTCTGAAAAAAAACCAAGTTGCTCTGGAATAATCGATTATCACTTCAAATAATCGATTATCACAGGTCTGTTTTGAAAACTGCCCAAGATATTTTGAAAAACCTATAACGGACTTAAATAATCGATTATCACTTACAATAATCAATTATTCCTGGCAGTTGTAACATGACCTATCATATTCAGACTATGAACTTTCAAATTTGAATTATGACCTTTCATATTCGGATTAGCTGCCTATAAATAGGTGCTTTGAGAACTTCAGAAAATAACTTTTGAACAAAGAGCTTTTGTAGAATACAATTTGTCTGAGGAAGTTCTCAAAAGCTAGTTCAGTTCCCTTGCCTTGTCTCGTGAATAGGAGCAGCTCGTGTATCGTTGGTCGATATTCGGAGCAGTTCTCTTCGAGTTGGTAAGGTGCTTTGCCTGGTCTCGTGAATAGGAGAAGCTCGCGTTTCGTTGGTCGAAAGTCGGAGCGGTTCTCTTCGAGTTGGCAAGGTGTACTTTGTCTGTGAAAAGGAGAAGCTCGCGTTTCATTGGTCGAAAGTCAGAGCAGTTCTCTTCGGGTTGACAAAGTAGTTCTCTTCCGGTTCGTTTGTCGAAAGAAGGTTCTTTTATCTTTATTTTCATTCACTTATTGTAATCTGTGAAACTGATTTTTTAGTGAAACTGTTAATCACTTTTTATAGTGATTAACAACTGGACGTAGATTCTTTTGAATCAAACCAGTATAAAAATTATTTGTGTGATTTTTCTACTCCCTACACTCTTTACTGTTTTATACACATCAACTGTTTGATAAAATTTTTGTGAGAAAATTTATTTTTAAAACTGACCATTTTAATTTTAACTTGTGACCGAACATGCTTTCCGCTAAACTTAATTTTTATTCCGCTGCGTTACTCTCTGGCTGATATCGATACCAATAATTGGTATTAGAGCTTGACTTGATAGTTTTTCAATATTTTCGAAAATGGCCGGTCATAATCAAAATCTTCTATATGCCGAGGGTGCTTGTATTAACAGACCACCACTTTTTACTGGTGATAATTATGCGTTCTGGAAAGTCAGAATGGAAATTTTTGTGGAGTCTGTTGACAAAGGTATTTGGGAAGCAATACAAAATGGTCCTTTTATTCCTAAAAGTACAGTTGATGGTGTAGAGGTAGAAAAACCACATTTTAACTAGACTGCTGAAGAAAATAGACGAGCTTAGTTTGATATTAAAGCTCGTAATATTATTTCATATACTGTTTGTTAAACCCCTGGCAAGTGTACCAGATTGTATCAAGTAATAAAAATCGGTAATCCCAATATCGTTCTTCCCAGAGGACTCTTAAGGCCTCATCTTTCGTGTAAACAAATTGTTTAAGACTTGAGTAAAAGAAAATTAGTTTAAATGGTTTGAATGCAAAACAGAAATAAACATGCAAATGCAGGAATTCAATTGACTAAGAGAAACTATGAATGAATGAAGTTGTTGGGGTTTACAATTTCATCTTATCCACCCTCATATATCTACTCTTCTTATTTACTTTGCTTATTTATCATATTGCCATGCAAAGTTTCTTGGTCTACCCTTAACCCAATCCCTTGGTGAAAAGAGCCTATTACTAATTACCGGCTTGCTATCCCTAGCCTCCCCTAGTAATTAATAATGCATGATAAGCGGAAGCAAAATACAATTGATCGTCCTACCCCTATCCCTAGGCAGTATTAACATAATCAAGGAATTCTCTACAGTTCATGACATTACTGTACATCCCCGTATCAATAAAGACAAACAACATCTACCGAATGAGTTAAACGGTAAAAGCATTAAATACAGGTAAAGAACCCAACAATTGATAAATCAAGCATATGCAAGCATATAAAGTAAACAAGAATTTGGATATATGAGAGTTTCAAAAGATTACATTGTTCCCCAACAAGAAAGGGTTTAGTTCACCATAGTCATGGTGAAACTAGATGAAATATAATGGAAGAATGGAAAAGCAAACCCTAGATTTAATAAAGTGGAGCCTAAGCAACCAAGAAATCTCCACCAAAGGTGTAAAGCTGCTGGGGACGTTGTGCTCTGCCAAAAGAATTATATTTGGATTCGCACTAGGGCTATATATAAGCCAAAAAGATAACAGAAAGATCTCAAAATCCAAAATATAAAAACAGACAACCGCCCAGGCGCCAAAATTGGCCGCTCAGCGGTTTGCCTCAACACACGCCACCACCCAGGCGCCTAAAATGACCGCTGAGCGGTTTCCCTCTTGTCGCTCTGGACGCTCAGCGTCACTGTCTGGGCGCCAGACAGTACTTTTCCTCGAACTAGGACGCTCAGCGGTGGAATTTACCGCCGAGCGGTTCACAAACTCTTCTTTTCTTCCTTTTTCTCCTTCATTCTTGAGTCTATGACCTTCCTACTTCATTGCCATCTTCAATTTTCATCAAAAACCCTGCAAAATAATGCAAAACAAGCATAATATCTCTAGAAACAACTTTTGACTCTCATGTGACACAACTTAAGAGTTTTACTTGATTCTAAGTTCATTTTAAGCTACAAAGGGTGTGATTTAATATCAAATTTATGCATGAAAATAACGGTTTTGAGACCGTTATCACTGTTGTACTTGATGAATTTTATAGAATTTCAGTGTGTAAGATAGCACAGGAAATGTGGGGAGTCCTCAGAGTCACACATGAGGGTAAAGAGGATGTGAAACGTGCAAGAAAGAACACGCTCATCCAGGAGTATGAGATGTTCATAATGCAACCTGGAGAAACTATATCTGATGTTCAAAAGCGTTTCACTCACATTGTGAACCACTTGACTGGTTTGGGTAAGATCTTTGATACTGATGAATTGAATGTCAAAATATTGAAATCTTTGGACAGGTCTTGGCAACCAAAGGTGACTGCCATTTCGGAGTCACAAAATCTCTCTCAAATGACGATGCCGATTCTGTTTGGAAAGCTCTGTGGGCATGATCTTGAACTGAAACGATTAACTGCTAAAGAGGATCAAGGTAAAAGGAAGACACTTGCCTTCAAATCCGAAATCTCAAAAGGCAAGAATTCTAAAAAGTTTAAAGATGATGATTCCAATGATGAGGAAAACATGTCCAAGCTATTCAAGCTATTGGCTTAGAAATTGGTGAAACTACCTGATAACAGTCTAAAAACCGTTATTTTCATGCTTAAATTGATATCAAAATACACCCTTTATGGCTTCAAATGAGCTTAGAATCAAGTAAAACACTTAAGTTGAGTCATTTGAGAGTCAAAAGCTGGTTTTAGAGATATTATGCTTGTTTTGCATTATTTTGATGAGAATTAAGGATGAAATTGAAGAAGGAAGGTCTTAGACTCAAGGAAGAAGAAGAAAAATGAAGAAAAGAAGAGTCTATGCACCGCTCAGTGTCAAAATGCACCACTCAGCACCATAATTCGAGGGAAAGTACTGTTTGGCGCCAAGGAGATGAAGCTGAGCGTCCAGGGCGATTAGAGGCAAACCACTCAGTGGTGAAACTGACCGCTGAGCGGTGGCGTGGCTTGAGGGAAACCGCTGAGTGGTAAAATACGACACTGAGCGGTGGTCTGCTGGGCTTGAGCCTAAATTCTGTTACTTTTCTATGCTATATATAGCCCTAGTGCGATTTGAGATTTATTCTTTTGGTAGAAGAAGACGTCCAGAGCTGATTTACACTCCTTGGAAAAGATTTCTTGGATGCTTAGGCTCCAATTTATCATATCTAGGGTTTGCTTTTCCATTCTTTCATTGTTTTTCATCTAGTTTTACCATCTCAATGGTGAACTAAACCCTTTGTTGTTGGGGAACAATGTAATCTTTTGAAACTCTCTTATATTGAAATTCTTGTTTTATTCATATGTTTTCATATGCTGTTATTATCAATTGTTGGGTTTCTTATCTATGCTCTATGCTATTATCGTTTAACTCATTCGATAAATAGATGTTTGCCTTTGTCGATACGGGGACGTACGGGGAAGTCATGAACTGATAGGGAATTCCTTGATTAAGCAATACCACCTAGGGATAGGGGGTAGGACGATCAATTGTATTTTGCTTCTGTGGTACTTGCATGGCTAGTTACTAGGGGAGACTAGAATAGTAAGCCAGTAACTAGTAGTAGACTCTTCTCGCAGAGGGATCGGGTTTAGGGTAGACTAAGAAAGTTTGCATGACAATTAGATAATAAAGCGAATTTAATAAGAAGAGTAGATATAAGAGACTGGATAAGATGAAATTGTAAACCCCAACAACTCCATTCATCCATATCTTTTTCTTGCCAATTGAATCACTAGCATTTGCATGTTTACTTTTGGTTTTTGCATTCAAACCACAAATTAATTTTCTCTACAAGTCTTACGATATTGATTTACACAAAAGATAAGGCCTTTGAGTCCTTTGGGAGAACGATATTGGGTTTACCAATTATATTACTTGATACGATCTGGTACACTTTCCAGGGTCTTAACAAGTTTTTGGCGCCGTTGCCGGGGACTCATGGATTAACTTTTCGAGTAGTGTAAATTGATTGAATTTGACTCGGTGTAATTATTGTAATTATTTTGTTTTTGTTTTATCTTTCTTATCTATAAAAGTGCTTTTAGGGTTTTTGTTTCTGGTGCATGCAGGAAGCATTGCACGCTAGAAGTAAGAAAAGCTAGCAAGCTCTTCTTGAAGGTATATCAGATAGGAGAGGAAGAAAAGTTAGACGTCCATCACGTGAACTCTTTCCCTCTCCTGAAAGACTCCTACATTCTTCACCAGAGGCTTTTACACAGAACTTAAAGGAGATGGCGAATCAACCTCCTCCAAGACGCACACTTGCGGATCAGTCTAATGTTGTGGGCCCTTTCCACTTCAACAGCATAGCCATGCCTACGGACCATACAATTAATATGGTGATGAATCCAGCACTAATCCATCTGGTACAAAGCAACCAATTTCATGGATTGTCAAATGAGAACCCATATGATCATTTGACAACATTCAGTGAAATTTGCAACACTGTGACTATGACTGGAGTATCAGACGAAAGAGTAAAACTTAGCTTGTTTCCATTCTCATTGGGAGGTAATGCTAGGATGTGGCTTAATTCCTTTCCTGAAGGAACATTCACTACGTGGGAGACTATGGCAACCAAATTTGTCAACAAATATTTTCCACAGTCCAAAATTACTTAGGGAAGGTTGGAGATCTCATCATTCAAACAGGGCATGGAGGAAACTCTCGGGCAAGCATGGGATAGGTTTAAAGGCCTATTGAGGATGACACCGGTCCACGGGTTTGACAAGACTACCCTAGTTCTTGCTTACCTAGGTCGTCTGAACACGCAGTCTAAAATGATGCTGGACGCCTCAGCTGGAGATGCTATCAAGAAAAAGACTGAGGATGAAGCCTATGACTTGATTGAGAGTATGGCTACTAATGAGCCGGAAACTTTTAGTGAGAGGGGTGCACCTGTACAAAAGGGGGGAGTTTTGCATTTGCCTGCAGATGATGCCATACTAGCTCAGAATCATCTTCTGACTCAAAAGCTAGATAATTTGACGAAGGTTCTCTCGCAACTTCCAAAGGAGATTAGGAATGTCTCCCAAGCACAGGAGCTTTGTGATTTTTGTGGTGGTGACCATATTAATGGTAATGTGCTATGCCATAGGAAATGCAGCAGGAAGCCAATTACATGGGTAATCAATTCCAGTATAGGCAGGGTAATTTTAACCAAGGAAACTCTAGCCAAGGTTGGAAGAACCACCCTAGTATTGGACAAACTCAAAATAACCCATCTGGTCAATTAGGAAGCTTCCGACAGTAGCAACCATCACCTTTATGACAGCATGTAAACAGTTTGACAAAGACTATCAGAAGATTGAATGATAGATTTGATAAATTTTTGAAGGTCTATGAGTCTCAACAAGCTAGTGACCAAGCCAGCTTCAGATATTTGGAGATGCAAATTGGTCATCTGTCCAAAAGGGCAGAAACCACTGAAAAGAATTAGTTGAGGGCTAACACTGATGTTAACCCTAAGGATGAGTTCAAAACTGTTCTGACAAGGAGTAAAAGGAAGGTAGAGGTGGAAATAATTGATATTGAAAGCAGTGAGGAGAAAGATGAAGAAATGATTAGTAATGAAGAATCTAATGAGCAGGGAAGTAGTGAAGAAGAAGAGGAGGAGAAAGAAGAAGAGAAAGAAAGTCACCGAGAACCATTTAGGGAGATCTTTAATCAGGTGACTGTTGTTCCTTCAGTACTTCCACCGATTCCTGATTACTCCAAGAGGATTAAGTATTATCTTGGAGAGGTAATTGATCTTGATGATGAAGAAGATTAGGAATTTTGTGTTAAGCCTAGAAAGAAGGACCATCTGGAAAAAAGAAAGGATCCAGGGAGTTTAACTCTTCCATGTGTCATCAACGATGTGGATATAGGAAGAGCCATGATTGATTCAGGATCGAGTATTAATTTGATGCCCTTCAGTTATTTCAAGAAGATTGGAGGGCTAGTATTAAAACCAGCTCAAACTACCCTGACAGTTGCGGATGGTTCTATTAAGAAGCCAGTTGGTAAGGTGGAAGATGCAATTGTTCGAATTGAGCAACTGGAGTTCTTGATTGACTTTGTAGTTGTTGATATGGCGAATGAGGGAAGAATTCCATTAATATTGGGAAGACCTTTTATGAGGACTTCTAAAATGTTGATGCGTTTCAATGACGAGAAGATTATGTTAAGAGATCAAGAACAGGTGTTGATTTATGATGGCGCTAAAGAAAGTACAATCAAAATAAAAAAAGAGCCAGATATAAAAAGTCAAGAAGAGAAGCTGCATCTGAAGAAAACACAACAGGTACTGATACTGATAGCTGTAATGTTTTGCAGGTACCTGTAAGTGAAGATGGGAAAATTATCCATCCTGAACCAAAAAAAGACCCATTCCGACCAGGCATCAAGGTGAAATATAAGAAGAAAGAGTGAGTAATAAAAGAGTTGAAGGGGAAAGGAGTGGTGGAGATTGAAGCACCATATTCGAGACGCACAAAGCAAGTGGATGGAAGAAAGGTGAGGATTTGGTGTACTAAAGATACCAACACGAAGGACAACACGTGATTTTGCTGGAGAAATTTATTTTGTTGTAAAACATTTTTTTCAATTGGTTTAGTATTTTGGACATGTAATTCTTCAGATATTTAAACAATTTTTGGGTAGCATCTATTGAGGGATGCTAATTTTTATATATCCACTGAAGGATACCAGGAAGGTCCACCTACTGATGGGTGTGGTAAGGATTGAACTTACTGATGAGTGCTGGACAGGTTTGGGTTAGGCTCGTGACGTTAAACAAGCGCTACTTGGGAGGCTACCTGGTTGATCATTTGTTTGTTTTTAAACTCTGTCTTAAGTGTATTATATGTTTGCATGTGCATTTGAGAGGGGAAAGGCATGAAATTGAAAAATTGAAGGTTAAAATCAGGTGCTTCAGGGTGGAATCATGCAAAAGCAAGAAAAGAAGAGAGGGAGAAAAATTACCGCCCACCGCTGAGAGGTGCATTTTAAAAACTGAGCGTTTTTAGGTTTTCTGCACTTTGAAACCTCTTCTTTGTAGTTCGCCCAAGGGGTTTCCTTAAGCCCTAGCACCCAATTTACACCTTCAAAGGTTTTCCAAAAGATTTCCTTACTTTTTCTTATCACTCATTCACAAAAACCTCATTTTATACCATTCTCTTGTTAAAGTTTGGGGTTTTTGTTGAGTGATTGTGCATTCAAGAGGCATTCATCATCAATTAGGACGAAGTTTAGCAAGCATCTAGTCTCTCCACTCAAGTAATTTGTGCAATTTCATTCTTAGGGTTTCTAAATTTGAAATTGGATGAAGAACATGCTTAGGAACATGATAAATTAGGGCTTTTGATTTCTATGCATGATTTGATGAAATTGGAACTGTTTGAACCGATTGAATTTCATGAATTTGGTCTGGATTGATGAAATTAGTGTTAGAGTGGAGAATAGGGGGATTTAGAAAAGGTTTTTGACAAACCCTAGTCACTACCGCTGAGCGGTTTGGTTGGACGCTAAGCGGTCTGCTCCAGATTTTGTTGGATGCTTGATTTTTGATGCAGGGACATTGAGGGGCCCTGTTTTTCCCTCAATGTTCAACTGTAATTATTTTGGAATCTGATTGATGATGTACTAACCTCTAATGATGAAATCCTGTGGTCCTTTGAACTTTATTTTATGCAGGAATGTCATCATCATCAAGAAGGGTCAAAACTCCTGGCAACAAGAGGAAGGAACCTAAGAGGCAAAGAAGATTCTATTCGCCTAGGTTCGTCTCCAAGAAACATGAGGAACACTATGTGACTATGCAGGAGAGGAGATTGCTGATGGAGTGAAGGGCCATTTTTATCCCAGACTTGGCTCCTGAATATGGAGTAGAGATCATGAGGAGAGATTGGGAAAGGCTAGCCACATATCCTGCACCAGCCAGCATTAAATTGGTGGAGTTCTATACGAACGCCTTGACTAGAGGAGGAGTATCGACTGTAAGATACATGAGCTATGTGAGGGGGCAGACCATTCGGTATGACCCTGACACTATTAACAACTTTTTGGGCATTAAATGGCCAAGTGAACAGTGCCACTATGCAGCCCTTGTTGGGGAGTTCAGAGACATAGCAGACATTGAGAGGGTTATATGCCTTCCTGGAAGGCATTTTCAGAACAACCCTAATGGAGTGCCCGTCAACATAAAGAGGGCAAATTTGACGCCTTTGGCGAAATACTGGATGGCATTCACCCATGCCAATATTCAGCTCTGCTCCCATGTTTCCAACATCACTATGCATCAGATCATCTTCATCTACTGCATGCTGAGGTAGTTAGATGTGAATGTCGGGAAGGTCATTGCCGACGGGATTCAGAGCTGCGCTACCACTATGAGTAGAGGACACCGCTGGGACATCCATCCCTTATTACCTTTTTGTGGCAGCAGGTTGGGGTGGATACTGTAGTTCCACCATATGAGAGGCCTAGGAAGGACATAGATGCTGCCTATTATCAGCAGTATTGTGAAGAAGAGGAGGCAGCTGGAGCACCTAGGAGAGCAACAGCACAACAGGAGCATGTACCTGCAGATGCACCGGCACAGCACGCTGAGCCATTCCAAACGAGGGACATGTATATGTCCATGATGGAGGCTAGGATGGAGGCTCTTCGCAGAGGGCAGATAGCCACTGCTGAGATGATAGTAGGGCTGTACGATCAGCCACCAGTGCACAGGTGGACCATGGACGAGTTTCATGGAGCTATGGCTTGGCCTCAGGAGCAGGCACAAGGTAGAGGGTCTGGAGCAGCTGAAGCACCAGGCATAGATGAGGATGACGATGAAGATAACTTTGAAGATGCTGATGATGGAGACCAGGAGGACTTAGATGAGGACATGGATTGAGAGGGCATCTACTGATGGATGCCCATGCTTTAGACAGGGTTTTATCTTGCACTTTTGTATTTTGTTTTTTTAGAATAGGTTGCATTTTGATTGTCAGTGTTTATGCTTGGCTTGAACAATATTTCTAAAAATGTTTGACTGAATGAAATGCATGATGAATCTATTTGATGATGATTGAATGTGGATAATGATTGAGTTGTGTTGCATGTTGATATCCAGGTGAAAAGTTCACTAGCTATGTGACATATGTGTGATGATTTATGATTGTGGTTATGATGCTAAGCAAGGTGTATGAATGAATGATATGTGAGAAAGCATGTTGTGTGAGGTATTGAGCTCCAAAGTATTAATTGCTATATGTACTGTTCACAGGAAAGCATGAATGATATTGCCTGAGTCTTGATAATTGATTGAATTGAATGTTTATGTCATATGATCAAGGCCATTTTTGGAAGCCCTTACTTAGCCAAATTTTCACCCAAAGCGATTAAAATATTATACCCTTTTTGAACCTTGGCCTTAAACAGGATGAAAACCCTTGATTTGAAATTATTTACCTTGAGTTGGGTTGAGAATAATTGTATGTATTAACAAGGTTCAAGTTTGGGGTTGTTTGGAAAATTTGAATGGCAAAAAGAAAGGCATTGAGCTCAAGTGTTGAAAAAGAAAAATGCATGAGAAAAGAAAAAGAAGAAAATAAAAAGCATGAAAGATGAGCTCAATGTAAAAATAAAAGGAAATGGAAGAATGTGCAGCAGACCGCTCAGCGTCAAAGAAGACCGCTCAGCGGTTTGCCTCAAGCCGCACCACCGCTTATCGTCCAAGCAGACCGCTCAGCGGCGGCGACTAGGGTTTCTCAAAATCCTTTTCCAAATTGCCCTATTCTCCACTCTAATACTAATTTCATCAATCCAGACCAAATCCATGCAATTTAATCGGTTCAAACAGTTCCTATTTCATCAAATCATGCATAGAAATCAAAAGCCCTAATTTTTTTTGTTCTTAAGCATGTTCTTCATCAAATTTCAAATTTAAAAACCCTAAGAATGAAATTTCACAACTTACTTGAGTGGAGAGACTAGATGCCTGCAAAATTTCTTCCTAATTGATGATTAATGCCTCTCGATGCAAAGCCCTCACTAAAACCCCTAAACTTTTGACAAGAGAATGGTATAAAATGAGATTTTGTGAATGGGTGATAAGAAAACGTGGGAAAATCTCTTTGGAAAACCTTTGAAAGTGCAAAATGGGTGCTAGGGTTCACAGAGAACGCTTGGGCGAACTTCAAAGAGGATTTTCAAAAGTGCAGAACCCCAGAAACGCTGAGCTTTTAAAAGCCCAAGCGGGGTCTGCGCCGCCACCGCTCAGCGGTGAGCAGTAATTTTATCCTCTCTTCTTTGCTTGTTTTTGCGTGATTCCATCCTGTAGCACCTGAATTTTAACCTTAATTTTTCAATTTCATGCCTTTCCCCTCTCACATGCACATGAAAACATATAATGCACTTAAGACAGAGTTTAAAAACAAACAAATAATCAACTGGGTTGCCTCCCAGGTAGCGCTTGTTTAATGTCACGAGCCTGACCCAAACCTGTCTAGCACTCATCAGTAAGTGCAATCCTTACCAACACCCGTCAGTAGGTGTACCTTCCTGTATCCTTCAGCAGATACATAAAAATTAGCATCCCTCAGTAGATGCTACCCAAAAATTGTTTAAATATCCAAGGATTTACATGTCCAAAATACTAAACCAAGTAAATAAAAAAATGTTTTACAACAAAATAAATTCCTCCAGCAAAATTGTGTGTTATCCTTCATGTTGGTGTCTTTAGTACTCCAGATCCTCAACTTTCCTCCATCCAATTGCTTCTTCCGTTTAGAAAATGGTGCTTCAATCTCCACCACTCCTTTCTCCTTCAGCTCTTTTATTATCCACTCCTTCTTCTTATATTTCATCTTGATGCCTGGTCGGAATGGGTCATTTACAGGTACCTTTTTATATCTGACTCTCTTTTTTATTTTGATTGTACTTTCTTTAATGCCATCGTAAATCAACACCTGTTCTTGATCTCTTAATATCATCTTCCCGTCATTGAAACACATCAACATTTTAGAAGTCCTCATAAAAGGTCTTCCCAATATTAATGGAATTCTTCCCTCATTTTCCATATCAACAACTACAAAGTCAATCAAGAACTCTAGTTGCTCTATTCGAACAATTGCATCTTCCACCTTACCAATTGGCTTCTTAATAGAACCATCCGCAACTGTCAGGGTAGTTTGAGCTGGTTTTAATACTAGCCCTCCAATCTTCTTGAAATAACTGAAGGGCATCAAATTAATACTCGATCCTGAATCCATCATGGCTCTTCCTATATCTACATTGTTGATGACACATGGAAGAGTTCAACTCCCTGGATCCTTTCTTTTTTCCGGATGATCATTCTTCCTAGGCTTAACACAAAATTCCTGATCTTCTTCATCATCAAGATCAATTTCGTCTCCAAGATAATACTTAATCCTTATGGAGTAATCAGGAATTGGTGGAAGTACTGAAGTAACAGTCTCTCTAAATGATTCTTGGTGACTTTCTTTCTCTTCTTCTTTCTCCTCCTCTTCTTCTTCACTGCTTTCCTGCTCATTGGATTCTTCATTACTAGTCATCTCTTCATCTTCCTCTTCTCTATTTTCAATATCAATTATTTCCACCTCTGCCTTCCTTTTACTTCTTGTCAGAACATCCTTGCACTCATCCTTAGGGTTAACATCAGTGTTAGCCTTAAACTGATTTTTTTCAGTGGTTTCTACCCTTTTGGACAACTGACCAATTTGCATTTCCAAGGATCTGAAGCTGGCTTGGTCACTAGCTTGTTGAGACTCATAGACCTTTAAAAATTTATCAAATCTATCATTCAAGCTTCTGACAGTCTCTGTCAAACTGTTTACTTGCTGCCATAAAGGTGATGGTTGCTGCTGTCGAAAGCTTCCGGATTGCCCAGATTGACAATACTAGGGTGGTTCTTCCAACCTTGGCTAGAGTTGCCTTGATTAAAATTACCCTGCCTATACTGGAATTGATTACCCATGTAATTGGCTTCCTGCTGCATTTCCTCTGGTATAGCACACTGACCATGAATATGGTCACCACCACACAAATCACAAAGCTGCTGTGTTTGGGAGACATTCCTATTCTCCTTTGGAAGTTCCTATTCTGGGCTAGTATGGCATCATCTGCTGGAAAATGCAAAACTCCTCTTTTTTTTACAGGTGTTCCCCTCTCACTAAACGTTTCCTGCTCGTTAGCATCCATACTCTCAATCAAGTCATAAGCTTCGTCTTTAGTCTTTTTCTTGATATCACCTCCAGCTGTGACGTCCAGCATCATTTTAGACTATGTGTTTAGACCACCTAGGTAAGCAAGAACTAGGGTAGTCTTGTGAAACCCGTGGACCAGTGTCTTTCTCAATAGGCCTTTAAACCTATCACATGCTTGGCCGAGAGTTTCCTCCATGCCCTGTTTGAATGATGAGATCTCCAACCTTCCCTGAGTAATTTTGGACTGTGGAAAATATTTGTTGACAAATTTAGTTGCCACAGTCTCCCATGTAGTGAATGTTCCTTCAGGAAAGGAATTAAGCCATGTCTTAGCATTGCCTCCCAATGAGAATGGAAACAAGCTAAGCTTTACTCTTTCGTCTGATACTCCAGTCATAATCACAGTGTTGTAAATTTCACTAAATGTTGTCAAATGATCATATGGCATGGCTATGTTGTTGAAGTGGAAAGGTCCCACAACATTAGACTGATCCGCAAGTGTGCGTCTTTGAGGAGGTTGATTCGCCATCTCCTTTAAGTTCTGTATAAAAGCCTCTGGTGAAGATTGTAGGAGTCTTTAAGGAGAGGGAAAGAGTTCACGTGATGGACGTCTAACTCTTCTTTCTCTCCTATCTGATATGCCTTCAAGAAGAGGTTGCTGACTTTTCCTACTTCTAGTTTGTATTACTTCCTACATGCACAAGAAACAAAAACCCTAAAAGCACTTTTATAGATAAAATAAAAAAACAAAAACAAAATATATACAATAATTACACCAAGTCAAATTCAATCAATTTACATTACTCAAAAAGTTAAACCACGAGTCCCCGGCAACGGCGCCAAAAACTTGTTAAACCCCTGGCAAGTGTACCAGATCGTTATCAAGTAATATAATTGGTAAACCCAATATCGTTCTCCCAAAAAGAAAATTAATTTCTGGTTTGAATGCAAAAACAAAAAGTAAACATGCAAATGCAATTGATTCAATTGGCAAGAAAAATGTATGGATGAATGAAGTTGTTGGGGTTTACAATTTCATCTTATCCACTCTCTTATATCTACTACTCTTATTAGATTCGCTTTATTATCTAATTGTTATGCAAAATTTCTTAGTCTACCCTAAACCCGATCCCTCGGCGAGAAGAGCCTACTACTAATTACTGGCTTACTATCCCTAGTCTCCCCTAGTAACTAGCAGTGCAAGTATCACAGAAGCAAAATACAATTGATCGTCCTACCCCGCTATCCCTAGGTGGCATTTGTTGATCAAGGAATTCCTTATCAGTTCATTACTTTCCCGTACATTCCCGTATCGACAAAGCCAAACATCTATATATCAAATGAGTTAAATGATAATAACTTTAAGCATAGATAAAGAACCCAACAATTGATAATAACAGCATATGCAAGCATATGAATAAAACAAGAATTTCAATATAAGAGAGTTTCAAAAGGTTACATTGTTCCCCAACAACAAAGGGTTTAGTTCACCATTGACATGGTGAAACTAGATGAAATACAGTGAAAGTATGGAAAAGCAAACCCTAGATTGAATAAAATGGAGCCTAAGCATCCAAGAAATCTTCTCCAAGGAGTGTAGAACAGCTCTGAACGTCCTCTTCTGCCAAAAGAATAGTATTTGAATCGTATTAGGGCTATATAAAGGGCATAAAAGTAACAGAATTTAAGCCCAAGCCCAGCAGACAACCGCTCAGTGTCCAATTTTACCGCTCAGCGGTTTCCCTCAAGCCGCATCACCGCTCAGCGGTCAGTTTCACCGCTGAGCGGTTTGCCTCTAATTGCTATGGACGCTCAGCGTCACCGCCTGAGCGCCAGACAATGGCTTTCCCTCGAATAATGGCGCTCAACAGTGCATTTTGACGCTGAGCGGTGCATAGACTCTTCTTTTCTTCATTTTTCTTCTTTTTCCTTGAGTCTAAGACCTTCCTTCTTCAATTCCATCCTTAATTCTCATCAAAACCCTGTAAAACAATGCAAAACATGCATAATATCTCTAAAAACAGCTTTTGACTCTCAAATGACTCAACTTAAGAGTTTTACTTGATTCTAAGCTCATTATAAGCAATAAAGGGTGTATTTTGATATCAATATAAGCATGACAATAACGATTTTTAGACCGTTATTAGCAGGTGATGAGGATTATTTGACGGAAGCTCTTGAAGAAATGTATCTAAATGAAAACTATCCTCCAGAACTTCAAGAAAAACCTGAAGCTGTTGATCCTAAAAGCTATCAACAACCAAGAGGACTCTCCTTGGACAACATCATTGGAGATATATCAAAAGGGGTAACTACTAGACACAATCTTAATAATTTCTGTCTGACTGTAGCTTTTGTGTCTCAGATAGAACCCAATAATATTAAGGAAGCTTTTCAAGATGATAAGTGGTGTGTTGCTATGCAAGAAGAGCTAAATCAATTTGAAAGGAATGATGTTTGGGAACTCATTCCTAACCAAGATGATTATCAAGTCATAAGAACTAAATGGGTATTTAGAAACAAACTTGATGAGGATGGAAACATCACAAAGAACAATGCAAGGCTTGTTGCAAAGGGCTACTGTCAAGAGGAAGGTATAGACTATGATGAAACATATGCCTCGGTAGCCAGGTTAGAAGGAATTAGATTATTACTTGCCTATGCATCTTTGATGAAGTTTAAACTATATCAAATGAATGTGAAAATTACATTTTTAAATGGTTTTATAAAAGAAGAAGTGTATGTTAGTCAACCTCCTGGTTTTGAGGATTTTAAATATCCTAATCATGTTTATAAAATGAAAAAGGCATTGTATGGTCTTAAACAGGCACCTAGGTCTTGGTATGAAAGACTTAGTACCTTCTTAATTGATAATGATTTTTCTAGAGGTAAGGTTGATTCAACCTTATTTATTAAGAAAGTAAGTAAACACATCTTGATTGTGCAAGTGTACGTAGATGATATTATATTTGGGTCAGTTGATAATTCTTTGTGTGAAGAATTTGCACAAATAATGCAGGGTGAGTATGAGATGTCTATGATGGGTGAACTGAATTTCTTTTTAGGATTAAAAATAAAGCAGATGAATGGGGGAACCTTTATCTCCCAAACGAAATATTGTAGGGAAGTTCTTAAGAAATTTGGTATGGATACTTGCAAAGAGGCAAATACACCTATGGCAACTTCGTGTTATTTAGATAAGGATGAATCTGGTGAAGGAGTAAATGAAACTATGTGTAGAGGTATGATAGGATCTTTATTGTATCTTACTGCTAGTAGACCAGATATTATGTAGAGTTTATGTGTGAGTGATGGGTGTCGCACCCCATGCAAATTTAATGTGCATTAAAGAATGCAGTATAGACTAGGAAGTGACTCTTAGGTCGTCTCTCAAGGAACAAATGTGGTTCGAGAATTAGGTCAGACACGAAGTGGGGGGGGGGGCTTTGTTGAAAGGTTTTGTGAATGCAGATGAATTAAATTAAAACACAGATGCAAACAGAAATGTAAACAGAATTGCAAACAGAAATGTAAAAAAAGGAATCAAATACAGAATAAAAACGGTTGGTCATTAACTCAATTACTATGCTCTCAATCATAGATAAACGACAAGTACACACTACTCTAATCTAAATCCGACACGAATCACCCAACTAAGCAAAGACTAATTCGGTCTTCAAATTGCAAACTAAACGAATGCAATACATCTATTCCATCCTATGTGTTCTATACAGATCGATCAACTAAACGAAGATGCAATCACCAATTGGGAAACTAAGCGTATACCCATTGCAAGAACACAATCAGATTTCATAGAATGCTAGGCAGAGCAGAATAAACACAAGAACAGTCCAAGCAATCTCAAGGAAACAAAGCAACTTGATTAATGACCAACCCGACTAACCTAAGCTAACATGACAACTAAATTATCACTACTAAACAGACTAGACAACATTAAAGTAAAAGAAAATGCTAAACCTAACACTGCAATAGACAAATATCCAAACATAATTAAAGCTATTAAATTGCAACACTAAATTAAGAAAATGAAAAACAACTCAAAATGCAATTTAGAATATTTTAAAGCAAAGAAAAATAAAAAGACATAAATTTATCTAACACCTCATGTGACCACTTGTGCATCTACCAAAAGAAGTTGAATTTTCAAATGGCCTAAACACCCTCTTGGTCGTGACTCCCATTTCATTCATTCTCCAAGAAATGTGCTTTTTCAATTAAAAAAGAATCCTACACATGAAAGTTGATTGCACCAACCGTGACACTCCCTTCACCAACGTGGACATTGAATTGCTCCAATTAAAAGTAAAATAACACCCTACCTAGAAATTGAAAGAGCGTGTGATATGGGACAAAGCTTTACTAAATGAAAATAAGATTGATGATGTGCTCTGCATACAAGCCGTGTGGTGTTGTGTACTTTCTTCTTCCCATGAAATCAAAAGAAATGCTATATAAAAAAAATAAACCTATCAACGTAACAACACCTACCAACTCTCACTTAATCCTATCTATTCAACTCTTCATTCTTTAGTTAAATAAAAGAAAACTAGCCACACTAAGAGGCTGCCAACCGTCCCATCATCATAGACTTCCACCTAATCTACTTCTTCATGCTCAAAGAAAAGAAATCTCCAAAGCATTTAATAATAAAATGAAAGTAGCGTACTCTACCCAAAGAAATTGAGAATGAATTCTCCCAAATGTGATAACCGTGCCTCTCATTCAATGCTTGATGTGACCTTGGCTTTCAAAATTGAATGTGCCTATTTCTATGCAATGATTCAGGACGTAATTCAACGTGCTTGGAATCAAAAGAAGAAAATAAAAATACCCAATGCGAAAGTACTGAATCAAAATGAGAGCAGTGAAATAGCCTGTGTCATTTTTTCATTCAAAGAAAACGTTCTGAAAGCAAAACCTAGAAAAAACAAGTGGCGGCTGCTGCATGTTCCAGCCCCCTTCAAGCAGCGCTTTTCTTCTCTCTTCAACCAAACAAATGACTCATGCCCTCCTTCTAATGCAAAAGTGCTAAATCCAAAATGCAAGAAACCTCAAAGCATCAATTACGGTACTTTTCCATTCAATGAAAATAGAGAAAACGTCACTTCCAATTGTAAATGAGCGTATTTTCCGTTCCAGCAAAGAAGTAATAAAAAGCTTCAATCAAAAGTGCATAGAAGAAAACCAAATTGAAGAGCGCAAGAGTGCTTCCGGCAACAGCCACGTGAAATTCATCCAAAATCCAGTAACAGTGTCAACATGGTTCCAGCAAAGAAAATGCTATCTCAAAGTTAAGAGAACTCTCGGCCGAACAAACTCTCTAATTGACGGCTCTCCTTCCTAAAGCCGTGAGTGTCCCTCTAAAATTAGGGTGGGGTCCACCCAAAAACCTTAGGTGGTGCCAAGTGTCCTACAAAATTGGGCCCAACATCTAATTCCAAAAATTGGCCCACAATGTAAAAGTTTGTCTAAAAAGTTTTAAACAACTAAATTACAATACAATTAATTTTAAAATGTCCATGTAGAGAGTCTTTAATTATTTGACAGCACTCCGAATGTCCCAAATATATCTCCAAAATTTTCCTTACAATAAATAATGCAATTAATTAGCTCAGAAAATTCAAATTAATTAAAATTAGAATTTCCGGTCAAATTAAGCACAATTAGCAGAAACGGGAAAATACCGGACAATTAAGCACAATTCCCTGATTAATTCGAGCACAATAAACTAAGTGAAATCAATAAAATATTGACTCATCAGTGAGTGATAGGTACCAAGCTAATCCCAAAGAATCTCATTTGACTACTGTCAAGAGAATCTTGAAATACCTTAAAGGAACAACCTCTTTTGGGCTTTGGTATCCTTCTGATGCTTCACCTAGTTTAATAGGATATTGTGCTGCAGATTATGGTGGCTGTAAAATTGATAGGAAAAGTACTAGTGGAACTTGTCACTTTCTAGGTTGTTCTTTAGTGTCTTGGCACTCAAAGAAACAAGCATTTGTAGCATTGTCTACCACTGAAGCTAAATATATTGCTGTTGGCAATTGTTGTGCCCAAATTTTGTGGATGAAACAACAATTGGAGGATTTTGATATCTTCCTTGATCATATTCCATTGAAATGTGATAATACTAGTGCTATAAATCTGACTAAGAACCCCATAATGCATTCAAGAACTAAGCACATTGAGATTAGACATCAATTCTTAAGAGACCATATTCAAAAAGTAGATTGCCAAATTGAATATATTGATACCTTACATCAATTAGATGATATTTTCACAAAGGCACTGCCTAAAGACAGATTCTATGAGCTTAAAAGAGAGTTAGGAGTGTTAGATATATCTTAAATCAAAAGTTATGCAATTCTCTTAATTTTCATAATTTTTAGTGCCTTTAATCGATTATCATAGGGTAATAATCAATTATTTTTGGCTTTTGGAAAACCCTTAATCATAGATAATCGATTGTCCCATGGAATAATCGATTATTCAAATTCAAACCCAAATCTAGAAAATTATGAATAGATAATCGATTATCTTCAGCCATAATCGATTATTCTACAATATCTGGAAAGTAACTCATGAACTGATAATCGATTATCACTAACAATAATCGATCATCACATGCATAATTTGAAAAATAGAGCCGTTGGAGAACTCTATAACGGCTATAAACGGCTATATAAACGGCTATTTTTCTGATTTTTCTTATAAATAGCCTCCTATAATCGATTAATGGTCACTTCTTTGCACCCAGAAACTCCCAAAATCAAATCTGAAATAGATTTCCTCATTTTTCTCAAAAGTTTCCTTTCTTTCAAACCTTCCATGGCTGATTCCAGAAGAACCCGTAGAAGAAATACTGGTGCTTCTTCTTCTTCTCAACCACATTTTGCCACCATTGATGGGTGGATATCCGATCAAGAGAAGCATGCAAATTATATAAAATTTTGGCAAGAAAGAAGAATATTGGTGGTAAAGTATATTCACCTTGATTTTTATCACTTCTATGGATTTCAATTTCCCGACCTATTTGCTGGTCAAGGTCTCACAAACTTAGTGGAATAAAAAGGTTGCATATATCCCGATCTCGTAAGAGTTTTCTACTTCAATTTGAGATATCGAGACGGGATCATATCCACCAAGGTGAAAGGCGTCCGCATAATTTTGGATGACGACGTGTGGACCAATATTGCTCAACTCACCATCTGGGATGATGCTGTGAAAGTTCATCTCGGTGTTCCAGACTTTAACCGACTGTTGTCCTTCCAATCTTTCTTGCGTCATCCTGAACAGCAAATCAACCGTAGACAACTGCTTGTTGGTGGTTTCAAAGTTGAAGAGAGGATGATCCACTACTTGATTGTATGGATACTGTGTCCAAGAGCCACCAACCATGCTCAATGTTCTGAGCAAGATCTGCTTCCTCTGTATGGGATCTTAAATAATATACATGTTACCAATGAGGAGCATTGGTAAATCTTAAAGTTAATGGTTTTGATGATGCTACAAGAAGTTTAACTTGAAGAAGATATTAGAAAATATGTTAAAAACACTTTGTAGAATACAAATGTATTAGGAATGTCTTTAAATATGTAAAAGTCATATTTTTATTACTGTTACGAATTTAATCTATTATTAAGAGCAATAATCGAATATCCTGAGCTTTTCTGAAAAACGATGTTGCTTTGGAATAATCGATTATCACTCCAAATAATCGATTATCACAGGTCTGTTTTGAAAACTACCAAGTTATTTTGAAAAACATGTAACGTACTTAAATAATCGATTATCACTTACAATAATCGATTATTACTAGCAGTTGTAACATGACCTTTCATATTCAGACAAGCTGCCTATAAATAGATGCTTTGAGAACTTCAGAACTCAACTTTTGAACATAGAGCTTTTGTAGAATACAGGTTGTCTGAGGAAGTTCTGAAAAGCTAGTTCAGTTCCCTTGCCTGGTCTCGTGAATAGGAAAAGCTCGCGTTTCGTTCGACAAAATTTGGAGTGGTTCTCTTCGAGTTGGTAAGGTGTTATGCCTGGTCTCGTGAATAAGAGAAGCTCGTGTTTCGTTGGTCGAAAGTCGGACCGGTTCTCTTCGAGTTGGCAAGGTGTACTTTGTCTGGTCTCGTGAATAGGAGAAGCTCACGTTTCGTTTGTCGAAAGTCGGAGCGATTCTCTTCGAGTTGACAAAGTAGTTCTCTTCTGGTTCATTTGTCGAAGGAAGGTTCTTTTATCTGTTTATTTTCATTCACTTATTGTAAAACTGTGAAACTATTTTTAGTGAAACTGTTAATCACTTTTTATAATGATTAAACACTGGACGTAGATTCTTTTGAATCGAACTAGTATAAAAATTATCTGTGTGATTTTTCTACTCCCTACACTCTTTACTGTTTTATGCACATCAACTGTTTGATAAATTTTCTCTTAGAAAATTTATTTTTAAAACTGAACCTCTTAATTTAACTTTTGTCCGAACACGCTTTCCACTTTATAAATCTTATTCCGCTGCGCTACTCTCTGGCTGATACCAACCAACAATTGGTATCAGAGCTTGATTTGATAGTTTTTCAATATTTTTGAAAATGGCCGGTCATCATCAAAATCTTGAATATGTCGAGGGTGCATCTATTAACAGACCACCACTTTTTACTGGTGATAACTATGCATTCTGGAAAGTCATAATGGAAATTTTTATGGGGTCTGTTGACAAAGGCATCTGGGAAGCAATACAAAATAGTCCTTATATTCCTAAAAGCATAGTTGATGGTGTAGAAGTAGAAATATAATTTTATCTGCACTAACCATTGATGATTTTTTCAAAGTTTCTGTTTATAAAAGTGCACAGGAAATATGGAAATTTTTAAGACTCACTTATAATGAAGTCATAGATGTGGATAAGTTAACAGTGTCTAACTCAAGCTCTACATCAAGCTCCTTAAGCTCAAGCGATTATAATGAGCAAGAAAATTTATGCTTGATGGTCAATGATGAATTATCTGGAAGAAAATTCTTCAAGAAAAAGAAGAAGAATCAAGGCTCTACATCAAGTTTTAAATGTTACGAATGTGGTGAAAGAGACCATGTTAAAGTTGATTGTCGAAAGAACAAGGAAAGTGAAGAAAGAAAGAAAAAGAAAACTCACAAAGAGAAGAAGGCCTACATTGCTTTGAATTATAATGACTCATGTAGTTCAAGTGATTCTGTTGAAGAAGCAAACCTATGTTTGATGGTTGCTACTAATGATACTGCAAGCCAATTAAGTTCCTCTAGCTTTGAAACTAGTGAGTTTGATTTACAAAAAAGCTTTTCTTGAATTGTTAAATGAATCTGAGAAATTAGATGCGAATCATAAAAAATTGAAAAATGAGTTTAAGGAATTGAAAATTAAATATGAAAGTGCATTAGATGAGGAAGTAATTTTGAGAAATAAAATTTGCAACTTAGAAATGAAAGAGTCTTCAAATGTTGAACATCCTCTTGAATGTCTTTCATGTAAGAATCATATGCTTGATATTGATATTCTTGAAAATCTTCTTGAAGTTGCAACTAGAAATAATAATGCTGAAAAGCCTATACCTGTTAAAAAGGTTTTTAAAATCAAAAGGGTTTTTAAAAGTAAGAACCAAATTAAAAGAACCCGTAGAGTTTGGGTAGAAAAAGGAACTTTTGTGAAAAAAAAAGTGCATGATGTTTGTTGTTTTTATTGCATGAACAAAGGACATACCTCAAACAAATGTAGAATAAAACATTTTGGAGTTTCAAATGGAAAATATGCTTGGATTCCTGTTATAAAATAATATACTTCTAACCATAAAGGACCCAAATGAGATTATGGGTACCAAAACTGTATTATTTTACTTTGCAGGTTAAATTTTCAAAAGAAGAAGAGAACTCTATGGTATTCTGATTTTGGAATTGATGCTCCAAGCCATGAAGTAACTCCATCAAGTGGTATCTAAAGCCTTGGTTCGAGCACCAAGCAATTGAGCTAAGTGTTGACTGAACTATGATGTTGCATTTTTTGTTTCTCTTGTCTT
The DNA here is from genome assembly GCA_027742785.1 of Vigna reflexopilosa. Lineage (NCBI taxonomy): Eukaryota > Viridiplantae > Streptophyta > Magnoliopsida > Fabales > Fabaceae > Vigna > Vigna reflexopilosa. The sequence goes on from CM050921.1 coordinate 19,008,760, forward strand.
TTTGATCTTCCATTATTTGATTACTGTTATATTCATTTCTGTTTGGGCAAATGATATGTCCATCACTGTTTCATTCATCTTGTGGTGTGTTCTTGCATTTTTACACATTTTAATCAAGTGAAATTAATCCATTTAAGACATTCATGTGCTGAATTTCATTCCCTTCATGTAAATTCATGTGCATAGTTATTTTTGTGCTTTGCTAATTAATTGTCAATTGAATCTGTGCTGAATTGGTCTAGTGACCCATCTCATGAGTACTTTGAAGTTAGCCTTGGTATAATTTTTGTCAAGCATCAAAAGCAATGAAAGATTCATTTGAATGAGTTGGCTAATAGTTTTCTATCGGCATTTTTGGATGATTAAGACTTTTGATGATTAAATTATCAATTTTGTTTCGAAGTTGTTTCTATGAAGATTTGTTTTTTAAGTTCAAATGCATACCATATGAGCTATGATTATACACATTGAGATCTTGGATGCAGTAAATGAACTGATCAAATTTGCTTAATTTTGATGTAAATTATTTGGTCTAAAAACTTTTGAAAGATAAAATTTTGAATCAACCTTTGCGTTTGAATTTTTGTATATGTTGTTTTGATATGCATAGCTGAATTCGTGGGGTTGAATAGATTAAGATATGAGAGTGCATGAATCATAGTTGTTGTTTGGGAAGTTATAAATTAGGTTGTAAAAATTAGTTTTTGAACAAATTATGCTAGTTGAAATGCCTTCTTGTAAATCTGGAGCAGTTGTGATCATATCCAATTAAACTACTGTTGCATTCATTTTAGTTTATAAATTGGTTGCTGAATCATTAATATCTTAATTGGTTGATAAACGATTGTTGATTTCATGGGTATATTGAGTATGCTGAAAATCTTGAATTGCTTATTTCTTTTGTTGAGGGGGAGAGCCACTTGAGAGGGTGTCTCTATTTTATGACATTAGGAGAAAATTAGGAGTGTTAGATATATCTTAGACTTAAGATTTCTGAAATTTTCTCATTTTTCGTAAGCTTAGCGCTTTTAATCGATTATCACTGGGTAATAATCGATTATTTTTGGCTTTTGGAAAACCCTTAATCGCAGATAATCGATTATCCCACATAATAATCGATTATCCTTACTCAAACCCAAAATTGGACACTTAAGAGCAAATAATCGATTATCTTCATCAGTAATCGATTATCATACAATTTCTGGGAAAAACACTTTGCTAACTTGACTAAGCAATTGGAGGATATGAGTCTTGCATAGAAAGCCCATTTTGATCAAATCTATGAGTGGCAGCAAGCTCATGATGATTACGTGGTTGATCAATTTCATGACATAGATGTCCGTCTAGGAAACATTGAAATTCAACTCAACCTTTAACCACCTGAGAGATCCCCTAGCCCTGAATTTTAGAATAAGGAATCTAAGTTAGTGTGCTTTGTTGCTTGATTATTGTTTTTACTTCTATGTTATATTTATGTCTTTTATGTTTCTCCTTATGATGTTAATGTCATCTTTCCTTTTATGAATAAAATGATCTCTTGTTTTTATGCATACATTGTTTAATTGAGGGGGAGATCATATTAAGGGGGAGACCTTGACTTGATCTTTTTGCTTATGATCAAAAAGGGGGAGAAATTTTAAGGGGGGGAAGTATATTTTACTAATGTAAAATGCAAATACTGCTAATCTTTTGTTGTCTGTTAGCTTTTCTGTCTTGTAGGAAAACCAAAGTTGCTTTTAAACAAGTATTTTTTATCATCATCATAAAAAGGGGAGATTGTTACCAATGAGGAGCATTGGTAAATCTTAAAGTTAATGGTTTTGATGATGTTACAAGAAGTTTAACTTGAAGAAGATATTAGAAAATATGTTAAAAGCACTTTGCAGAATACAAATGTATTAGGAATGTCTTTAAATATGTAAAACTCGTATTTTTGGTATTGTTACGTATTTAATCTATTATTAAGAGCAATAATTGAATATCCTGAGCTTTTCTGAAAAACCATGTTGCTCTGGAATAATCAATTATCACTCCAAATAATCGATTATCACGGGTCTGTTTTGAAAACTGCCAAGTTATTTTGAAAAACCTGTAATCGACTTAAATAATCGATTATCACTTACAATAACCGATTATTACTAGCAGCTGTAACATGACCTTTCATATTCAGACAAGCTGCCTATAAATAGATGCTTTGAGAACTTCAGAACTCAACTTTTGAACATAGAGCTTTTGTAGAATATAGTTTGTTTGAGGAAGTTCTCAAAAGCTAGTTCAGTTCCCTTGCCTGGTTTGGTGAATAGGAGAAGCTCGTGTTTCGTTGGTCGAAAGTCGGAGCAGTGCTCTTCGAGTTGGTAAGGTGCTTTGCCTGGTCTCGTGAATAGGAGAAGCTCGCGTTTCATTGGTCGAAAGTCAGAGCGGTTCTCTTCGAGTTGGCAATGTGTACTTTGTCTGGTCTCGTGAATAGGAGAAACTCGCTTTTCGTTTGTCGAAAGTCGGAGCGGTTCTCTTCGAGTTGACAAAGTAGTTCTCTTCCGTTCGTTTGTCGAAGGAAGGTTCTTTTATCTGTTTATTTTCATTCACTTATTGTAAAACTGTGAAACTGTTTTTAGTGAAACTGTTAATCTCTTTTTATAGTGATTAACAACTGGACGTAGATTCTTTTGAATCGAACCAATATAAAAATTATCTGTGTGCTTTTTCTACTCACTACACTCTTTACTATTTTATGCACATCAACTGTTTGATAAATTTTCTCTTAGAAAATTTGTTTTTAAAACTCATCATTTTAATTTAACTTGTGACCGAACACGCTTTCCGCTTTATATATTTTATTCCGCTGCGTTACTCTCTGGCTGATACCAACCAACAATACATATTGATTGGCCTGCTCTTATTGATGACACCATGGTAAAAGGTAAGAAATATCACTCTTATCATTTTCCTTATGCTCTTCTAATCTCTAGAATCCTAGAATACAAAGGGGTTAATGTGGAAGGCGAACATGTTCAAGCAATTCAAGCTATTGGATCTGAGATTGGAGAAACCACCTTTCACCAAATAGGATTTGTTACTCGAGGAAATGCAATTATTCATAAAGATGATGCTGATGAAGAAGAAGACATGGATGCTCATATGGCAGAATCAATAAGTGTTGTTGCTCCTTGATAACGGTTGAAAAACCGTTATTTTTATACTTAATTTTCTTTAGTTTTGTGAATAAAAGAGTTGAGAACATGTTTTATGATTTTATCATTAAATTCCCTTGATTTTTTAGGTTTTTGGAATGAATTGAAAGAAAGGTTGAAGTATCAAATGGTTGGAGTGCAGAAAAGTCAAACAGAGTGCAAAGAAGTCAACCAGTAAACTAGAAAAGTCAACCAGTCAACCAGAATGCTGAAAAGTTCACCAGAGTTGACTAGAGTGCTGAAAAGTCAACCAAAATCCAGAAAAAGTCAACCAAAACGAGATTTGATATATTTTGTGCGAATTTTATGATCTGTTTGGGCTTGGACCTATTTTTTGTTATTTTTATGTCCTATTTAAAGGCCATAACATCTTAGGGTTTGTATCTTTTGATGACTTAGACACAGAAACACACTTTTCACCCCTTTGGGGGTAGATTTGGAGATGGTGACAAGTCTCCTTTTCTCCTTTTTAGGGTTTCTATCTCTTTCATTCCATTATTCACCTAGTTTCTCCATGACGATAGAGAACTAACCTTATTTGTTGCTGGGGAAAGATGTAACCTCTAAACTCTCTTATATTGAAATTCTTGTTTTATTCATATGCTTGCATATGCTTATATTATCAATTGTTGGGTTTCTTATCTATGCTTAATGCTTTTATCGTTTAACTGATTCGATATAATGATGTTCGCCTTTGTCGATACGGGTACGTATAGGGAAGTCATGAATTGATAGGGTATTCCTTGATTAACAAATACCACCTAGGGATAGGGGGGTAGGACGATCAATTGTATTTTGCTTCTGTTTATAATGTGTTGCTAATTATTAGGGGAGACTACGGATAGTAAGCCAGTAGCTAGTAATAGTCTCTTCTCGCCGAGGGATCGGGTTTAGGGTAGACTAAGAAAGTTTGCATGACAATTAGATAATAAAGCGAATTTAATAAGAAAAGTAGATATATGAGAGTGATTGGGTGAAATCTGAACCTTAACAACAAATCCATCTCATATTATCAACATCATCCATCTACTTTTGTGTTTAACCTCAATTGATCAAATTGCATTCATGTTTATTTTTCCGTACTTTATATTTAAAAATCCCAAAATATTATTTTTATAGTCTTGATTGGTTAAGGAAAAGCACAACAGTTTAGTGTCGTGAGTCCTTTGGGAGAACGATACTGGTCTTACCGTTTATTATTACTTGATACGATCTGGTACACTTGCCAGGGTCTTAACAAGTTTTTGGCATCGTTGCCGGGGACTCATGGTAGAACTATTCTATGTGTGTGATTCTTAACCGATTAAACTTTTTATCTCTCTTTCTATTTATCTTTCTGTTTTTATTCTTTATCTTTCTAAAAAAAAACACGAAAAAATAAAATAAAAAATCTTTTTGTTTTTATTTTTCAATCTTTATTTTGAAAAAAAATATATATCTATCTTTTATTGTTTTTATTTTTTGAAAAAAAAAATAATATATCTTTTTCTGTTTTTATCATTCTGTTTTTATTCTAAAAAAAATATATATTTTTCTGTTTTTATGTTTCTGTTTTTATTCTAAAAAAAAAAAATCTTTTTCTGTTTTTATCTTTTTGTTTTTATTTTTCTGTCTTTATTAAAAAAAAACGAAAATAAAATAAAATAATATTTTCTTCTTATTCTTCTCCTTATTCTTCTCCTCATTCTTCTCCTTATCTTTCCATCTTTCTATCTTTTTATTTTTTTATTTTTTTTCTTTCTATCTTTATCTTTTCTATAAAAAAACGAAAATTAAAATAAAAAATATCTTTTACTGTTTTTATTTTTTTGGGCTAATTCTTTGCTCTAGTGTAGTGTTCTTTATTGTATGTGGGATAAAATTCTTGGTACCAGGAGCACAAGATCATTAGGAGGCAGATAAGGAAGGAGAATTGGTTCACCAACACCCTGATGTGAAAAGTGACGAACCCTAACCTGGCACATCAATGAAATTCAAAATTAGGTTATGGGTTGTCAAGACTATTAAAGCAAACAGAGCTCATGAGATTAAGGATCCTTAGAGTTGGTGACAAGGAAATTTTTGAAATTTTGTTGGTGTCATGAAGGAAGGAAGAACACCAACATAAAATATCAACACCTACTGATGGGTGTTTGGGCTTTACTGGGTCAAGCTAATGACGTTAAAGAAGCGCTTGCTAGGAGGCAACCCAGTTTCTAACTTTTTCTTTTTAATTATTTGTGTGATTTGGATTTGATTTTTCTTTGTGTGTTTAAGTGTTTTTTTAGGTTATATGCTGCTTCTGATGGTAGTGATGATAACATCTACTGATGGATGTTGTTATGAAAGAGGATGGTGAATAGACATCTACTGATGGATGTCATTAACAACATTTACTGATGAATGCCATTGGGATAACATCTACTGAGGGATGCTAGAAGATTTAGGTATCTACTGAAGGATACAAGAAGGTACACTTACTGATGGGTGATGGTAAGGTTTGCACCTACTAATGGGTGCTAGAAAGATCTTGGGTCAGGCTCGTGGCGTTAAACAAGCGCTACTTGGGAGGCAACCCTGTTTTCTAAACTTATCTTTTTAAATTATGTTATATTTGCTTCTGTTTTTAGAATAGGTGTTGATGAACTTAGTTGGACACTATATCTGATGCAGTGGTTTGATATTGATATTTTTGCATGATGAGTATTGTTTGATGATGCTTTGATATTGATGATGTTGAGATTGAACAATATGTTGATATACAGGTGGTGGTTCACAAGCTGTGTGAACAAATGCATTGTGATTTTGTGATTGTGATTATGAGGCTAAGTAGGGTATTTGATTGAATGATTGTAATAAGCTTATGTGAGGTTTTTGAGTTCCAGAGTTCTTATTGATATATTTGCTATCTACTGGAAGCATGAATGATTTTGCCTAAATTTCTGTGATTGATTGAATTGCATGTATGTGTCATATGATCAAGGCTGTTTTTGAAAAGCCCTTTTCTAGCCAAAAATTTCATCGCATATGAAAAAAAGAACATCTTATGTTCTACCCTTTTTGAACCTAAGCCTTAAACAAGATGAGAACCCTTGCTTTGAAAATCTTTGCCTTGTGTTAGGTTGAGAAATATTTTTGGGCTATTGTTAAAGGTTCAAGTTTGGGGTTGTTGGGAGAATTGAAAAAGAAAAGAAAAGTTAGGCATTGAGCTTATGAGTTGAAAAAAAAATGCATGAGAAGAGATGAAAAAGATAGAAAAAGAAAAAGCATGAAAAGAAAAGCTCAATGTGAAGAAAAGGGAAAGTTGGGAATGAGTGCGATTGGTAAAAAGAGAGTTTGTGCTTGAACTATGAATGTATAGATAACTCTCTTAACTCAAGGGTTTTGTGATTTAGAAAAACCAATTTTCCTTGTTAGCCCAACCACATTATAAGTCCTGAAAAGTCCTTGTGATGACATGTGTATGTGATGATGTTTGATTGTGGCAAATGAAAGGCAATTTTGTTCTATGTGACATGTAGATAGTAGAGGGAAGGAGTGGCCTCTATAAACCTTTGAATGAAAGACTTTTGAGTGCTTGAGTATCTGGTAAGGAATGGTGTTAAACCCCTGGCAAGTGTACCAGATCGTATCAAGTAATAATAATTGGTAAACCCAATATCGTTCTTCCCAAAGGACTCTTAAGGCCTCATCTTTCGTGTAAACTAATCATTTAAGACTTGAGAAAAGAAATTAATTTGAATGATTAAAATGCAAAACAAAAGTAAACATGCAAATGCAGTGATTCAATTGGCTTCAAGAAAATATGGATGAGTGGAGTTGTTGGGGTTTAAAATTTCATCTTATCCACCCTCATATATCTACTCTCCTTATTCACTTTGCTTATTTATCATATTTCCATGCAAACTTTCTTAGTCTACCCTTAACCCAATCCCTTGGTGAAAAGAGCCTATTACTAATTACCGGCTTGCTATCCCTAGCCTCCCCTAGTAATTAATAATGCATGATAAACAGAAGCAAAATACAATTGATCGTCCTACCCCTATCCCTAGGCGGTATTAGCATAATCAAGGAATTCTTCCCAGTTCATGACATTACTGTACGTCCCCGTATCAATAAAGACAAAGAACATCTACCGGATGAGTTAAACGATAAAAGCACTAAATACAGGTAAACAACCCAACAATTGATAAATCAAGCATATGTAAGCATATAAAGTAAATAAGAATTTGGATATGTGAGAGTTTCAAAAGATTACATTGTTCTCCAACAACAAAGGGTTTAGTTCACCATAATCATGGAGAACCTAGATTAAATATAATGAAAGAATGGAAAAGCAAACCCTAGCTTTGATAAAGTGGAGCCTAAGCATCCAAGAAATCTCCTCCAAGGTGTGTAGAGCAGCTCTGGACGTTTCTCTCTGCCAAAAGAATGTGTTTCAATTCGCGCTGGGGCTATTTATAAGCCAAAAAGATAACAGAAAGATCTCAGAATCCGCAAAATAAAAACTGACAATCGCCCAGGCCCCAGTTTAACCGCTCAGCGGTTTCCCTCTAATCGCAGGACCGCTCAGCGCCCAAAACTGACCGCTCAGCGCCCTGGTCAACCGCTCAGCGCTCTGGTCAACTTTTCTGGTTGACGGGTTGACTTTTCTTGTTGACTGGTTGACGTTTCTGGATTCTGGTTGACTTTTCAGCACTCCAACCATTTAACACTTCAACCTTTCTTCCAATTCATTCCAAAAACCTACAAAATCAAGGGAAACAAAGCATAAAACCAAGAAAACCAACTTTTGACTCTCGCATGACTCAAGTAAGTGTTTTACTTGATTTTAAGCTCATTCTAAGCCATAAAGGGTGTGTTTTAATATCAAATTTAAGCATGAAAATAACGGTTTTTAGACCGTTATCACAACCCCAAACTTAGAACTTTGCCTGTCCTCAAGCAAACAAGACAAAACTTGGCTTTCCACTTTTTCATCAAATAATTCAACACTTTTCAAAAATCCTTTTCTTCACAACAAGTAATTTTTCAATTCAGATTTTCAGTGGAATCAAATCAAGATGCATGAATGCTTCCAATCCATTTTAATGTCTGATTTTTGTCCGACATCTATACGAGTGACGTTAATGATACGTCAGACCCTTTAGGTCAGACGTCTCTATAGACGTCGGACCTATATAGGTCAGACGTCTATATAGACGTCGAGCGGTCAGATGTCTATATAGACGTCTGATCCATACAGGTCAGACGCCTTTGAGGTTGCTCCTGACTGATGGTGATTCGAGTTTACAACTTTATATTTTAGTCGAAGAGAATGTATTGTATTTTTTTTATTGGATGGTTTTAAAAACGTAGTGGAGGGAATTGGAGAGTGCAAAACGCAAGAAATCGGCGCCAAAGAACGCCACCCAAGGACACGAGAATAATTGCACCAAAACCCAATGAAAACGTATTTTAATCGGTTCAAATGAAAGATAATGCATCAAAGAGTGATGTAATCAGAGTAAAACTAATTTAAAATGGTGCAAAAGTGAGAAAACGAACCTAAAAACGCGTAACCCATAGAGAGAAAACGCGACGAAGAAATTGGAGAGTGCAAAACGCCAAAAATCGCCGCCAAAGAACACCCAAGGACACGAGAATAAATGCACCAAAACCCAATGAACATTGATTTTAATCGGTTTAAATGAAAGATAATGCATCAAAGAGTGATTTAATCGGAGTAAAACTAATTTAATACGGTGCAAAAGTGAGAAAATGAACCTGAAAAGCGTAACGAGTAGAGAGAAAACGCGACGAAGATGATGAAAAATGAGTGCGCATAATGGCTGTCTTGCAATCACGGTGTTTTAATGCCGACATTTAGACGTCGGTTCCCAAAATAACTGATGTCTAAAGTGCTTTAAAAGTCGTAGTAGCGGGATCAGACATTTATATGAAGTCAAAAAGTGACATTTTAAATTTTTGGATTTAGGGTTTAGATGTGGGTTACCCCAATAACTGACGTCTAAAGTTCTTTAGAAGTCGGAGTGGCAGGATCAGACGTCTATAAGGAGTCAAAAAGTGACCTTTTAAATTTTTGGATTTAGGGTTTAGACGTCGGTTCCTCCCATAACAGACGTCTAAATAGAATAAAAAATTATTTTTTATTAACTTTTTCGTTTAGTTTTGGTGTCTATGAGGGCCTATAGACATCAGTTATGAGGACCCCGACGTCTATAATATTATAGACGTCGGGGTCCCTCTTAAGTGACGTCTATATTGGTAACTTATTTACGAAAGTGCCACCGGTCATTAATTTACGTCGGGCTCCCGCTTAACTGACGTCTAAGGGGTGACGTTAAAGCCAATTCTGCACTAGTGGATTGTCCATCTAGTGAGAGAAATTCGAATATGTGGGCTGGTTTTCTTGAGGTGGATGTACCCGGTTAAATCAATTGAGACCAGAGGCTTTGATTATAGAGCGCTACATTATAGTACATGAACACAGACGTGAAGGAAAGGGAGTTCGAGGAGTAAGGATTGAAAGTGTTAGTGGAAAAGAAATTAATCAAGCTCATTTGTACATTTTAAACAACACAGAGGATGTTATTCCTTACATTTCACAGCACATTGATGAATTTAAGTAAGCACAGCCACGAATGTGTTAAAAGTGGACACTTAATGAACATAACAAATCCTTTTTAGCTTGGTTTAAGAAAAAGATTTATGTCGCTCCGAATGTTTCTGAAAATCTATTGAAACTAGCTCATGGACAACTGATGTGATCACTTTCGGCGGCTATTACATAAACAATTACTTGTTCTATTCAAAGGAGGAAGACGATAAAAGTAGAGTTCAAAATAGTTGGGTTACCCTACAAGCTGAGGCTGTAAACTTTTCCAGTTCCAAGGATAAGAATCCAATTACAACATCAATCAGTTATTTTGGAATAAAACAAGAAATTTGGGAAATTGATTATGTGTTGTAATCTGGGATAATATCTGTAGGATCTTCCTAATTAGAGGAAATAGATACATAATATTTTATTTTATTTTATTTGTTCCTAGTTTTCCTAGTTTCTCTATTTCTCTTTTTAGGAGAATTAGATTGTTACAAATAGGGGATATGAGAATGTATTTTCAATCAATTCTAAATAATAAATTTTATTATTATTTTCTACTTGGTATCAAGAGCTTCCGATCTTGGAACTCCTTCCGCTGCACAGTCGCACCGCCGCCGCTGTCCGACCACCGCCGCTGCCGTCGTCGCCGCTGTCCGACCACCGTCGCTGCCGCCGTCGCCGGTTGGGGTCGTTGATAGCGCAGAAAGGTGCGCCCAACTCCGACGACCACAACGCCGGAAGTCGCTCCGTGAAAGGAGCTGCCACGCGCCTCCACTGTCGCCGGCGCGTGTAGCCCACGCGCCCACCTCCGGCGAGACCCACTCGCCGGCGCCGCCACAGACAGGGTCGCCGGAGCACCCTGAGTCTATTCCTAGGGTCGGTGACGACTCGTTTGGACTGTATTTGAGCAGATCTGAGTTTTAAGTTTCGCTCTCTTTTTTTCCGGTGAGACCCACTCGCCGTCACCGTCACAGAAGAGTCACCGGAGACTCCTGAGTCTGTTCCTAGGGTTTGTGTCGACCCGTTTGACCTTTTCTTGAATAGATCTGGTTTTTTAAGTTCTGCTTCTTTTTTCGGTGTGACCCATACACCGTTAATGTCTTGGAGACTCCTCGTTGCGTTCTACGGGATGTCTGAAGTAAAAATTATTCCTTTGAAAGCAATGGATGAATCAATGAGTAAGTCCTCTGGATCATGCACTTTGTCCAAAAAAGGTAAGATTTGCCTCAATACTGTTGATCATGTGTCTCAAGGTATTTGGATCCTTGATTCAGGTGCAACTGATCATATGACACCTTTTAGTGTGTCCTTTGACTCATATGGTAAAAGAAATAAAGAACAACTTATTACAGTTGCGAATGGTCAGGGTATACCTATATGCAGCTCTGGGAATATAATTTTGGACTCATCCATTGTATTGAAGGATGTTTTACATGTTCCTCAATTAGCGAACAATCTTATCTCTGTGCAAAAACTCACAAAGGATTTAAATTGCTCAGTAACATTTTTTCCAACTTATTGTGTTTTTCAGGACCTTGCCATGGGGAAGACAATTTTAACTGCTAAAGAGCATAGTGGGTTGTACTTTTTAGAGTTTGATGACCAAAGCAACACGAAAATCGTGACTCAACAAGCAACATCTGAGACGTGGGCAAAATCCCAAATATGGTTACATCATCAAAGGCTTGGGCATCCTTCATTCAGTCTTATCAAGTCCTTATTTCCCCACTATTTTACCAAAGAATCTGTTGAGTCTTTTAATTGTGATATTTGTCAATTTTCAAAACACCATCGTGCATCTTATCCTATTAGTCATAAAAAGAGTATTTCTCCATTTGATTTAATTCATTCTGATGTTTGGGGTCCTGTCATAAATTCTATTTCTGGAGCCAGATGGTTCGTTACTTTTATTGACGATTGTACCCGTGTCACATGGACATACCTTATGAAAAATAAATCCGAAGTTTTTCAAATTTTTGTTAATTTTTTCCATCTTGTCCAAAATCAATTTGGAAAACATATCAAAAAAATTAGGTCTGATAATGGTACTGAATATGTGAATCATGAATTTCTTAATTTTTTGTCTCATAATGGTATTGTTCATGAACTAACCTGTGTTAATACCCCTCAACAAAACGGGGTTGCAGAAAGAAAGAATCGTCATCTTCTTGAAGTAACTAGAGCTCTTCTTTTTCAAATGTCTGTTCCAAAAAATTACTGGGGAGAAGCTGTGCTAACTGCCACATATCTCATCAACAGGTTACCCACTCGTATCTTAAATGGCATTAGTCCTATAGAGTCTCTATTGTCTTTTGTTCCTTCTTCTTCCCTACTAACGAGTCTACCTAGTCGAGTCTTTGGATGTGTTGTTTTTGTTCACTCTCATCATCCTAACCGTGGTAAATTAGATCCCAGAGCTCTTAAATGTGTCTTTATTGGGTATCCTTCTAATAAAAAAGGGTACAAATGTTATCATCCTCAGAGTCGGCGCGTCTTTGTCACCATGGATGTCACCTTTCATGAAACACAATCCTTTCATGTCAGTCCACCACTTCAGGGGGAGAAAGCACTTGAAGTGGATGAACTCTCCTTCTTGTCATTACCATGTTTGTCTTTGCAGGATGCCCAAGACCTGAGCAAAAAATATGAAAGAAGAGAACAACCCACTTCGACTCTCGAGCAAGAAAAATTGTCTAATCCGGAGGTGAGGATCCCTGAAGATATCAATGATGAGGAGGTAAGTATTACTGAGGATTTACCCATTGCATTGAGAAAGGGAAGAAGATCATGTGCTAAATATCCTATTTCTCAGTATGTTTGCACTAACAATCTCTCTGATAAGCACAAAAGTTTTATTGCTGCCATTGATGCCACAGAAATTCCTACCTCAATCCAAGAGGCCATGAAACTTGAACATTGGAATCAAGCCATGAAAGAAGAGATGAATGCATTAGAAAGAAATTCAACTTGGGAGATTGTTGATAAGCCAAGAAACAAGAAGGCAGTAGGGTGTAGATGGATATTCACAGTGAAACATAAGGCAGATGGGACAATAGAAAGATATAAAGCTAGATTGGTGGCAAAAGGATATACCCAAACATATGGGATTGATTATGCGGAGACATTTGCCCCAGTGGCAAAGATGAATACAGTTCGAGTTATTCTCGCTTTGGCTGCCCATTTTGGATGGGACTTACACCAGCTGGATGTGAAGAATGCCTTTCTTCATGGAGATCTAGATGAGGAAGTGTACATGGAGATTCCCCCAGGTTTTGAAGTGAAAAATGAAAGAAACAAGGTATGTCTTTTGAAGAAAGCATTGTATGGTCTTAAACAATCTCCTAGAGCATGGTTTGGAAGATTTACAAAAGCTATGATTTCCTTGGGATACAAACAAAGCCAAGGAGATCATACTCTGTTCATAAAGCACTCCTCTACAGGTAAACTCACTCTATTGCTTGTCTATGTGGATGATATGATTATTGCAGGAGATGATGAAATAGAAAAATTGGCATTAAAAGAAAAATTGGCAGCTCAATTTGAAATGAAAGACCTAGGAAAACTCAAATATTTTCTTGGGATAGAGGTTTCCTACTCCAAGAATGGAATTTTCATCTCCCAGAGGAAATATGTACTTGATCTCCTCAAAGAAACAGGAAAGTTGGGATGTAGAACCTCAACTGTTCCTATAGAACAGAATCACAGAATTGGAAGTGAAGAAAGTGCTCCTGTAGAGAAGGCCCAATATCAGAGATTGGTGGGAAAATTGATTTATCTATCACACACAAGGCCAGACATTGCTTATGCAGTTAGTGTAGTGAGTCAATTTATGCATGATCCAAGAGAGAGACATATGCAAGCAGTTGACAAAATTCTCCAATACTTGAAGTCAAGTCCAGGAAAGGGGCTATTATTCAAAAGGGAAGACACATTGAATATGAAGATATATACTGATGCGGACTATGCAGGTTCTATTACTGACAGAAAATCTACTTCTGGGTATTGTGTATTTCTTGGAGATAGTTTGGTAACATGGAGAAGCAAAAAGCAAGATAGAGTATCCCGTTCTAGTGCAGAAGCTGAATTTCGAGCCCTTGCTCAAGGAATGTGTGAAGGACTCTGGATGAAAATCATCTTGGATGATCTTAAAGTGAAAGTGGAGCACCCGGTGCAACTACACTGTGACAATAAGTCTGCTATGAGTATAGCCCATAATCCAGTACAGCATGACAGAACCAAACACATTGAAATTGACAGACATTTCATCAAAGATAATCTTGACAGAGGCTTTGTGATTACAACTCATGTTCCTACAGAACTTCAAATAGCAGATATTTTCACAAAAGGGCTTTCTCCGGGTAGATTTCAAGATCTTGTAGGCAAGTTGGGAATGATTGATATTCATTTACCAACTTGAGGGGGAGTGTTGTAATCTGGGATAATATCTGTAGGATCTTCCTAATTAGAGGAAATAGATACATAATATTTTATTTTATTTTATTTGTTCCTAGTTTTCCTAGTTTCTCTATTTCTCTTTTTAGGAGAATTAGATTGTTACAAATAGGGGATATGAGAATGTATTTTCAATCAATTCTAAATAATAAATTTTATTATTATTTTCTACTTTATGTCACTATTAGAGTTCCAGTTTTCGAGTGTAAATGGGTTGATAGTAAGAAAATGAGTTACACGGATGATAAAGACTCTCTAGATATACTTGAGACAAGCTCCTTCTCATCGAGAACCGTTGAAAATAAGGTTGATGATGTACCCGATGAAATACATGCAACTCGATGTGATCACAACGAAAGCATGTGGGAGAAATAGGTAAGTATTTATTTACATTCATTTTTATCAATTCATTATGATATTAATATATTAACTTATGTTTCTAATGTTTCAAATGTTTCAAATTTGTTTAGAGTTCTAACTAGGACCAGACGACAACAAATTGAGATTATATATCCTAAGGTTGGAATTCGTTGATCTTTAACCTTTAATTTTCGTAGTCAATTTTAAACCATTACATTAGAATAAGTTCTTTCACATGTTTAGTGTAATAAGCAGAATGATTCCTAGGCATGTGGCTACTACATTAGATGAAGAGAATCATCCGAGCAGGAATTAGAGGAGATTGGATTGAGGTAGAAATTTACATTTAAAAATCTTAAAAATATTAATAAAATTTTCACATTAGAATGAATAGAATTGTAAACTTTCCTTCCTTGATTTTGCAGCAATTCAACACTGCTTTAAGAGAGGAATGGGCAGGATATTTGAATAAACATTTTAAATGGCTATAGTTTTAGGTTTTTCCTTTCATGATAGTAGCATTTGGTTACTTGTGCAGTGATAACGGTCTAAAAACCGTTATTTTCATGCATAAATTTTATATGAAAACACAACCTTTGTAGCTTAAAATGAGCTTAGAATAAAGTAAAACTCTTAAGTTGTGTCACATGAGAGTCAAAAGTTGTTTTTAGGGATATTATGCTTGATTTGCATTGTTTTGCATGGTTTTTGATGAGAATTGAAGATGGAAATGAAGTAGGAAGTTCATAGACTCAAGAATGAAGGAGAAAAAGGAAGAAAATAAGAGTTTATGGACCGCTCAAGCGTCAAATTCCAGAATTGAGCGTCCTAATTCGAGGTGGAGCCACTGTTTGGCGCCCAGGCGGTGACGCTGAGCGTCCAGAGCTGCTCTACACACCTTGGAGGAGATTTCTTGGATGCTTAGGCTCCACTTTATCAAACCTAGGGTTTGCTTTTCCATTCTTTCATTATATTTCATCTAGGTTCACCATGATTATGGTGAACTAAACCCTTTGTTCTTGCGGAACAATGTAATCTTTTGAAACTCTCATATATCCAAATTCTTATTTACTTTATATGCTTGCATATGCTTGATTTATCAATTGTTGGGTTCTTTACCTGTATTTAGTGCTTTTACCGTTTAACTCATTCGGTAGATGTTCTTTGTCTTTATTGATACGGGGACGTACAGTAATGTCATGAACTGGGGGCAATTCCTTGATTATGCTAATACCGCCTAGGGATAGGGGTAGGACGGTCAATTGTATTTTGCTTCCGCTTATCATACATTATTAATTACTAGGGGAGGCTAGGGATATCAAGTCGGTAATTAGTAATAGGCTCTTTTCACCAAGGGATTGGGTTAAGGGTAGACCAAGAAAGTTTGCATGGCAATATGATAAATAAGCAAATTAAATAAGAAGAGTAGATATATGAGGGTGGATAAGATGAAATTGTAAACCCCAACAACTCTATTCATCAATATTTTCTTTTAGCCAATTGAATCAATGCATTTGCATGTTTACATTTGATTTGCATTTAACCATTCAAATTAATTTCTTTTCTCAAGTCTCAAGCGATTAGTTTACACGAAAGATTAGGCCTTAAGAGTCCTTTGGGAAGAACGATATTATGTTTACCAATTATATTACTTGATACGATCTGGTACACTTGCCAGATTGTTAACATGCAACTTTTTAACTGTGAATACATGTATACTGTGAATAGATTATTGAGAATAGATGAATATTGTGAATAGATGAATGGAAAAGTGGGTTCTTTTAATTTTTGATGATAGCGTTAGCGTCTTTTACTTTTACTATTTAATTGGAATAGATGAATTGATGATAGCATGGTTTAAATTAATTAATTATGTGCATTTAGGAATTGGAAAACTGGTTTCTGTATTTCAGGTTTGGTTAAATGAGCTAAAACGAACAGAATTTAATAAAACAACACTGAAGGTAACATCATTTTATACACTATTGGACGTTAATATATGTATCTTAACGTTAATCAAGGCGATGAGTGACGTTCATATAATGCAGTGGATAACTATAATAATAAAACGCTGGGCAAGGATCTCTATGGCTCAGCGATAGTAACGTCAACTGTAAACATGTTCGACGTCAACCTTACACCAATCACCTTATAACTGACGTCAAACATTGTTACCAATGAGAAGCATTGGTAAATCTTGAAGTAATGGTTTTGATGATGCTACAAGAAGTTTAACTTGAAGAACATATTAGAAATCTTTTTAAAAGCACTTTGTAGAATACAAATGTATTAGGAATGTCTTTAAATATGTAAAACTTGTATTTTTGGTAATATTACGTATTTAATCGATTATGGGGAGCAATAATCAATTATCCTGAGTTTTTCTGAAAAACTAGTTTGCTTTGGAATAATCGATTATCACTCCAAATAATTGATTATCACAGGTCTGTTTTGAAAACTGCCCAAATTATTTTGAAAACCTGTAACGGACTTGAATAATCGATTATCACTTACAATAATCGATTATTACTGGCAGTTGTGACATGACCCTTCATTTTCAGACCAGCTGGTTATAAATAGATGTTTAGAGAACTTTAGAAATAACGTTGTTGAACATAGAGCTTTTGTAGAACATAGTTTGTCTGAGGAAGTTCTCAAAAGCTAGTTCAGTTCCCATGCTTGGTCTCGTGAATAGGAGAAGCTCGCATTTCCTATGTCGATAGTCGGAGCAGTTCTCTTCGAGTTGGCAAGGTGCTCTGCCTGGTCTCGTGAATAGGACAAGCTCACGTTTCGTGTGTCGAAAGTCGAAGCGGTTCTCTTCGAGTTGGTAGAGTGTTCATCTTCCGGTTTGTTCGTCGAAGGAAGGTTCAATCACATATTTTAATCACTCTTATTGTAATCTGTGAAACTGATTCTTAGTGAAACTTTTAATCACTTTTTATAGTGATTAACGACTGGACGTAGATTCTTTTGAATTGAACCAGTATAAAAATTATTTGTGTGATTTTTCTACTCCATATACTCTTTACTATTATATGCACATCAACTATTTGATAAATTTTATTTTAGAAAATTTATTTTTAAAACTGACCATTTTAATTTAAAAAGTGACCGAACACGCTTTCCGCTAAACTTAATTTTTTATTCCGCTGCGTTTTCTTTGGCTGATACCAACCAACAATTGGTATCAGAGCTTAACTTGATAGTTTTTCAATATTTTCGAAAATGGTCGGTCATAATCAAAATCTTGTATATGCCGAGGGTGCTTCTATTAACAGACCACCACTTTTTACTGGTGATAATTATGCGTTCTGGAAAGTCAGAATGGAAATCTTTATGGGGTCTGTTGACAGAGGTATCTGGCAAGTAGTAGAAAATAGTCCTTTTATTCCTTAAAGTACAGTTGATGGTGTAGAGGTAGAAAAACCATATTTTAACTAGACTACTGAAGAAAATAGATGAGCTCAGTTTGATATTAAAGCTCATAATATTATTTCATCTGTTGTTGTACTTGATGAATTTTATAGAATTTCAGTGTGTAAGAGAGCATAAGAAATGTGGGAAGTCCTCAGAGTCACACATGAGGGTACAGAGGATGTGAAACGTGCAAGGAAGAACACTCTCATCCAGGAGTATGAGATGTTCAGAATGCAACCTGGAGAAACTATATCTAATGTCCAAAAGAGTTTCACTCATATAGTGAACCACTTAACAGGTTTAGGTAAGACATTTGATAATGATGAATTAAATGTCAAAATTTTGAAATCTTTGGACAGGTCTTGGCAACCAAAGGTGACTGCCATCTCGGAGTCACAAAACCTCTCTCAAATGACGATGTCGATTCTCTTTGGAAAGCTCCGTGAGCATGAGCTTGAATTGAAAAGATTAACTGCTGAAGAGGATCAAGGTGAAAGAAAGACACTTGCCTTCAAGTCCAAAATCTCTAAAGGGAAAATTTCTAAAGAGTTTGAAGATGATGATTCTAATGATGAGGAGAACATGAGCCTCATGATAAAGAAATTTTCTAAATTTATGAAAGCAAAAGGTAAGGATAAATTCCGTAAAGAAAGGAGAGAAAATCAAGAATCTCCTTCAAGTGTTAAATGCTACGGATGTGGAGAAAGAGGACATATGAAAACTGAATGTCCAAAGAGCAAGAAAAGTGAAGAAAAGAAGGAAAAAAAGTTTCCAAAGAAGAAGAAAGCTTACATAGCTTGTGAAGATAATGCTTCTAGTTCAACTAGCTCAAGTGATTCAGATGAAGAAGCAAATATATGTCTAATGGCCGACTCAGAATCCTACTACGTGAAATCCTTTATATAGGTCATAAGTGCCACATAAGCAAATGTCGTTGGCGCTCAACACCCTGGCTGGTGCAACCAGGCGAACCTGCGCAGTGATTAGCGCTCAGCGCCCCTTGAGTGGGCAACCAAGATAGTTGTGGGATAACTGGCACTCAGCACCCCAAAAGAGGGCAACCAAGTGTGTTTGTGTGGCTCTTAATGCTCAGGGCCCCTGAAGCAGGCAACCAGGCGTGGTTGCATGGCAACCAGGCGTGGTTGCATGGCAACCAGGCGTGGTTGCATGGCAACCAGGCGTGGTTGCGTGGCAACCAGTGCTCAGGGCCCCTAGATAGGGCAACCAGGTGTGGTTGCATGGCAATCAGCGCTCAGGGCCCCAGAAAAGGGAAACCAGGCGTCCTTAAGCCTTCTACAGCCTTCTATTCTGGTGCTTTTGTTGTCCTTCCTAAGTTCCAACTTCTTGAGACTTTGATCCTCTTCCAAAGCATACCAACAACCTACAAAATTGAGGGAATTAGTGATTAAAATCATTAAGTATAACCTCAACTAAATTATTCACAAAATTCAACTAAAAATAAGAGTTTAAGCAAGCTTCAACGTCAAAGAGAGTTGATTTGGTATCAAAATTGCATCACAGATAATGGTAAAATTTACTGTTATTATTATACCCATAATATAATCGATTAAGACTTGCTATTTTGCCACAGTTAAGCAAATACTGAAATCTGATGAATCTAACAGATTATATAACCAGTGTAATTGATTAATTCATACAGATATGTGATGTGCAAAGTGTTTCAATCAAAGATTCATATTCACATAATGAATATACATCACAGATAATTCAAGCACATACATGAATATAATCACAGATAGTTCAAGCACATACATGAATATAATTAAGCAACAATTTTATAATAATATGTGCAAGAACCTTATAAAACATTTTTGTTGTCATCATCAAAAACACAATGTGAGATATGGGTTGCTACATTACTCCCTCTATCAACATTTAGGATTATACTTCCATGGACTACCCCTGAACGACCAAGAAACCACCATTGAACGTCAGACTAAGTTGCTCGCTTAGTGAGTTACAAGTCAGAGAACATTAATTTTTAGACCTTGCTAGGCAAGAATGAAGCTGTTACGCAAGTCTGTTAGCCGTGATACACAAAAAGTGTGTATTTAATCATGTTTTCATGAGAGTTTTCATTATTCCTCATTCATACATGAATAAAATCACCTTGGGTACTTAGGAAAGACTTATGGAGTCTGTTTGGAGTGTTGGAAAGCTCTCCCTATCCTTCTTGGATTTGGTTCCTCATCCATGGTGGTTTTCCCTCTTTTGAGGTTGAAGAGGAAAATGGGATACAAATTGAAATGTTGATGTGAGGGGGAAACACAATTGAAGCATGGAGCAACTACCAAGAACCTTGAGAGGGTGCTTGCATATTCTCTTTTGGTTTCCATTTCTTCCCTATCTCTTCAATTTGTAAAACCTTAAATACTCCATGTTAAGACTCCTACAAATGTACCGAATCGTAATCAAGTAATATAAATGGTAAGACCAAGTATCGTTTCCCAAGAGACTCATCGGCCTAGACTTTCGTGTGATTTCTTGATTATTTAAGACTTGTATAAACGAAATTAAGGTTTTTTAAAATGCAAAAGACGAAATTGATATATGCATGCAAAAGTGATCAAATGGCAGTTGAATGATATGGATTAATCGTGTTGTTGGGGTTTTCCGATTCCTCCTAATCCACTCTCATATATCTTATGAATTCTACTTTTCATTAATGTTAATGTCACTTTCTAATTTACCCTAATCTCAATGTCTTGGTGAAAAGAGCCTACTCCTAATCACTAGTTTACTATGTCTAGTCTCCCTAGCAATGGATCATGGATTACATTAATTCGCACAGAAGCTTAAGGCAATTGGTCCTCCTATCCCTATGTCTAAGTAATATTGCTCCCAAGAGAATTTCCCATGTCTAGGTCTACCCACATGTGTCCATATAGATATAATCAGAGATTATGCTATTGAATAATTTCTTAAACAAAGCATGCAAAGATAATAGAGGAAAAACTCTAACAATTAATGAAATTAAGCATATGAATGAAGCAACAATTCAATATATGAGAGTTTCAAAGGATTACATCATTTTCCCCAACATCAATGGAGTTTAGTTCACCATAAACACGGTGGAACTAGATGAAATAAATGAAAAGAATGAAAAGATAAAACCCTAGACTTGTAGGTTGGAGCTTCCGCATCCAAAATCCGCCTCTAGGGTGGAAAGAAGTTGATTCTGCGTCCTTTCTGCCAATAGATCCACTATCTAGGTCGTCTAGATCTATATATAATTCATTAAAACGAAGCAAAAACTGGCCTAGCCCCAAAAGTACAACGCTTAACGCTAGGCCACCGCTAAGCGGTAGGTACGACACTCAAGAGGGACGCTCAGCGTTGACGCCCAGGTGTTTGGCAGTGACTTCACTGAAGAAGCCAGTTCTCAACGGTGGGTAGCACTCAACGGTGGGCTCAACACTCAATTTCACCCCTCAGCGTTGGCGCTTGAGCGTTTGACAGAGAATCCTTCAGCAAAACTGGCGCTCAACGGTAGGTCAGCGTTGAGCGGTGGCTGCGATTCTTCATTTGTTCACTTTTCCACCTTCTCTTGAGTCCAACTCTTGTCTACTTCAACTTCCTTCATTCAATTCCTGATAAATCCTTCCAAATCATGGGAAAACCAAGCATAAAACAAAGAACACTACCTTTGACTCTCTTATTTCCTAACTTAAGCAAAATGCATGATTTCAAGCTAATTTCTAAGTCATAAAGGGAGTGTTTTGTATCAAATTTCAGTGTAAAAAAACGGTTTTTGAATTGTTATCACTCCACCATGATGGGCCATGCCTACTTCTAAAATATTGAACTCTTGTGTAATTTTGTTTGTTAATAACATATCTCTTCTAATTCATGTTAGTATTCAATTTCCATGCTTAATGTTTGATGTGTATTGGTTTCATGCTTTATTTCTAGTTTTTATGTATTGGAAAATATGACTTGGACATAGAACTAAAATTGAATACCTAATGGAGCTTGTATTTAGGGATAAAACATGATTCATTAGTAATCTTAAGCCTCTTGGATTTAATGCATTATTGCTTGTTGAGGATTCAAGGGATTAGAATTTGATGAGTTATCGAGGGCTCAAAGCCATTAGGAATAAGATTTTAGTAAATTGGTGAGTTGATTTTGACATGAATATGGAATTGAGGTGTTTGTTAGTGCATGAGAATGAAGTGGATTAACTCTAGTCTTAACGAATTTTAAATACTTTATGTTACATTTCACTACATACCAACTGTTTGATAAAACTACAAAAGTAGTTTCTTGTATTTTTGTTATCTTTGTGTCTAGTTGAGTTGTGAATTTTGATAGTTGTGAAATGTTGTACAAGTCCCTTAGGAGAGAATGACATTTATCACTTATTACGTTGCGACTGATGCACTTGTCGTTGATTTTGTAGCCAACATATACAATTTAGATTCAACACACTTTTTAAGATAATTAAGTGATTTAGAAATATAGCATTATTTTGATTCTATCTTATAATATATATTAAGAAGTATAGTGTAAACTTAATATAAATATATTAAGTTGATTTGTAAAATAGGGTTTACATAGATGTAGTATTATTTTTAGTACACTTATAATATCTAATATGGTATAGAAATAACTTATTAAAAAAGTTAATTCAACTTTAATAATTTTGTGCAGTAAAAAAAACAAAAAAACATAATTACCAATGGCAAAATTCATTAGTAATCTCAAAATTTTGTTGATAATTCAAAATTATCGATGAACTATTCGTTGACAAAATGCTCATCGATAAATTTAACCAATGGAAAGGAAAATTTTGTTGCTAAATCAACGATTAAAATTTATCAGTAAAAAATTGTGAGTAGTTATCCATCATTGCCTCCTCCGTGGCCACCACCACTGCCACCTTTGGCTCCTTTTTTTTCTTCTTCTCCTACTTCTTCTTGTCCTCCTCCGTCACTACCACTACCATTGTTGTCGTCGCTATCGCTACTGCTTTCGGCTCATTTTCCTCTTCCTTCTCCTTCTTTTCCTCTTCTCCTTCTTATCCATTTCCAATTAATTTATGACCCCTTTTTAAAGATTATCAACAAATTTACCAACAAATATTTAAAGATTCAATTACTAACAGATTTACTCATTTTTTTTTTAAATCCATTAATAACAAATTTCATAATGAATATTAAAAAAATTAATTATCAATGAATTTTTCACAACATGGTCATAAAGTTCAAAGTAAAATCTTTGACATCCATTTTATTGACAAAAATATCCATTGGTAATAAAATTTCTAAATTATCGATGGATTCATTATCGAAAAATATTTTTGTTGATAATAAAATTTCGAATTTATTAACGAATTTTATAAATAAATCCATTACCTAGAGATAATTTTGTCAATAATTAAAATTCTAAAATTTGTTGGTCAAGTTTTAATAACTAGTATTTTACACTTGTACTTTAATAATTTCTTATAACGCTGGAAAGATTAATCTTAGTGTTGTTGTGTGTACAATAGTATCATATTGTTTATGATTTAATGGGAAGAATAATTTAAATATATTTTTCTTCCGTAATCTTCTAATACGTCTTTGAAAGATAAAATTATGATAGAGTTTTGATATCTAAAACAGAAAATATTTGAAATATAATGATTGATCTTAACAATATTATTTAAGTAATTTGTTCCATTACATTTAATAATTTTATATTGTTTAAGAGTTGATATAAAAACAATTTAAATACATTTTTTTCTTATATTTTATCAACATGATCTTATTTTGAAATCAAAACACTCATTAATTTTTATTTTAATTAATACAAGCACAATTAAAACTATGCGCAATGAGAGACCTTTGGTATCATTTAGTAAAACTTGACTTTCCCAATATATATATATATATATTATATTTGAAAATATTTTTTTAAAAGTTAATATATTTTATAAATTTTACACTAACTAATTTGTTTTTATAAATTATTGAAAATACACTGATAATGTACTACTTAGTTCTTGACTTCATAGAAATGACAATTTTGGAGTTCGGGAGCCTACGTCGATGCCCCCAAATTTCAAAGATGCACTTCTTTATGTATGATTGTAGCTTTAGTGGAAGTCACCTTCTTACTCATCAATTTGGTTGTTTTCTTCTCCTTTTGCTGAAAAACATTCGTAACTAGTCAACTGAAGTGGGCATTGATTCTGGACGCAATACGGAGCACATTCAATTATAGGGATAAGTGAAAAAGTGTACCAAATTACCAATTTTTTCTTTAAAGCATTCTCCCTCTTTCTTAAAAAGGACAAAGCTATCCACATGTTTTTAGTAGACAATAGACTCGTGTTCTTTTAAGTAAGTTTTGAATTTGAATATTGTAATTAAGAATTACGATTAAAATAAAAAATTACTAAAAATGTAAGTTTTTCTACGATTAAAATTCAAAACATCGGTTATAAAAATATAAAAGGCTTTGAACTGTCAAAATATGTTCATAAAGAAGGGAAAGAAAGCTCCTTTAACTTTAACACGATTATTTTATCTTTGAAAAGTGAATTCGAAAAAGCAACTCACGTGATATTTTATAATAAGTTTTCAAGTAAAATTTAAACGTGGGAATGCTATTTAAAGAAAAATTGTATTATATAAACCATTTGAACCTTCCTCGGCTGTTATTATTATTTTTGGACCAGTGTATGAATATTTGTGAAATAACAATATATAACTTGCAAAATAATAATATATAATTATATATGTAAATAAATAAAGAAAATTTTAATTGAGATTCTTGTAATTTATTTACATTGTAGATACTCGTATTTCTTTATTTTATTTAATAAAGTATAATTTTAGAAATTGTAAAATAACTCACCTTAGCATAATTTGAAGAAAAAAATTTCAAAAATTTAAAAATAGAATATTAAATTTTAGTTTATAATTTTAATGTTTCGCTACCTAGCTTGTATTGTGTATAAAAAGATTATAACATATAAAACAACTTTTTAAAGAAAAGTCATTAAATTTAAAAAGTTAAATCTTCCACCCATCATTTTTATTGGATTAATTTCAAAATTAAAACAAAAAAAAATAATCCAAGACCTAGTACTAAATCACTATACAAAGTAAGTTTATTTTTTAAAAGAATAAAATAAAAAAATCTAAAATAAATTATATATAATTAAAAATATTAATTTAAATTTTATAAACAAAGATAATTTTCTTATTTTTACGTAGATTCTCATATAAATCATTGTAAATCGTTTTGCATCTTCCTTTATAAAAGTAAAAGCATTGAATGTAGAAATATGATTATACTGTTTTTAAAAAGATAAAAATTAATAAAAAAAATCATTAGTTGGTGATTCTACACTATTATCTTTTCAATTCGACATATGTATTTTTTCAAATTCATCACTCAATGTAAAAATAATTAATTTTTATTAAATTAAATTGGTTGGAATTTACATTAACTTTAATTAAATTCAAATAAAATAAATTAAGTATTTTATATACGATTTTTTTTTTCAAATATTAAATCAATTTAACCTTTGGAAATGCCAAAATTAACTTTAAATTTTGTGTGTTGCTAAAAAAACCAAGCTAAACGCAAACCAAAGAGGATGGATTCGTTTTAAAACAAAAAATATTATGAAAGTTGTTATGAATCTTTTGACAATTGAAATGAGATGTCGTGCTAATTATCAAATCACTCACAAGAGAAAGATTAAAGGCAATAAAATTACAAGATACTTCAAATTTTTAGACTGGTTCGATTTTACATGAGTCTATATCTAGTTATCCACTGATCTAGATTTCACTAAAAAAATGAAAAGAGTTAGATTACAAGAATTATTGTATAAGCTATACTTTAAACACAACCAAGACTTAAAGGAAACCGTTCAAAAATTACAAAGAAATGGTGATGCTATATATTGTAACACGTCAATTTTTGAGATTTCACAGTATAATTTTTTTTTTCCAAACCTTTTTATAAAATATTCAATTCAAATACAGAATTAAATCATAACTATAAACATCGTTTGAAAATCTTAGAATATCACTTTTACATAAAAATACCAAATCGGAAAACTTTTAAATAATAGAAAATAAATAATAAATCCCTGAACATAACATCCTAACTCTCTTCAACTACTCAGATCCGATGTTTTCTACAAACTATCTATTCTCCTACAAGTATGATCATCGTAGGTGGAAAACACAACTACAACATTTCAGGGTGAGCAACTAGACTTATCATATCACACAATATACAATAATCATCTTAACTACAATAATAACAAAATCATAAACATATATCATCACAACATTAACATCACAACAATAACATCACAACATTAACATCACAACAATAACATCACAACATTAACATCATAACCCAATGGTCTATTTCCTCTACACTACCACACCACCAAATTACCATATCCAATTCATTACGATTCACACGACATCCTTTTTCCGTATCACACAGCCAAATAAAATCTCTTTCCCGCATCACCTAGAGACTCACGGCCTAAACATTCATGTGATTTGTTGATTATTTAAGACTTCGGAACAAAAACATTTGGTTTATAATGTAGAAAATAAACATGAATGCAAGTGTTTGATCAATTGACAATACGAATGCACATATGAATGGTTGTAAATTATGAGATGAGTATGTTATTGGGGTTTTCGACTTATCCTATCCACTCTCATGTATTTATGAATTCATCTTCTTCATTAATGTTAATGCCATTTTCTAATTTACCTTAAACCCGATGTCTTGGTGAAGAAAGCCCACTCTGAACTACTAGTTCACAATGTCTTGTATCCCTAGCAATTAATTATGCATTACATTCGCACAGCAGCTTAAAGGAAACCAACCCTCTTATCCCTATGTCTAGGTAATATTGCTTTTGGGAGAATTTCCTCAGTTCTAGATTTTGCCGTATGTGTCCATAACGACAAAATCAATAATCATGCAATTGAATGAGTTAAACAAAGCATGCATAGAGTGTAGAGGAAAAACCCTAACAATTAATGAAGTAAAGCATTTATAATATAAATCAATTCAATACATGAGAGTTTCAAAGGATTACATCGTTTCCCAACAACAATGGACGTTTAGTTCGGCATAGACATGTTGAAACTAGATGAAATATGGAAAAAATGATAGATAAAACCCTAAAAGTTGAAGATCGGAGCTTCCGCATCCAAAATTCGCGTCCTAGGGGTGAAAAGGGCATTTTTGCGCCTCTTTTTGTCAAAAGATACCTATCTAGGTTGTCCAATTCATTAAATAGCTCTAGAAAAACACTGAAAACAGGCTCAAGCCCATGTCGACGGCGCTCAGCGCCCCAAAATGGCGCTCAGCGGTGGTTGCGACACTTGACTGGCGCTCAGCGTGGCGCTCAGGCGTGAGACAAGAGGGATTGGTGTTTAGTGCCCCAAAATGACGCTCAACGCCATCTGCGATTCTTCTATGTGTTGCTTTTCCAGCTTTTCCTGACTCCATCTCCTTGCTACTTCAACTTCTTCTTCCAAATCACCTTAATTCCTGTGAAAACAAGGAAAACCAAGCATAAAACCAATAATACCACCTTCAACTCTCTTATTCTCACGACTTAAGCAAAAACATGATTTCAAGCTAGTTTATAAGTCATAAAGGGTGTTTTTAGTATCAAAATTAAGCATAAAAATAACGGTATTTCAACTGTTATCACAACCTCAAACTTAGAACTTTGTTTGTCCTCAAGCAGACGAGATATAACTTAGTCTTACACCAATCAAAACAATGGTTCAACACATTCAAAAATTCTTCTTTCTTCCCAAGATAAGTAATTAGTCAAATGAGCTCATCAAACAAAATTTAGTCAAGATTAAAATCAATCATCATGGTGTTCACATAATCACATAATACCCAACAGATTTTATTCTCATGAATGATCAATTAACTAAGCATAGATGTAATCATAAAGTCATGGAACTTATCCTCACCAGACAAAGTGTTTCACTCAAGCACAACAGTGTATATAGAGATCACTCCTTCACTCTACTATCCAAATGTCACATAGAATAAAATTGCCTTTCATTTACCACAATCAAACACACTCATAGACAAGTATCATCACAAGGACTTTCCATGGCTTGTAACGTGGCTGGGCTAAGAAGAAAATTGGTTTTTCTGGATCACAAAATCCTCGAGTTAATAGAGTCATTCATAAATTTACCATTCAAGTACAATCTCTCTTCAAACCAATCTTACTCATTCCTAACTTTTCCCCTTTTTGCATTGAGCTTTACTTTTTTTGCATTCTATTTTCTTTTCTTTTTCTTTTCACACTTACTCAACACTTAGCTCAATGCCTATCATTACTTTCTTTTTCAACTTTCCCACAACCCCAAACTTGAACCTTTTTCAATACCACACAATGATTCTCAACTTAACTCAAGGTAGAGATTTTCACAAAGGGTTTTTATAATCTGTTTAAGGCTTATGGTTCAAAAAGGGTAGAACACTTTGTGTTCTCTTTCAGTTGGGCTAACATCATACATTGGCTAAGAACGGGGTAATAAAAAATGGCCTTGATCATATGACACAAGTAAGCAAGTAATTCAATCATAGAAACCTGGACAAAATCATTCATGCTTTCAAAAGAATAACAATCATTCAGAACAAATACTCTAGAGTTCAAAACCTCATATATAGGCTAATACGTTCCACAGACTCTAGATACACATCCTGCTTAGCATCATAATCACAATGATAACATCATGCATGTGTTCACACATATTGTGAACAACCACTTGTATATCAGCATCTTGTGCATTGTCTCAACATCAATCAATATCAAAGCATCATCAAGTAATACTCATCACATGCAAATCCATATCAAACCATCGCATCAAATATAAATTTCAACCCAAGTACATCACAACTTATTCTAAAAATAGAAGCAAATAAAGATAAAAATAACAAAAATAAGTTTAGAAAACTGGGTTTCCTCCCAATAAGCGCTTGTTTAACTGATAACAGTTGAAATATCGTTATTTTTATACTTAAATTTGACACTAGACACACCCTTTATGACTAAGAAACTAGCTTGAAATCACGCTTTTTGCTTAAGTTAGTGAATAAGAGAGTTAAAGGTAGTATTATTGGTATTATGCTCGATTTTCCTTGTTTTGGCAGGAATTAACATGAATTGGATGAAAGAAGTTGAAGTAGCAAGGAGTTGGACTCAAGAGAAGAAGGAAAAGTGCTTAAAAGAAGAGTCACATCTAGTGCTCAATGCCAATTTACCGCTGAACGCCATTCTTGCTAGGGAGTTCTCTAGACGACGCTTAAGCACTAACTCGGAGGGGAAAATCAAGTGCCGCAGCCATCGCTGACTGGCACTTTTACCACTGAGCACCAGCCTCTTCAGTGAGTTCACTGTCAAACGCCTGGGCGTTAACGCTGAGCGTTATTTTGAAGAAGTCGCACCCACTTTTGAGCGGTATTCTAGCGTTGAACGTCATTTTTGTGGGCATGGGCTAGTTTTTCTGTTATTTTTAGAATGTATATAAGGTTTTAGTCGACCTAGAGGGTCTATCTCTGGACAGAAAGAGGCGCAGAAACACCCTTTTCACCCTCAGAGGTGGATTTTGGATGCGGAAGCTCCAATCTAAAACTTTTAGGGTTCTATCTTTCATTCTTTTCATTATTTTCATTTTGTTTCACCATTTCTCATGTATTAAATTGATCTTTATTATATATGCTTTACTTCATTAATTGTTAGGGTTTTTCCTTTACACCCTATGCATGCTTTGTTTAATTCATTCAATTGCATGATCATTGATTTTGTTGATATGGACACATACGGGGAAATCTAGACTTGGGGAAATTCTCTCAGAAGCAATATTACCTAGATAGAGGGATAGGAGGACCGATTGCCTTTAAGCTTCTGTGCGAATGTAATGCATGATTAATTGCTACAGAGACAAAACATTGTAAACTAGTAATTATGAGTATGCTCTCTTCACTGAGACATCGGATTTAGGGTAAATTAGAATATGGCATTGACATTAATGAAGGAGTTGAATTCGTTTATACATGTGAGTGGATAGGATAAAGTCGGAAACCCCAACAACATAATTCATCCATATATCATTCATCTGTGTATTCTTTTGGTCAATTGATCAACAACTACATTCATGTTTATTTTTTGTTTTGCATTATAACCACTGATTTTCGTTTCTAAAATATTAAATAATCAATAAATCACATGACTGTCTAGGCCAATGAGTCTCTAGGCAAAATGATACTTAGACTTACCATTTATATTACTTGATACGATTCGATACACTTGCTGGAGTCTTAACAAGTTTTTGGCGCCGTTGTCGGGGACTCATGGTTTAACTATTTTATTCGTGTGACTATTGATTAACTTTGACTTGATTTTTGTTTTTGTTTTATTTTTATTTTTGTTTTAAAAAAGTGCTTTTTAGGGATTTGTTTTCTTGTGTATGCAGGATACAATTCTTACTAGGAGCAAGAAAAATCAAGAACCTCTTCTCGAAGGATTAAGTGAAAGTAGAAGGAGAAGGAAGGTACGAACATCCAGAGAATTATTTCCTTCTCTAGAAACACTTTTACAACCCTCACCTCAAGCATCCGACCAGAGCACTAAGGAGATGGAAAACAATGGTTGACGTACTCCGGCGGATCACACCATTGTTGTTGGCCCTCATCACTTTAATAACATTGCAAGGCCGAGGGTCAATGCTGCAAACATGGAGGTGAAACCGACGTTGATACAATTGGTGAAGAGCAACCAATTCAATGGATTCTCTCATGAAAGTCCATAGGAGCATCTGACCACATTCAATGAAATTTGCAACACGGTGAAGATCAATGGTGTGCCAGATGAGGCTATAAAACTTAGGTTGTTTCCTTTCTCATTGGGAGGCAATGTTAAGCTATGGTTGAACTCTTTCCCTGAGGATAGCTTTACTGACTAGGAAGCTGTGGTGTGAAAATTTCGGAACAAGTACTTCCCACAGTCCAAAATCAACAAAGGTAAACAGGAAATTTCCTCTTTCAGGAAAGGCATGGAAGAAACCCTAAGTCAGGCATGGGACAGATACAAAAGCTTATTGAGGAAGACACCCATGCACGACTTTGATAAAGCATCAATAGTCTTATTGTTCCTTGGAGGTCTTGGCTCTCAAACAAAGCTTATGCTAGATGCCTCAATGGGAGGTAACATCAAGTGCAAGACTCTAGAGGAAGCTAAATGAGTTGATAGATAACATGGCTACTAATGATATGGAGATGCATAGTGAAAGAGGAGCTTCACTTCAAAAAAAGGGGATTCTACAATTACCCAATCAAGATGCCTTGCTTGCAAAGAATAAGCTCATAACTCAATAGCTGGAGAATTTGACAAAGACACTCGCTCAGTTGCCTAAGGAGTTGAAGAATGTTTCACAAGTGCAACAACAAGTCTGTGAGCGATGTGGTGGTGACCATATCAATGGTCAATGTGCTTATCCAGAGGAGGACCAAGAGGAAGTCAATTACATGGGTAATCAGTTCCAATTCTGCCAAGGTAATCTCAACCAAGGGTGGAAACCTCACCTAAGCATGGGTCAAGGTCAGAACGAACTAGCTGGACAAGTAGGAGGTCAATTTAATAGACCACAACAGCTATCACCACTTTGGCAAAATGTATCTGATTTGAATGAGAAAACCAACAAGTTGGAAGAGATGTTCCAAATTTTTTTGCAAGTGTATGTCTCCACCAATAAGAGCATTGAAGCTGCTATCAGAAATCTGGAGATGCAGGTTGACCAACTGGCCAAGAGGATGGAGGACAAAGCAGAAAATCAGTTTGGGGCTAATACTAAAGTTAACCCTAAGGAAGATTGTAAAGCCATAGTGAGTATAGTATAGGAGAGAGTGGAAGAGAAAAAAGAGAGCGTTAAGTTAGAGGGGAGAGAGGAAAAAGAAGAGAAAATATGTGAGGGTGAGATGGAAAAAGAAGAGAAGAAGATGAGAGAGAAAAAAATTGGAAAAGATGAAAAAATTCTTCCTTATCCAAAGGGGCGTGAGAAAGTAGATAAAGAGAGACAATATGGGTGTTTTAGAGAGATCTTCAATCAATTGGAGATTACTATACTGTTGACTGAAGCACTACAGCAAATTCCTGCCTATGCAAAGCGTATAAAGCAGTTCCTCGGAGAAAAGATATATCTAGATGAGGAAGCTACTAATGAACAGGGTAGTTGCAGTGTCTTGTTGAATAAAAAATGTCCTCCAAAAGGGAAGGATCCAGGAAATTTTACCATTCCTTGCACCATTGGGAATGTGAAGATAGGGAAAACCCTACTTGATTTAGGGTTTGATGCCCCTATCTATGCTTAAGAAGATTGGTGGTCTTAGAATGAAGCCGACAAAGATATCTTTACTAAAGGCGGATGGATCACCTAAAAAACCTTATGGTGTGGTGGAGGATATTGTGGTTCGAGTGGAAAAACTTGAATTTTTGGTTGACTTTGTGGTGATGGAGATGAGAGAGGATGAAAAGATCCCGATCATTCTTGGAAGGCCGTTTATGATAACGGCTAAATTAATCATCAATGTGGATGATGGGCTGATAATGCTTAAAGACCAAGAAGAGGAGGTGATCTTTGATGTCTTCAAAGATAAGCAGATTCAAGTGAAGATGACTAGTCACAAAGATGCATGTAAGGATGCACCAATGACTAGACATAAAGTTGCAAAGCCGGTCAACAAAGGTAAAAATTATGTCTTGGTATAGGTTAGGGAAGAAGATAAAGTTGAAAAAGGAGGGACAGTTAATCATGACTCTAAAGATGAACAACTCAAACTTGGCACCCTTGTGAAATTCAAGAACAAGTTGTGGGTTGTGAAAGACTTTAAAGAGAATGAAGTTATAGAAATTGAAGCTCCATATTCTAGGTGAGTCAAAAAGGTGGATCAGAAGCCGTTGATGAGTTGGTGTGATGAAAGAAAAAGAAACACCAACATTGAAGATGGAACGTGAACTTTATTGGGTCAAGCTAATGACGTTAAAAGAGCGCTTGCTGGGAGGCACCCTAATGATTTATAAACATTGTTTTTTTTATTATTTTTATTTTGGGTGATGTAATTTTAAATAGTTTGGAACTTTATTTATGATTGGGCATAGCATCTACTGAGGGATGCTAGATGGTTGAGTATCTACTGAAGGATACCAGGAAAGTACACCTACTTATGGGTGATGGTGAGGTTTGTACCCACTGATGGGTGCTAGAAAGAGTTTGGGTCAGGCTCGTGACATTAAACAAGCGCTACCTGGGAGGCAACCCAGTTGATTGAATTTATCTGTGTTTGTTTGTTTTGATTCTATTCTAGTTGCATTTAGGGGTTTGATTGTTAGATGTTTGAGTGGAGTGAGTGGAAATTGCATTAAATTCGAAAAGTTGAGAGTGGAAGTTGAGAGGCATTGGTTAAAGACGCTTAGGGCAAGCTAGGAAGAAGGAGAATTGAGGCTGCGATCACCGCTCAACGGTAGCCTAGCACTGAGCGCTGCTACTGCATAATGGGTTTCTGGTTTTTAAAACTTTGGGCTCAGCGTGGGTTGGCCGATTAAGCACTTTTAAAACCCTAGGGCGCGTCTTGGCTGCCATTTTCAGTCTCCATTCTTCCCAGACACTCTCAGGCACTCTCCAAAGCATTCTCTCCACTTTTCCCTTCATCCTCCTTCACAAAAATCCTTCTTCCATTATTTTTGCACCAATCCTTCATTCAAGTTTGGGGTTTTGTGAGAGCATTGCTGTTAGGGGTTGATTCCTCCATATTTACAAAGCATTTTTCATCCATCAAGTATCTCCACCCAAGTAAGTACATGCATTTTACATTCTCGGATTTTGGAAGTATGATTTTGAATGAATATGTTTGTTTAAGCATGATTCTGTAGGGCTTTTGATGTTTATGCATGATTAAGTAAAAGAATTGATGTTTTGACCGATTAAATTGTTTGATTGAAGTCTGGAAGTGTAAAGATTGCATATGGGTGGAGATTAGAAGCAGCTAGGGCATTTTATGCAGAAAAATGCTGTCACCGCTCAACGCCAATTACCGTTGAGCGCGACTTGTGCAAATTGTGGATTTTTGTGTTTTTTTGTGTGCAGGTGACGCTGAGGGGTCCTGTTTTTCCCTCAATGATGATAGGTAGTGTGTTTAGAGGGTGTTGTGTGATCTACTAACGCTTAATGAAATTTCTTGTGGTTTTGTGAATTGTATTTGATGTAGGGATGACCTCCTTATCAGGGAAGAGGATCGAGACTGCAGGACATAAGAGGAAGGAACCAGAGCGTCCTTATTCCAACAAGTTCCTCTCCCGTAGACATGAGCAACACTACCTCATTATCCAAGATAGAAGACTCTTGATGGAGTGCAAGGCGGGGTGGATACCAGACTTGGCTACACAGTTTGGACAGGAGCTGGAGAGTAGGAACTAGGAGAAACTAGCTACTTACCCTGGACCTGCAAATATAGCAGTAGTGAAGAAATTCTACACCAATCCTAGGGCTCTGGGAAATTCTTACACAGAGGAGTATATGAGCTATGTAAGAGGAAGAATCATTAGGTATGGTCCTGACTTCATTAATAAGTTCCTAAATATTGAGTGGATTTGTGTGTAGTCTCAATTTGCACTAAACTTGGAGGAGGGAACAAACTATGATGACATAGAGAGTGTGTTGTGTGTGCTTGGAGGGCATTTTCATAGAAACAAGAATGATGTAGCTATTCACCTTAAGAGAGCTGTTTTGACACCATTGTTACAGTATTGGATGGCGTTTTCTCATGCCAACATCCAACCTTGCTCTCATGTATCAGATATCACTGTTAGAAGGGCCATGTTCTTATATTGTGTGCTCAGAGGTTTGAATGTGAACATTGGACAAATCATAGCAGATGAGATAAAGAGTTGTGCCACTATTGTGAACAACAAGGCACCCTTGGGGCACCCTTCTCTGATTACGCACCTCCGTCTGTTAGCTAGGGTGGACACTTCTATTCCACCATTAGAGAGACCGAGGAAAGCTATTGATGAAGCCTACTATAGGCAATATTGTGATGAGCTGAGGTAGTGATAACGGTTGAAAAATCATTATATTTATACTTAAATTTGACACTAAACACACATTTTTATGACTTAGAAACTACCTTGAAATAATGCATTTTGCTGAAGTTAAAGTATAAGAGAGTCAAAGGTGGTTTTCATGGTTTTATGCTTGGATTTCCTTGATTTGGAAAGAATAAACATGAATTGGATGAAGGAA
Source organism: Vigna reflexopilosa (assembly GCA_027742785.1). NCBI lineage: Eukaryota > Viridiplantae > Streptophyta > Magnoliopsida > Fabales > Fabaceae > Vigna > Vigna reflexopilosa. Next base: position 19,044,093 of record CM050921.1, read on the forward strand.
TTTGAAGTAGCAAGGAGCTGAACTCAGAAGAAGTGGAAGAAAGGCACAAAAGAAGAATCGCAGTCACCGCTCAACGCCAATATCACTGCTGAGCGCTGGTCTTGAGGATGAATCCACTGGACAACACTTAAGCATCAAAGCTGAGGGGAAATCCAAGTGTCGCAGCCGCCGCTGAGCGCAAATCCACTGCCTCTCGCCTGGGGACGTGTGATTAGACGTTTTCTTCTTCAGCCTCCCGCCCTTTATTTCCTTCTTTCCTTTAAACCTCCAATAACCTCCTGTTACCATTTATATTTTAAGATACGATTTACATACTTTAAAAAAAAATATTTTATAAATATTAGTGTAAATTTATCGTAAAATATAATAATGATTTGGGGGTCAAATTTAAAGAGAATGAAACTTAATTTCTTTAAAAAATTATTATAATTCCACAAAGAAAATAATAATAATAATAATTAATGAGAATTAAGTTTATACATCAGAATAATTAAAATCATATTAAATATTATTATATTAAGAAAAGTCATGTCAAATTAATGTTCTTTTAACATAGTGTACACCGTAAATGAAATTTTTTTATTAGATTCAACGACATTCCCATAACTTATATTTCTTTCCTTTGCACTTTTAACCAGTGGTCAATTTTTGATCAATAACAGAACTGCATAATCTTCTCTTCTCAACTAGATTGAGAGGTAGTCCACATACAATGCAATCAGCATTCACAATTCACAGATCATTTGCTAAAATAAATCTTCTTGCACTTCTAAATAAAACCGAAGGAAATAGAGAAACTAGGATGGCTTAATACCCAGGATTACAAAATTTAAAAAAAAAAACACTTAGAAAAGTAGTCCCTATTATTATCAAGAAGATTTCATTCAATCTTCATCGCCAGAATCTTCAGTATGATCTTCACCACGAGTAGGTGGACTTCCGACAGTTTTCTCATCAGTGAAGAACCATCCATTCTCAGTCATTTTCAGCCCAATAGATGACAGAATTCGTATACAAATTTCTTCTGACCTTTTGGACACAATTCTTTCTTCTTCAGATACATCTACTCCTTGGAGTTCCAGCACCTTGCTAATAAATACACCATATGGCAATTTGTGTGCATAATGATCTCCTGTAGCAATCATGTGGTCTTTTAGAATTGCAACCCAGTTGGTTGGGATTCTAGTCTTGATAGCATTCAACATAAATACATCTTCTGTTGACATTCTCTCCTCGTTCAATCTTCCAGGCAGCAGTAGCCAAGTCAGGACATAAGCAATAATTCTCTCCTCCTTGTTTAAGCCATCATGTAGGTACTGCTTATCCACCCTGTACCTTCCTGGATATCTTAAGCAGTTTACATATATAGCTCTCTTTCTTAGCCACATGTTTGACTCAGAATCACGGATATGAGAATCCAAACCTTCAACTTTCAGACCAGCAATATTTGACCAAACATCATCGTACATAGTAATGTTAACACCTTTGACCCTTAAGTGAATGACCCCATTTACAGCCCTGAGGTTTGTGTAGAAAACCTCTACCAAATCAGGATAGCAATTTCCTTTCATATGGACAAAATCAGTAAGCCCTTGATATGCAATCCATTCTTGAAAAAGGAAACCTTCTTTCTTGAAGAATTGCAGGTCCAGATACCTGTGAGGAACTACAGTTTTTAAATGTCTCCAATATAAAAAATTTACTCGGGTCTCTTGATCACTTATCCATCCAGATGGGTTTGCGCTTCTTGTAATCCGGGCAACCTTCTCTTTTCTTCTTGATGATGATGAAGAAGCCATTTCTCAATAGAATTATCGGAACGTCTTTCACAATGTAGTAGTTTTTAACTTCTCAACTTCTCTGGTTTAAAAATACAAATGATACGTCGACTTCGCAACTTCTCTTAAACCGCCCTTGGTTTCATTTTTTCATTTAAACCACCCATAACCTCCCATTACCATTATATTTTAAGATAAAATTTACATATCTTTTTTTTTTTATTTTTATTTTATGAAGTCGAAGATTTTGGATATTTGACGTTTTCTTGTTTTGCCTCCCGACCATTTGTTACCCTCTTTTTCATTTAAACCGCCCATAATCTCCCGTTACCATTATATTTTAAGATATGATATACATATACTTCTTTTATGTTTTTATTTTTTGATTTTGTGTAAATTTATCTTGTAATATATAAATATTATATAATTTAAGAAATATTTGTCGGTGAAATTTAAGAAAGATTTTGTGCAAATTTATCTTGTAATATTTAAATATTATTTTAATTTCATGTTAAAAATAATAATAATAATGTACGAGAAATAAATTTTTTTTATTAGATTCAACAACATTCCCAAACCTAATATTTCTTTCCTCTACTTTGAAAAGTTTTATGATTAATATAGGTATGATAAAGCATAAATCAAGTATTCAATGTGTCTTTCTAGGTGTGTATTGATTTTAGGATAAAGATAGGTATGATTATACTAAAAGACTTTAATTGATTTTTAAAAAATAATGCTTTAAATTTCAGAAACGATTAAGTTCAGTGATAAACTCAAGGTTAACATAGAGTATTGTTTACAAAAATTGAGATATATAGGATAGTTAGTACAAAAGATTGACAAAGTTAAAAATTGAGATGCATAAAACCAAGCTAAAGATCGAGAAGAGACAGTGTGTATCGAGAATAGTCAGGTTTTATCAAAGTACAACTGTTGTCGTGATAGACCGATATCGGCCAAAATTTAAGTTTGACTAATGGGTTGGGTCGAAGGTTAAGGCAGGTTAAGTTTGACTAATGGTCCAGACTGGTTGACCCTACATGGATGTTGGGATGGGTGATTCAGACTAACGGTCGAGATAGACTAACATAAGTATAAGTTGAAGGTCAACCTAATGTCATTGGACTTTCTTCTCAATTTCTTAGGTGCCTTAAACATTTATACCTGTATGTAGGGAACCAAGTACATATGAAGCCACTTTGGAAGTCATAATATGCATTTGCATTTTGGTTATTGGTTTAGACGGCCAGGCCAGGTCATAGTCAAGACGGCCAGGCCAGGTCATGATTGAAATTAGGCAAAATTCGACCACAACCAACATTTTTTTAAGGATCATGATATGTTAACAACTTCTTGACAAAATACAATGTATCACTATTTTATTGGTCTATATATTTTAAACGGACCAATCACCAAAAAAGCGGTTATAAAATTGTTAACCAAAATAGCCAAAAGTTTAGAATACAATATTAGATTTTTTATTATATTTTTGTAATTTTTGTGTATATGAACTAAAGGTCACCTCATGTATAATAGAATCAAAACACTAGAATTTATTTTAAAAACAAAATTAAATAAATACATAAGTCCACAAAAACCAAACCATTGTTTATATTATTTTAGATGAATAAACAATTTTTGTGTTATATCTTTTTGTGTTAAACATCATTTTAGACGATTAGACGAATAATCAATTTGTTTATATTATTTAATATATTTTCATTTAAATATTAATCTAAAATATCATTAAAAAAATTAATTATGTTAGTTTAAAAATATATGTATTTATTATTTTTTAAGTTTAAAAACAAATTTTATCATTTAGAATCGATTATACTAACTTGGCAAAATTTAAAGTGAAATTATATAAATACATCGGGGCACATCAAACTGTTTAACTTTGATCCCTCCAAATGTCTCCTTCTTCGCGGGTGATTGAAAGTAGACATTATTGGGTACTGGGAAATGAATTTGTTCTTATCTGAATTAAATTACAATTATTACTTTTCCTCTGAATGATGTTTGAACGTCGTTTTCGGATGGGATTCGACGTTCATACACGAAGGCGGTTGCTAAGCATTATTACACGATGTACGTCATTCAAACAAGATCTATTAATTTTTCTCTGAATGATGTTCGAAAATCCAATTCAGCATGGCTTCGACATTAATACAACATGGTGGCGTGTGGCAGTTAGTAACTATAATCACACGATGTACGTCTTTGGTTCATCTATAAATATAGCTTGCATTTCATGTATTCCCTTGTCTCCTCTTTCCATATTGAACATATTAGGATTCATATTTCTTATTTCGTTTGCTTTTTCTTTTCCTTAGATTTCTAAGCATCTTTGTTCTTCATATTACATTTTGATAACTCTAACTAGAAAGTGGTTCATTCATCATCATCTCATACGAAGGAGCCCTTTCAAGTTAAAGTTAACAAAATGTTTTTATAGTACAGAAATGGTTAAGATATCTTACTGAAAGGAAAGTGCTTAGGAAAAAGAAATATGATTCACAATATGTTTAGTGCTGAAAGAATTTTAAACTCTAAATAATTATCTAATAAAGTTTTTCAATTTCATTATTTAACAATGTATGATTCTCTTTTTAAATTGTCAATAACTTGCACTCCTCCGATAGATTTTCAGAGCTATCTAATTTCTAAGGGAGGAGACAACTTAAGGACAATTTAAATTTGGAATCTATTTACATTGTTGACGTCGAACATTTAGTTCACTCGATGCAAAAATAATTTTGTTAAATTATTAAAAGTTATGTGAAATTAATGTTCTTTAACATAGTCTACACCCTAAATAAACTTCCTAACAAAATGCTTTTTATAGTCTACACTGTAAATAAGTTATCTTACTGAAAATGAAGTGTTGAGGAAAAAGAAATATGATTCACAATATGATTAATGCTTAAAAAATTGTGAGAAAAAAAAAATAAAACGTTAAAGCCCCAGAGCCTTCGACGTTCTATGGCGTGCTTTTCAATTGCAAAGGTTTCTTAAACATACTATTGGAAGCCAAAGTATCAAAAAGTATCGTACATTAAGATATTTTTTGTTTTTCCCCTCTCATAAAATGTCTAATGCTCGCAATAAAATAACGTCATATTTAATAGGATGAAAAATAATATAACGTCATATTTGATAGGTATTTTATTTCTTTAAAATATTATTTTAATTTTGATATTAAAAATAATAATAATAATAATTTATGAGAATTGAGTTTTAGTTATAGATCACAATAATTAAAATCATAATAAATGAATGTTGGGATGAGTGTTTCAGACTAAAGGTCGAGACAAACTAACATAAGTATAAGTTGAAAGTCGACCGAATCTCATTGAACTTTCTTTTTGGGTTTCGTAGGTGCCTTAAACATTTATACCTATATGTAGGGCACCAAATATATATGTAGCCATTTGGAAGTCATAATATGCATTTGCATTCTTATAAAGATTAACATCTATGTTGCGATTCTTCTGTTACTTATCAACCTGCTAGATTGTGGCTTCTCCATCTCTGTCTTATACCAACCTCCAGTCCAAGCAAATAGTCGAGACAGCCAAGCCTGATCATGATTGAAAGTAGGCAGAATTCGACAACCAAAATTTTGTTAAGGACCATGATATGTTAACAACATTTTGACAATATACAATGTATCACTATTTTATTGGTCTGTATATTTTAAACGGACCAATCACCAGCAACTACATAACCATTTATAAAAAGTAAAATATAAAAAGTCCACATCGAAGATAAAAATTTAAAAGAACTCTTTCAACAAAAATTTGGTCACATTGAAATAAATTACTTTGAAAATTTTAATAGTTATAATAAGTTATAAATATAATAAAAGACTATGATTAACATTATTAGAAAAACAAATTTGAACTCTCTCATGCATTATTTCTATGACTTTTAATATTTTAACAAACGTGTGATCAATAACCAACCACGTTGTCACCATAAATAATCATTAAAAGCTCATTTGCATTTCTTAATTTATAACGCTTTAAATCGATTCTTTATTATTTAGAATCAATTATATTAACTTAGAAAGATCTAAATTGGAATTATATAATACAGAGGGGCACATCAAACGTTTAACTTCAATCCCTCCAAATCTCACCTCGATAATTGAAAAGTACACAATTTGTTGGGGGCATGTAGTCAATTTGTTATTGTATGAATCAAACAAAATAAAATATATTAATTTTTCTATGATTGATGTATGAACGTCAAACTCGGTACGGCTTCGACGTCCATACGAGATGGTGTTAGTCAGTTACGTGATTGATGTCTTCTTCAACCAGAAGCCAAAGGTTGTCTATTTATTATTGTTCTTTTAATTTTACTTTTTAATCATCCAATATAACGTCTCACGCCTCTGGAATTCGACGTTATAGGTCATTTTGTTCTTATCTGAAACAAACGAGATTTATTATTAACTTTTTCACTGAATGATGTTTGAACGTCGAATCCGACATTTTGTACGTTCATCTATAAATATGGCTTGAATATCACGTAATGACTTGCTTCCTGTTTCCGTATTGAACATATTAGGATTGATATTTTTTATCTTAAAGCCCTTTCCCTTTCCTTAGATTTCGAAACATGTTTGTTCTTTAAATTGCAATTTGCCTGGTTGAATGTCAAAGTGCCTCATTCATGTCTCAGTTCATATGAAGGTCCTTTGACATTCAACTCCACAAAATGCTTTTTATAATACAGAAATGATTAAGTTATCTTACTGAAAGGGAAGTGCTTAGGAAAAAGAAATATGGTTCACAATATGTTTAATGGTGAAATAATTGTCAGAACTAAAATATTGATATAAAAAAAACTTCATCCTTTAACAATGTATGGTACGTTCTTTAAATGGCTTGGAGTTGTTTTCTCCCATTACAATTCAACGCTATCTGATTTCCTATGGTGGAAAACAACTTCAAAATATTTTAAATTTATATAGTGACGTCGAATATTGAGTACATTCGAGGCAAAGGCCTAAAGGTCATATCATTATCCAAAGAGATTTTTTACTTTTTCTCTGAATGATGTTTGAACGTCGAATTTGGAAAATATTTGACGTTCACAATAGATGTGGACTGTGAAAATTAATTGTGTGCCTTTAACAAAGAACGAATATTACGTCAAATTGTAATGGACTTTGACGTTTCAACTTCTTCAAGATACCAATGGTTGCTCCAATTTTGTATATTTCACTTTTTTTCTTTTAAAGATACCTCCAATTTTTTATATTTCACCTTTTTCTTTTAAACTCTCACTCTAACGTCAAGGCTCATAGATCTTCGACGTATTTGTCGTCTACAAGGAGGTCATATTCGTATCCAAAGAGATCTTTTACTTTGTCTCGAATGATGTTTGAACGTCAAACTTTGGTAATATTCAACGTTCTTACTAGATGGTGGACTGTGAAAATTAATAGTATAATTACTCGATGTACTGCTTTTTTCATGATGAAATGATATTCCACTACGATTATGTGGAAGTGTGATGACATCGTTTCATCTATAAATATACATATGCTTTTCTTATTATTCCATTCGTCCCGTTTCCGTGTTGAACATATTAGGATTCATGTTTTTTATCTCTTAGCTCCTTCCTTTTCCTTAGATTTTGAAACATGTCTGTTCTTTAAATTGCAATTTGCTCTGCTTGAATGTCAAAGTGCCTCATTCATGTCTCAGTTCATATGAAGGTGGCCTTTGACATTCATGAGAACAAAATGCTTTTTATAGTACAGAAATGATTAGGTTATCTTACTGAAAGGGAAGTGCTGAGCAAAAAGAAATATGATTTAGAATATGTTTAATGCTGAAACAATTTTGAGAACTAAAATAATAATATAAAAAAAAAACTTCATCCTTTAACAATGTATGGTTCATTTTTTAAATGACTTGGAGTTGTTTTCTACCATTAAAATTCAGAGCTATCTGATTTCCTATGGTGGAAACAACTAAAATATTTTAAATTTATACATTCGAATATTTTAAAAAAAACTTCATCCTTTAACAATGTATGGTTCATTTTTTAAATGGCTTGGAGTTGTTTTCTACCATTAGAATTCAGAGCTATATGATTTCCTATGGTGGAAACAACTAAAATATTTTAAATTTATACAGTTGACGTCGAATATTGAGTACATTCGGTGCAAAAGCGTGGAGATTGACGTCATTTTTTTGAGATAATCGATGTCCTGTACTTTAGAAGAAATTACGACATCTAAAATGAAGACCGAAGATGATTGATGGGTTGTTGCAACCCACACAAATTTAATGTGCATTAAAGAATGCAGTATAGACTAGGAAGTGACTCCTAGGTCGTCTCTCAAGGACCAAATGTGGTTCGAGAATTAGGTCAGACACGAAGTGGGAGGGGTTTGTGAAAGGTTTGTGAATGCAAATGAATTAAATTGAAACACAGATGCAAACAGAAATGTAAAAACAGAATCAAATATAGAATAAAAACGGTTGGTCATTAACTCAATCACTATGCTTCCTATCCTAGATTAACGATAAATACACACTACTCTAATCCAAATCCAACACGAATCACCCAACTAAGCGAAGGCTAATTCGGTCTTCAGAATTCCAAACTAAGCGAATGCAATGCACAAATTTAATCAGTCAAGCACCATACAGTCTAATCAACTAAGCGAAGATTAAACACTGATTAGGCAACTAAGCGTATACCCAATCGCAAGCACACAACAGATTAAATAGAATGCCAGACAAAGTAGAATAAACACAAGAACAGTCCTATAAATCTCAAGGAAGCAAAGTAACTTTATCAATGACCAACCCGACTAACCTAAGCTAACATGACAGTTAAATTATCACTACCAAAAATACTAAACAACATTAAAGTGAATGAAAATGCTAAACCTAACACTGCAATAGACAAATATCCAGACATAATTAAAGCTATTAACATCCAACACTCAATTAATTCTACCAAAAGAATTTAAAATTGCAAAAAATTCTAAATAAAAATCCTCTTTAACCGAGACATGTTAAAAGAAGAGAAAATAAAAATGTGCTTGTCCAAATTGATTCCATCATCAGCCATGTGCTCTTCCAAATAAAATCAAAGTTTCGTAATGTTCTAGCAATTTAAACGCATGCTACATGTAAAATAAATTGCATCACCACCCGTGAATGCTACACCTCCAAAAGTAAATCATTGTTTGCTAACAAAATAATTGAAATGACATGATTGAAACCAAAGACCCATCCAAGGCCGTGCACCACATCCACCTAATCCCATTTCATTAATTTCTTCACTTTCAAGTGAAATGAAAGCAAGCACACATCTAATCACCGGACCCACCATTCATGCAATGAAGTTATGAAAGAAAGAGAAAACATTGTAAATGGCAAATGGAATTAGAACGTGCAGCTACTTCTAAATGAAATCAAAGCACCAATTCCCCAAGCAATTAACATCACCTCATCAGGAAGAAAGAAAATTGAATTTGGCGTTTCATCCTCTCAAAGTCGTGACCCACAATCATGAAATCTGCACCACCCAAGCAATGAATTTGTGCTCCCAGCAGCTGGAAAAGAAATGTACCCGACAACTTCATTCTTCAATTAAATAAAAGAAAGACTAACTATACCAATCTGCCATTCGTCCCATCACCACGTAGCAACATCTACTTCTACCTAATCTACTTCTCATTCTTCATTTTTCAATTAAATAAAAGAAAAGAAAGCTAGCTATTCCTATGCTACCAACACCATCCCATCCTACTCCCATCTAATCTAATTTTAATTTCATCAACTAATTAAAAGAAAAACGTTAATGGAATGAAGCCTCTGCACCACGTCCCATCCTATCTACAAAACAAAATAAAGCTAGCCATTCATTTCTTGAAGGAATCCGTATGCCTTCCCAAGTAAAATGTGCTTCTTCTCCAAGGCAAAATAAATGTCACGTGTGCATCTCCCAAGAAGTAAATATCACCAGGCCGTGAACATATTCCATCAAAAGAAAGAATTAATGTGTGTTGCTTCTAGCCGTGACGTGCTACTGCAAAGAAAGGGAGACCAAGCACCGTATGTGCCTCCCCTTGGAATGAAACCAGTGTGCAAGTGTATTCAGGCAAAGAAAATGTTCCAACAAATAAGCAATACAAGGCTTCATAAAATAAAACAAATTGAAAAGTGAAAGTGCTTCATTCATTCAACCAAAATCCACCACCGTGAAAACCATGTTCAAAGCTCAGCAAAAATAAAAGTGTGTGGCGGCTCTCTCTTCTCCAAGGTCGTAAGTCTCATATAATGAGGGTGGGGTCCACCCTAAAAGAAAAACCCTAGGCCATGTGTCCTCCTACTATTTGGGCTTGGTCTACTTTATAAAAAATTTGCCCAAATTATAAAAGTTGGTCTACAAATATTCTACACTACTAAATTACAATATGATTAAATTTGAAATGTCCAAGTGGAGAGTCTTTAATTTATTTGTCTCCTTCCTAATGCTCCAAAATGTATTTCAAAAATTTTCCTGCAATAAATAATGCAATTAATTAGCTCAGAAAATTCAAATTAATTAAAATTAGAATTTTCGGTCAAATTAAGCACAATTAGTAAAAACAGAAAAATATCGGACAATTAAGCACAATTCCCTGATTAATTCTAGCACAATAAATTAAGTGAAATCAATAAAATATCGACTCATCAAAATATATCACACTTAGTCTTTTGCACTCCTGGGCAAAATCAAGACGCAAATCAGGGAACAGTTCAGAAGATATCAGAGGTATGTCACAACGTCGGCACACAGAAAACAAAGACTCACAAGGATAGAAACAGAATTACACAATCCTCAAGGAAAGCAGATACTCATAGAAATCATTCAAGCAATTCCAAGCATGGCAAAATGATCAATCATTTCAAGAGGTGAATCAAAAGTAACAAAACCTCACAGATGTATCTTTATCTGTCAATTCATCAAGCTCTTGCATACATGTTTATTTTCGTCTTTGCATCACAAAATCAAATTATCTTTCATTCAAGTCTTATGAGATCAATTCACATGAATGTCTAGGCCAAAGAGTCCCTTTGGAAACGATATTCGGACTTACCGTCTATTTACTACTTGATACGATCTGGTACACTTGCCAGGGTGTTAACACGGTTCCCCCAATAACAAACGTCTAATAGAAGTCGGAGTGGCGGGATCAGACGTCAAAATAAAGTCAAAAAGGGACTTTTTAAATTTTTGGGCTGTGTATTTAGACGTGAGTTCCCCCAATAACAGACGTCTAAAGTGCTTTAGAAGTCAGAGTGGCGGGATCAGACGTCTAAATGGAGTCAAAAAGTGACTTTTTAAATTCTTGGGTTGCGCATTTAGACGTCGGTTCTCCCAATAACAGACATCTAAAGTGCTTTAGAAGTCGGAGTGGCGAGATCTGACGTCTAAATGTAGTCAAAAAGTGACTTTTTAAATTTATGGGTTGTGTATTTAGACGTCGGTTCCCTCAATAACAGACATCTAAAGTGCTTTAGAAGTCAGAGTGGTGGGATCCGATGTCTAAATGTAGTCAAAAAGTGACTTTTGAAATTTTTGGGTTGTGTATTTAGACGTCGGTTCCCCCAATAACAGACGTCTAAAGTGCTTTAGAAGTCGGAGTGGCATGATCCGACATCTAAATGTAGTCAGAAAGTGACTTTTTAAATTTCTGGGTTGTTTATTTAGATGTCGGTTCCCCCAAATAACAAACATCTAAAGTGCTTTAGTAGTCGGTTCCCCCCATAACAGACGTCTAAATAGAATAAAAAATTATTTTTTTTAACTTTTTCGTTTAGTTTTGGCGTTTATTCGGGGGAGCTGACGTATATGAGTATTTAGACATCGGGCCCCTCCATAGACGACGTGTAAATAGGTGTTTTATTTATAAAATATGTCACCGGTCATTTTTTACGTTGAATATTCGAGGGTTAGACATCTAAAGGGTGACGTTAAAGGTCTTTTTTGCACTAGTGGTAGGAAACAAGAGGAGGGAACCAGAGAGGTTCTATTCAACAAGTTCCTCTCCAAAAGACACAAGCAACATTACATCCTTGTACAAGATAGGCGACTCCTGATGGAGCGCAAGGTAGGATGGATTCCAAACTTGGCTGCACAGTTTGGAGAAGAGATGGAGAGCAGACACCGGGAGAAACTAGCCACCTATCCTGCACCAGCCAACATTGTAGTGATGAAGGAATTTTACACTAATGCAAAGCCATTGGGTGACTCCCACACTCAGGATTATATGAGCTATGTCTATGGAGAAATTTTTAGGTATGATCCTGAGTCTATTAACAAATTCCTGAACACTGAATGGGCAGGGGCGCAGTGTCAATTTGCACTCAACATGGAAGAGGGCACTGATTTTGATAACATTGAGAGCGAGCTTTGTGTGCCAGGAGGGCACTTTCACAAGAACAATAGTGGTGTAGTTTTGCACATCAAAAGAGCTAATTTGACACCTTTGGCACAATATTGGATGGCATTCTCTCATGCTAACATCCAACCTTGCTCTCATGTCTCGGACATCATTGTAGCTAGGGCCATGTTCTTATATTGTGTGCTAAGAGGTTTGAATGTGAACATCGGCCAAATTATAGCAAATGAGATCAAGAGTTGTTCCACTACTATGAGCAACAAAACGCCCTTGGGGCATCCTTCTCTGATTACACACATTTGTCAGCTAGCTAGGGTGTATTAGAAGGGGGGGGGGGGGTGAATTGGTGAGGTTTCAAAATCAGATTATTTTTAAAATCTTTTTCACAGAGTACAAACCTTTGCACAATTTCTTGAATCGCAAGTAATGAAAAATTTAAGTGCAGCGAAATTACTAAGTTTGCTACGAAAACAGTAAAGTCGACTGAATGTAAAAGTGTAAGGATAGAGAATTCAAACTCAGGTTTTTATACTGGTTCGGCCTCAATGCCTACATCCAGTGTCCTTCCAATCCCAGGAAGAAAATGCACTATAATGTTCAAGGTTTTTACAACAAGGTTTTTATAGAGACCTCCATGTCAAAAATATAAAACACCTCTCTAAACCTCTAACCAAAATATAGGCAGAAACACACAAGAAGATCTACAGCAAGATATCCCCTCTTCTGCAATCTTCAACCCACTTTGAAGAATCCTCAAAGTGTCCAGACTCCATGAGTCTACCCCCTATAATCACAACAGGTACAACAACAACCAATGAATGGTAACACGAGCCTTGGTCAACCAAAGAACACGTCAATTGTGCAGATAATGATCAAGCAGTGAGCACAACAGAATTCTCCTTCAGAACCTCTTCAAAGAATGATCTCCATGGTCTTCTTGGTGAGTTCTTGAAGCACTAAATCATAGAGAAACAGAATATGAAATTGTCAGTTCTTCCAAAAGTTTTTTTGAATAACTCAGGTCTCGTCTATTTATAGATTTCCATAAATCGGATGCTCCTGTAGTCGACTAAGCTACTAATAGAGTCGAATGTCCCCTGACAGTTATAATAGTTAAGTCAAACTAGTAGCAGTCAAGTCAAACAAATTAATTCCACATTCAATACATCTGACCTTCATTCAATGCTTAACTAAATTTTAAAATATAGCCGTTACTATTCACAAGCATAGCAGAATTTCAAATCAAACAACTAACAAAGTCGAATGCAAAGCGCACACAGTTGACTTTGACACATCTGCACATATTGAAATTCTTTTCAATGTAAATCTCATATAGCACTGTATTTGAAAATCTGTGCAAAATATTTAGTCTTTGTCGATTCAATCAATGATGAAGTCGACTTAGGACTTGCAGATTTGTCACACAATATAAGTTCATCAAAGTGCTTGTGGTTTTCCTTTTCCAAAACATATGCAATGCAATCCCAACAGATGCAACATATATCAGAATAGTGAATATGCATTCATATATCAAGATCAACACAAAACATGTTCAATAAGATATTAATCAATAAACAACAGAACATGTAACACATCAATAATACATGTGTTATTAATAATGTGTTGTCATCATCGAAAACTAGAGTGAATAGAGCACTGTGAGATTAAGGTATAGCTAAATCAGTGCTTCCCTTATCAACAATCTCAATAGGGTGGACACTTCTACTCCACCATTGGAGAGACCGAGGAAAGCTATTGATGAAGCCTATTATAGGCAATATTGCGGAGGAGATGAGGCGACCTAGCCAGTGCCTCAACGATATCCTAGGAGGAGAGAGCCACCACAGGCACATGCACCAGCTCATGATGTAGAGCCTTTCCAGATAAGAGACATGTACATGTCTTTGATCGAGGCCAAATTACAGTCCATCCATAGAGGACAGGCGGCCACAGCTGAGATGATCATTAGGTTTTATGACAAACCTCCTGCACACCGGTGGACCTTGGACAAGTTTAACAATGTGGTGGCATGGCCAGAGGAGCATACACAGGCTAGTGGAGCTGGAGCAGCTGAAGCTCCAAACATGGAGGATGATGATGAGGACATAAACTTTGAGGATGCTGAAGAAGGAGAGGAGGAGGACTCAGATGACAACATGGGTTGATATAGCATCTACTGATGGATGCTATAGTTACTAGAACAGGATTTTTCTATCTTTTTACTTTGAAATTTGAACTTATTTGCTTTTGTTGGTAGTATGGGGTTTGATGTACTTGGTTGGAACTTTATCTGATGCAGTGGTTTGACTATTGATATCTGAATGATGGGTGTTGCTTGAATGCTTTGATATTGATAATGTTGAGATTGTGCATTATATGCTGATATACAGGTGGGTGTTCACAAGCTCTGTGAACAGATGCATGATATTGTGATTGTGATTATGATGCTAAGCAGGGTGTTTATCTGGGATGTTTGGAATATTGAGTGAGCTTATATGTGAGGTTTTGAGCTTCAGAGTTTTTGTTGTGAGATTGCTATCTACTTGAAAGCATGAATGATTTTTTATTAGTTGTGTGTGTCATATGATCAAGGCCATTTTTTCTATGATTGACTGAATTGCATGTGTGTGTCATATGATCAAGGCCATTTTTTATTAGCCCTTTCTTAGCCAATGTATAAATTTCCCCCCAAAGCAAAAATAGCACAATGTGTTCTACCCTTTTTGAACCTAAGCCTTAAGCAGAATGTGAAAACCCTTTTGAAAATGTTTACCTTGAGTTAAGTTGAGAATCATTGTGTGGTATTGATAAAGGTTCAAGTTTGGGGTTGTTGGGAAAAATGAAAAGGAAAGATAAGCATTGAGCTAAAGTGTTGAGCAAAGCTTGAAAAGAAAAGATAGAAAAGATGGAATGAAAGAAAGATAAGCTCAATGAAAAAGGAAAAAATTGGGAATAAGAGATTCGTTATTAAAGATAGTGAGTGCTTGAATGATAAATTGTTAAATAACTCTCTTAACTCAAGGATTTTGTGATCTAGAAAAACCAATTTTCTTGTTAAGCCAACCTCATTATAACCCATGAAAAGTCCTTGTGATGACATGTATGTGTGAGTATGTTTGATATTGGTAAATGAAAGGAAATTTTGTTCTATGTGACATGTGGATAGTAGAGGGAAGGAATGACCTCTTGAAACACCTGTGTGATTGAGTGAAACACTTTATCTAGTGAGGAATGATTCCATGAATTCATGATTACATCTATGCTTAGTTAATTGATCATTCATGAGAATATCATCTATTGGAGATTATGTGATTGTGTGAACACCATGATGAGTTGTTATGAATCAAAGCATGTGTGCATCTTGACTGAAGTCTTTTTTATGAGCTAACATGAGCAATTACTTGTCTTGAAAGAAAGACTTTTGGAATGTGTTGAACCATTGTGTTGATTGGTGGAAGACTAAGTTTCATCTTGTTCGTTTGAGGACAAGAAAAGTTCTAAGTTTGGGGTTGTGATAATGGTTGAAAAACCGTTATTTTTATACTTAAATTTGACACTAAACACACCCTTTATGACTTAGAAACTAGCTTGACATCATGTATTTTTCTTAAGTTAGAGAATAAGAGAGTCAATGGTGGTTTTCTTGGTTTTATGCTTGGTTTTCCTCGATTTTGCAGGAATAAACATGAATTGGATGAAGGAATTTGAAGCAGCAAGGAGCTGAACTCAGAAGACGTGGAAGAAAGGCACAAAAGAAGAATCGCAATCACTGCTCAACACCAATATCACCGCTGACCGCTGGTTTTGAGGATGAATCTACTGGACAACGATTAAGCGTCAACGTTGAGGGGAAATCCAATTGAGAATATGCTTTATGATTTTATGAGAGTTGAGAATATGCTTTATGATTTTATCACTAAATTCCCTTGATTTTGTAGGTCTTTGGAATGATTTGAAAGAAGGGTTGAAGTATCAATGAATTGCAGTGCAGAAAAGTCAAACAAAATGCAAAAAAGTCAACCAGAAAAGTTAACTCGTCAACTAGAAAAGTAAACAAGTTCACCAGAATGCTGAAAAGATGACTAGAGTGTTGTTTTGTGCCGCAGGGAGCGCTGGGTGGTGTTAACCACCGCTGGGCAGTGGACTCCAGACCTGTTTTCCACTATTTTTTGCCTGGGCAGCGTTGGGGGGCCATCCTGGGTGTCGCACCTACCGCCAGGCGGTGGAACCCACCGTTGGGCGGTGCGCTGTTAGATCTGGGCCAGTTTTCTGTTATTTTTATGATCTGTTTTGGGCCTGGACTTGTTTTCTCTTATTTTTCTACCCTATTTAAAGACCAGAACGTCTTAGAGAATGTATCTTTTGATGGCTTAAGCATAGAAACACACTTTTCACCCCTTTGGGGGCAAATTTGGGGGATTTGACAACTCTGATTATCTCTTTCTAGGGTTTCTATCTCTTTCATTCCATTGTACACCTAGTTTCTTCATGACGATGGAGAACTAATCTCTTTTGTTATTGGGGATGATGTAACTTCTAAACTCTCTTGTATTTGAATTGATTCTTGTTATTGATATATGCTTCTTTCATTAATTGTTAGAGATATTCTTCTTTGCTCAAATGCTCGTTAGGCATTAATGAAGGAGTAGAATTCGTTTATACATGAGAGTGATTAGGTGAAATCTAAACCCTAATAACATATACATATCATATTATCAACAACATCCATTCACTTTTGTGTTTAACCTCAATTGATCAAATTGCATTCATGTTTATTTTTCCGCACTTTGCATTCACAAACTCCAAAATATTTTTCATATAGTCTTGATTGATTAAGCAAAAGCACAAATGTTTAGTTTCGTGAGTCTCTTGGGAAAACGATACTCGGACTTATCATTTTATTATTACTTGATACGATCTGGTACACTTGCCACGGTGCTAACAAGTTTTTGGCGCCGTTACTGGGGACTCGTGGTATATCTATTCTATTTGTGTGATTCTTAACTGATTAGACTTTATCTTTCTAAAGAAAAAGATAATATATATATATATATATATATATATATATATATATATATATCCTTTACTATTTTTATTTTTTGGGCTATTTGTGTGCTCTAGTGCAGTTTTCTTTAGTGTATGCAGGATAAAATTTTTACTAGGAGCAGAAGATCATCAAGAGGCAGATAAGAAAGGAGAATTGGTTCACCAACACCCTGATGTGAAAAGTGACAAACCCAAAACTGGCACACCAGTGAAATTCAAGATTAGGTTATGGGTTGTCAAGACTATCAAAGCAAACAAAGTTCTTGAGATGGATGCTCTTAATTCTAGAGGAATGAAGTTAGTGACAAGAAAATTGCTGAGATTTTGTTGGAATCATGAAGGAAGGAAGAACGCCAACATCAGAAATCTAGATTGGGCTTAAGTGGGTCAAGCTAGTGACGTTAAAAGAGCGCTTGCTAGGAGGCAACCCAGTTTCTAAATTTTTGTTTTGTTTAATTGAATTTGTGTGTGACCTTTTTTAGATTAAATGCTTCTTCTGATGGCAGTGATGATAGCATATACTAATGGATGCTTCTACAACATCTATTGATGGATGTTGCTATGAAAGAAGACGGTTATTAGACACTACTGATGGATGTCACTGACAGCATTTACTGATGATTGCCACTAGGATAGAATATACTGAGGGATGCTAGAAAGTTTAAGTATCTACTAAAGGATACAGGAAGATACACCTACTGATGGGTGCTAGAAAGATTTTGGCTCAGGCTCGTGACGTTAAACAATCGCTACCTGGGAGGCAACCCAGTTCATTGATTTGTTTCCATTGCATGTTTTAATACTGTTCTAGTTGCATTTAGGGCTTAATTGCTGCATATGTGAGTTAAGTGATTTGGAATTGCATGAAAATTTAGTTTTGAAAGTAAAAATTGAGAGTTAGAGGGTCAAAACGTTTTGAAACAAAGCAAAAAGGGGAAAGAGCAAATCGCACTCACCGTTGGGCGGTGAACATATCGCTGGGAGGTGGCGTCGCTGTAGGGTAGTACAATTTTAAAATTGGGCTTTGTTTCCTTGGCCCGTTATGTGATTTTTACACCCCTTAGGGCTCGCCCAAGCACTCTCTATTAGATCCCTAAACTCTCTTTCACTTTCAACACTCTTCCAAAGCTTTCCCATCACTTCTCCTATCATCCTCTCTCTTGAAAACCTAATTTTATCAATTTTGAACTTATTTCAACATCCAAGTTTGGGGTGTTGTGAGAGCACAACTATTTGGGGTTGATTCCTCCACATTCGTTGTAAGATGTTTTGTGTTCTACTAACATATTGCTTGAGATTCATTGTGGTTTTGTGAATTGTACTTGGTGCAGGGATGGCCTCCTCATCAGGAAAGGGGATCAAGACTGTGGGGAACAAGAGGATGGAATCAAAGTTGGAGCAGTTGAAGATGATTAGATAGCATCTACTGATGGATGATATCTACATTAGAACAAGATTTTTCTATCATTTGTATTTTGAACTTATTTGCTTCTATTAAATAATGTAGATTGATGTACTTGGTTGGAGACTATATCTGATGCAGTTGTTTGATATTGATAGTTGTGTAATTGCTTGATGCTGCTTGTTATTGATGATGTTGAGATTACACAATATGCTGATATACAAGTGGTGGTTCACGAGCTATGTGAACAGATGCATGATGATGTTGTGATTTTGATTATGATGTTAAGCAGGATGTTTATCTAGAATATCTGGAATAGTGATTGAGCCTATGAGTGAGGTTTTGAACTCCAAAGTTTTTAATTGTATGATTGTTATCTACTTGAAAGCATGAATAATTTTGCCCAATTTTATATGATTGACTGAACTGTATGCATGTGTCATATGATCAAGGCTATTTTTGATTAAACCCTTTCTTATCCAATGCATAAATTTTCGTCCCAATTAAAATGAACACCATGTGTTTTACCCTTTTTGCACCTAAGCCTTAAACAGGATGAAAACCCTTGTGAAAAATCTTTACCTTGAGTTAAGTTGTGAATTATTGCATGGTATTGATAAAGGCTAAAGTTTGGGGTTGTTGGGAAATTTGAAAAAGAAAGAGAAAGCATTGAGCTAAGGTGTTGAGTAAAGTATCAAAAAGATAGAAAAGATAAAATGAAAAAGATAGATAAGCTCAATGAAAAAAGGGGAAAGTTGGGAATGAGATTGATTGGTTAAAGAGAGTTTGTGCTTGATTTATTAATGTATAAATAACTCTTTTAACTCAAGGGTTTTATGATCTAGAAAAACCAATTTTTCTTGTTAGCCTAAGCCACATTATAAGCCTTGAAAAAGTCCTTGTGATGATATATGTGTTTGAGTATGTTTGATTATGGTAAATGAAAGACAATTTTGTTCTATGTGACATGTGGATAGTAGAGGGATGGAGTGACCTTTATACACCTTTGAGTTATATACTTTTGAGTGCTTGAGTTATATACTTTTGAGTGCTTGAGTTATATACTTTTGAGTGCTTGAGTGAAACACTTTATTTTGTGAGGAATAATTCCATGAATCTATGATTGCATCTATGTTTAGCTAATTGATCATTTATGTGATTGTGTGAACACCATGATGAGTAATTTGAATCAAAGCATGTGCGCATCTTGACTAAATTCTATTGATGAACTGATTTCAGTGATTACTTATCTTGAAAGAAAGAACTTTTAAATGTGATTAAACCATTGTGATGATTAATGGAAGACTAAGTTTCATCTTGTTTGCTTGAGGACAAGCAAAGTTCTAAGTTTGGGGTTGTGATAACAGTTCAAAAACTGTTATTTTGATGCTTAATTTTGATATTTAATGCACCCTTTTTTACATAGAAACTAGCTTGGACTCATGATTTTTGCTTTAGTTTTGTGAATAAGAGAGTTGAGGATATATGCTTTATGATTTTATCACTAAATTCCCTTGATTTGGTAGGCCTTTGGAATGATTTGAAAGAAAGGTTGAAGTATCAATGAATTGCAGTGCAGAAAAGTCAAACAGAATGCATAAAAGTCAACCAGTCAAACAGAAAAGTCACCTAGTCAACCAGTTGACCAGAATGCTGAAAAGTTGACCAGAGTGTTGTTTTGTGCCGCAGGGAGCGCCAAGCGGTGTTAACCACCGTCGGGCAGTGGACTCGGGACTAGTTTTTAACTGTTTTTCGCCTAGGCAGCACTAGGGGGCCATTCTGGGTGTCGCACCTACCGCTGGGCAGTGGAACCCACCCCTGGGCGGTGCACTGTTGGATCTGGGCCAGTTTTCTGTTATCTTTATGATCTGTTTTGGTCTTGGACCCGTTTTCTGTTATTTTCTACCCTAATTAAAGACCAAAACGTCTTAGAGAATGTATCTTTTGATGGCTTAAGCATAGAAACACATTTTTCACCCCTTTGGGGGCATATTTGGGGATTTGACAACTCTCCTTTTCTCTTTCTAGGGTTTCTATCTCTTTCATTCCATTGTACACCTAGTTTCTTCATGACGCTGGAGAACTAATATCATTTGTTATTGGGGATGATGTAACTTCTAAACTCTCTTGTATTTGAATTGATTCTTGTTATTGATATATGCTTCTTTCATTAATCTTTAGAGATATTCTTCTTTGCTCAAATGCTCGTTATGATTTATTCATGTTTGGCATAAATATTATGATTTGTAAGTATCATGAGGAGATTTCGCGCTCTTAGGGTTGGAAGATTTGGGGAAGGTGACAACTCTCCTCTTCTCTCCCTAGGATTGGTATCATGAGATATCTACAAATCACGATTTAGGGAATTCTCTTGATATTGAATATTACCTAGAGAAAGGAATAGGAACATCAATTGCCTTAAGCTTCTGTTCACATCAATGCATGAATAATTGCTAGGGAGAGTAGAGATAGTAAACTAGTAATTGTGATTAGGCTCTTTTCACTGAGAGATCGGGTTTAGAGTACAATAGAAAGCTGCGGCATCAATGAAGGAGTAGAATTTGTTTATGCATGAGAGTGATTAGGTGAAATCTAAACCCTAACAACATATACATTTCATATTATCAACAACATCCATTCACTTTAGTGTTTAGCCTCAATTGATCAAATTGCATTCATGTTTATTTTTCCGCACTTTGCATTCACAAAAACCAAAATATTATTCATATAGTCTTGATTGGTTAAGCAAAAGCACAAATGTTTAGTGTTGTGAGTCTCTTGGGAAAACGATACTCGGAATTACCGTTTTATTATTACTTGATATGATCTGGTACACTTGCCAGGGTGTTAACAGTATGCTGATAACGATAACAAAACACAATTCTAAAGTTTTAAGTTACATCACCAAATAAACAATAAATCAAAGTTTATAAATCACTGGGGTGCCTCCCAGCAAGCTCTCTTTTAATTTCACTATTTTGACACAATTAAGCTCAAGTTCCATCTTCAATGTTGATATTCTCCTTTCTAGATATTTTTTTCTTTTTGTTGAATTTCTTCAGGAGTTTAATATAACCAAGAACCTGTTGCAATGTCTCAATCATAGGAATTTTAATCTCTAATTTCTCCAAGATTTACATGAAGCGCTCAAACTGTTTTTCCTTTTTCTTCCTATGATACTTCTTTGGGTGAGGAAGGGGTTTTTCATATGATGCTTTCTTTTTTTCTCTCGCTTTCTTCTTTCTTTTTGTCTCCCTCAATTCTCTCTTTTACTTTTCTCTCACTTTCTTCTTCCCCTCTCTTTTTCCACTCAACTTCTTCATCCTCACACAAATTCTATTTCTCTTTTCTCTCTCAACTACTTCTTCTTTCTCTACATCTTTCTCTTTTTCACTCAACCTTTCTCTAAAATCTTGTCACTTCCAGTGATAATGACTTGACATTCATCCCTAGGGTTAACTTCAGTATTAACCCCAAAATCGTCCAATTTCTCAATTAAGTGACCAATCTGCATCTCTATCCTTTTGATTGTCGCTTTAGTGCATTTATGATGAGAAACAGACATCTGCATTAACTGTTGAAGTGTGTCATCCATCTTTGACTCGTGCTTGAGTGAAGATTCCATCTGTGGTTGAGATTACCTTGATGAAATTGCATTCTGCAAGCATTAGGCACAAAATCCTAGAAAACACTGTTAGCATTAAACAAACACAAAAAAAAATAATAAAAAATCAAGTCAAAGTTAATCAATAGTCACACAAATAGAATAGTTAAACCACGAGCCCCCGGCAAAAACTTGTTAAGACTCCAGCAAGTGTACCGAATCGTATCAAGTAATATAAATGGTAAATCCAAGTGTCGTTTTCCCTAGAGACTCACGGCCTAAACAATCATGTGATTTATTGATTATTTAAGACTTGAGAACAAAACAATTTGGTTTATAATGCTGAAAATAAACATGAATGCAAGTGTTTGATCAATTGACAATAAGAATGCACATGTGAATGGTTGTAAATTATGAGATGAGTATATTGTTGGGGTTTCCGACTTATCCTATCCACTCTCATGTATTTATGAATTCGTCTTCTTCATTAATGTTAATGCCACTTTCTAATTTACCTTAAACCCGATGTCTCGGTGAAGAAAGCCTACTCTTAACTACTAGTTCACAATGTCTTGTATCCCCAACAATTAATTATGCATTACATTCGCACAGAAGCTTAAAGGCAACCAACCCTCCTATCCCTATGTCTAGGTAATATTGCTTTTGGGAGAATTTCCTCAGTTCTAGATTTCCCCGTATGTGTCCATAACGACAAAATCAATAATCATGCAATTGAATGAGTTAAACAAAGCATGCATAGAGTCTAGAGGAAAAACCCTAACCATTAATGAAGTAAAGCATCTATAACATAAATCAATTCAATACATGAGAGTTTCAAAGGATTACATCGTTTCCCCAACAATAATGGAAGTTTAGTTCACCATAGACATGGTGAAACTAGATGAATTATGGAAAAGAATGAAAAATAAAACCCTAAAAGTTGACGATCGGAGCTTCCGCATCCAAAATCCTCCTCCCAGGGGTGAAAGGAGTGTTTTTGCGCCTCTTTTTGTCAAAAGATACCTATCTAGGTCGTCCAAATCATTAAATAGCTCGAGAAAAACATAGAAAACAGGCCCAAACCCATGTTGACGGCGCTCGGCGCCCTAAAATGGCGCTCAACGGTGGTTGCGACACTTGACTGGCGCTCAGCGGTGGCACTCAACGCCATCTACGATTCTTCTATGTGTTGCTTTTCCAGTTTTTCCTGACTCCAACCCCTTGCTACTTCAAGTTCTTCTTCCAAATCACCTTAATTCTTGTCAAAACAAGGAAAACCAAGCATAAAACCAATAATTCCACCTTCAACTCTCTTATTCTCACGACTTAAGCAAAAGCATGATTTCAAGCTACTTTCTAAGTCATAGGTGTTTTTAGTATCAAAATTAAATATAAAAATAATGGTATTTCAACCGTTATCACAACTCCACCCAAACAACCTCATCATAAGTGCATCTATTCTCCCCTCCTCTCCAACTTAACCCTTGTTACTCATCTTAACTTAACTCTCCCATAATACATACAATTATCCCTACCAAGATCGCACAGCTAGTGAACATGACACACCAAACAAATATATATATATATATATATATATATATATATATATATATATATATATATATATGTATGTATGTATGTGTACAACATGCATTGATGAAAACATACACCATAAAACCTTATCCATACAAGACAATCCTACCTACTCCCTTTACCCTACATACAAATGATAATTCTAGTCACTCCCCTTACCTGGTCTCGCCCAATTTTTGTTTCCAAGATCACCAACAAAGCTTCACAAGAGCACTGATGGTCCTCCCATTTTCGATGCCCCCTTCTCGACTCTATTTTCTCCTAGAAAACGTCTTTGCTCTCTCTTATCTTTCTAATTTTTATTTTTTTCTTTTAAGGTAACAAAATGCCAACGCTTTTTTACTTTTCTCCTTTTTATCCTCTTCCATTATATCTTTATCCTTTTAGTTTTAATAAAATCTCTCAATTTATCTCTAGAACCACAAAGATTTCCTCTTTTATTCTCTCTTAACTACTTTTTACAATATCATCAACCACCAAATGTTTTTAAAATCTACGTAATCTTTAAAATATTTACAATATCTAATAACAACTAAATCTTCTAAAAGATTTACTTAATATTATTTTATTAAATATCCCGATTATTTAATTTGCATGTTTTTCCTTTTATACCCTCTCTTAATTAATTTCTACATGATAACAGTTGAAATTACCGTTATCTGTGATGCAATTTTGATACTAAATCACCTCTTTTTGACTTAGAAACTTGTTTGAAGTGATGTTTTTGCTTTAGATTTATGAATAAGAGAGTTGAGGTTATACTTAATTTTGTAGGTTATTACTATGATTTGGAAGAGGAGCACAAGTATGAAGGAGTCGGAACCCAAGGAGCAAGCAGAGGTGCAAAAAAAGAGGAAAAACCGCAGTGTAGAAAATCCAGTCAAGCCTGAGCGCCATTTTAGGGGCCCTCAGCGCTATTTTCCTATGTCGCAAAGCACCTGATTGCCCTTTTTGAGGCCTTCAGTGCCATCCTCTCGCACTACTGCCCGACTGCCTTAATTTGGGGCATTGAGCGCCAGCGTGCTAGGCTTGAACCCGTTTTTTGTTATTTGGGAGATATCTTACAATTCAGGATCTGGAGAATTTCCCCCAAAAGCAGTATTGCTTAGGGATGGGCATATGAGTTTTGGTTGTCTTAAGCTTTTATCCGTAATGCAGAATTAATTATTAGGGATGCGAGGGATTGTGGTCTAGTAATTAAGGGTAGGCTTTCTTCGCCGAGGGGTCGGGTTTTAAGTAATTTAGAAAGTGACATTGACATTAATGAAGAAGATGAATTCTTATATGCATGAGAGTAATTATGTGAAATCTAAACCCTAACAACATACTCATCCCATATTATGAACATCATCCATTCATTCTGGTGTTTAGCCTCAATTGATCAAATTGCATTCATATTTACTTTTATTGTATTTGCATTTAAAACCAACAAAATGTTCTTGTAAGTTTTAATTAGTTAAGCAATTACACAACTGTTTAATGTCGTGAGTCTCTTGGGAAACGATACTTGGTTTTACCATTTTATATTACTTGATACGACTCGGTACACTTGCTGAGGTCTTAACACTACATCAATTAAATAAAGGTAAAAGACCCTTTTGCCCCTAGGCAAAAATATAAAAATAAAGAAATAACATAACAATTATGTTCTACAAAAATGTTGGAAACAGGATGGCTCAGTTTCAACACCAAGAGAAGGGGTGAATTGGTGAGGTTTAAAAATCATAGTCTTTTCAAAATATTTTTCGCAAAGTATAAACCTTTACAAAGTTTCTTGAATCGCAAGGAATGAAAATTTTAAGTGCAGTGGAAATATAAAGTTGACTATGTAAACAGTTAAGTCGACTTAACATAAAAGTGTAAGGATAGAGAAATCAAACGCAGAGGTTTTATACTGGTTCGGCCTCAATGCCTACATCAAGTGTCCTTCCACAACCAGGAAGCAAATGTACTATAATGGTCAAGGTTTTTACAACAAGGCTTTTATAGAGACCTCCACATAAAAAATATAAAACACCTCTCCAACCCTCTAACCAAAATATAGGCAGCACCACAAAGATCTGCAGCAAGATATCCCCTCTTCTGCAATCTTCAACCCACTTTGAACAATCCTCAAAGTGTACAGAACTCCACGAGTTCACCTCCTGTAATCCCAACAGGATAACAACAACAATCTTTCCAAAGATTGATAGAAATCTTGATCAACAGATGAACACCAGAATGTGCAGAATTTGATTAACCAGTAAGCTCGAAATTCTTCTCCTTAAAGAACCTCTTCAAAGAAAGATCACCACGGTCTTCTTGGAGCAATCAATCACAGGATCTCAATCTGAAACAACAAATGAAAATGTCAGTTCAACCAAAGTCTTGTTCCTTCTTGCTCTAATCAGCAGAGTCACGTCTATTTATAGTTATAACAGTTTAGCAAATTAGCAGCAGTCATAACAACCAAATTGATTTTGCATTTAATACAGTTGACTTTCATTTAATTCTTTAACAACCAACGGAAATATAGTCGTTAAGGTACACAAGCATTAATAGAATTTGAAATCAAATAACTAACTAAGTCGGATCCACTGCGCATGTAGTCGACTTAGACACTTTAGCTCAATTTGAAAATCTTTTCAGTGCAAAATCACACACAACACTGCTTTTGAAAATTTATGCAAAGGCACGAGTTCATCAAAGTGCATGTGGTTTTCCTTTTCATAAACATATGTAATGCAATCAAAAGGATCTATAAAGCATCAAATCATTGAATATGCATACATATATAAAAAACAACACAAAACATGTTCATTAAGATATCAATCATAAGAAAGAGTAGAACATGTAACACATAACAATACATGTGTTATTAATAATGGGTTGTCATCATCAAAAACCAGAGCAACTAGAGCACTGTGAGATTAAGGTTCAGCTAAACAAGTGCTTCCCTTATCAACAATCTCAACAATCTTCCCCTTTTTTGATGATACACAACCATGGTTAATAAGCAACCATGTTTGTACTTAAACAACACATTAAACCAATCAAATAATCACTAGAATTAGAGCTAATATAAGCAATCAGTAAGAACAAGTGATTAAATGATTTTTTCTTCACTGTATCAGAGCAAATAAAAGATTATTGCAACAAATTTCAGCACAGAACATTTACTCTGAGTAAACAGTATCAAGCAATCACATATCAAAGCAAATAAGCAGATAATCAAATCAAACTTTTCAACCATTTCTCCCCCTTTGTGCATTAGCAAAAAAGGTTTGCTTTTAGATATGAATATGCTGATAAAAAGAAGTAACAGAGATGCATCAATGTAAATTAATGTAAATAAGTCAAACATTCAAAGATGCTCCCCCTATCACAGATATTCACATGAAATAGATAAACTCCCCCTAAAGTGTAGGCATGTGAAAAACCTATGCAAACATGTAATGCTCCCCCTGTCATTATGCATATTATAAAACCAAATTCAAATGCACAATGCAGTTTCACAATTATTAGAGCATACAATCAGTTTGTATTAGAATTGTATCAGAGTTATGATTGTAAGTAATTCAATCAAGAAAAGATACAATTATCAACAAACTCACAATATATTCTCATTGCAAAATATTCATATAAGAACAAAGATATATTAAAGAAAACTGATATAAAATGATCAAACAACTTAATAATCAAATTCCAATAAATGGAATTTCTAACCCCATGTAAGTGATAAGTCGATTGAACCAATTGTCAAGTTGATTTCATTGCTTTTCAAACAGATGTGATCCAAGAAATAAGTTCCAAAGCAATATTTCCTCCAAAACCTTTCACAATCTTTTGAAGATCAAGCAGTTTAGTATCATAGTAATGCAAGAAATTAAACAGATAAAAAGTGAGTATGCAAAACAATTGATGTAATAGTGAGTATGTGCATAGTCAACTTCACTAATTACGAAGTCGATTTAAGATTCATTTTATACTACTATCATTTAGAATACCCAATTTATTCTGAATAGTAAAGAATCTTTCCCTGTGTAAAGGTTTTGTAAAAATATCTGCCCATTGATGTAAGGTCTCTACATATTTGATCTTAATTTCACCCTTAAGGATGTGATCTCGTATGAAGTGATGCCTTATTTCAATGTGCTTAGTTTTTGAATGTAAAACAGGATTTTTTGTCAAATTAATAGCACTTGTGCTATCACATTTTAGTGGTATGTTATCCAACTTAATACCATAATCTTCTAACTGACTCTTAATCCAAAGAGATTTTGCACAACAGCTCCCTGCTGCTATGTACTCAGCTTCTGTAGTGGATAATGCCACACAAGCTTGCTTCTTTGAATGCCAAGAGATCAAAGAAGATCTAAGTAAATGACAAGTGCTACTGGTGCTCTTTCTTTCTAGCTTACAGCCTCCAAAATCAGAATCACTATATCCTTCCAGAAAAGTATTTGTTCGATTTGGATACCAGAGTCCAAGACTTTTGGTTCCTTTAAGGTATTTTAAAATTCTTTTAACAGCAGTTAAATGTGATTCTTTAGGAGAAGACTGAAACATAGCACAAAGACAGAAACTGTGCATAATATCAAGTCTACTAGCAGTTAGATAGAGTAATGATCTGATCATACCTCTGTGCATTTTTTGATCAACACTCTTTCCAGCTTCATCAAGATCCAAGTAGCAATTTGTTGCCATAGGAGTTGCATCCTCTTTGCAGTCTAACATTTTGAATTTCTTCAACAGATCAGTGCAATACTTGGATTGGTGCATAAAGATTCCATTTCTGGCTTGCTTTACTTGAAGACCAAGGAAGTATGTCAGCTCACCCATCATGAACATTTCAAACTCATCCTGCATAGTCTTAGAGAATTCTTTGCATAATACAGGATTAATTGAACCAAAGATAATATCATCAACATAAATTTGAACATACAGTTTATCTTCATTTAAACTTTTGATAAACAGGGTTGAGTCTACTTTACCCCTTGAGAACCCTTTCTTTATAAGAAACTTACTCAAGCGCTCATACCAAGATCTTGGCGCTTGCTTCAATCCATACAGAGCTTTTCTTAGCTTGATTACATGGTCAGGATGTTCAAAATCTTCAAACCCGGGTGGTTGTTCCACATATACTTCCTACTTGATATATCCATTTAAGAAGGCACTCTTAACATCCATCTGATATAACTTGAATTTCATCACAGAAGCAATGGAAAGAAGAATTCTTATAGCCTCTAATCTGGCTACAGGTGCATAAGTTCCATCATAATCGATTCCCTCTTCTTGATTGTAACCTTTTGCAACAAGTCTAGCCTTATTCTTTATGATCTCTCCAGAGTCATCCATCTTGTTTCTAAGAGCATCTTTAATTCGTTTCGGCTCAATTTTGGACACGAAGGCAATATTCATGCAGAATTGACTCATTTGTTGTCTTGTGGACACGCCTCTTGAAATATCTCCAATTATATTGTTAGTAGAGAAATTTTTTGGCACTTTCCATTCTTTAGTTAATTCAGTTCTGGGGGAGTCAATTTGCTCTTCAGAGTTCTCTTTTTCTAGTGATTCTTCAGACTCTTCCTCCTCTCCAGTTGAGTTCTCTGCTTTAGTGGAATTTCTGTTGTGTTCAGGATTGTTAGTAGTCTCAATACACTCATCAAATGCCACGTGAATAGATTTTTCAACACTTATAGTTCTTTTGTTGTACACACGATAAGCTTTGCTGGTTAGAGAGTATCCTATGAAGATTGCTTCATCAAACTTGCCAAGTTTTTCTTTTCCATTGTTTAGTACAAAACATTTGCTCCCAAAGATTCTTAAATGAGAGATATTCGATTTTCTTCCCTTCAGCAACTCATAAGGACTTAACTTTAGTATTGATCTTATGACTGTTTTGTTCAGCACAAAGCAAGTTGTACTAACTGCATCAGGCCAAAATTACTTAGGCATGTTCCTCTCATTTAGCATTGTTCTTGCAAGCTCTTCTAGAGCTCTTTTTTTCCTTTCAACCACTCCATTTTGCTGAGGAGTTCTAGGCGCAGAGAAGTTGTGTGATATTCCCATTTCAGCAAGGTATTCATCAAATGCTTCATTTTGAAATTCCCTCCCATGATCACTTCTAATCGATTTGATCTTGAGGTCCATTTCATTCTGAATAACTGTAGTGAACCTTTTGAATACTTTAAGTGTGTCACTCTTTGCAGCAATTAAGTATGTCCATGTGTACTGGGAATAGTCATCAACTATAACAAGTCCATAAGAGTTTCCATCAAGGCTTTTCAGTCTTGAAGGTCCAAATAAGTCCATGTGCAGTAGCTGCAGAGGTCTTGAAGTCGACATTTCTCTTTTGCTCTTGAAGGATTGTCTTGTTTGTTTTCCCTTTTGACACGTTGTTAAGACTCCGGCAAGTGTACCGAATCGTATCAAGTAATAATAAGTGGTAAGACCAAGTATCGTTTTCCCTAGAGACTCATTGGCCTAGACTTTCATGTGATTTGTTGATTATTTAAGACTTGAGAAACGAAATTTAGGGTTTATAATGGAAAAACGAAATTAAACATGTATGCAAAGGTTGATCAATTGACCTAGAAAAATACACAGTTGAATGATTTGGATGAATTGTGTTGTTGGGGTTTCCGACTTATCCTAATCCACTCTCATATATTTACGAATTCTACTTTTTCATTAATGTCAATGCCACTTTTTAATTTACCCTAATCCCAATGTCTTGGTGAAGAGAGCCTACTCCTAATTACTAGTTTAAAATGTCTTGTCTCCCTAACAATTGTTCATGCATTACATTCGCACAGAAGCTTAAAGGCAATCGGTCCTCTTATATCTCTGTCTAGGTAATATTGCTCCTGAGAGAATTCCCCCATGTATAAATCTACCCATATGTGTCCATATAGATACAATCAAAGATCACGCTATTGAATGAATTAAACAAAGCATGCATAGAGAATAGAGGAAAAACACTAACAATTAATGAAATAAAGCATATGAGTAAAGCATCAATTCAATATATGAGAGTTTCAAAGGATTACATCGTTTCCCCAACAACAATGGAGGTTTAGTTCACCATAGACATGGTGAAACTAGATGAAATTAACGAAAGGAATGAAAGATAAAACCCTAGAACTTGAAGATTGGAGCTTCCACATCCAAAATCTGCCTCCAAGA
Source organism: Vigna reflexopilosa (assembly GCA_027742785.1). Lineage (NCBI taxonomy): Eukaryota > Viridiplantae > Streptophyta > Magnoliopsida > Fabales > Fabaceae > Vigna > Vigna reflexopilosa. The sequence goes on from CM050921.1 coordinate 19,075,112, forward strand.
GGTGAAGAGAGTGTTTCTGTGCCTCTTTCTGTCAAAAGATACCCTCTCTTGGTCATGCAAATCTATTTATAATTCATTAAAATCAGCAGAAACTAGCCCAGGCCCAAGAAGCTAGCGCTCAGCACTGGTTTACCGCTCAGCAGTAGGCGCGACACTCAAGAGTAACGCTTGTGGTTGCCGCCCAGGCATCTGGCAGTGAACTCTCTGAAGAGGCTGGCGCTCAGCGGTGGCTGTGACAATAGATCTTCCCCTCAGCATTGACGCTTAAGCGTTGGCCAATAGATTCGTCATCAAGACCAACGCTCAGTGGTAATTAGCGCTGAACGGTGGCTGCAATTTTTCTTTTGTGCCTTTCTTCCACTTCTTCAGAGTCCAGCTACTTGCTACTTCAAATTCCTTCGTCCAATTCACGTTTATTCCTACCAAATCAAGGAAAACTAAGCATAAAACTAAGAAAACCATCTTTGACTCTCTTATTCTCTAACTTGAGAAAAATGCATTATTTCAAGCTAGTTTCTAAGTCATAAAGGGTGTGTTTAGTGTCAAAATTAACTATAAAAATAACGGTTTTTGAACCGTTATCACACGCATCACATAATCTCTCTAAAGCATAGCGAATGTTGGGAAGGCCAATCACAAGATCCTTTGAAACAAGTTTGAACCGTTATCACACGCATCACATAATCTCTCTTATGCCATAGCCACACATCATCTTCTTTAGTCGTCAAGCAGACTACTGATTTGAATGATGTTTCCTTGAAGTCGATTACGTAAATGTTTTTAAGCTTTTTTCCCAAAAGTAACAATTCGTATGTGGACCCGTTGCTAATCAAACAAAATTTAGGCATAAAGGTGATCTTTAATCCTCTGTCACATAATTGGCTGATACTAAGTAAATTGTGCTTTAACCCTTCCACAAGAAGAACATTTTTATATTCATAAGACGAAGGAGTTTTGATTTTACCTATACTGATGATCTTCCTTTTGTTATTGTCACCGTATGTAACATGACCAGTGGTTTTGTAGGAGATATTAGAAAACTTTGTAGGATCCCTTGTGATAGGAATCTCCAGCCAGGGAAGTGGATTGAATGCAGCGGAATGATGATGAAAACCATGAACAGATTTGATGTCTCTGCACGGAATCAAGTGGCAGCGGAATAAGTGTGGTTCGGTGGATGAATTTGGTGGATGAGGAGCTCGGTGGTGCAGGAACTAATTCAGACAGCTACCATAATTGGAAGGAACTAGGTGGTGAGGGAAAAGCTCGTGGAAGAAGAGTGACTTTCGGCAGAGTATTTGTGCTGGAAAATTTCAACAGCAGAAGCAAAAACTCATATATTCCAAAAGTGATTTCATATGTTGATACAATCAGATTTTATAGTGAAATGCCTAGTCTATGAATGGTGCCGATTGAAGATGACAAATGCAGATCTTCAACACGTGGCAGCGGCGTAGGATGGATGCACTTCTTCTAGAATCAACAATGCAGCGTGCTGAAAATGAAGTGAAGCATGTATTTTCATGATGCAGCACCATTCATCACTAAGCTCACCCACTCCCTTTGTGGGAATGACTCTTTTACCCTTCTCCTTGTTTTGGCACTTTGATAACATCTTCTTGGTCTCCAATCTTCCATCCAAAAATAGCAAAGAGTACTTGACCTTTGGGAGAGTGCTCATCTTGAAGCTTCTTGATCATCCCTCTTGTGATAGGTCCTATGGTGCTAGGCCTTCTTGTATCATCCCCTCCCTCTTGAGAGGGATTTGTCCTCAAATCCATAGGGTCTTCATCTTCACTTTCATAACCTGCAAAAGGTTTAAGGTCAGATACATTGAAGGTAGCATGAACACTATATTCAGGAGGAAGATCAATTTGATATGCATTGTTATTAATCCTCCTTATGACTCTAAAAGGTCCATCTCCTCTAGGATTGAGTTTGGATTTTCTTAGTTGAGGAAATCTTTCCTTTCAAAGATGAACCCAAACTAAATCTCCTTCATTGAAGATTAACTCTTTCTTGCCCTTATTATGTTGCTTGGCATATTTCTTATTTTGTTGTTGAATTTGATTTCTAACCCTTTGATGTAATTCTTTGATAAACTTAGATTTAGATACCCCATCTTGATGAACAAAATCAATATAATTTGGAAGGGGTATTAAATCCATAGGAGTTAAAGGGTTAAAACCATAGACAACCTCAAAAGGAGACAATTTAGTAGTTCCATGAACTACTCTATTGTATGCAAACTCAACATGAGGTAGGTACTCATCCCAAGATTTGTGATTTCCTTTAAGAATTACCCTTAGTAAAGTGGAAAGAGATCTATTGACTACTTCATTTTGACCATCTGTTTGAGGATGGCAAGTAGTAGAAAAAGATAACTTAGTCCCTAATCTAGAACATAAAGTCCTCCAAAAGTGACTAAGAAATTTTGTATCTCTATCCGAAACTATTACTTTAGGTAACCCATGAAGTTTGACCACATCTCTAAAGAATAACTTTGCAATGTTGCTTGCATCATCTACTTTGTGGCAAGGTATAAAATGAGCCATTTTACTAAATCTATCCACCACCACAAAGATAGAATCACAACCCCTAGAAGTCTTAGGAAGTCCTAGCACAAAATCCATACTTATCTCTTCCCAAGGGGTGGAAGCAACATTCAAAGGAGTATAAAGTCCATGAGGCATTGACTTAGATTTAGCTTCTAAACAAGGTATACACTTAAAGCAATGCCTTTGAACATCCCTTCTCATATGAGGCCAAAAGAATTTTTCTTTCAACATGCCAAGGGTCTTTTCTACCCCAAAATGCCCCATTAATCCTCCCTCATGTGTCTCTTTAACAAGGAGTTTTCTATGTGAACCTTGAGGAATGCAAATTTTTCCTTCTTTAAAAAGATACCCTTCTTTCACATAGAATCCTCCTTGAGGTTTATTGAGACATTCCTCATAGATATGAGCAAAATCAAGATCTTGTGAATACAATTCAAGAATGTTATTAAACCCAAGAATTTGAGCTCCCAATGTGGCTAATAGATTAATTTTCCTTGACAAAGCATCAGCCACGACATTGGATTTTCCTTTCTTGTATTTAATAACATAAGTGAATTGTTCAATGAATTCCAACCACTTAGCATGTCTCTTTTGTAACTTGTGTTGACTCTTCAAATACTTAAGTGATTCATGATCACTATGAATGATAAACTCCTTGGCAACAAGGTAATGTTCCCAAGTTTGAAGAGCCCTCACAAGTGCATAAAGTTCCTTGTCATAGGTGGGGTAATTACAAGAAGCACCATGAAGTTTTTCACTAAAGTATGCAATTGGGTGTCCTTCTTGTAATAATACTGCACCTATGCCAAATCCTGAAGCATCACATTCTAGCTCAAAAGTTTTGGAAAAATTTGGTAAAGCTAGAATGGGTGCTTGTGTGAGCTTCTCTTTGAGTAGCTCAAAAGCTTTTTGTTGTTTGTCTCCCCAATGGAATGGAAAATCCTTTTTCACCAACTCATTGAGGGGTGAAGCAAGACTAGAGAAGTTAGGAACAAATCTTCTATAAAAGCTTGCCAACCCATGGAAGCTCCTTACTTCTCCGACATTCTTTGGAGGAGGCCAATCTTGGATGGCCTTTATTTTTTCTGGCTCCATATGAACCCCATTTTTGCTGACCACAAATCCAAGAAATATGACACTATCAACACAAAAGGTACACTTATCAAAGTTTGCAAACAATTTGTGTGTTCTAAGAATTGTTAAAACAACTCTTAAATGATTTTCATGAGTTTGCAAATTTTGACTATATACCAAGATGTCATCAAAGTAAACAACTAGAAACTTCCCAATGCAATCCCTAAGAACATGATTCATAAGTCTCATGAATGTGCTTGGAGCATTTGTAAGACCAAAAGGCATAACTAGCCACTCATATAATCCAAACTTGGTCTTAAAGGCAGTTTTCCATTCATCACCCTCTTTAATTCTTATTTGGTGATAGCCACTTTTTAAATCTACCTTTGAAAATATTTGTGCTCCATGAAATTCATCCAACATATCATCAAGCCTAGGAATGGGATGTCTATACTTGATTGTGATGTTGTTGATAGCTCTACAATCACAACACATGCACCACTTTCCATCTTTTTTTGGTACAAGCAACACTGGTACAGCACATGGACTTAGACTCTTTTGAATTAAGCCTTTATCTAGCAACTCTTGGACTTGTGTCTCAATCTCCTTAGTTTCTTGGGGGTTTGTCCTATAGGCTGGCCTATTAGGAAGAATTGCCCCTGGAGTGAAATCAATTTGATGTTCTATTCCTCTTATGGGTGGAAGCCCTTTTGGAATTTCTTTTGGAAATAGATCATCAAATTCTTTCAAAAGTTTTTGAATGGGTGGAGAAAGAATTGAAGTCTTTGGATCACTAGATGTGCATGTAAGTGTCCCTTGACAAAGAAGAAGGTATGAAGGTTGCTCAACTTGAAGGGTATTGAGTAAAGTCTTTTTGTTTAAAAGAACTTCATGTTGAGTGACCTTAGGTGGTACACTTGTCTCTTTACTCTCCTTTCTTTTTGACTTTTTCTTTTGATCATGTTCTTGCTTTCTTAAAGACTTCATTTGTGCTTGATCCTTAGCCACTTGGGTAGGAGTTAAAGGATGAAGCACAAACTTTTTGTCCTTTTGATGGATAGTAATGGTATTAGTTAGACCATGATGGATAGTTTGATGATCAAATTGCCATGGTCTCCCCAATAACACATGACATGCTTCCATGGGAACTATATCACATAAAACTTCATCTTTGAAGTTCCCAATGGAAAATGCCAACTTCACTTGATTCTTGACTACTATATCCCCATCTTCATTTAGCCAATGAAGTTTATAAGGTTTTGGATGGGGTATAATATCAAGTTTCAATTTCTCAACCAACCTTGTACTACAACAATTGCAATAAGAACCACTATCAACAATGAGAGAACAATGATTTTCTTGAATTTTACACCTTGTGTGAAAGATGTTCTCTCTTTGTGATAGGTGTTCTAGACTTGTTTGGTTGCTAAGGATTCTTCTTACCATGAGAAGTTGTCCATCATCAGCATATATTTCTTCTTCTTTTTCTTCTTCCTCACTCTCACTCTCACTAATTGGGGTGTCACTTTCACTACTATAAATGTCCTTACCTTTCAGAATGATGTTTCTCTTTGTAGGACATTGAGTAGCTACATGACCCCTTCCTAGACATTTGAAGCACTTGATCTCACTTGTTCTTGTGTGTGAAGGTGTCTCTTTCTTGGGTCTCTCTTCTATTTTGGCTAGAGGTTTAAATGGCTCTTTTTCTTTAAAAACTTTCTTTTCAAAAGTAGGTTGAACTTGAATTCTTTTAGAAGAAGATTTTCTCAAGTTTTGTTGTTCTACCTTTATACACATTTGAACAAGATCATTCAAATCTCTATAAGGTAGAAGTTCAACCCTATCTCTTATGTATAAATTGAGCCCACTTAAAAATCTGGCTAAAGTAATTTCTGGACCCTCCACTATGCCTGCCATCATCATATATAACTCCATCTTTTGCCTATATTCCTCAACTGTCATAGACCTTTGTTGTAACCTTTGGAGTTTATCCATGAGTTCCCTATTGTAGTAGGAGGGAATGTGCCTCCTTCTAAGGGCAGACTTAAGATCATTCTAATAATGGATGGGAGGAGCTTGATGTCTAAGCCTCTCTTGGACTAAGGCAGTCCACCAATACATTGCATACCCTTGAAAGCTTAGGGTAGCTAGAGAAACCTTTCTCTCTTCACTTACTTGGTGGCAAGCAAATAATTGCTCCACCTTCATTTCCCAATCAAGATAAGCCTCAACATTGTCCTTCCCATGGAAGTGAGGCAACACAATATTGACTTCTTTAGGGTGTGGGGTTGCATGATAATTTCTCCTATGCCTCCTAGAAGTAGAAGGTTGATGAGGGTAATAATCACCCATACTCAAAGAATTCCCTCCCTCTTGAGAATTTTCACTCTGACTTCCCTTAGACTTACTTGCCCTTATCAATCTCAATTCATCTTGAATAACAGCATTTTGAAGCTCTCTATTGACTTTCTCTTCTTGTATTTCCCTCCTCATTTCCTTGAATTCATTAACTAAAGCTTGAAGAGAAAAATTTTCTTTTTCACTATCACTAAGCCTAGGAGAATGTCTTCTAGACATTATGGTGGACTTAAATGTTTATTCTTAAAATAAAGACTAAAGATTTTCACTTGAAAGCAATATTCCAGGTAAGGGTGGTGAACCACTAGGGTCACTTAATAACCAGGCCTTGTCCTTGCCAAATATGCTTCTAGCTACTTACTAGAGTCCTTAGATCAAAAATCACTCTTAAATCCACTTAAGTCTTAAGACAACAAAGAAAACACAAAGTAAAGAAAAACAACAAGGATTGGGACTCTAAAATTCGGACTCTAGGCGCGCTCCTAGTCCTTGAATGAAATCAATGAAACTTGAAAGTAAAGATGGAAAAGTAAAGGTGAGATATCCTATGGTGAGGCTTAGACTTTGGATCTAAGACACACTCACCGACTACCCAATTTTAGGTTGTGAGACTTCTTTGAGTCTAGTTACAAATGAGGGAAGAGCACTTGTGAACTCTAGCACCTCACTTGCTTGGATTTGAAATTAAAAACCAAAGAAAAAAAAATTACAAGAAAAACTTGGTAAATGGTAAAGGAAATGAAAATTGGCTAAGGAAAAAAAAATGTGTGCAGCTTTGGCTTCTCTCAAGAAAATTGATTCTGTAATTGTACTCTCACAAAGCTCACAGCTGCAAAGTAAGGACTCTGCTGTCACACGGAAATTTCACACCAGATTCGGCAGCTCACGGGTACACTGCTGTACCGAATTGCATCCTTCCAAGTGATCTTTTCCTTCACCAATCCTCTTCCTAAAGTGCTACCAATTATGGCAAACCGTCTAAAGCAATTCTGTAACCACAAAAGAACTCACACTGGCACCAACAATCAGTTATATCAGCAGGAAAATAGTGCAGTGGCTGCCACAGTTTCACAAAACCAGAATGCAGCACCGTGTTTCTGTCAAACAGTTGGTGTGCAGAATTTTCAATCAATTAAAACAAGCAATTAAACGGTTTTCAATGAATGGTGGCACTCAAAAGGATCTTAAGAATGGTTCTAGAGTGGATTTATAAAGCAAGAAAAAACAAAACATGCTGCAGCTAATCGAATTTTGATTGATTTCACAAAATTGGCAAACTGTTCGATGAAATGACTCAAAGAAATACAGAAATTGTGTTTTCTGATTTTCTTTCACGGTTTCAATTGGGATTGCAGGGATTATTAGCTTTTTAAGATTTTCTTGCAGTGTAGGATGACTGTAAATGAATATGGAAAAGGATCCCAGCTCTTACCAATCCCAAAAACTCAAATCAAGACACAACTCAAGTTAAACTTCATACCAAAACTGAATGCACCATTTATGACGGCTGGAAAATTTTGAAAACAGAAATGCCACTGAGATATTCTATGTTTATGACTTCCAACAATATTATATGATGAAAAGAATGATGTGCAACCAGTAATGCAGCCAAGAAATGATCCACAACAGAATTTCACTAAGACACTTCCAAGAATTGGTCAAATTCGGTGGTTTATATGGTATAACTATGCATAGTTGCAAATTTGACCATATGAACAGTGAAGACAAGTTTTAATTCACTTAATACAGGTGTTTAATCAACAAAACAACAGAAACACAGCTGTATCTAGATTATGACTGCACTAGTTGAGAAATTTACTCAAAATTGGGAAGTGGCATGATGATTTTGTGCATTGTTGGAAAATGGACCAGAAAAACAGTATAGACACATTTTAAATGGTCAAATAAAGTTGTCCAAATGTGTTCAATGCACAAAAAACAGCAGATGCTCAATTTCACTACTTGAGTTGCCAATTTATGCAGAAATTAATGTGTTGCAGCACGTGAATCAGTTTTTTTAATGGATGCAAAGATTATGCAGGCCAGCAATTGATAAAAACAATTGATCCTAACTCAAGATCTAGCTTCAGAAAATCAAGCTAGTGGATGTTAGAAGTCCTATGATATAGTCAAGGATATGTAGCACGGTGCCAAGCTATCAAACAGAACAATGACAACAACACATTCTTAATCCAGATTTTTACATAATCATCACACAAATTGACACAAGATGTGCAACCACTAAATCTGGATTAAGTAAGTGCATCCGAAAAGAAAAACCAGCAAGAGAACAGAAAGAAATCAGCGTTGCAGCACAGATCTGCTACTGGCGACAACTGTTTGGCATTGCTTTTGTCTCAAATGATCAAAGCTGGATGAAACTCCATTGCTTTATATGATCAACATAGAGTTAGCTAATGCTCAACACAATTAAAAAAAAATCAGAAGACACTGTGCTGAAACAGAATCAAAACTGATTGACAAGTTAAAACAGCAACATCTTTGCACATGACTCAAACAAGACTGGAAAATGTTAAAACGAGAGGGTGAGACTTCAAACAAGATAAGGCACCGATTAAAATGATAACACTAGAATCTATTGAACTGTGAACGAAGCAAGCATTCACTTAAACAGAAAAATCAACCAAAAATTAATGGAACCGTAACACGTATGAGGCAAAGACAGTGCGGAAGTTAATGACAATATGGATTGAAGAAAGTGGACTTAGCTGGAGCGTGAATCAGACAACCTGAGCTCTGAATACCATATGATAGGGATCTCCAGCCAGGGAAGTGGATTGAATGCAGCGGAATGATGATGAAAACCATGAACAGATTTGATGTCTCTGCACGGAATCAAGTGGCAGCGGAATAAGTGTGGTTCGGTGGATGAATTTGGTGGATGAGGAGCTCGGTGGTGCAGGAACTAATTCAGACAGCTACCATAATTGGAAGGAACTAGGTGGTGAGGGAAAAGCTCATGGAAGAAGAGTGACTTTCGGCAGAGTATTTGTGCTGGAAAATTTCAACAGCAGAAGCAAAAACTCATATATTCCAAAAGTGATTTCATATGCTGATACAATCAGATTTTATAGTGAAATGCCTAGTCTATGAATGGTGTCGATTGAAGATGACAAATGCAGATCTTCAACACGTGGCAGCGGCGTAGGATGGATGCACTTCTTTTAGAATCAACAATGCAGCGTGCTGAAAATGAAGTGAAGCATGTATTTTCATGATGCAGCTCCATTCATCACTAAGCTCACCCACTCCCTTTGTGGGAATGACTCTTTTACCCTTCTCCTTGTTTTGGCACTTTGATAACATCTTCTTGGTCTCCAATCTTCCATCCAAAAATAGCAAAGAGTACTTGACCTTTGGGAGAGTGCTCATCTTGAAGCTTCTTGATCATCCCTCTTGTGATAGGTCCTATGGTGCTAGGCCTTCTTGTATCACCTTGTCATGTGTCTCAAACATCCACTGTCCAAGTACCATGTGGAACTTTTCGTTTCTTATTTCAGATCTGTTTCTCCTACTTTAGACTTTGCCATCATGATCAGATCATCTTCAGTTGTGATCTTCTTGTCATTACCTTGACTCTTTTGTCCATTCTTTTTATTGAGAAATCTTGTCAATTTACTGGAAAGCAGATTTAATCTTTTTGATCCAGAATCAGATCTTCTGATAACGGTCTAAAAACCGTTATTTTCATACTTAAATTGATATCAAAATACACCCTTTATGGCTTAGAATGAGCTTAGAATCAAGTAAAACACTTAAGTTGAGTCATTTGAGAGTGAAAAGCTGTTTTTAGAGATATTATGTTTGTTTTGCATTGTTTTGCAGGGTTTTTGATGAGAATTAAGGATGGAATTGAAGAAGGAAGGTCTTAGACTCAAGGAAGAAGAATAAAAATGAAGAAAAAAAGAGTCTATGCACCGCTCAACGGCAAAATGCACCGCTGAGCGCCATAATTCGAGGGAAAGCCATTGTCTGTCCAGGGCGATTAAAGTCAAAATGCACCGCTGAGCGCCATAATTCGAGTGGTCTGCTGGGCTTAGGCCTAAATTCTGTTACTTTTCTGTGCTATATATAGCCCTAGTGCGATTTAAAAATTATTCTTTTGGCAGAAGAGGACTTCCAGAGCTATTTTACACTCCTTCGAGAAGATTTCTTGGATGCTTAGGCTCCAATTTATCATATCTAGGGTTTGCTTTTCCATTCTTTCATTGTATTTCATCTAGTTTCACCATGTCAATGGTGAACTAAACCCTTTTTTGTTGGGGAACAATGTAATCTTTTGAAACTCTCTTATATTGAAATTCTTGTTTTATTCATATGCTTGCATATGCTATTATTATCAATTGTTGGGTTCTTTATCTATGCTCTATGCCATTATTATTTAACTTATTTGATAAATAGATGTTTGCCTTTGTCGATACGGGGACATAGAGGGAAGTCATGAACTGATAGGGAATTCCTTGATTAAATAATACCACCTAGGGATAGCGGGGTGGGATGATCAATTGTATTTTGCTTCTGTGGTACTTGCATTGCTAGTTACTAGGGGAGACTAGGGATAGTAAGCTAGTAACTAGTAGTAGGCTCTTCTCGCCGAGGGATCGGGTTTAGGGTACTGTTCACAGGAAAGCATGAGTGATATTGCCTGAATCTTGATAATTAATTGAATTGCATGTTTATGTCATATGATCAAGGCCATTTTTGGAAGCCCTTACTTAGCCAAATTTTCACCCACAAAATGATTAAAATGTTATACCCTTTTTGAAACTTGGCCTTAAACAGGATGAAAACCCTTGATTTGAAATTATTTACCTTGAGTTGGATTGAGAATAATTGTATGTATTAACAAGGTTCAAGTTTGGGGTTGTTGGGAAAATTTGAATGGCAAAAAGAAAGACATTGATCTCAAGTGTTGAAAAAGAAAAATGCATGAGAAAAGAAAAAGAAGAAAAGAAAAAGCATGAAAGATGAGCTCAATGTAAAAATAAAAGGAAAGGGAAGTAGTTGGGAATGAGTGAGATTGGTTAAAGAAAGAGAGTTTGTGCTTGAACTTTAAATGTTAAAATAGCTCTCTTGAGTCAAGGATTTTGTGATCCAGAAAAACAATTTTTTCTTGTTAGCCTAGCCTCATTATAAGCCTTGGAAAAGTCCTTGTGATGGCAATAGCATGTGAGAATGTTGATTGTATTAGATGAAAGGCAATTTTGTTTCATGTGACATGTGAATAGTAGAGAGTGGAGTGACCTCTTAAACACTTGAGTGATTGAGTGAAACACTTGCTTGGTGAGAATTGTTGAATTCCATGATTACATCTATGCTATGTTGATTGATCATTCATAAATAAAACATCTGTTGGGAAATATGTGATCATGTGAACTGAATTGATTGAAAGCATGCATATATCTTGATTAGATTCCACTGAAAATCTGAAATTGAGTAGTTCTTGTCATAAGAAAAATGAATTTTGAGATTGTTGAACTATTTGATGAAAACGTGGAGAGGCAAGTTTTGTTTTGTTTGCTTGAGGATAAGAAAAGTTCTAAGTTTGGGGTTGTGATAACGGTCTAAAAACCGTTATTTTCATACTTAAATTGATATCAAAATACACCCTTTAAAGATGGTAGGCCAATATAATGCACAATCCAACACCTTCCTACCTGTCCTTTGCGTGCCATAGTGTCCTCCAAAAGGTGATGAATGACAAAATTCAAGCACATAAGGTATCTCTATGTCAGGAACACACCTCCTCACGACTTGGTCACTACCAATACGCCATAAGAACGGTTCATCCCATACATAGTACTTCGCCTCACTTTTTCAGTTTGGCTCTCTCAGATTTGGAGAAAGATGGAGGAATAACTGCCAAACAGTCTAGCATCTGATCCATGAATGGCAAAGGAAAGTGGTCCTTTCGAGTGACTTGGTTCAATCTCCTGTAGTCAATACAAACCCTCCAACTATTCTGAATGCGAGTAGGAATCAACTCATCCTTCTCGTTCTTTACCACTGTGATTCCAGATTTCTTTCGAACCACATGTACAGGGCTCACCCAAGTGCTGTCAGAAATTGGATATATAATACCTGCTTGTAACAACTTGGTGACCTCTTTCTTGACAACCTCTATCATTTGAGGATTCAGTCTTCTCTGAGGTTGTCTCACTGGCTTAGCATCCTCCTCCAATAGTATTCTGTGCATACAAAAAGAAGGACTAATACAAGGAATATCTGCCAAAGTCCAGCCTATTGCTTTCTTGTGGTCTCTGATAACCTGTAACAGTTGTTTTTCCTGATCATTAGTAAGAAATGCAGATATAATAACAGGGAGTTTTCCATCCCTCTCAAAGATAAGCATATTTCAAATGGGATGGTAAAGGTTTCAACTCCAAAATGGGTGGTTGTACCACAGATGGCAATATCTTACTGCCTAAGGTAATCTTAGCCACCTCCACATCACTCTCGGATGTAACAAAGGTATCATATATTGACATTGTGTCCTCAATATCACCTGTTTTACAATTTTCTTTGTCATCCAAAATTAGGCATGACATATTTGAAAAAGAATAGTCCAAAGATGGAGAAAAAGTTGAAAAAAGTTCCAAGAAACTAACAGAAAAATTATTTACAATTTCACTTAATAAATCAATACAAAACAAAGAATGTTCTTCACTTGGGTGCTTCATGGCTTCCAACACGTTAAAATGCACCTTCTCGTCTCCTATCTCCATGGTCAATGTTCCTGCATGCACATCTATCTTGGTTTGTGCTGTCATCATGAAAGGTCTTCCCAAGATAATAGTTGATGACTTGATTCCTTCCTCATCCTTCATATCCAAGATTTTGAAATCTGTAGGAAATATTAACTTGTCTACTCGGACAAGAACATCCTCAAGCACACCTGCAGGGTTAACTATGCTACGGTTGGCCAGTTGAATGACCACACCAGTAGTCTTAAGAGGTCCCAGAGATAGAGAAGTAAACACTGATAAAGGCATTACATTAATGGAAGCTCCTAGATCTAACATGGCATTGTCAAACTTTGAATTTCCAATCACACAAGGAACAGAAAACATACCTGGATCTTTCCATTTTTGCGGTATTTCAATATGCTTCTTGACCAAGCTTGACACATTCCTTCCCAAATTCACAACTTCATTATCCCTAATGCACCTTTTATTTGTGCAAAGTTCTTTCAAAAACTTGGCGTATTTAGGGATTTGTTTAACAGCATCTAGTAAGGGAATGTTGATCTCCACCTTTTTGAAAGTATTCAAGATATCTTGGTCTAATCCCTCCATTTTTTTGTTTCTCGGTTTCAACCGATTGGGATATGGAGGAGGTGGAGAATAAGATGAAGAAGAATTTTTAGAAGAAGAGTTAGAGGATACTAACCTGGATTTTTCAGTGGTAGTCTCAGGTGATGGTTCACTTGGTCCTCCATTGTAATCAATTTGTGCTTCTTCTTTCTCCTTGTCTTCATCCTCTTGGGCTCCTTCAGGGCTTTCTACTTGCTTGCCCGTTCTCAAAGTAATAGCATTTACATTCCTCGGGTTGATTACTGTTTGTGCAGGCAATTTGTTTGATTGTTTAGTCTCTAACTTATCCACCCTCTGAGTCAACTCTACAATTGATTTCTTGATTTCTGAATTTTTCTCAAGCATTGTTTTCATGAAATCTTGTAATGACATTTCAGGCTGAGATTGCTGCCTTTGTTGAGGTAGAACATAAGGTTTCCTGTTCTGCTGATACCTATTAGAGGATGAATCATGATAATTCTGGTATGGTCTATTTCCTCCAAACGTGTTTGCAGCAAAAGCTTGGGATGAGTTCTCCATAGTAGTTTCCATCAAACTAGGACATTCATCAGTGTAGTGATCAGTTGAAATGCAAATTCCACACTTCTTAGCAATTTGTGGAGTAGAGGTTTTAAACAAACTTGCAATCTTGTCGAGTTTGCTTTCTAAATTATTCAATCTTTCATCTATCCTACTTCCATCAACTACACCGTTTTCAATTTCATGTACTCCTTTCAACAAAGTCACTAAATTTTCTCTTGTTCCATATTGTTGATTGTCTACTGCCTTCCGTTCTATTAGATCTATCCCATCTTCTGGTGACCTGTCTAAGAAAGATCCTCCGCTTGCAGCATCTGCCCATGACCTATCAATTGGACTTAAGCCTTCATAAAAGCTTAGAATGAAGTCTTCCATTTTGAGTTGAGGGCATGAAGCACAAAGTTTCTTGAATCTTTCCCAATATTCACTGAAATTCTCCCTATCTCTCTGTCTTATATCTTGAATTTCTCTTCGGATGGCAGATAGTCTAGATGCAGGAAAATACTTTTCAAGAAATATTCTTTCAATGGTTTCCTAATTTGTAATCCGTGCAGAGAGATAATACCACCAATCTTGAGCCGCTCCTTGAAGAGTAAAAGGAAAATCTCTCATCTTTAGGCTTTCTATTGTGATCTTGGGAGATCTGAAATTTTCGCACAACATGTGGAATTGTCTCAATTGCTTGTGTGGATTCTCCCTTGATAACCCATTGAACTTTGGTAAGGCATTTAGCAGGTCAAGTCTCAACTCCCACTCCTCATCAGGGTATTGAATGTTACTTTGGGTAACTGTATTGTGGGAGGTGGCTAACTGTCTAATGGTTCTCTGTGCCATTCTAATTGGGTTAGAATCAGGTAAGGGATTGGATGGTATGTTTGAGACTGGAGATGATGAAAGTGGTATGGCTTCAAATGTAGGAAGTGCTCCTTCAGTAGAACACACAAGTTTCAAATTTCTCTACACCTCACGCAAACTCCTTTCAACTTCTGGGTTTATTTGATAGAATTCTCCCGGGTTAGCTCTGGTCATGCACTAAGTAGTCTACTTGAAACTGTTTCTCTATTTTTGATTTCTTTTATTTCTTTTTTTTTTCTTTTGTCCTTGCTTTAGAGAAAGACTTCAAATGAGAGAATAGAGAGATTTGTTTGGGTTCACTCCTAGGAAAGAGAGGTGCGTCACAATGGACAACTTAAGTACTAAGTCTTTCATAGCCAGAGTATATTCAAACTAGCCTCAAGTATTTCTCAAGAGAAATTCTTAATTTAAGCAAGAACAAAGATTTTCCTAACAAAAAGAATAACTAAAAGCTATAAAATAACTCAAACTAAATTAAATGCATATGCATTAGAAAAAAAAATAAAAACAAATGAAAATTAAAAAAAAAATAAAAATGAGAATCAAAATATTCAAAATACTTACCGTAGTTCCCCGGCAACGGCGCCAAATTTGATAAGTTGTCGTTGGAGCTATCAAATTAATACTACTTTTCAAGGCAACTTCAGTATTGCGAAGTAGTATTCAAGAAAATAGATAGGGTTAAAGTAATCATGAGTCGTCTCCCAACGAACACGTAATTGCTTTCGAATATCTAACTCTTATGAATGCTATGCAATGCTTATGAATAAAAGTGAGAATGTTTGAAGGATGTTGTAGAAAAAAGAAGAAACTTAAAGACAATTATGAAGAAACAGGCTAATTCCACTGCTTTTCCAAAATAGATTCATCGTCGGTTATTCACAGATCATTGTTCAATTGATTATTGTTTAAGTTTCAAATTAATTAAAGTACATTCTTAATTAATTTGAGGGCAGTCATGCAGTTAATCAAAGTACATTCTCAATCAAATGCAAGATCTTTCTAGATTATTCACAATAAATTCAACCAAAGTACATTCTCAATCAATTTTATTGTGTTTAATCATGTCTATTCTTAAATCTCTTAACCAAATTAAAAGCTAATCAATCAAAGTAAATTCTCAATTGATTATAGTTGAAATTATTACTACCAAACCAAAGTACATTCTCAATTGATAGTAAAAACCATTTAATCATATGAAAGTTCCTAAATTCAATCAAAGTAGATTCTCAATTAAACCTAGAAACCCTAAAACTCATATAATTAATATGCATGTAGATTCAAACACATTATGATGCAAAAATATTTGCTTTTAATATGGTAGAGAGATGAAAGACATAGAAAGAGAACAACTTAAATCAGTAATCAAAATAAACAATTGCACTAATTCACTTAACCTCAGAATCCATAATGAAATTATAGCAGAATAGCCCTAAATGCTTAGCTCTCCATGAATGGAGTTGAATACATGATGAAATAAGAGAGAGAGGAGTGGTGAATGAATGAATGAAGATATTCTTTCTGTCTCCCCTGGGTCTCTTTATATAGGCTTGATTGGGCTTGGACTCTGAATATTCAGTTGATAGAATCTTTTATTTTATGTCTTCCAAATAACGAAGTGATTTAGATAATTATAACATTATTTGGAAGATATTTTCTGTTGATATTCCCAAATTAAATTAATTCAAGAACTGAATTTTATCTTTTAGCTTTTCTGACTTTCCAAAATTGCTCAAATGCCCTGAATTTCCTCTATCTGCACTTTAGCCCCTTCAGAATTCTTCAAAATTGTAAAAGATCCCCTTAGTTGACCAGACTTTGACTGTTTGACAAGCTTTGACTCATATGGACTGGCCAATGAGAGCCCGCCACATGTCCGACCTTTCCCACCCAGAATTAGGGTTTTGCAATTGGGGGTAAAGGGATTTGGAAGGCTCATTTTGCCTACGCCGCGAACTGGAATTGGAGAATGCTGGAGGCTGCCACGGTGGTTCCTGTTTATGCTTTTGGGTTTGTTTTCTGCAAGTGCGAGATGCGACGGTGATGGAGGTGCGAGATGGTGGTTCTGTGAGGATGGTGTCAATGTGCTGCGCGAAGGAGAAGGTGGCGGTGCGATGGTGATGTCTAGGTTGCGCGTGACGGAGGCAAGGTGGCTTGCGTTGGAGAGGATCGAACCTGCGAGGCACGACGACGCAACGAGAATGATTTAGGCGAGACAGTGATGGTTGTGTGATTCTAGTTTGCTTGCAGGTGCGAGATGCGAAGAAGAAGCTTTCATGGTGGCGGCTTGGTGGTAGCAGCGGCAATGGATGCGTGTTGAAACTGAGTTGCAGATGTGTTCATGGCAGAGAAGATGAAGATGGTGGCTTTGTGATTTGCATGAGAACACTGATGGCGATTCTGATTCCGCCGTCGAGTATGGTCGTCTTGCGATTTGGTTTGGGTTGGACGCGAAGACGATGGTGTTGTGAGACAGCGGCTTTGGGGTTTGATGGCCACCAGCGTCGTCGTGGTCCTGCAGCGGCTAGGGTTTCTGTGAAGATGGTGATGACGTGGCAGAGGAGGTGATGTGGCAGCATGTGGTTGGATAACACTTAGGGTTTTAAGATTGCCACATAGGATGGAGTCTAGTTTAGGAGGGGTGTGTATAGGAAACTTAGGGGGTGTATTGAGAATAGGGTTATTTTTCGGCTTAGTGTTGGGCCAGGTTTAGAAAAGAGGGGTGAATTTAGGGAAATTTGGGAGGTGCAACGGTAAAGACTGTCTATTTGGCCCATCTGTATATTATTTTCCAAACAAAACCTGATTTTGGACCTCAAATTGCAAGAATAATTTATGCGCTAAAACTTACTTTTTACGCCCCTTTAATTTCCAAACCCAACAATTTTACTTGACATGTATTCACTTTAAATCAATCATTTAAGCACAAATATCTCATCAAAAAATTAATTTTAAAGCATTAATGTGGGCATAAATATGCACTCATCAGAAACAGAAGTCATTCCCAGGAATATAGTCGATTCAAAGAAAACAGAAGTCGACTAGATTTTCAAATATTTTATGAAAATCAGCTCTGGTGCCAATTGTTGGAAACAGGATGACTTAGTTTCAACACCAAGAGGGGGGATGAATTGGTTAGGTTTAAAAATCAGATTCTTTTCAAAACATTTTTTGCAAAGTATAAACCTTTACAAAGTTTCTTGAATCGCAAGGACCGAAAAGTTTAAGTGCAGCGGAAATATAAAGTTGACTACGTAAACAGTTAAATCCACTTAATGTAAAAGTGTAAGGATAGAGAAATCAAACACAAAGTTTTTATACTGGTTCGGCCTCAATGCTTACATCTAGTGTCCTTCCACAACCAGGAAGCAAATGCAATGTAATGGTTAAGGTTTTTACAACAAGGCTTTTATAGTGACCTCCACGTCAAAAATATAAAACACCTCTCTAACCCTCTAACCAATATATAGGCAGCAACACAAAGATCTACAGCAAGATATCCCCTCTTCTACAATCTTCAACCCACTTTGAACAATCCTCAAAGTGTATAGAACTCCACGAGTTCACCTCCTGTAATCCCAACAGGATAACAACAACAATCTTTCCAAAGATTGATAGAAATCTTGATCAAGAGATGAACACCACAATGTGCAAAACTTGATCAACCACTAAGCACGAATATATAGGTAGCAACACAAAGATCTGTCTCTAACCCTCTAACCAATATATAGGCAGCAACACAAAGATTTGCAGCAAGATATCCCCTCTTCTGCAATCTTCAACCCACTTTGAACAATCCTCAAAGTATATAGAACTCCACGAGTTCACCTCCTGTAATCCCAACAGGATAACAACAACAATCTTTCCAAAGATTGATAAAAATCTTGATCAACATATGAACACCACAATGTGAAAAACTTGATCAACCACTAAGCACGAAATTCTTCTCCCTAAAGAACCTCTTCAAAGAAAGATCACCACGGTCTTCTTGATGAGTTCTTGGAGCAATCAATTGTTGAGATTGTTGACAACACAATATCTATATCACTCTGATTTTTTATGATGACAACACATTGCTTAATAACACACATATGTTGTTGTTGTGTTACATGTTCTTATGCTGAATGTTTGATATATCTGTTGAACATGTTTATGTGCTGTATTGTTGTGTGAATGCATACATATTGAGCTTGTACTTGTTACATCATTTTTTGGATGCATTGCACATGTTTTAATGCATGAAAACCACAAGCACTTTTGTGAACTTATAACTGTGCGACATAGCTGCAATAAAGTCGACTCCATCATTAATTGATTCGACTATGCTAAAGTCTTTGTATAGATTTTGAGAATCAATGCTCTGTGAGATTTTGAGAAGGAAAGAATTTCAAAATTTTCTTATTTATCGAAGTCGGCTATGTGCGCCACATATTCGACTGTATTAATTGTTTGATTTGAAATTCTGTTATGCTCTTGCACTATAACGGCTATATTTTCAAAAGTTATTTGAGCATTGAATGTTTGGTCAACTGTATTAAATGTGTTTTTATTTTGGTTGACTGTGTGCTACTTGTTTGACTGAACTGTTATAACTGTCATAACTCAGTCGACTATATTAGTAGCTTATTCGACTTAGAGAATGTCTGCTAAACAGAAATCTATAAATTGACTAAACACGAAGATGTTCAGAGACTTTTGAGGAACTTACAATTTCATTTTTGTTTCAGATTGATATCTTTGATCTTAGTGCTCCAAGAATTCTCCAAGAAGATAGTGGTGATCTTTCTTGAAAGAGATTCAAAGCGAGACTCACTGTGCACACATTGCTTGCTCACATTCTGCACATTGAAGGTGTTTCTGGTTTCATCAAGAATCTATTTTGACTTGGCATCCTTGAAGCTTGCTGCGTGTACCTGTTGTGACTACAAGGGATAAACTCGTGGAGTCTGGTTTCACTTTGAGGACTTTTCAAAGTGGTGTTGTTTTGCAGCTATAATTTGGTTAAGGGTTAGAGAGGAGATTTATATTTTTGACGTGGAGGACTTCTATAAATTCCATGTTGTAAAAACCGCAACCATTATAGTGCATTTGCTTCCTGGGTTGGAAGGACACTGGATGTAGGCATTGTTAGCTGAACCAGTATAAAAACCAGTGTTTGATTTTCTCTATCCTTGCACTTTTAGTTACAGTCGACTTTACTATTTGCGCAGTCAACTACGTTTTTCCGCTGCACACGAATTTTCATTACTTGCATTTCAAGAAAGTTTCTAAAGTTTAATACTTTGATTTCAAGATCGCAAAAAGACTTTGTTTTTGATAAACCACCAATTTCATCCCCCCTCTTGGTGTAAAAAGAAGCCTACTTGTTTTCCAACATCAATCACAGGATCTCAATCTGAAACAACAAATGAAAATTTCAGTCCAACCAAAGTCTTCTTCCTTCTTGTTGCAATCAGTAGAGTCACATCTATTTATAGTTTTCTATAAATCAGACGCTCTTGTTCTCGAATGTACAACTAATGAATTCAACTGTCACCAAATAGTTATAACAGTTAAGCAAATTAGCAGCAGTCATAACAACCAAATTGATTTTGCATTTAATACAGTTGACTTTCATTTAATGCTTTAACAACAACCTGAAATATACTCGTTACGGTACACAAGCATTAACAGAATTTCAAATCAAATAACTAAGTCGGATCTACTACACATGTAGTCGACTTAGACACTTCAACTCAATTCAAATATCTTTTCAATGCAAAATCACACACAACACTGGTTTTGAAAATTTATGTAAAGACACGAGTTTTAATCGACTCTCTTCATAATGAAATGGACTTAAAACTTGCAGATTTGCCACATATTGTAAGCTCATCAAAGTGCATGTGGTTTTCCTTTTCATAAACATATGTAATGCAGTCAAAAGGATGTATCAAGTATAAAATCAGTGAATATGCATACATATATCAGAAACAACACAAAACATGTTCATTAAGATATCAATCACAATAAAGAGTAGAACATGTAACACACAACAATACATGTGTTATTAATAATGTGTTGTCATCAAAAAACACTAGAGCAACTAGAGCACTGTGAGATTAAGGTTCAGCTAAACCAGTGCTTCCCTTATCAACAATCTCAACAAAAAATATAAACTCAAGAACACTAATCTTCAAACAAAAACCCAAAGTCTCAAAACTACTTTATTTTTAAAGCCCTATTTTCCCGGATCTTACATATGCAATAACTTTAAATCTCACCATATAGGTTAATTACAATAAAATATACAAATTAAGAAAAAAAAATCAAAATCACTTGAATATTGATTTTAGGTTTAATCATTCAAATACTTCCTATTTTTTATTTTTACTTTTCTCAAATAAGTTTCTTACTTTTTTTTTTCTCAATTGGGTTACTATTTTTGAAAAATTGAAACAATTAGGTGTTGAGATTGTTGACAACACAATTTCTATATCAATCTGGTTTTTGATGATGACAACACATTGCTTAATAACAAGCACATGTTGTTGGTGCATTACATGTTCTTATGCTGATTGATTGTTATATCTGTTGAACATGTTCATGTATTGTGTTACACGTTCCTGTGTTGATTGATTGATATATATCTGGAACGTGTTTACATGCTTTATGTGCTATGTGCTATGCATCATTTCATAGGTTTTACTGCACATGTTTGAAAGCTGAAAATCACAAGCACTTTTATGAACTTATTCTTGTGCGACAAAGTAATAGTACAGTCGACTACATTACTAATGGATTCGACTTTGCTAAAATCTTTGTACAGACTTTGAGAACCAGTGCTATGTGTTATTTTAAGAAGAAAAGAATTTCAAAATGTTTTACATGTTGATAGTCGAATATGTGTTCTACACATTCGACTATATCTGTTGTCTGATTTGGAATTCTTTTATGCTCTTGCACTCTAACGGCTATATTTTTGAAATTTAGTTGAGCATTGGTGACTAAGTCAACTTTAATAAATGTGGTTTGTTTTTGGTTGACTGAAAGCTGCTATGTTGACTGATCTGTTATAACTGTCATAATCCAGTCGACTGAATTAGTAGCGTATTCGATTGAGAAATCATCTGACTAAAAGAAATATATAAATAGACTTAACACGAGACTTTTAAAAAAAGACTTTTGATGAACTGACATTTTCATAATTCTGTTTCAGATTTCTCTTAGCTCCAAGAATTCTCCAAGAAGACGGTGGTGATCTTTCTTGAAAAAGATTCAAAGAGGATATTATACTGTGCATTCATTGTCTAATCAATATCTGCACAAGAAGGTGTTCTGTCATTGATCGTGAAGGCTTGGCATCCTGTGAAGACTGCTGATAACGGTCTCAAAACCGTTATTTTCATGCATAAATTTGATATTAAATCACACCCTTTGTAGCTTAAAAGGAGCTTAGAATCAAGTAAAACTCTTAAGTTGTGTTACATGAGAGTCAAAAGTTGTTTTTAGAGATATTATGCTTGTTTTGCATTGTTTTGCAGGGTTTTTGATGAAAATGGAAGATGGTAATGAAGTAGGAAGGTCATAGACTCAAGAATGAAGGAGAAAAAGGAAGAAAAGAAGAGTTTGTGAACCGCTCAGCGGTAAATTCCACCGCTGAGCATCCTAGTGCAAGGAAAAGTTGTTGTCTGGCGCCCAGGCGGTGATGCTGAGCGTCCAGAGCGACAAGAGGCAAACAACTCAGCGATCATTTCAGGCGCTTGGGCGGTGGCGTGTGTTGAGGCAAATCGCTGAGTGGCCAATTTAGGCGCCTGGGCGGTTGTCTGTTTTTATATTTTGGATTTTGAGATCTTTCTGTTATCTTTTTGGCTTATATATAGCCCTAGTGCGAATCCAAATGTAATTCCTTTGGCAGAGAACAAAGTCCACAGCAGCGTTACACCTTTGGAGGAGATTTCTTAGATTCTTAGGCTCCACTTTATCAATTCTAGGGTTTGCTTTTCCATTCTTCCGTTTAATTCATCTAGTTTCACTATGATTATGGTGAACTAAACCCTTTGTTGTTGGGGAACAATGTAATCTTTTGAAACTTTCATATATTGAAATTCTTATTTACTTTATATGCTTGCATATGCTTGATTTATCAATTGTTGGGTTCTTTACCTGTGCTTAATGCTTCTACAGTTTAACTCATTCGGTAGATGTTGTTTGTCTTTAATGATATGGGGACGTACGGTAATGTCATGAACTTGGGAGAATTCCTTGATTATGTTAATACCGCCTAGGGATAACAAGCCGATAATTAGTAATAGGCTCTTTTCACCAAGGGATTGGGTTAAGGGTAGACCAAGAAAGTTTGCATGGCAATATGATAAATAAGCAAAGTAAATAAGAAGAGTAGATATATGAGAGTGGATAAGATGAAATTGTAAACCCCAACAACCTCATTCATTCATAGTTTCTCTTCGTCAATTGAATTCTTGCATTTGCATGTTTATTTCTGTTTTGCATTTAAACAATTAAAATTATTTTCTTTACTCAAGTCTTAAACGATTAGTTTACGCGAAAGATGAGGCCTTAAGAGTCCTTTGGGAAGAATGATATTGGGTTTACCAATTATTATTACTTGATACGATCTGGTACTCTTGGAAGGGGTTTAACAACTGCTGGAATTGATTGTGCGGCTTGGCATCCGTGAAGACTATTGGTTTTGGACCTGTTGATTGCAGGGGATAATGCACTTTGAGGATTGTTCAAAGTGGTCTTGGCAGATTGCAGAAGAGGGGATTCTTGCTGCAAGTCTTGCTAGTTTGTTATCTATATTTTGGTTTTGGGTTAGAGAGGAGATTTATATTTTTGACCTTGAGGTCTTCTATAGATTCCTTGTTGTAAAAACCGCAACCATTATAGTGCATTTGCTTCCTGGGTTGGAAGGACACTGGATGTAGGCATTGTTGGCCGAACCAGTATAAATGATCTAAAATTATTCGTACGTCAACTTTCTCAAAACCCTTTCGAGCAAAAAATTATATTGAATTTAATATTTTAATCATTTAATGCAGGGACCAAACTGAACAAAATAAAAATACAAGGACCAAATTGGAACACAAGAAAAATACAGGGACCAAATTGAGATAAATGCAATGATACTTGACCTAACAGTAACATGTGATACTATTACTACCACGTCACACTATCATTGCAACTTGGCACAATGTCAGTTTGCACGTGAAAAATTGTTTTATTTAAAAAAATAAAAAAATGGAAATAAAAATAGTTAAAAAATACAAAAAAACCACAAGTTGACACATGACACATCTTTAACCATGCTAGTACGAAATTAACGACAAAGACCTAATTGCTCAAAATTTTCAAAAATAAGGATCCAATTAAGACAAAAAAAAATGCTAAGACTTATTTGAGAAAAATCACCGAAAATAGGGACTATATGAATAATTAAACCTTGATTTTACAATAAAAAGCCCTATAACTAATGAACCAACCCCTTAATCTTGCAAAATTTGATTTCAACATCATGAATACTCTTTTGGTATTGTATGGGTCGATCAGTTTATGCCCACCGCCCGGTCAACCGTGTACGAAAGTTAACTCCCATAAAAACTACAACTAGTAAACTGAACGACCAAGCTTCAACACTACAACCGTTCGGTTCGACGACCTTATTTTCTGATTAAAAAAGTAAAAACATATATAAGTAGGCCAGCCCTAATCAAACATCCACTTCCTAGTATATACTGCATTTTTTATTGCACATTAAATTGATTCGGGTATGGCCTTAGCCAATCCAGCCATACAATTATTCCAATAATAGAAAAAGACAAGAATATAGATACATTTATCAAAATGAATAAGAACCCTCATATAGATGAATAAAGGAGAATGGAAAATATAAAGAAAAAGAACATGAATTTGCACATATAATCAACTAGGTTTGACTCTCTAGCATCCCAGTCCAGCCACCATTTGTCGCAACCAAAATCGCGATGAAATGACAAACAAAAAAACCAAATTTAAAAAGAGGTTTTAGAGTTGTTATTACCATAATTTATTCTGGAAAAACTATAGAAAACATAAAATAAAATGTGGTCTATGAGAACCAGATTTTGGGTCTAGGAGTCGGTTACGCGTAGCGAAGGTATTAGCACCCTACAACGTCTGTACGAAGGTAGTAGCTTTAATTAAATGTACAAAGCTGATATGGTTTTCAAAATGCTTAATTTTACCTAAAAGCAACACTATAAAGAAACAAAAGAAATATATATATATATATATATATATATATATATATATATATATATATATATATATATATATATATATATATATATATATATATATATGTTTTATGGCCTAACAAGGATTGACCTTACTCCTACGTATTCTCATTCAAAATGAGAAATCAAGGTTACATAGTTTTTATCTGGAAAAATTGTTTAGAAATTTGTATGAAAATTATTATGTATTGTTTTGTATATTTAGTAAATGAACCCAACAATAACTGACCTTGCTCCTACATATCTCCATTCATGATGGAAAAGCAGGGATCACGTAATTGTGGAACTTTTTAATTGAGAATATTGATATTTTTTGTTAGAAATAATAAAGCTTCTTTCTCAACACCAAGAGGGGGGGAAGGGGGGTTGAATTGGTGTTTTATAAAAATGTGCACTTTTTAAATCTTTTTGAAGAATTAGAATGATTTTGAAAACTTTCTTGCTCGATAAGTAAAGTATGTATGCAATGAAAATGTAAAGAGATAAGGAGAGAAGATCAACACACAGTTTTTATCCTGGTTCGGCCTCAATGCCCACATCCAGTCACCCTTCCAATCAACCACTGATTGAAGGATATTAGAGAATTACACCAAAGGTTTTACAGTGAACACACTTTCACAATGTAAACACCTTTCCCACTCAAATAATCAAATATAGAAACGAATACAGCTGCACACATAGAACCACGCGTTCTTACTGTAGAATCCATTTAAGAATCCCCTCTCAAAGTCCAAGTGCTCCTCACTCTTCTTCCTTTTGCACACGAACAGGGAACCACACAATCAACAAGTGTAGAATCCTTTTCTGATCCCAGCAAATACACCTCAGCAGTACGAATCAGATTAGCCAATCAAGCTCTCAAATCTTTTCTCAAGAATTTGTCAATGTTCTTCAAGGTATTTGCTTTTTGATTCTTGCAGTGTATGTGTAATTTTTAAATCTTTCTAAGATCAAAACTGTCAGATATTAAATTGTTCAAGTGATCAAAAGTTTCAGATTTTCAAACAATGCATCAATTTATAGTTATTGCAACTGGGATCACACGGGACGACTGATGGGTTGTCGCACCCCATGAAAATTTAATGTGCATTAAAGAATGCAGTATAGACTAGGAATTGACTCCTAGGTCATCTCTCAAGGACCAAATGTGGTTCAAGAATTAGGTCAGACACAAAGTGGGGGGTTTTGTGAAAAGGTTTGTGAATGCGGATAATTAAATTAAAACACTAACGCAACTGGTAATTAAACACAGATCTAAAAGCGGTTTCAAAGACAGAATGAAATGATTGGTCATTAACTTAATTACAATGCTGCCTATCACAGATCAACAGAATAAAGCAGCGACTCAAACCTCTAATCCAACACAGCTAACCAACTAAGCGAAGGCTAAACATGTTTTCATAAAAGCGAACTAAGAACGATTATCTAACACAGTTAAAATTATCTAACACAGTTAAAATTATTTAAATGCAACACTAATTAAAGAAATGGCAAACAACTAATCCTACTAGATGTAACAGCACATCTTCTAAAATGAAAAGTGTATCTCCCATTAAATCACCGTTTGCAGCAAGCTGTGACACCATTTCTAAGAAATCAACGTGCTCTTCATTCCAGCCGAGACACCATACATGCTGGCAGCTGGATGTAACCCACGCGCTTACCAAATAAGATCAACACCTCTCACCAAGAAGTGAATCAACGTCCTCTCCTTGCCATGACCAACTTTTAGGAAAGATAAATGCTCTCTAAAAGAAAAGAAATGGAATGAATCAACGAGCTTCACCCCTGCAACCAAAAAAAATCAATGCACCGCTCCAAAAGAATCACTAGGCCGTGCACCACTTTCCTAGATTGAAATCAGCATGTAATGCACTATCTAAAAGCAATTTGGATTGGCTCTAAAATTCTACCAGGCAGTAACGTGCTTTCAATAAAAAATTGCATTAACCAAATGAACTTCACGGATAAACATCAACACATCTAATACTATTGGAATTGCAATAAGTAAACTAAAAAGAAATAAAATGTTGATTGTTAAAGTGCTAAAAGAAAAAGGCAAAACATGAATAGTAAATGATGGACCATCTTCTTCCATTTACGTGGTAGCCCTCCACCTAATCTACTTGCAACTTCCCCAAAAAAAATTGAAAATAAATTCTTCCAAAATGTAATGACCATACAATGGTTGATGTGACCATGGCTGCACCGTGTTGCTTCATTTTTCCAAGAAAATGCCAAAATAGCGCATCTATTGAATGAAAATAAATATGGAAGTGTGACCTTTCTTCCAGCAGCAACATAAATCACATCAATCACCGTTTCTTGAAAAGCTTGGTTTAATCAACAAAGAAAAACACCATGTGCTACTGCTGCAATGAATGAACCATAACGTGCAAGAATCGTTGTTAAGGAAAGCTAAAAACATTTTCGCGGCTGCTGCTGCTCATTCCTAATAAAAGAAACTAATGTGTGTTCTCATCAAGTGGCGGTTCCCCTCCGTTTCATACAACCAAATTCAAAGTGTGTAAACATGTTCCTAAAGACAAGCTAAACGTTTCAGCACAATGTAAAAATGAAAAATCTGAGAATAATGGTGCTAAGTGCCGAATATCCCCAAAACCAAAATCTGAAAAAGTGGGTGATGGCTGGGAGCTTCCCCAAGGCCGTGAGTCCCATATAATGAGGATGGGGTCCACCCTAAAAGAAACAGGAAATCTTAGGCCATGTGTTCTCCTATTATTGGGCTCATCATAAATTTTACAAACATTGGTCAAATGTGCACAAGTTTAATTAAAACAATCTAGACAACTAAGTTACAATATAACTAAAATTTGAAATGTCTTTGTGTAGAGTCTTTAATTAATTTGTCTCCTTCCCAATGCTCCAAAATATATCTCCAAAATTTTCCCTGAAAATAATAATGCAAATAATTAGCTCAGAATATTTAAATTAATTAAAATTAGAATTTCCGATCAAAGTAAGCACAATTAGGAAAAACGGGAAAATACCGGACAATTAAACACAATTCCCTGATTAATTCTAGCACAATAAACTAAGTGAAATCAATAAAATATCGATTCATCAACGACGAATTGAAAACAAACGGGTTTGAGAAAAGATTTTAGGAGTCGCCACCATAATTTATTACAAAAAAACTATGGAAAATCATAAAATAAGACATTGTCTATGAAAACTAGATTTTAGGTTTGGGAATCGGTTCGTATAAGGAAGGTGTTAGCACCCTACCGCGCCTACACAAAGATAGTACCTTTAATTAAATGTATAAAGTTGACGTGGTTTTCCAAAATATTTATTTTTCCACAAGGATAAAAAAATATAAAGAAATTATTAGGAAACAAAAAAAATATTTTTTGCTTTATGAACCCGACAAGGATTGACCTTGCTCCTACGTATATCCATTTATAATGGACAATCAGGGATCACGTAGTTCTTTATCTATATAAAGGTTTGAGAGTTTGTTTAAACTTTATTATGGATTGTTTGAGAGTTTTGAAAAGTGAACCCGACAAGGATTGACCTTGCTCCTACGTATATCTATTCATGATGGAAAATCAGGGATCACGTAGTTCTGGTAAAAAACGTTTTGTGTAAGAATGTCGAAATTTTTGGTTTTAAAAATTTTTGTATTTTTTTTATTTTAAGAATGGTGGGAAAAAGGAAAGAGACCAACCATAAAAAGAACATTATTTGTGTGTAGTAAAAATATAATACCTTTAGAAAATAACTTCAAAGTACAATCAAAAAGAGAAAAAGAAGGGTGTAGAGATGACATACCTTTTCAGTTTTTGGTACTCCCCTGGGTCTTCCTTAGTGGTTGTCGTTGACAGAACCCTTATGTGTGAGAAATTATTTTTTCATACTATATTCCTCTCTTTCTATCTCTATTATTTTTGCATGTCTCTCTCTATATTTTTTTCGTCCCCTCTTTTCTATGACAAGGTGCGTATTTATATACACACATTGTAATATTATGATAATCTTGCCTTAATTGTGATTTAATTGACAATGAACAAAATAGGGAAAGAAATGGTCTTGGTTGTAAGAAAAATAAATCAAATAATATTCAAGACATTGATTATAATTATTGTCAGAAAATTTGTCCATTTTTAAAAAAATTACATTTTCTTCTTTAAAAAAAACTGACGTAGCAAATTATATCAATATATTATTTTAATTATTACCTATAATTATTGGTATTATATAGATTTAAATTATTACCATATTGAACTAATATTTCAAAAAATATTTTAAAGTTTGAGAAATTATGCATACATTTTTTTAAGGAAATTTATTATTCTCTTTTTCTCTTTTTTCTTTACCCACCATTAATTATTATCCTCTTATTCTTTATTTTTTATTTATTTACTTACCCGTATGAAATTGGGTGTTGACAATAGTTACTGTCATATCGGAAGCAATGTAATCGATTACGTTAGTAATGTAATCGGTTACATAAAACAGATGTAAAGAGTATTACAACTAACTCAATTCTTAATTGAATGCAGAATTAATGTAATCGATTTGCATTTAATGCTAGTCAAACATATTTTAAAATATGACCGTTAAAGAAATTATGACTTGCATGAAATCAGTTTTTAAAACATAACAGGCATAATTGATTACATAAAGTATGTGATAACGGTTGAAATTACCATTATCTGTGACTTAATTTTTGTACTAAATGCAACATGTTGAGATTGTTGATAAGGGAAGCACTGGTTTAGCTAAACCTTAATCTCACGGTGTTCTGGTTTTTGATGATGACAACACATTATTAATAACACATGTATTGTTATGTGTTACATGTTCAATTCTTTATTATGAATGTTATCTTGTAGAACATGTTTGGGTTGATTTTCATATATGGATGCATATTCACTGATTTTATACTTGATACATCATTTTTGATTGCATAACATATGTTTCAGAAAAGAAAACCACATGCACTTTGTTGAACTTATATTGTGTGGCAAAACTGCAAGTTTTAAGTCGACTTCATTATGAAGTAAGTCGATTAAAACTCGTTAGTTTGCACATATTTTCTAAAAAAGTGCTATGAGTTATTTTGCATTGAAAAGAATTTCAAAACTGTTTTGAAGTGTTTAAGTCGACTGCATGCGCAGGGAATTCGACTTAGTTAGTTAATGTTTTGAAATTATGTTAATGCTTATGTGTTATAACGGCTATATTTCAACTTTATGTTCAAGCATTAAATGCAAGTCAACTGTATTAAATGCGTAATCAATTTGGTTGTTATGACTACTGCTAATTGATTTAACTGTTATAACTGTCTGATGACAGTTAACTACATTAATGGCAAAGTCGACTACAGGAGCGTCTGTTTCATAGAAAACTATAAATAGACGTGATTCTGTAATTCACAAAGACTTTAGTTGATCTAAAAATTTCATTTGCTGTTTCAGATTGTGATCTTTGTGAAAAACGCTCCAAGAGCTCATCAAGAAGTCAAAGGAGATCTTTCTTTGAAGAGTTTCTTTAGGACGAAGAAAGCTGCACTTTCTGTTGATCAAATTCTGCACTGCTGGTGTTCATCATATTGATCAAGACTTTATCAATCTATTAAATATTGGACTGCCCTGTTGGGATTACAAGATGAGAACTTGTGGAGTTCTGTACACTTTGAGGATTGTTCAAAGTGTGTTGAAGATTGCAGAAGAGGGGATATCTTATTGCAGATTTTTGTGTTGCTGTCTATACTTTTAGTTAGAGGGTTAGAGAAATTGTCTATACTTTTGACGTGGAGGTCTCTATACAAAGATAGTGCATTGGCTTCCTGGTTGTGGAAGGACACTGGATGTAGAGGCCGAACGAGTATAAAAACTTTGTGTTTGCTTTCTCTTTCCCTAACTCTTTATTTTAAGTCGACTTTACATTTTGCGCAGTTAACTTTATTTTTTCGCTGCACTTAAACTTCTTATTCCTTGCGATTCAAGAAACTTTGTAAAGCTTTATACTTTGCGAAAAAGATTTTAAAAAGACTCTGATTTTTGAACCTCACCAATTCACCCCCCCTCTTGGTGTTGAAAATGAGCCATCCTGTTTCCAACAATTGGCACTAGAGCTAGTTTTCCAAAGATATTTGAAAAACTAATCGACTTCTGTTTTCTTTGAATCAACTATATTCCTGGATAATGGCTTCTAGTTTTCAAACCTTTGGTGAAGGTGCATCGACAAACAGACCACCACTGTTTGCGGGTGAAAATTATCCTTTTTGGAAAATACGCATGCAAATATTTTTTGAATCCGTGGATAGAGGAATTTGGGATGCAACACTAAATGGTCCTTTTGAGCCAACTCACATTGTTGATGGAAAAACTGTTTTGAAAAATTTTTCTAAGTTGTCTCAAGATGAAAATAGAAAAGCATAATATGATGTCAAAGCTAGAAATATCATTGCCTATGCACTAACAATTGATGAATTTTTCAGGATATCTCAATGCAAATCTGCCAAGGAAATGTGGGATGTCTTGGAAGTTACTCATGGGGGCACTGATGAAGTCAAGAGAGCAAGAAAGAATTTGTTGATTCAAGAGTATGAACTTTTCAGAATGAAGACTGGTGAAACAATTTATGAAGTCCAGAAAAGGTTCACTCACATAGTCAACCATCTCATGGCTCTTGGAAAAGTCTTTGAAAAAGAAGAGATCAATATCAAAGTTCTTAAAAGTATGAACAGAAGCTAGTAACCCAAAGTCACAGCAATCTCTGAGTCCAAGGATCTAACAAGAATGAACATGGCTACATTGTTTGGAAAATTAAGAGAGCATGAGCTAGAACTTCGAAGATTGAAAGATGAAGAAGAGATTGAAGAGAAAAAGTCCATACCATTAAAAGTCACAAGCAAGAAAGCCTGAAAGATTGAACAATCAGAGAATGATTCAGATGCTGAATTGGACAACAACGAACTGATGTCCATGGTGGTAAGAAAGTTTAATCACCTTATGAGAAATAACAGTCAACTTACTAACCATGCAGGTAACAACAAAGCCAAGAAAGCTTTCAGGTCAAATGCAATTCACTGTTATGAATGCGGCAAAGAAGGACACATCAAGCCAGATTATCCAGATCTGAAGCCAAAGCAGAAAGCCAACAGAAAGTTTCCACAGGACAAAAATAGAAAGAAAAAAGGAGCTTACATTGCCTGGGAAAATACTGATTCTGATTCATCAAGTGA
Source organism: Vigna reflexopilosa (assembly GCA_027742785.1). NCBI lineage: Eukaryota > Viridiplantae > Streptophyta > Magnoliopsida > Fabales > Fabaceae > Vigna > Vigna reflexopilosa. Next base: position 19,107,306 of record CM050921.1, read on the forward strand.
TGAAGATTTTGATCAAAAAGAAGAATCAAATATTTGCTACATGGCTGGAACATCATTGGCTGATTATGAAAGTCACACAAGGTTTGAGCAAGAACCAATTGAGGTGAAATATGACCTACTGCTGGATGTTTTTCAAGAGATTCATGCTGAAGCAATGTGATTGCAGTATAAGGTTAATCGACTAAACTCTGAAAGAAAAGATTATGAGTATAAAATCAATAATCTTGTTAATGATAATGAAAAATTACAAGAGGAATTAGATGTTGCTTTATTGTCTGCCAAAAATTTTACAACTGAGCCTATTACAGTAGAAAAGAAGTGTGAAAAATGTCCTACTCATGTTGAACAAATAGATTACTTGACTAGCACGCTAGCCAAATTCACATAGGGTAGAAATAATCTGAATGCTGTCTTAAAGTCTTCAGGTAGAGCAATTTATAGGCAAGGAATTGGATATAAAGCTCAATATAATAGAACGAATACAAAGAAATTTACTAAGTTAAGCAAACCTGTTAAGCATGCTTGCTTTTATTGCAATAGTATTGGTCATACAGTTAAAAACTGTTAATATAGAAAAGTTGAAGTTCCTAAAGGCTTATATGTGCGGATACCTAAGGAACATCTATCTGCAATTAACAATCAAGGACCCGATTATATATGGGTACCTGCATCGAAAAATTTGAATTGTTTTGCAGGTTAGCAAATAGATGCAGTGTTGTGTAGTGAGAGCTCAAGGATGAACTAACATGATTACATCACCCTTCTTGAGTGTGTACAACTGGTAACAAGTATTATCTTACTGCATCATTCATAAAAAGATTGATCGATTGATATGTGATTGTATGTATGATTGTCTGATTCATTGTTTGAATGCTTTTTGTGAAAATCAATTTTTACGACTTTTAGTCGACTAGATTATGAACACAGTCGAATGTATGTCTCTGTATGTGTGTTTCTATTTTTGAAAATCTCTTTGTCATACAGTAGTTAACTTTGGTCTTATTAAAATCGACTTAGTGTCTCTATTTTTGGGCTTTCCAAGTTTAAAAATTAAAATGGACCTTTTTGAGTTAAATCTTGATTCACGCCTTTTATTAAAAGGTTGTCTTCTTGAATTGCCATTGTATTATGTCTTTGTGTCTGGTAAAATTCCAAAAACCCTAGATTGAGAAAGAAGATTTCCAAGAAACTCATACTCTATGGCATCCACTAGTCGTGCTGTTTAAGGAAACAAGGGAAAAGAGATCACTTCTGCTAGGAGTTCTGATCCTATGGGATGGATTAGCGACGAAGAAACATGGGATAGATTCATTAGTGCTATTGCCAAGATTGTTGTTGCTCCAATGAACCTTGATCTGAATATGTTTGAAAAGGAAGGGTTCATGTTTCCTGACTTGTTTGAAAGACAAGGATTATCCATCTTCGTGCAGATGAAAGGATACTGGTATCCTCACCTCGTGAAAGTATTCAATCACAATCTAAAAGTGGTAAATAACGACATACACTCCAAAGTAAAAGGTATTGACATTCAAATTGATGATTTTATCTGGAACATTATTACAAACTACCATCTGGGGGTGCCTCTTCTCATCTACCATCCGCTGAAACTAATGCCTTGCTGAACAAGAGAAGGTTATATAAAGATTGGCTAAGGTTTCCTAGAATGTATTCCATTGAGAGGTTCTTTGCGAATGAAGGTTTAAAGAAGGAAGAAAAGAAAGTTGCTCATCTTCTGGCCTAGATAATTCTGCCTGGTAGAATAAAGAAAGAGAAGATGACTACTGAAGACATTTATTTGCTTCACGCAATCAAAAATAACATACCCACAAACTAGCTACAAATTGTGAAAGAACACATTAAGAATACTCACTAGTGGAAAAACATTGTTTAACGTCACCCATTAGACGTTGGTTATAGGTGACACCGACGTAAATTAATGACCGGTGGCAAGTTCGTAATAAGTCAGGCCATGGACGTTCGGTTGTTGGATCGCCGACGTCTATAATGACATACACATCGGTGCCACTACAGCCTAACATCTATGGGTCCTCCAGGTAGGTGAATAGTCGCCATATAGACGTCGAACCCCTCCACAGCGACGTCTATAGTACAATATAGACGTCAATTACCTACTCACAGACGTCTATAATCTGACAGGTTGGTGGATGTAATTAATGATACACCTTATAGACGTCAGTTTCAAGGGGACGCGACGTCTATAATATAATACACGTCCTCTCTTTCCTAAATCGACGTCCAATGTAATGAGGTAGGCGAGAAGACAGACTTTTCCTACGCCATTGATGTTGCTTTTGATGGGGGTCCGACGTGTACTAGAGTGCAATTAATCCTCGTCAACTGATTCCCAGGCGTTTAGACGTCGATTGGTCAACCACCGACGTCTATAGCCTGTCCAGAAGGCGGGAAGACAGAAATTTCTGTAAAAAATAGACGTCGCTTTTCGGGGACCGCGACGTCTATAGGCCTGTAATTAATTATGTTCACCAAAATCTGAGGCACGTCGACGTCCGGTAGCAGAGCACAGACGTCTATAGTATTATAGACGTCGGCGCCCCTTCACAACCGTCGTCTACTTCCCTGACTGGAAATGAAAAGTCAATCGGTTCAGCGCCCTAGATGTCGGTCCCCCTAGACACCGACGTCTAATGGCTATTAAAAAGTCACTTTAAATGTTATCTTGGACGTCGAATTAGTTAGATAACCGACGTCTAGGTGACTATAGACGTCGGGTCTTGGGGAACCGACGCCCTTTTCGTTTTAAATAAACCGCAGATCCTTCGCGGCATTGCAGTTTCTGATATCATCGCGTCTTCCTCCTCTCCTTTTTCTCTCTTGTGGCATTGCATCCCAGGTGCATGTTTTTTTATGGTTACCGTTTAAACTTTGTTCAGTCTTTCATCATTTATCTACCGGTTCTGGTTCAACTAATAAAATTTGTTTTCTTGTTTTGTGTTTTCGTGCAGTTTTGTTCCTCTCTTGGGGTAACGCAGTACCACATTCTTCCTTTGTTAGCTGCCTCCCAGAAAAAGCGGCATCTTTTGGATTTCTCGTGTCGTTTCGACCCAAAAATGATCGTTGCCTAGTTATCGTTTCACCGTAATTTTTCCCTCTTGCGGTTGAAAATGGAACTAAGCAAAGACCCAGGTTTGGTTTTGGGGTCAAATGTCATGAGAAATTCAAAATACGCAAGCTTTTTTTTGGGGGATACTAGCAAAGAAAGACTGTGCTACTGGACTATCCAAAGACAGGAACAAAACTACACTAAAACACAACCACTACATTAGACGTCGGTTAATGCTTACACCGACGTCTATAGTGATTTTATACGGTGGTTAATGACATGTTCGATGTCTTTATGTGCTCTTAGACATCGGGTATTGCGCTCTCCGACGTCTATATATTGCCTTTAGTCGTCGGTTTACACGCTCGCACCAACGTTTAGTGACGTCGGACATTACACTAACTGACATCTGTATAGATGTCTGTTATGTGGATGTCCGACGTCCCATTGACGTCACCGGCTATGACGTCGGCTATGAATGAGACGTTAAAAGCCCAAAATAACTTACATTAAACAGCGTTTTTCCACTAGTGACTGCACTGAAAAGATCATTGTTTCTGCCATATGCTACGTTTATAAGCAAGGTACTGGTATTACAAGGAGTTGATGTCAGAAATGAACAAAAGTGGTTCTGGAATTCTTCAAATGTGTTTGACAAAGACTCAATCATGTCTCTCGGGTTGGTGAAGACCATGAATGGATGGAGCTTCATGGGTGAAGAGAATTTTGGGCATAGCACAGGAAGCACTCCTACTACAATGGAGGACCGCACTACCTTCTTCCCAAAGACAAATTTTGAGAGATACACGTTTGAACATATCAGAATTTTGCATGAAAAATTTGACAACTTTGCAAGAGAGCATCGTGCTGCCCCACAACTAGTAGCAGAAAGTTCATCTGAAGAGGATTCAATGGAATCTTTCTAACTCAGCATAGGGCTATAGGAAATCAGACTATCTTAGAATAAGTGTGTCTTGTGTGTAGTTTTTTACCTCATTCTTTATAGAATGTTTATTAGTCGTTTGGTTTTAATAATCAAGATGTAATGGTTTAGAATATGATTCCCTTTGCAGTAGTATCTTTTGGTAACATCAATGAAATTAGTTGTTTATGGTTTAATTCTAGTTCTTTAAAATTTCTTGATTGAATCTGTTTTAATTGATCTTAAATTGACTAAGTGATTGTTGAAGTTGATTATGCACATGTTTACTTTTACATTGATTCTTTTGCATACACATTTCTTAACTATATAATTTCTTGCATTACTATGATTCTAAATTGCTTGATCTTGAAAAGAACCTGAAAGGTTTTGCAAGAAACATTGCGTCTGAACTTACTACTCAAGTTTTTACTCAATGAAGAGCAATGAAATCAACTGGAGAAATGGATCAATCGACTATCCCTTACAGGGGTTATAAATTCCATTTATTGGAATTTTGTTATTCTGTTGTTTGATCATGTTATATTGTTTATCTTCAATATATCTCTCTTTCTATCTGATTGATTTATCTGTGAGAATATATTGTGAGATTGTTGATGATTGTATCTATGCTTCATTGAATTGTTTACAATTTTGATTCTGATACATACTGCTATATGCTCTGTTAATTGTGAAAACTGCATTATGCATCTGGGTTTTGATTTTAAATCATGGATAATGATAGGGGGAGCATTACATGATTTCATAGATTTTTCACATGCCTACACTTTAGGGGGAAATTTTCTTTATCATATGAATATCTGTGATAGGGGGAGCATCATTGATTGATTACTTTGTTTAAATTGATGCATCTCTGGTATATCTGTTATCAGCATATCATTGTCTTAGAGGATACCTTTTTTGCTAATGCATAGAGGTGGAGAAAAGTTTGATTGCTTATTTGCTTGATCTTGATTACTTGATACTGTTAATTCAGAGTAAATGTTGTCTGAAATGTTTCTGATCTAAAATATTTTGAAATAGACTCTTGTTTGCTCTGACATATTGATAAAATCATTTAATTTCTTATTCTATTACTCTTGGCCTATATGAGTTGTGATATAGTGTGATTACTTGATTGGTTTATGTGTTGATATGTGCAAACATGTTTGCATATTAATCATGGTATTGTGATAACGGTTAAAAAACCGTTATTTTCATACTTGATTTTGATACAAAACACACCCTTTATGACTTAGAAACTATCTTGAAATCATGCATTTTGTCTTAGTTAGGTTATAAGAGAGTCAAAGGTGGTTTTATGGGTATTATGCTTGGTTTTCCTTGTTTTGACAGGACTTAACGAGAATTGAATGAAGGATATTGAAGTAGGAACGAGTTGGACTCAAGAAAGGATGAAAAAAAGGTGCAAATGAAGAATCGCAGCCACCGCTCAGCGCCAGTTGTTAACACTCTGGCAAGTATACCAGATCGTATCATGTAATAATAGACAGTAAGTCCAAATATCGTTTCATTATGGACTCTTAGGCCTAAACGTTTATGTGAATTCATTTCATCAAACTTAAGTAAAAATTTAATTTAGGGTTTTTGAATGTAAAATCTAAAATAAACATGCAAATGCAAAACTTGATCAATTGGCAAATAAAGATATGAATTAATGGAGTTGTTGGGGTTTACGGTTTCATCCTAATCCACCCTCCTATATCTACTTTTCTTATTAAGTTCAACTTTATTATCAATGTTCATGCAACTTTCTAATTTACTTTAAACCCGATCTATCAGCGAAAAGAGCCTATTACCATAATTACTAGTTTACTATCTCTAGTCTCCCTAGTGATTACTAATGCATTAATGACAGAAGCTTAAAGCAATTGACCGTCCTATTCCTATCTCTAGGCAATATTTCATAATCAAGAGAATTCATCTCAATTCTATATTTCCCTGTATGTCTCCAAATCGACAAAATCAAAGATCAAGATACTGAATGAGTTAAACAATGCAAGCCTTAAAGTACAGAGAAGAAAACCCAAACTATTGATAATACAAGTATATGAATAAAATAAGAATTTCGATATAAGAGAGTTTCAAAAGGATTACATCGTTCCCCAACAACAAAAGGGTTTAGTTCACCATATTCATGGTGAATCTAGATGAATTGAATGGAAAAAATGCAAAGATAAACCCTAGATTTGGTGGATTGGAGCTCCCGCATCCAAAAGCCGCCTCCAAGGAGTGTAAGAAGTGTCCTGACGTCTCTCTCTGCCAAAAGATTCCCCTCAGGGTCGTTCTGGATCTATTTATAATACAGAAAAATAACACAATTTTGGCCCAGGCCCATAAGTGCACCTCTCAGCGCTGGTTTCATCGCTCAGCGGTAGGTGTGGCACTCCACTAGACGCTCAGCGTTCACGCCCAAGCGTTAAACATTGTTGTCTCTGAGAAGGACACCGCTCAACGGTGGATTCTGGCGCTCAGCGGTAGGCGCGATACTTCATTTTCCCCTCAGTATTGGCGCTTAAGCGTCAGGTAGTGGCTTTTCCTCTAAGGCTAGCGCTCCGCGCTGGAATTGGCGTTGAGCGGTAGCTGCGATTCTTCTTTTGCACCTTCTTCATCTCTTCTTGAGTCCAACCTCTTCCTTCTTCACTTTCCATCATCCAATTATCATTAAATCCTATCAAAGAAATGTAAAACCAAGCATAATATCTTTAAAAGCACCTTTGACTCTCTAGTAGCCTAACTAAAGTGTTTTGCATGATTTTAAGCTCATTCTAAGTCATAAAGGGTGTTTTTGATATCAATTTCAAGTATAAAAATAACGGTTTTTAAACCGTTATCACAACACCAAACTTAAAACTTTGGTTGTCCTCAAGCAAACAAAAAAAAACAAAACTTAGCCTTCCACCTATCATCAAAATGGTTCAACACATTCAAAACTCATTCTTTCACAACAAGTAATTACTCAATTCAGCTTTTGAATGGAATCTTATCAATATTCACACATGCTTCAATTCATTCCAACTCAAATAATGTTCACATAATCATATAATCTTCAACAGATGCTATTCTCATGAATAATCAGTCAACTAAGCCTAGATGTAATCATGAATTTTAGAGATCCTTACTAGGCAAAGTGTTTCACTCAATCACTCAAGTGTCTGAGGAGGTCACTCCTTCCCTCTATTATCCACTTGTCACATAGAACAAAATTGCCTTTCATCTATTACAATCAACATTCTCACACATAAATGCCATCACAAGGACTTTTCAAGGTTTATAATGAGGTTGGGCTAACAAGAAAAATTGGTTTTTCTAGATCACAAAATCCTTGAGTTAAGAGAGTTATTCACATTCATAATTCAAGCACCAACTTTCTCACCAATTTCACTCATTCCCAACTTTTCCCTTTTTCTTTTCCTTTTGCATTGAGCTTATCTTTCATGCTTTTCTTTTCTTCTCTTTTCTATTTCTCATGCTTTTTCATTCAACACATTCGCTCAATGCTTTTCTTTTGCCTTTCAATTCTCCCAACAACCCCAAACTTGAACCTTTATCAATACCATTCAATTATTCTCAACTTAACTCAAGGTAAATATTTTTCAACAAGGTTTTCAAAGTGTCTCAGGCTAAGCTTCTAAAAGGGTAAAACACATGATTCTTTTTACTTTGGGACGAAACTTTGGCTAAGTAAGGGCTTCCAAAAAAATGATCTTGATCATATGACATAACATGTAATTCAATCAATCATAAAGACTCAGGCAAAATCATTCATGCTCTGAAATGAATAGCAAATATATCAATCAAGCACTTTGGAGCTCAAAAACCTCACACAACTATGCTCACTCAACAACTTCAAATATCAATCATACACTCCGCTTAGCATCATAATCACAATCATAAGCTCATTATGCATCTCTTCACACAACTTGTGAACAATTCACATGTATATTAAGCATGTAAAGTAATCTCAATCATCATCCACATCAAACATCATCAAGCACACTCATCATGCAATCAATAAGTCAAACCATCATCAGATAAGGTGTTCAAGCAAGTGCAATAAAACCTACACTACTCAACAAAATTCAACCTATTCTAAAAGTTTAAATTACAAAGTAAAAAGAAAATAAAACCCTATTCTACTGCAATCGGCATCCATCAGTAGATGCCATATCATCCCATGTTGTCATCTGAGTCCTCATCATCATCTTCAGCCTCTGCATCCTCAAAATCCTCATCTTTTTCATCATCATCCATAACTGGAGCTTCAGCTGCTCCAACTCCGCTACCATGTGCCTCCTCTTGTGGCCATACCATAACACTATGAAACTCATCCATAGTCCACCTGTGTACAGGGGGTGTATCATAGAACTCTATAATCATCTTAGTCGTGGCTACCTGCCCTCGACGAATAGCCTCTAGTCTGGCCTCCATCATGGACATATACATGTCCCTCATCTAGAAAGGCTATGCATGATGTGCAGGCACATCATCCTTGGCTGCTCTTCTCCTGCGGTGTCTCTAAGGCACTGGTCTGGATGCATCATCTCCACTAGAGTACTGCCTGTAATATGCTGCATCAATAGCCTTCCTAGGCCTCTCAAATGGTGGAGTAGAGGTATCTACCCCAACCTGGTGACATAATTGTGTGATCAAAGAAGGATGACCAAGTGGTGCCTTGCTGCTCACAGTGGTGGCACAACTCTAAATCTCATTGGCAATGACCTCACCAATGTTCACATTCAGGCCTCTCAGCATGCAATAAATGAACATGATCCTGTGAAGGGTGATATCAGAAACATGAGAGCAGGGTTGGACGTTAGCATGAGTAAATGCCATCCAATATTTGGCCAGGGGTGTCAGGTAAGCTCTCTTGATGTTGATGGCTGCACCATTTGGGTTCCTTTGAAAATGCCCTCCAGGCACACAAAGTGCTTGCTCAATGTCTTCAAAATTCGGGCCTTCTTTCACATTCAGTGCATATTGACATTGCTCACCAACCCTTTCAGTGCCCAGGAAGCTGTTAATTGTATCGGGATCATATCTAATGATCTTCTCCCGAACAAAGCTCGTATAACCTGCAACGTTAGTTCCTAGTGGCTTAGCATTTGTATAAAATTCTTTTACCACTGCTATATTGGCAGGTGCAGGGTACGTGGCCAATTTCTCCCAATTTCTGCTCTCTAACTCCTCACCAAACTGTGGAGCCAAGTCTGGAATGAATGTTGCTTTCCTTTCCATTAGCAGGTGTCTTTCTTGGACCATCACATGATGTTGCTCATGTCTCCTAGTAAGGAATCTATTGGACTAGGTGATAATGGTTTAAAACACCGTTATTTGTTATATGATTTTGATACTAAAAGCACCCATTTTCACTTAGAAACTTGGTTGGACTCATCCTTTTTGAATAAATTGTGTGAATAGGAGACTTGAGTTTGAATTCAATGATTTTATGAATAATTCCCCTTGTTTTGATAGAGATTAAGGTAATACTGGAAGAAGAGATGAAAGATCAAGAAAAGGGAGCTCAGAAGGGGTCAAAAAGGCACCAAAAGGAGGGAAAACACACAGCCTGGGCATCTAGAAGCGCAGCTAAAGCGAGAAAAAGCGACATCTTCCGCTAGGGCGGTGACCCTCGATGCCCGGGCGGTGGAGCTTCATATCCTGGGCGACCATTTTCAACGCCCAAGGCTTACAAGACCCTCATATCACGCCCGGGCGGCCCCTCTACGACGCTAGCGCGTGAATTCACGTGGATCGGGCCCTATTTCTGCTCTATTTTGATTCTTTTGGTCCGGGCTTAGTTCTGGCACGCTTCTGACACTATTTAAAGGACCTTGGGGCTCTAGGTTTTGCATCCCTGGCAGAGAAGAGCATAGCAATACACTCTTAGCCTACTCTTAATCTTCCATTCTCCTTCTTTCTTCCATTGTTCATAGAGTTCCCCCATTTCTATGGGGAACTAATTTCTAATTGTTGTTGGGGAATGATGTAACCTTGTAAACTCTTATGTATTTGAATTGATTCTTAATTCCATATGCTTTTTCATTAACTGTTAGAGTAATTCATTTGTTTTTTTCTTGCTTATACAATAACATTATTTATGAATTGCATGAGTACCGGGAGGTTCCTTTCAATTCAGGTTATTGTTGAATTACTCCTAAGGGTTATATTTCTCAGGGATGAGGGTGTGAGTCTTAGTCATCTTAACCTCTTGATCTTCACATCTTTTTACCAAGAATGCTAGGAATTGTATGAACTAGTAATAGGGATAGGCTTATTTACCAAGGGATCGGGTTTAAGTGATTTAGTGAGGGACATTGTCATTAATGCATAAAGAAGAATTCTTATACACATGAGAGGGAACTTGTGAAATCTAACCCCAAGAACATATCCATCTCATATAAATCAACCTCCGTTCATCTCTGTGCTCCTTTGCCATTGATCAATTATTTTTGCCCAAACCCAATTATCTCTTTTTATTTTTAAGTCTTAATTAATCTTGTTTTCACATAATTGTTCAGCGCCGAGAGTCCTTTGGGATACGATACTTGGTCTTACCATTTTATATTACTTGTGCGACTCGGTACACTTGCCGATTTGCCCTAACAACACTCTGCATTGTTTTTAATTTGTCATTAAATCTTAGAGTAATCAGCTGCTTTATATTTTGTTTGTGCATCAAAACAAATCTGGAATTGTAAAAGTATGTTGTCATCATCAAAAGAGCTATGAAATTCATTGGAATGAGCTCGGTGACAAGGTGCAACCAGATTTCAAATTGTAAAACTTACGTGCACTGCATCTGTTTTTAAACCACTGAATTTTCTACTGTTTCATTGGTTGAATTTTTGTAGAAATCATTCCGTGAAGAGAGTCTGCTAGCCAAAATCAATTACATACCATATGAGCAATGAAATGCTTAAGGCATAGCCTAGATGCATTGAATTAACTGCAGCAGTATGTCTAAAAGTAGTTGGCCGATCTGCATTTGATTTGTTGAGTCATTTTTGCTGTGTCAAATCTGGTTTGAACATCTAACTCTTTGCAAACCATCCAGTACGTAATTCTACTACCTTGAGCAACTTTCTAGTGTTGTTTTGGAGTCATTTGCATTGATTCTAAGTTGTTTGACACTCTGCCTTAAATTTTGGATATTGGAGTTGCTTAATTTGAAATGCACATGAATTGAATATATCAAATTATGTTATAAGTGGAATCTGCCAAGAAAATCTAGCCAAACAAGTTTATATTCATCTAGTAAACATGTTTGTGCAAGTCTAATTCGAATCTATAGTGTTCTGTGCATTTTTTATGTTCATGTCCTCTAAATTTTAGGCACTTTTATGGTTCAAATTAGTGCTGCAGCAAAACTTGTATGTTGCAAACTAAATTTTGGAGTTAATTATTAATTGATTGAATGTAGCAAAAGCTTAGGTCTATACAACAATAAGTGAAATCATTTTCAAAGAATTTTAATTTTGAGCAACCTTTTTAGGTTTACCTCTCTTACCTGGAATATTGCTTTTAAGTGAAATCTTTTAGTCCTTACTTCAAGAAAACTTTTAAATTCATAAAATGTCTGGAAGATATTCTTCTAGGAATTTTAATTTTGATAAGCCACTTAGTTACAAAGACATCAAAAGAGAGCATGACAAAGCTAGAAAGAAGACTTGTTCATTGCATGAGTTTGATAGGATTGAGGATAATTTGTATAAACAAGCTAGGGAAAATATTCCATTATTTGGTGAGGATATTGGTGCATTAACATACCTAGCTTGGGAAAGGGAAATTAATGACATGCATCCGTTCATGCTTAGAAGAAGTAAATATGAATCTTATATCCTTAGTCTTTACACTTTTAGTTTTGAAGAGCATGCAAGTGAGTGGTGGAATAATAGACAATATCATGTTAGAAAAAGTAGAAAGTCCTTCATTCATGATTATTATGAATTAAAATCTTGCATGAGAAGAAAGTTTGTGTCTTCAAGCATTAAAAGAAACCTAGAATTAATTAGAGATTGCATTGAAGATGTAAAAATATTTCATGAGAGTTTAAGTAATCATGGGTTTCTTCGTAGAGAATTATAATTTGGGGCAAGACTTAAAGAGATCAAGGAAAAGAAAAGAGAAAGAGAGATAGAGAGAAAAGAAGAGGAAGAAAGGAAAGAAAAAGAGAATAAAGTGAGAGAAGAAAAAGAGAAAAGATACACAACATATTGACAAAAACAAAAAACAAGAAGAGGAACCAACTAGCCAATTCATCTGAATCCCCCAATAGACCACACTTGTTCCCAAAACACTTCCAAAGCTCCAAAATTCCCTAAGGTTAAGGTAATCATGGTTTTTCAATTAGGGCTAGTAAATCAGCTTCAAAACAAAGAAATGGGGGAAAGTATAGGCTCAAAGGGGCTATCAAAGGATCAAAACAGGGTAGGCTCATCTGGCTAGAGAGGCTCAACAACAAAACTGCCTTTATCACTTCCAAACATACATATCAATCAAGAATCATCAAAAAGAGTCAAGCCAAGGCATATATGCAAGAAATCAAGAGACATATCACACAAGAAAGAACATAAAGTGGCTCAAATCTCACACAGTGTAATTTCTGTCACAATCAAATCAACTCTCTCAAACATCATAATCATCCTCCCAAGCAAAGAAAAGCAAAGGATTCAAACAAATCAGAGTATCAATGAAGTGAAAGACATGTCTACAACCTAAACCAAGTTCAGAAATCAAGAGAAACATGCAAAACTATACACAAGACAAAACAAAAACTACCTAGAACACAAAAAATTTAACGTAGAAAACATAAACTAATCAAAGAAAACTCAGAATCTCCCCCAATAGACCACACTTAAACTACACAATGTCCTTAGTGTGTCACAATCATCATATCAAAAATCAGAACAGTCTACAGATCATGGACAAGTGCAAAACAAGTAAGGAAAGGGGAAGAAAGGAAAAAGGAAGCTCTCTTGGTCATGGTGGCAGTTGCCAATTTTGGACTTTTAGGGAGATCTTTTCCACCACCGAATTCAACAAAGAAGTCTTGAGGACGAACTGCTTCAGTCGCCAGATTTTCTCAAGCAAGGAGATGTCCTCCACAACTGGATCTAAGAAGCAGTGATTGTTGATGAGCGGGTTCAACTAGTGCCTATTAATCTTCAAACTGTTGTGTATACTGACACCCTTGTCTTCCACAGTGGGTGTGTGTTGATCAAATTCATATGTACCTCTTGCAACATAGTTAGTGAAATGTGGTTCCAGAGAAATAACATGTAGGGGTATAACACCCAATCCCAGTGTAACAGGATGAAACTCGGATACACTCTCAGAACATGAATCAATTTCAAATGTAGAAACAATATCAACAGTCTCAGATTCATGTTCAGTGCATGGAGAACAAACATTCATATGTGATAGCAAAATGTGGTTCTCATCATGCAAAGAGGTAAAATTAAAAGCATGCTCATCAACAACATAATCATCAACATACCTATCATCAGCATAATCATCAACAACAGAATCAATCTTAGGTATGTTTACCTCCACTTCCCTGAAGATTGGTAGAGTGGTGGAAGGTGAAGCTGGTCTACCTATCTCAAAAGTGTTGCTCATATCTGCCTGGTCCTCCAATTCTTCATCAGTCTCCTCAGGTGCAAGAGTAGGGACATATGAGGGTAGGAAAGTAGGTGACACAATACTAAGCTCATGACTCTGCTCCCCATCTCCTATGTGGATGGCTCCAACATCGTCTGGAAGCTAAATAGCCTGAAATGGTGATTCCTTTGAAACAAAAGATTGTTCCTCAGTGAGCTGAGTGGCCTTCTACCCCATAACTCATTCAATGTAGGCTTAGAAGAAGTAGAAGGTTGGGCAAGTGCCTCTTACTATTGTTGTTGCCTCTGATTTTGCTACTGTGGCTTCTTGTTATTGTAGATGTTTGTAGCATAAGCTTGAGGCCTATCATAAGCAATAAGGTGCTGCAAAGAAGGATAAGCATCTGTATAGTGGTCACTGGAAGGACATATAGCACACAGCCGTGCAACAAATGCAGATGGAGGTGCCGATTTCTGGTTGGATGCCAACTGTGTCACCAAACACAAAAGAGAATCAAGCTTGCTTTCCAAATTTCTATCAGCAGCAGATGAAGACTGGGCAGGCTCATGAAACTGTAGCTGTTGTGGTTCCTGGACTGGTGGAGGCAAACAAGCATTCTGAATAATGGTTCTTGATATTGATGCTGTGAAGTACCATACCATACCAAGTTAAGATCAGTCCACCCAAAATCATTTCTATATGAATCATAATGATGCTGAGTACGGCGGAATCTATCTAAAAACAAATGCTTAAGATCTTCCCAATTGGCCTTGAATTCTGGAGGAAGATAATAAAGCCATCCCTATGCTGCTTCTTCTACTGAATGCGGGAATGCCTTAAAGAAAATGTGATCATCAGGGACATGTGGAGGTTTCATTACAGAGCAAATGCATTGGAACCTCTCCAAATGTCTATGTGGGCATTCACCTACAAAACCATAAAACTTAGGCAGCAAATGTATTAGTCCAGGGGTGAGAATGCAATGATCATGATCCTCATAATGTGTAACCGGCTCCCAAAGAGCACTCTCATGAGTCGGATGATGAGTCATATTGTTCTGAACATAGAAATCAGCAAGAGAATCATAATCAGAGTAACATGCAGGAGTAGAATCATAGTCATAGGCACAAGCAGAAGAAGCAGTATCCATAAAATCAAAATAGGTAGACATAGAAAAAGAAGGGGGAAGGTAGAAAGGAAATGCCAGAAATTATGAAACACACAAAACACAGCACAAATCAACATGCTACATGCACACACAATAACGCACACACAAAACAGAACATCACACTCACAACACAAGACAAAACACACCACACACTAACACAACAAAAGACCTAAAACCGAACCGTTGCTCCCCAGCAACGGCGCCAAAATTTGATGGGTGTCGCACCCCATGCAAATTTAATGTGCATAAAGAATGCAGTATAGACTAGGAAGTGACACCTAGGTCGTCTCTCAAGGACCAAACTGTGGTTCGAGAATAAGGTCAAACACGAAGTGGTGGGGGGTGTTTGAAAGGTTTGTGAATGCGAATGAATCAAATTTAAAACATGAATGAAAACAGAAAGGAAAAAACAGAAATGTAAACAGAAATGTAAAAACAGAATCAAATGCAGAATAAAAATGGTTGGTCATTAACTCAATCACTATGCTTTCAATCATAGATTAACGACAAGTACACACTACTCTAATTCAAATCCGACACGAATCACCCAACTAAGCGAAGGCTAATTCAACACAACTAACCGACTAAGCGAAGGTTAATCATGCTATCATAATCACGAACTAAGCGAACACAATACACCTATTCCATCCTATGTGTTCTATACAGATCGATCAACTAAGCGAAGATGCAATCACCAATTGGGCAACTAAGCGTATACCCATTGCAAGAACACAGTCAGATTTCATAGAGAGTCAGGCGGAGCAGAATAAACACAAGAACAGTCCAAGAAATCTCAAGGAAATAAAGTAATTTTATTAACGACCAACCAACTAACCTAAGCTAACATCACAATTAAATTAACACAATCGGATAGAATAGACAACATGGTGAACAAAAACATTAAATCGAACAGTCCTAAGGCAAAGTGTTTGAACTAATTAAAATGCAGCAAGTAAATAAAGAAACACATTGTGTGATATTTAAATGCAACACTTAAGGTAAAGAAATAAAATACACAATGCAGCTTGGAGGTAAAATTAAATGCTTGAGATGCATGAAAAATTAAAATGCGTAAATGAAAACACAATTAACTTTCTTAAATTTCAATGTTAAGCTAAGAAATGAAAAGCTGATATGAAAATCCATCATCAAACAACACTTAGAAAGAAAATAAATGCTTGAATAAAATGATTAAAGATAAAACAAAGGAAGCAAAGCTAAATAAAAATCAGCGCCTTCACCAAGAAACTAAATCTCCAAACAAAATGTAAATGCACCGTAACATTCCCAAGCCGTGACATGTGCTTCTAAAAGAAAACCAAGTGACAATCTAATTGTGTCCTACATAATGAAGCACCCTTCTAAAAGTAAAGAAAATTTGTCAAAAGAAAAATTGCTTCTTTTCAAAAAGAAAATAAACCCCAAACATCTCATCCTAGCTGTCACCGTGATTGCTCCTATCTAATACAAAGTAAAAGCTTTGTCTAAAGAAAATAAATCCCGAGAAAAGTTAATCACCGAGTGCCTGAGCTTAAAATCAAATGAGTGTGTGCTTTTCTTCCAATTGACATTATCGTGAGGGCTCTTCAAAGCAAGTGAATCAGCCCTTAAACTTTAAAAGCAAGAAAGAGAAACCGAAACTCCTGCGAGATGTGACAACACCCACCTAATACGAAATGGAAGAAAATGAAATTTGCCTTTCAAAAACTAACGTGTTGCAGGACTCATGATGAGACAATGCTTGTTGGAATCAAAATTCAATAAAATAAAAGTACATGAACAATCAGCGTAAATAACATAAGGGTTCATCTCCAATAAACATTCAAAGTAAATGCTAAGTAAATAAGTACGGCTGGAATAAAAGAAATGCACATTCTAATTGAAATCCAAGTCAACATTTTTCCAAGGCAAATAAAAGCTCGTGCACCTTACTGATTAAAATTACGGTTTAACACTTTTTAAAGAGAAAGGAAACTGCTGGAATTGATAAAAAAAAATGCAATAGCCAAGTGAATAAATCAGCGTCGTGCGTTTTCCAAGCCAGGACGTCACATTGTCCTTCTCCCCAATTGAATTCGGTGTGTTGCTGCCACATCTTCCAATTGAAAATCCAAATATATATGCTTATGCGTGTGGCGGCTTCCTAAAGGTAGGGCACCGTCCCTTCCTTTCTCTCTTTTAACAAAATAAAAATAAAATATTTTAAACCTAAATCACTTTTTGGGCCTCACATCTTTTACCAAAAATTGGCCCAAAATATAAAAGTTGGTCTACAAAGTTTTAAACAACTAAATTACACTATAATTAAATTTAAAATATCTAATTGGAGAGTCCTTAATTTATTTGCCTCCTTTCTAATGCTTCAAAATGTATGTCCAAAATTTTCCTGCAATAAATAATGCAATTAATTAGCTTAGAAAATTCAAATTAATTAAAGTTAGAATTTCTGGTCAAATTAAGCACAATTAGTAAATACAAAAAAATATCGGACAATTAAGCACAATTCCCTTATTAATTCTAGCACAATAAACTAAGTGAAATCAATAAAATATCGACTCATCAAGGAAGAAAGGAAAGAAAAAGAGAAGAGAGTGAGAGAAGAAAAAGAGAAAAGAGAAGAAGAGAGAAGAAGAGAAGAAGAAAGGAGAAAAGAAGAAGAAAAGAAAGAGAGAAAAGAAGAGAAAAGAAGAGAAAAGAAAAGAAGAAGAGAGAAGAGAAAAAGAGAGAAGAGAAGAAGAAAAAAGAGAAAGGATAGAAAAAGAAAAGAAAGAAAAGAAGAAATTATTAATGATGTCAAGTCCTATTCTTTCAAAGATCATGGAAGCTAAAAGGGAAGGTTTCCAAATCTCTACTTCGTTTCCAATTATTGTTCAATCTTCAAATATTATTCTCTCTTTCAAGTCAATTGTCATCCCATATTCAATGAAAATTGTTTCAAAATATGGCAATTTAAATCTTGAGTTATTGTTACCCTTAGGGATACAAGAAAATCAAGATAAAGGAAAAGCGACTTGTGAATTAGGACTTTTAAATTTCCCTAAAAAATAAAACAAAGTCCTTATTCTAAAGTTACTTCCACAAAAAAAAATTCTTTCTTGGATTCATACTAATTGGAGATATATTTGATGCTTATTGTAGATATGTTTTTGATCCAAGAGGAAAGTGACAAACCAAAGTTGTGCTTCTTTATTTCTTCCTGATTTGAGGACAAATCGTTTTTCAAGAGGGAGGGTATGATGGAAACGCATTTAGGGCATTCCATTCAAAGGAGAACTAACTAAAGCTAAGGCTAAGAAAGGGAAGTGAAGAAAGACTTTTTCTTGATTCTCGTTCTCTAAGTCTTAGAAGGATGCTCTTTAATATGTTTATATGTGTTTTGTAGGTCTAATAAAGCTAGGAGATCATGGATCAACTAGATGACTTAGCATGGACCAATCCAGCTCAAGGAGTAGGATAAAGAAGGCATACACACAAAGGGGGGTGAGCTTAGCAAAGCTATAGTTGCTTATTACACACCCTGAAGTGCTTATGCCGCATACGAGATGCACCCGTTCCACACTGTAGTGGCTGCTTACACACCCTGGAGTGCTTCTGCCAATTCCATTGTTGATTCTAGAAGAGATGCACACGTTCCACACCGTTGCCACGTGGTTGAAGATCTGCCTTTATCATCTTCAATCGGCATCGTTCATAGACTAGAAACTCCAT
Organism: Vigna reflexopilosa; assembly: GCA_027742785.1. Classification (NCBI taxonomy): domain Eukaryota; kingdom Viridiplantae; phylum Streptophyta; class Magnoliopsida; order Fabales; family Fabaceae; genus Vigna; species Vigna reflexopilosa. The sequence goes on from CM050921.1 coordinate 19,125,807, forward strand.
TATAAATTCTTCTTGTATCAACATATGAAAACACTTTTGGTATATGACAGAAACTTTGCTGAAGTTAATTGCCAGCCTTTCTCTGTACCGAGAGTCACCTCTTGCTTATTCTTTCATCTCTGCAACTTCCTTCCTTGAATGGAAGGTCGTCTGAGTTGTAGCCACCTCACCTAAGCACATCCTCCATTCCAAATAGCCACCGAACAACACCTTCTTCGTTTCCAGTTTTCCCTTGCTTCCGCTACCAGAGATCGTATGTCTTTCGCTGATCCAAGTCATGCGCGTCTGTGTTGGATATTGCACCTGGATGAAGCCATCATGTATGAGTATTCATTTCTTCCGTAATGAAGGCTTCACGTTTCAAGAATGGTTGGATAAGGCTGGTTTGATAGAGTTTGTTGAACTTCAAGGGGACTGTTATCCAAACCTAGTAAAGGCTTTCTACTCTAATCTGAGAAAAGAGGGAAACAATCTTAAGTCTAGAGTGAAAGGGGTAGATATCAGCATAGACTATTTCATCTGGAAATATGTTGCAGGTCTTCAACATGAAGGACTAATGGCTCATCAAGGGATTCCTGGTTTTTTATAAAAACGAGTTATACAACAACATCTTGAAGAATCCTGATTTGGTTGGAAGATATGAATCTTTTGGTATTGAAAACCTTAGAATGGAAGAATGTCTGTGTGCATATGTGATCACTTGGATATTTCTTCCAAGGGATGATGATCATTCACTACTAAATGGGGAGGACATATACCTGTTATATGCTTTACAGACTACTACTCCAACAAACTGGGCATTTGTGATCCATGATCACATGTTAAAGTTTGCAAAAAGCAAAGAGCTTTGTCTACCATATGGGGTTTTCATCAGTAAAGTGCTAAGAATGCAGAAGGTGAATCTCATAAATGAGAAGACTATTTGTTGCAACAAGAAGAATATAATGGAAAAATTATTTTTGGACTCTATGGGATTCATAAAATTGAAAGAAGATTGGATAAAATTTGATGGCATTCCTAGTACTGAAGAAATGAATCCTCTAAACATTGATCCATCCAGATACAAATTTCGTCCCCAAACCATATTTGAAGAATTTGTGGATGAAAGATTCAAAAGACTTGATGATAAGATGATAATGATTCAAAAGTCATTCACTGAGCTGCATAGAATAATGGATTATGCACTGAGGATAAATCCCTTCGGAAATACCTCTATGGATGACTCTGACAGTGGAAAGAATAGTGCTGAGAAAAAGATTGTAGAGTCTTCCAAAATAGAATAGAGTCTTGTGTCTACAATAGTATGTCTTTTGTTGCTCACTTGTATTAAGTTTTTCTTTGTCTTTTTATCTGTTGAAAGTGGCTTAGATTGCCATTTTGTTTGTCTTCTGGTTTAATCAACTTGTAATATCTTTTGGAAGTATTAATGAAATCAGTCGTTTATGGTTTAATCATATTTGCTTTAATTTCTTCATTAAATCTGTTTGAATCGATCTTAAAGTCGACTGTGAGTGTTAAAGTTGATTATGCATATGTTTACTGTTACATTGATTCTTTTGCATACTCACTTCTTAACTGTATAATTTCTTGCATTACTGTGATTCTAAATTACTTTATCTTCAAAAGATCCTAAAATGTTTGGTAGGAAACATTGCTTCTGGACTTACTATTGGAGTTACTACTCAATGAAGAGCAATGAAATCGAATAGAAATATGGATCAATCGACTATCGTTTGTAGGGGTTATAAATTCCATTTGTTCGAATTTGGTTATTCTATTGTTTGATCATATTTTATATTGTTTAATTTCAATATATCTCTGTTTCTAATTGATTGATATATCTGTGAGAATATATTGTGAGATTGTTGATTATTGTATCTATGTTTGATTGAATTGTTTGAAATTATGATTTTGATACAATTCTATGATTGTTGTTATATGCTCTGAAATTTGTTAAAACTGCATTGTGCATTTGGGTTTTGATTTTAAAAAATGCATAATGACAAGGGGAGCATTACATGATAGCGTAAATTTTTCACATGCCTACACTTTAGCGGGAGATTTTCTTTATCATGTGAATATCTGTAACAGGGGGAGCATCATTGATTGATTAATCTATTTACATTGATGCATCTCTGGTATATCATTTATCATTATATCATTATCTTAGAGCATACCTTTTTTGCTAATGTACAAAGGGGGAGAAAAGTTTAATTGCTTATTTGCTTTATACTTGATTGCTTGATACTAGACTCTTGTTTGCTCCAATATATTGATAAAATCATTTAATCACTTGCTCTGATACAATTTGCTTATATGAGCTCTGATATAGTTTGATTACATGATTGATTTTTCGTGCTGTTGTGTACAAACATGGTTGTTTATGAATCATGGTTGTGCATCATTAAAAAAGGGGAGATTGTTGAGATTGTTGATAAGGGAAGCACTGGTTTAGCTAAACCTTAATCTCACAGTGTTCTGGTTTTTATTGATGACAACACATTATTAATAACACATGTATTGATATGTGTTACATGTTCAAATCTTTATTGTGTATAAATTCTTGAAGAACATGTTTGTGTTGATTTTCGTATATGTATGCATATTCATTGCTCTTCTACATGATATATCATTTGTGATTGCATAACATATGTTTCAGAAAAGAAAACCACATGCACTTTGTTGAACTTATATGGTGTGGTAAAACTGCAAGTTTTAAGTCGACTTCATTATGAAGTAAGTCGATTAAAACTCGTGACTTTGAATAGATTTTCTAAAACAATGCTGTGAGTAATTTGCAATGAAAATATTTTTAAAACTGAATTGAATTGTCATAGTCGACTGCATGCGCAGGGAATTCGACTTAGTTAGTTAAGTTTTGAAATTTCTTTAATGCTTGTGAACTATAACGGCTATATTTTGATTCTATGTTCAAGCATTAACTGCAAGTCAACTGAATTTAATGCGTAATCAATTTAGTTGGTCGGAATGCTACTAATTATTTTAACTGTTATAAGTGTCTTGTTACAATCGACTATATTAGTGGTAAAGTCGACTACAGGAGCGTCTATTTTATAGAAAATTATAAATAGACGTGATTCTGTAATTCACAAAGACTTTGGTTATTCTCACAATTTCATTCTATTGTTTTAGATTGTGATCTCTGTGAAAACGCTCCAAGAACTCATCAAGAAGACTGTCGAGATCTTTCTTGGATAGTTTCTTGAAGAGCAAGGCTGTGCTGAAAGAAAACCTCAATCAGACTGCACAATTGAGGTGTACTGGAAATTGATCATCTACTTCTCTCAATCTTTGGAAGATTGTGGCTGCCCTGTTGTGACTACAGGAAGAGGACGTGTTGCGTTCTGGGATAACTTTGAGGATTGTTCAAAGTTGACAAAGACTGTAGGAGAGGGGATATCTTACTGCTTTCTTTAGGTGTTGTATGCCTATATTTTGGTTAGAGGGTTAAAGAGGTGTTTTATATTTTGACGTGGAGGTCTCTATAGAAACCTTGTTGTAAAAACCTTGACCATTATAGTGCATTTGCTTCCGGGTACAGGAAGGACACTGGATGTAGGCAGTTTGGTCATACCAGTATAAAAACTGTGTTTGAATTTCTCTATCCCTGAACTCTTTATTTTAAGTAGACTTTACTTTCTGCATAGTCAACTTTATTTTTCCACTGCACTGATTTATCTTTTTCCTTGAGATTCAAGAAACTTTTTAAAGCTTTATACTTTATAAAAAAGATTTGAAAAACTATGATTTTTAAACCTCACCAATTCACCCCCCCCCCTCCCCTCTTGGTGTTGAAACTAAGCCATTCTTTTTCCAACAGTTTCATTGGTTCGATGGTAGCAACAACCTACTCCAACTGAGAAAACCACGAAGCTTGAGGAAACCTTCCAACAATTCATGAAAATGAGCTTATCTTATTGTAAGAGTATGAAGGTTGCGTTTAAAATTTTATATACGGATTTTCCATATATAACTTATATAAGGATATATCCATATATAACACTAGCTACAGTCATTTTATATATGGATTTTTGACCGTATGTAATCCATATATAACCCCATTTTATATACGGATTTTGAAGGTTATATATGGATTTTGGTCGTATGTAATTGACATTTTTCTTGTAGTGAAATTATGGAGATGCACATTGGGCAATTGGTCAACAAAATGGAGGGTTGTGAGAGGAATGCAAAAGGTAATCTTAGGGAAGAGTGTAAGACCATTGTTACAAGAAGTGGCAAAGTGTTAGATGAGAGAAAAATAGAGAGAAAATAGAAAGTAAATGTGAGTGAGAAAGAAGAAATTGAGCGAAAAAAGAAAAGGGAAGAAGAAGAAGAAGGTGAGAGAAAAGAAAAAGAGAGAATTGAAGGAAAGAAAAGAAAGAAGAGGTATTTGAGAGAAAAAAAGAAAAATATGTTGAGTATAAATGTTCATACGATTTCTTGATTTCTTAAGACTTGATGTAACCAAAATTAGGGTTTTTAAATGCAAAACGAAAAATAAATATGCATGCAAAGGTTGATCAATTGATAGTTTAACTATATGGATGAATGGCGTTGTTGGGGGTTTATGATTTCATCCTAATCCATTCTCAAGTATTTACAATTCCTACTCAATTCTACTTCTATATCAATGTTAGTGCCACTTTCTAAATTCCCCTAATTCCAATATCTTGGTGATTAAAGTATAATCGTAATTACTAGTTTACTATGTCTAGTCTCCCTAGTAATTGATCATGCACTACATAATTCACACAGAAGCTTTAGGCAATTGGTCCTTCTATCCCTATGTCTAGGCAATATTCCTACCAAGAGAATTTCCTCATGTCTAAACTTACCTATACATGTCCATATAGATAGAATAAAAAATCATGCTATTGATTAATGTCTTAAGCAAAGCATACAAATATAATGGAGAAAAAACTCTAACAATTGATACAAGAAAGCAAATGAATTAAAGTAAGAATTTCAATACATGAGAGTTTCAATAGGATTACATCATTCCCCCAACAACAAAGGGGTTTAGTTCACCATATTCATGGTGAAAATAGATGGAAAGAATGAAAAGAATGAAAAGATAAACCCCAGATTTGATAGATTAGAGCTCCCGCATCCAAAATCCACCTCCAAGGAGTCAAAAGAGTGTTTCTACGTCCTTTCTGCCAAAAGATACCCCTTCTGGGTCATGTAATTCTTTTATAACTAAGAAAAATAACAGAAATTTGGCCCAGGCCCAATAGTCCACCGCCCGACGGTTTGTACGACACTTGTCCTCACTCCTCAGCGCTGCTGCCCAACGTTGTCCACAGAGTTCTTCTAAAGGTTCCACCGCCCGGCGGTGAGCGCGACACTTTGACTCACCCCCCAGTGGTGCCCTTTAAGCGTCTGACAGAGAAATCTTTAAGGAATACACCTCCCGGCGGTGGTATCACCGCCCGACGGTGGTATCACCGCCCGGCGGTAACTGCAACTCTTCTTCTCTTCACTTTTTCTCCTTCTCTTAAGTCGAACTCTTATCTTCTTCAACTTCCTTCATTCAATTCCTGATAAATCCTGCCAAATCATGGTAAAACCAAGCATAAAACCAAAAAAAACCAACTTTGAATCTCTTATTCTCTAACTTAACCAAATTGCATGATTTCAAGCTAATTTTAAGTCATAAAAGGTGTGTTTGATGTCAAATTTAAGTATGAAATAACGGTTTTTGAACCGTTATCAAATACCCTTATGGGGTGGTTGAAGATGTGCTAGTGAAGGTGGAAAAATTTGTATTTCCAATAGATTTTGTCATAATGGAGATGGAGGAGAATGGAGATGTGCTTCTCATTCTAGGGACACCATTTATGAAGACTGCTAGAGTTTTAATTGATGTGGAGAATGGAAATCTTAAAGTAAGAGTGAAAGATGAAGAAGTGAATTTTGATGTATTTAAAGCCATGTCACACCCTAAGGATGATAAAGCATGTTTCCAATTTGATATGCTTGATGAATTTTATATGGTACAAGAGAAGATGGTGCATTGTTCTTCTCCGTTAGAAAAAAACTCTCATTAATGTATGTGAAGATTTGAATCAAGAGGAAGAGAAATTAATTCATGAGTGTTTGACATATTTGGAGATGTTAAAGGAAATTCCAATGGATGAGGCGAATTTTGAAAAGATTGATACTAAGGAGGAAGTCAAAGAAAAGAAGTTGGAGTTAAAGATGTTACCATCACATTTAAAGTATGTTTTCTTAGAAGAAGATGGAAAGAATCCAATCATCATTAGTAATTCTTTGTCTTTTGAAGAAGAAGAAAAGTTGGTAGAAGAATTCAAAGCTAACAAAGGAGCTATTGGGTGGTCAATCTGGGATCTCAAAGGTATAAGCCCAACTTACAGCATGCATAAAATATTTATGGAGGATGACTAATGAGTCGATATTTTCTTGACTGCATTTAGTTTATTGTGCTAGAATTCGTCAGAGAATTGTGTTTAAATGTCCGGTATTTTCCCGTTTTTGGTAATTGTGCTTAATTTGACCGGAAATTCTAATTTAAATTAATTTGAATTTTCTAAGCTAACTAATTGCATTATTTATTGCAGGGAAATTTTGGAGATACATTTTAGGACATTAGGAAGGACACCAAATAATTGAAGACTCTCCACAAAGACATTTTAGAATCAATCAAATTGTAATTTAGTAGTGTAGAATATTTCTAGACCAAGTTTTATAATTTGGGTCAATTTTTGGTAATGTAGACTAAGCCCAAGAGTAGGAGAGGGTGACTTGGCACTCTAGGGTTTTATTTTGTGTGGACTCTACCAAAAAAAATGAGACTCTCGGCCTTGAATTAGGAGCAGTCGTCACACTTCACTGAGCACTTTTTCTTTGAACATTTTTGAGAGCTTTAAAATGTTATTCTCGTTGATTGACATTGGATGAATGAAAAATTCACATTTACTCTTCCTTTAGATTTTTGGAAAATTGTTATTGAATGTTTTTTATCTTCATTTCTTCTAACGTGTTTCGCAATAGCCGCTACCTTCATATATTGGTTTTGGAAAGGGCGTGATTATTTATATTTGGTTGAAGAAAGGAGGCGTTGATTGATGGAGGCGATGCGGTGCTTTATCATTTGGAGTGCTGCAATCAATTAAGTTGCTGGTGTCCAGCTGCACTTTTGCTTTTTGTTTTTTTTTGGAACGTTGCCTAAGGGTTCTTGAATGCATTGATATTTCTTTTTCCGTTTTATTTATTATTCAGCACTGGAATGAGGAAAAACATTTTCTTTCTTTTTAGTTTTTCATTGTTGAAGGGTGGGCACATTGTTTGACGTGAGAGCTTTTGATAGGCCATTTCGTTTCTGCAGCAGGGATGTGCTAGCCTTTCTTTTGCATTTCATGAATTGAAAAATTGATTAGGATGAAAAATGGAGGGTTACGGCTAGGGCAGAGAAGAGAGGACCGCTAATCGAGGGCTACGGCTGAAGCGTTGCATTCACCAGCCCCTCCTTTCTCATCTTGGGAAGCACACTGGAAACATCACGCACGTGTTTCAATGCTCATCATTACCCTTCATTAAATCTAATCTATTTACTATTCACGTGTTCCTTTTATTTGTACCCTTTTTTTCGTTATAACACTTTATTCATTAGCTTTAGGATGCATTTGCTCATCTCAATCTTTAATGTGCATTTCATATTTATTCAGCAACTGCATATTCTGAATTTCGTTTCGCAATGTTAATTGCTACCTTTACACAAGATGGATTAATCTTGCCACTGTCCACGTGTGTCTTTAACACTTTTGCCGTGATGAATGTGTGACATAGCATTAAATGCATTTAATATTTCAAAGTCATTTTGAGTTATTCAACAATTGCAATTTAGTTTACTGTTAACGCGTTTTTTTTCCGTGATGAATTGCTTTTGATGTTTAGCTTATTCGTTGTCTTGAATTGGATTCACACACTTTTGTATTTCGTTTAATTCCAGCTGCACGGCAGTTTAAATGTTTAGTTTACTATTTTCGTTTACTATGTTGTCCGTGAGGTTCAGTTTATTGTTTTCGTTTACTTTTTTGCTATCTGTTCTGTTCGATTGTGTTAATTTAATTGCAATGTTAGCTTAGGTTAGGCGGGTTGGTTGTTAGCGATATTACATTGTTTCCTTAAAATTTCTTGGACTGTTCTTGGACTGTTCTTGTACTGGATTAGAGGCTAGAGTAGTTTATTCATGAGACTTCTGCACTTTAATTGTCATACTGCTGCTCTGATTTAGCTCAATATTTGATTTGTTGTGTGCTTGCGATTAGGTATACGCTTAGTTGCATAATCGGTGTTTAATCTTTGCTTAATTGATTAGACTCTATGGTGCATGACTGATTTAATTTGTGCATTGCATTCGCTTAGTTTGCAATTCTGAAGACCAAATTAGCCTTCGCTTAGTTGGGTGATCTGTGATTGGAAGCATAGTGATTGAGTTAATGACCAACCATTTTCACATTCCATTTTTACATTTCTTTTTGCATTTTTGTTTGCATTCGTGTTTTAATTTAGTTTATCCGCATTCACAAACTTTTCAACAACCCTCCCCCCACTATGTGTTTGACCTAATTCTCGAACCACATTTGGTCCTTGAGAGACAACCTAGGAGTCACTTCCTAGTCTATACTGCATTCTTTAATGCACATTAAATTTGCATGGGGTGCGACACCCATCAATGACTATAGACCAGTTGTTCCACCACAGAGAAGGCTAAATCTTGTGATGAAGGAGGTGGTTAGAAAAGAAGTATTGAAGCTTCTGGAAGCTGTTATTATATATCCAATCTCTGACAGTGAATGGGTGAGTCCAGTACAGGTAGTGCCAAAGAAAGGTGGGATGAGGGTAATTCATAATGAGAAGTTTTTGTACATAATAGTTTGAAGATTAATAGGCACCAGTTGAACCCGCTCATCAACAATCACTACTTCTTAGATCCAGCTGTGGAGGACATCTCCCTAGTTGATCAAATCTGGAGACTGAAGCAGTTCTTCCTCAACACTTCTTTGCTGAATCCGATGGTGGAAGATATCTCTGTGCAAGTCCAAAATTTGCAACTGCCACCATGACCAGGGGAGTTTCCTTTTTCCTTCTCCTCCCTTTCCAACTTTTATTGCACTTGTCCATAATCTGTTGATTGTTCTGATTGCTGATCTGATGATTGTGACACACTGAGGACACTGTGTAGTTTAAGTGTGGTCAATTGCGGGAGATTCTGATTTTTCTTTTGTTAGTTTATGTTTTCTACGTTAAATTTTTTGTTTTCTAGGTAGTTTTTATTGTGTCTTTTGTACAGTTTTGCATGTCTCTCTTGATTTTTGGACTTTGTTTAGGTTGTAGACTTGTCTTTCACTTCATTGATACTCTGAATTGTTGGAAATCCTTGCTTTTCTTTGCTTGGAAAGATGATTATGATGTTTGAGAGAGTTGATTTGATTGTGATAGAAATTACCCTGTGTTAGAATTTAAGCCACTTTATGTTCTTTCTTGTGTGATATGTCTCTTGATTGCTTGCACATTTTCCTTGGCTTGACTCTTGTTGATGATTCTTGATTGATATGCATGTTTGGAAGTGATAACAGTTTTGTTGTTGAGCCTCTCTAGCCAGATGAGCCTACCTTGTTGTGATCCTTTGATAGCCCTTTCGAGCCTTTACTTTCCCCATTTCTTTGTTTTGAAGCTCATACACTAGCCCTAAGTGAAAAACCATGATTACCTTAACCTTAGGGAATTTTGGAGCTTTTGAATTGTTTTAAGAATAAGTGTGGTCTCTTAGGATATTCAGATGAATTGGTTAGTTGGCTCCTCTTCTTGTTTTGTTTTGTAAATATGTTGTGTATCTTGTCTCTTAGAGTTGTGTTCTGAAGAAAGAAAAAAGAAAAGAGACAAGATGAAAAAAAGAAAGAAAGAAAAAAAAATACAGAAAAATGAGAAAAATAAAAAGAATTTGTGAATAAAGGAGTCAAGAAGAGGATGGAATTAGAGGTTATGGGTGTGTTTGAATGTGTTTACACTTGTTCTCCATTGCTCCTCTGTTCCTTATGGTTTGTAGCTTCTTATCCAGATGTATCCTCCCTTGTCCTTTACAACCATGAAAAGACCTTTTGATTTGAACATGCGTATGTGCTTGAGTGTTGATATTAGAGGCTTGCCAAGTCTATTTGTGTCTGCTTTCTTGAGTGCATTGAGTGACACTGATTTACCTTAAACACTTGAGAGAAACACTGATTGTGTGCATCTGTGAGGCTCTGTTGCTTTTGATTCATCTCTTGAACTGATTGATTGTTTTCCATGTACTGAATTGTTTGGATGATTTCATGAGTATCTACTTTCATTGACTCTGTGTGGGATTCTGCATATGCCTTTCACTATCCAGATTTATTGAGAATTGCGCAACTTTGTTTTTTTTTGTGAGTCTTTGTTGTCTGTCTGTCGAGTCTGTGTCACCTCCCTGATGTTTGAGTAGTTCCCTAGTTTTCATCTTGGTTTTGCCTAGGAGTGCAAAAGACTAAGTGTGGTCTATTTTAATGAGTCGTTATTTCTTGAGCTGTATTTAGTTTATTGCACTTAAATAAATCAGGGAATTGTGTTTAATTGTCTGTTATTTCCCCGTTTTCCGAATTCTGCTTAATTTGGTCGGAAATTCATAATTGTGCTAATTTGGATTTTCTGAGCTGATTAAGCGCATTTCTGGTTGCAGGGAAGTTGTGGAAACATCATCTGGAGCATTAGGATATGGCATGACACATTCAAAGGCTCAACATTTAGTCATTTAGATTCTAATTAAAGTTGTAATTTCGTTTTCTAGAAGTCCTTAATTAGAATTAGGTGTTTTGGACCCTTTTAAGGGCAATTTTGTAAAAAAACCCATGTGTAGGACATGTGTCTTTTAGGTTAGGGTTTAAATTAGTTGTGGACCCCACCTTGGGGAGGATTCTCAGTCTTATGAGGGGAGAATACCGAGCCACCAAAGGGGGAGCACTTCATTCTCACGGTTTTCAACTTTTCTCTCCTAGGGTTTTCATGTATGAACAACTCTCATGGATGACTTGCTATGGTGCTTCGGTTTTGACCACTTGAATGAGCAAAGTTGCAGATTTTCTTCTTATCTTAACTTACTCTTGGTTGTCTTAGCTTATTGGTGGTGAAAAACCATTCATTTATACTTCCATTTGTTTGTTCTTGATGTTTGAAGCTTGAGCTTGGGAGCTTGTCTTTGCATTTCTATGGTGGTTGTTGGGTTTGAGTAACTTTATATTTCGTTTTCCTCTTCCATTGCTGCAGTTGCTCATGGTGTTCTTTGCATTTTATTTGGTTGGACGATAAAAATGGAGTTCTATGTGAGTTTTGGGTTGAAGAGAGCTTAAGTTGATGTGTGGGTGTTGTGATTTGGACTCTTTCTTCTTGTTTTTCGGTTTTGATGTTTGAAGCAAGTTTACAACCAGAACTTTGTACTTTTTATTGTGGCTGGACGGTGCTGGACTTGAAGGCTAGGGATTCATTTTCGTTTTTGCAAAGAAACTTGAAGAAATGGAAGATTTGGTTGGGTTGAAGTAGCATATGTTTGGATTTATTTTTCATGACTTGTTTTGAATTTGATACCTTGAGTTTTGTGGTGTGTTTACGGTAGTATGGATGAAGAAAACATGAATGGTGTGTTGGTAGAGAAAGAAAACCGAAAATGGAGATAGGAAGGAGGAGAGAAGGTGCATTTAAGGTTTTGCCATTTTTGGACAAACACATATGATGCTTCTTTTGACTAAGAGAATTTTTCCACTTTGAGCTTTGGTTTTGGCTTGTTGTTGCCGAGAATTGCAAGGATGGTGAGAGGTTTTTGGAGTTTGTTTTCATTTGGTTTAGCTTACTTGGCACATTGGTAGGAGCACCCATGGTATCTTCCATTTACACCTTTGCTAAGGCGTTCGCTTAGTTCGTGATTATGAAAGCATGATTGACCTTCGCTTAGTCGGTTAGTTGTGTTGGATTAGAGGCTAGAGTAGTTTATTCATGAGACTCTTGCACTTTAATTGTCATACTGCTGCTCTGATTTATCTCAATATTCAATCTGTTGTGTGCTTGCGATTGAGTATATGCTTAGTTGCCTAATCGGTGTTTAATCTTCGCTTAGTTGATTAGACTGTATGGTGCATGACTTATTAAATTTGTGCATTGGATTCGCTTAGTTTGCAATTTTGAAGACCGAATTAGCCTTCGCTTAGTTGGTTGATTCGTGTGGGATTTAGATTAGAGTACTGTGTACTTGTCGTTAATCTGTGATTGGAAGCATAGTAATTGGGTTAATGACCAACCGTTCTTATTCTGTATTTGCTTCCGTTTTTACATTTCTGTTTACATTTCTGTTTGCATCTGTGTTTTAATTTAATTCATCTGCATACACAAACCTTTCACAACCCCCCTCCCACTTTGTGTCTGACCTAACTCTTGAACCACATTTGGTCCTTGAGAGACGACCTAGGAGTCACTTCCTAGTACTATACTGCATTCTTTATGCACATCAAATTTGTGTGGGTTGCGACACCCATCATAGACGTATAGTTAGATCTAGACATGAAGAACTTCTCTTGATGAAGACATATTACCTAGAGATAGGAATACGAAAGTCAATTGCTTTAAGCTTCTGTGGATATTGCGTGTGTGGTTACTAGGGAGACTAGAGATAGTAAACTAGTAGTTTTGATTAGGCTCTTTTTGCCAAGAGATCGGGTTTAGAGTAAAATAGAAAGTTGCATGAACATTGATAACAAAGTTGAATCTAATAAGAATAGTAGATATTTGAGAGTGGATTAGAATGAAATCGTAAACCCCAACAACTCCATTCATCCATATCTTTTTCTTGCCAATCGATCAAAACCCTTGCATGCATGTTTAATTCTTATTTTGCATTTACAACTCAACTTATTATTTACTCAAGTCTTATGATTTTCATTAATCACATGAACGTTTAGGCCTAAGAGTCCTTTAGGAGACGATACTCAGACTTACTGTTTATTTATTACTTGATACGATCTGGTACAGTTGCCAGTGTGTTAACAAGTTTTTGGCGCTGTTGCCGGGGACTCATTGGTTTAACTATTCTAGTAGTGTGATTTTTTATTGAATTTGACTTGATTTTTGTTTTGTTGTTCATTTTTGTTTTTATTTTTATATAAAATTGCTTTTTAGGGTTTTTGTTTCTTGTGTATGCAGGAGGCAATTCACACTAGGAGTAAGAAAAATCAACAACCTCTTCTTGAAGGATTGAGTGAAAGGAGGAGGAAGTAAGTCAGAAAACCATCTAAAGAATTATTCCCCTCTCCTGAAGGACTTTTGCAACCCTCACCGGAAGCATCACAACAAAGCACATAAGAGATGATTGAGGAGAGAGAACCTCCTCCTAGACGCACATTAGCAGATGCATCTAATGTGGTTGGTCCTCAACACTTTAATGGCATAGCAATGCCAAGGAAAAATGCACTGAATATGGTGATGAATCATGCGTTGATACACTTGGTACAAAGCAACCAGTTTAATGGACTGTCAAATGAATGTCCATATGATCATCTCACCACGTTTAATGAGATCTGTAACACGGTGAATTAAAGAATGTTTCTCAGATCCAACAACAACTTTGTGACCGTTGTGGTGGTGACCATATTAATGGTCAATGTGCTTTTCTAGAGGAGGCCCAATAAGAAGAAGCAAATTACATGGGCAACCAGTTTCAATACCGCCAGGGCAACTTCAGCCAAAGTAACTACAACCAAGGTTGGAAGAATCACCCTAACATTGGGCAAAGTCAGAATCAAACTGGACAACCTGGAGGCCAGTTTAATAGACCACAACAACCACCACTATGGCAACAAATGGCTAATTTGACGGATTATGTCTAAAGTTTTGATGAGAGATTTGAAAAATTTATGAAGGTGTATGAGTCCAACTGTAAAGAAAATATTGCTGCCTTCAGGAATATAGAGACGCAAATTGGTCAATTGTCAAAAAGAGTAGAGGTCACAGAAAAACATCAATTTGGGGCTAATACCGAAGTTAACCCTAGAGAAGATTGTAAAGTTGTTGTGAGCATAATTGAGGAAGGAGTGGAAAAAGAAATTATTGAGTTAGAGAGTAGTGAGGATGAGGATGAGAAGATGAAAAAAAAATTGAAAAAGAAAAAATTGATAAAGATGAGACTGATCTTCCTTACTTGAGAGGAGAAGAGAGAAAAGGCAGTAATTGTTGGCACTTATCTATGATGAAAAAGATTGGTGGGTTAATATTAAAGCCACCCAATATGTCTGTGGTTGTGGCGGATGGATCTTCAAAGAGACCTTATGGTGTGGTGGAGGACATGGTGATTCGTGTTGAAAACATTGAATTCTTGGTCGATTTTGTAGTGATGGGGATGAAAGCCGATGAGATGATTCCGTTGATTCTTGGAAGGCCATTCATGAAAATGACCAAAGTGGTCATAAGTGCCCATGACGAGATGGTTATGTTAAAAGACCAAGAACACAAGTTGATTGTTAACACCCTGACAAGTGTACCAGATCGTATCAAGTAATAAATAGATGGTAAGTCTGAATATCATTTCCCAAGGGACTTTTAGGCCTAGACGTTCATGTGAATTGGTCTCATAAGACTTCAATGAAAGATAATTTGATTTTGAGATCCAAAGACGAAAATAAACATGTATGCAAAAGCTTGATTAATTGACAGATAAAGATATGGATTAATAGAGTTGCTGGGGTTGACGGTTTCATCCTAATCCACCCTCCTATATCTACTATTCTTATTAAATTCAACTTTATTATCAATATTCATGCAACTTTCTAATTTACCCCAAACTCGATCTCTCAGTGAAAAGAGCCTAATCACAATTACTAGTTTACTATCTCTAGTCTCCCTAGTAATCATTTATGCAATATCCACTAAAGCTTAAAGCAATTGACCATCCTATTCCTATTCCTAGGTAATATTTCATAGTCAAGAGAATTCTTCTCATTTCTAGATTTCCCCGTACGTTCCCATATCAATAAAATCAATGATCATGACACTGAATGAGTTAAACAATGCAAACTTTAATCTTAGAGAAGAAAACCCAAAATATTGATAATAAAAGTATATGAATAAAATTAGAACTTCGATATAAGAGAGTTTCAAAAGGATTACATCGTTCCCCAACAACAAAAGGTTTAGTTCACCATCGTCATGGTGAAACTAGATGAATTGAATGGAAAATATGAAAGAGATAACCCTAGAATTGAAAGATTGGAAATCCGCCTCCAAGGAGTGAAGAGAGTGTTCTATCGTGGGTCTATTTATAATACAGAAAAATAACAGAATTTTGGCCCAGGCCCATAAATACACGGCTCAGCGGTGAGTTCACCGCTCAGCGGTAGGTGCGACACTCAAGTAGACGCTCAGCGTTCACGCTCAGGCGTCTGGCAGTGCTTTTACTGAGAAGGCCAGCGCTCAGCAGTGAGTCTGGCGCTCAGCGGTAGGTGCGGTTCTTCCTTTGTCCCTCAGCGTTGGCGCTTAAGCGTCTAACAGTGGAATTCTTCACGAAGCTAGCGCTCAGCGTTGGAAATGACGTTGAGCGGTGGCTGCAATTCTTCTTTTGCACCTTCTTTCATCTTTTCTTAAGTCCAACTCCTTCCTTCTTCACTTTCCATCGTTCAATTCTCATCAAATCCTATCAAAAGAATGTAAAACCAAGCATAATATCTCTAAAACCACCTTTGACTCTCTTGTAACCTAACTTAAGTGTTTTGCATGATAGCAAGCTCAATCTAAGCTATAAAGGGTGTGTTTTGATATCAATTTAAAGTATAAAAATAACGGGTTTTAGACCGTTATCACAACCCCAAACTTAAAACTTTGCTTGTCCTCAAGCAAACAATAGAATCTTATCAAGATGCACACATTCTTTCACAACAAGTAATTACTCAATTCAGCTTTTCAATAGAATCTTATCAAGATGCACACATGCTTCAATTCATTCCAACTCACATAATGTTCACATAATCACATACTCTCCAACAAATGTTATTCTTATGAATGATCAGTCAACTAAGCATAGATGTAATCATGAAATTCAACAATCCTTTCCAAGCAAAGTGTTTCACTCAATCACTCAAGTGTTTCAGTAGGTCACTCCTTCCCTCTACTATCCAAATGTCACATGAAAAGATTGCCTTTCATCTATTACAATCAACATTCTCACACATAAATGCCATCACAAGGAATTTTCAAGGCTTATAATGAGATTGGGCTAACAAGAAAAATTGGTTTTTCTAGATCACAAAATCTTTGTGTTAAGAGAGTTATTCAACATTTATAGTTCAAGCATCAACTCTCTTTCAACTAATCTCACTCATTCCCAACTCCCCCCCCTTTTTTTTTTACTTTTGCATTGAGCTTATCTTTCATGCCTTTCTTTTCTTCTCTTTTCTATTTCTCATGCTTTTTCATTCAACACATTAGCTCAATACTTTTGTTTTGCCTTTCAATTCTCCCAACAACCCCAAACTTGAACCTTTATCAATACCATTCAATTATTCTCAAATCAACTCAAGGTAAAGATTTTTCTCAAAAGGTTAGAACACATGGTTTTCTTTACTTTGGGACGAAAATTTGCCTAAGTAAGGGCTTCCAAAAATGGCCTTGATCATATGACACAAACATGTAATTCAATCAATCATAGAGACTCAGGCAAAATCATTCATTCTCTCAAATGAATAGCAAATATATCAATCAAACACTCTAGAGCTCAAACCTCACACAACTATGCTCACTCAACATCTCACCTATTCATCATACACCCTTCTTAGCATCATAACTACAACCATAACTCATCATGCATCTGTTCACACAGCTTGTGAACAATTCACCGGTATATCAGCATGTAAAGCAATCTCAATCATCATCCACATCAAGCATCATCAAGCACACTCATCATGCAGTTAATTAAGTCAAACCTTCATCAGATAAAAGTGTTCAAGCCCAGTACCATAAATCTCTACACTACTAAACAAAAACAAAAATTGTAAATAAGAAACATCCTAGGGTGCCTCCTAGCAAGCGATTGCTTAACGTCATGAGCCTGACCCAAACCTTTCTAGCACTCTTCAGTAAGTGTATAACTTTCCAACACCTTTCAGTAGGAGTACCTTCCTGTACCCATCAGTGAGTACCTAAAATTTTTAGCTTCCCTTAGTAGAAGTTATCCAATACACAAAAATTGAAAAATTGTTCATAATTACATCACCAAGATTTAAAAATTTAAAGTACAAAAATATTGTTCCTGGATTACTGGGGTGCCTTCCAGTAAGCGCTCTTTTTATGTCACTAGGTTAACCAGTGAAAGCTCACGCCTCCTTTTCCATATTAGTGTCTCACTCATCCCACCAAATCATCAATTGTTTCCTGTCCACCCTTTTTAGTCTCCTATAATATGGAGCTTCAATTTCTAACACTTCATTCTCCTTATAGCCTTTCACCACCCACTGCTTCTTCTTGTATTTTACCAAAGTACCAAGCTCGAGTGGTTCATCTTCCAAGTCAACGTGGACTGTGCCTCCTTTATCAACGTCTTGCTCTTCCTGTACCTGTAAGACATGACAATTATTACCTTTGTTATCACATTGAGACTTATCAACTACTGCATCTTTCTTTGAAGCTCTATATTTAGTCCTTTTTTGTATTCGTGTAAGCTTCTCTTCAGAGCGAGTATAAATCAACTTGTTTTCTTGGTCCCTCAACATAACCATCTTATCATGGATATTTATGACCACTTTGGCCGTTTTCATGGATGGCCTTCCAAGAATCAACATAATCATCTCATTGGCCTCCATCTCCATCACTACAAAGTCGACCAAGAATTCAAGGTGTTCAACACGAATAACCACATCCTCCACCACACCAGCATGTCTCTTAGAAGATCCATCCGCCACCACCACAGAAATATTAGATGGTTTCAATGTTAGCCCACCAATCTTCTCCAGTAAAGATAAGGGCATCAAATTAATACCAGACCCAAAATCAAGTAAAGCTCTCCCTACATCAACATCTCTAATGGTGCATGGGATAGTAAGACTTCCTAGGTCCTTCATCTTTGGCGGATGCTTCCTCTTCTTAGGACGAATACAACTTTCCTGTTTCCCAGTATCTTCCTCTTCAAGATCTATAATCTCTAGAAGGTAATACTTTATACGCTTGGAATATACAGGAAGTTGGTGGAGTACTTCAGTTGAAGGAATAATGATCTTCATCTGATTGAAAATTTATCTAAAATGCCCATAATCCCTCTCATTTTCTCTATTTTTTCTTTTTCAAAACTTTTTTCTTCCATTTTCTCTTCTTCATCCTCACTACTCTCTAGCTCAATAGTTTCTTTTTCAACTCCTCTCTCACTTATGCTCACAACAACTTTACAATCTTCTTTAGTGTTAACATTAGTATTAGCCTGTTAAACCCTTGGCAAGTGTACCAGATCGTATCAAGTAATAATACATGGTAAGACCAAATATCATTCTCCCAAAGGAATCTTAGGCCTTATCTTTCATGTAAATTGATCTTATAAGACTTGAAAAAGAAATAATTTTGTGGTTGTATGGAAAACGAAAATAAACATGCAAATGAAAGTGATTCAATTGGCAAAGAAAATATATGAATGCATATATCACTAATCCTGATCTCTCGGCGAAAAGAGCCTATCACTAACTACTAGTTTACTATCTCTAGTCTCCCTAAGTAATTAGCAATGCATATATCACAGAAGCAAATACAATTAATCGTCCTACCCCTATCTCTAGGCAGTATTGCTTAATCAAGAAATTCCCTGTGAGTTCATGACTTCCCCACACGTCTCCGTATCGACAAAGGCAAATATCTTCTTACCGAATGAGTTAAACAGTAAAAGCATTGAGCATAGATAAGAAACCCAACAATTGATAATATAAGCATATGAATAAAACAAGAATTTCAATATAAGAGAGTTTCAAAAGATTACATTGTTCCCTAACAACAAAGGGTTTAGTTCACCATGGACATGGTGAAACTAGATGGAATTAAATGAAAGAATGGAAGAGTAAACCTTAGATTTGATAAATTGGAGCCTAAGCATCCAATAAACCGCCTCCAAGGAGTGTAAAACTGCTCTGGACTTCTCTGCCTGCCAAAAGAATTACTCTAAAGATCACACTAGGGCTATTTATAACGCATAAAAGTAACAAAATTTAAGCTCAAGCCCAGCATTCCACCGCTCAGCACCTAATTTGACCACTCAGAGGTTTCCCTCTAATCGTAGGACCGCTCAACGGTTTGCCTCAAAATCGTCTGATCGCTCAGCGACACCACTTGGGAGAGAGATAGTGGTTTTTCCCTCGAGTCTAGCGCTCAGCGTTGGAAAATAGCGTTGAGCGGTAACTTTGACTCTTCTTTTCTTCCTTTTCCTCCTTCTTTCTTGAGTCTAAGTCCTCCCTTCTTCACTTCCATGTTCAATTCTCATCAAAACCCTGCAAAACAATGCAAAACAAGCATAATATATCTCAAAACAACTTTTGACTCTCATATGACTCAACTAAGTGTTTTACTTGATTCTAAGCTCATTCTAAGCCATAAAGGGTGTGTTTTGATATCAAATTTAAGTATAAAAATAACGGTTTTCCAACCGTTATCACAACCCCAAACTTAAAACTTTGCTTGTCCTCAAGCAAATAAAACAGAACTTGACTTTCCATTGTTTCATCAAAATAGTTCAACATTTCCAAAATTCATTTTTCTCACAACAAGCGTTACTCAATTCAGATTTTCAGTGGAATCTTATCAAGATGCATACATGCTTTAAATTCAATTCAGTTCACATGATCACATATTTTCCAACAGATGTTCTACTTATGAATGATCAATCCACTAAGCAAGATGTAATCATATAATTTATTAATCCTCTCCAAGCAAGTGTTTCACTCAATCACTCAAGTGTTTAAGAGGTCTCTCCATCCCTTCGCTATTCGCATATCACATAAAACCAAATTTCCCTTCGTCTACTAAAATCAACATCCTCACATATAAATGTCATCACAAGGACTTTTCCAAAGCTTATAATAAGGCTGGGTTAACAAGAAAAATTGGTTTTTCTGGAACACAAAATCCTTGAGTGAAGAGAGTTATTTTAACATCCAAAGTTCAAGCACAAACTCTCTTTTTAACCAATCTCACTCATTCCCAACTTCTTTCCTTTTTCTCTTTATTTTTACATTGAGCTCATATTTCATGCTTTTTCTTTTCTTTTCTTCTCTTTTCTTTTCTCATGCTTTTCTTTCATTAAACACTTGAGCTCAATGCCTTTATTTAGTTCATCTAGTTCACCATGATTATGATGAACTAAACCCTTAGTTGTTGGGGAACAATGTAATCTTTTGAAACTCTCATATATTGAAATTCTTGTTTACTTTATATGCTTGCATATTCTTGATTTATCAATTGTTGGGTTCTTTACCTTTGCTTAATGATTTTACCGTTTAACTCATTCGGTAGATGTTGTTTGTCTTTATTGATACAGGGACGTACAGTAATGTCATGAACTGGGGAGAATTCCTTGATTATGTTAATACCGCCTAGGGATAGGGGTAGGACGATCAATTGTATTTTGCTTCCGCTTATTATGCATTATTAGTTACTAGGGGAGGCTAGGGATAGAAAGCCGGTAATTAGTAATAGGCTCTTATCACCAAGGGATTGGGTTAAGGGTAGACTAAGAAAGTTTGCATGGCAATATGATAAAGGTTTAATACTTATTTTGGTCCTTCTTTTGGGAGGGTTTGTTCAAAGTGGTCCTCCTTTTTTAAAAAGTTTACTTAAGTCCTAGGTTTTGCAAAAACTGTGCAAATAGGTCCTTTTTGGGAACGGCGTTAACTTTTTTATCTGATGATGTGGCATTGTTATGTGTTTTAAAAAAATAATTAATTGTGACGTGTAAATTAAAATAGTTAGGGTTAAATTAAAAAATGAATTTGGGGTAATTTGGGATGGATTAAGTAAATTGATTTTGCTCAGAAGTTGCGATTGGGATTGAGAAATTTTGGGCGATTTAGGATTCATCACATCCAGTACTGTTGATCAGCGCTCTAGGGATTTTGCGGTCTTCCACCCTCTTCATCCAGCTTCGTGGTTTGTCAAGGCAGAGAGAGATGAAATTTTTGCTGAGTTAAGGGGAAGGAAGAATCACGGGCGGGAAGATGAAGAAGCAGATTCAAGATGGGAGAAGCAACAAGCAGTCTGTTGTGAACATTGATGACAGTGAGATATCAAAATTGCTTGATACTCAGATTTATATTGCTTTATCATACCAAAGAACCTCTGCAGCAGACATGGTGAAAGCTTACCAAATGTATATTTCGGCTTGTCCATTCAAGAAGCTATCAATCATTTTTGCAAACCATACAATTTTGCAGCTAGCCATGGAAGTTGAATCTCTTCACATTATAGAGTTTGGCATCCGTTATGGCTTCCAGTGACCAGCTCTTATTTATCGTCTATCAAAACGAGTTGGTGGGCCTCCCAAGCTGCGGATAACAGGGATAGAACTCCCACAACCTGGTTTCAGGCCAGTAGAGAGAGTCCAGCAGACGGGACTTCGCCTTGCAAGATACTATGAACCCTAAATCGCCCAGAATTCCCAATTCCTAACTATATTAATTTACACGTCACAATTAATTATTTTTTTAAAACACATAACAATGCCACATCATCAGATATTGGCCACCTGGCAGTTCTGCCGTTAACAAAGTTAATGCCGTTACCAAAAAGGACCTACTTGCACAGTTTTTGCAAAAGCTAGGACTTAAGTGAACTTTTTAAAAAAGGGAGGACCACTTTGAACAAACCCTCCCAAAATAGGGACCAAAATAGGTATTAAACCTATGATAAATAAGCAAAGTAAACAAGAAGAGTAGATATATGAGGGTGGATAAGATGAAATTGTAAATCCCAACAACCTCATTCATTCATAGTTTCTCTTAGTTAATTGAATTCTTGCATTTGCATGTTTATTTCTGTTTTGCATTTAAACCATTCAAATTATTTTCTTTTACTCAAGTCTTAAACAATTTGTTTACACGAAATATGAGGCCTTAAGAGTCCTCTGGGAAGAACGATATTGGGATTACCGATTTTTATTACTTGATACGATCTGGTACACTTGCCAGGGGTTTAACAAGTTTTTGGCGCCGTTGCCGGGGACTCTTTGTTTAACTTTTTCGAGTAGTGTAAATTGATTAATTTTGACTTGATTGTTGATATTTGTATATATTTTATTTTTTTAAATAAAAGTGCTACTAGGGTTTGTGTTTCTTGTACATGCAACAAAAGACTAGACATACTAGGAGCAAGAAAAATACCCAACCTCTTCTTGACGGCTTAAGTGAGACAAGGGGAAGAAGGAGAGTCAGATGCCCATCTAGGGATTTATTCCCTTCTCCTAGTAGATTATTGTCACCTTCACCAGATAGAAGAACAAGGGAGATGGCAGAACAATTTCCTCCAAGACGCACATTGGCAGATCAATCTAATGTTGTAGGTCCTTTTCACTTTAACAGCATAGCCATGCCTACGGATCAAACAACCAACATGGTGATGAATCCAGCACTAATACACCTAGTACAAGGCAACCAGTTTCACGGCTTGTCGAATGAGAATCCGTATGATCATTTGACCACGTTTAGTGAAATCTGCAACACTGTGAAGATGGCAGGGGTATCAGATGAACGAGTAAAGCTTAGCTTGTTCCCATTCTCATTGGCGGGCAATGCTAAGGCGTGCCTTAATTCCTTTCATGAAGGAACATTCACCACATGGGACAGTATGGCTACAAGATTTGTAAAAAAATATTTTCCACAGTCCAAAGTTATTCGAGGAAAGCTGGAAATATCGTCATTCAAGCAGGGCATGGAAGAGACTCTTGGGCAAGCATGGGACAGGTTTAAAATCCTATTAAGGAAGACCTCAATCCATGGATTTGATAAAACAACTATAGTTCTTTCATTTCTTGGAGGGGTAAACATGCAATCAAAGATGGTGTTAAATGCTGCAGCTAGGGGGGATATAATGAAAAAAACTGAAGACGAGGCTTATGAGTTGATTGAGAACATGGCAGACAATGAAGAAACACAGAGTGAAAGCACTGCTTTTGTTCAGAAAACTTCAGTATCACAGGATCATAGTGTAATGATGGAGAAAAACAAGATAATTGCTCAGCAGTTGGAGACAATCATTATGAAATTGTCTGCTTTACCACAGGAGATGATAACACCATCAAGAGTTTCAGAACAGCCTCAATTTATGGCAATACAAAGAAATGCATAATCTAAAGAAATTTTTCAGAGAATTATGAATAATACAGCATTTTATGTTGATCAAGTAGAGAAAAAGGAAACATGTGAGATGATTACCAGAAGCGGGAGAGTGTTGGAAGAGAGGAGAGTTGAAAAAGAAAGCATAAAAAAAGAGAGTGACCAAAAAGAAAGAGAGAAAGAAAAAAATGAGGGTAATAATAAAAAAAAGAGGTTGAGAAAGAAAAGGAGTATGTTAAACCATTGCCTTATCCAAAGACATACTCAAGAAAAGAAAAAGAAAAACAGTTGGAGCGTTTTATGGAGATTTTTAAGAAGTTGGAAATAACCATACCATTTTCTGAGGCACTTCAGAAAATTCCGTCATATGCCAAATTTCTAAAGGAACTTCTTATTAAAAAAAAGATATATGTCGAGAAGAAGACCATTCAGGTGCAAGGAGATTGTAGTGCAGTCATACAAAAGAAATTTCCTCCTAAATTGCAAGATCCAAGGAGCTTTACCATTCCATGCACCATTGGAGAGTTAGAAGTGGGAAAAACTTTGATTGGTTTGGGAGCTAGTATTAATCTAATGCCTCTTTCTATGTTTAAAAAGGTCAGAGGATTAGAATTAAAACCAACAAGGATGACTCTTCAATTGGCAGACAGGTCGCTTAAATATCCATATGGAGTGGCTGAAGATGTGATAGTAAAGGTGGATAAATTTTTATTCCCAGTAGATTTTGTTGTCATGGAGATGGAGGAAAATGGAGATGCACCTTTGATTTTGGGAAGACCTTTTATGAAGAGAGCCAGGATTTTAATTGATGTAGGGAATGGTAAGTTGAAGGTTAGAGTTCAGGATGAAGAGGTAAATTTTGATGTTTTCCATGCAATGTCATATCCTAAGGATAATAAGTCATGTTTTCAAATAGACATTATGGAAGAACTTTGTATGTTGCAAGATAAGAGAATACGAAATGAATCTGTATTAGAGAGAACTCTCATTGACGACCATGAAGATGTACGTGAAGAGGAGGAGAAAATGATTGAAGAGTGTATCCGTGATTTAGAAGCAACAAAGGCAACAGAGGAGGCCAGTTTTGAAAGAATTGATCTTGAAGAGAAAGTGAAAGAAAGTAAGCTTGAATTGAAAGAATTACCACCATATCTGAAATATGTATTTTTGGAAAATAATGAAGGAAAACCAGTTATTATTAGTACTTCATTATCTCCTAATGAAGAAGAGAAATTGGTGCAAATTCTAAAAGCAAATAGCGGTGCTAAAGGCATAAGCTCCACATATTATATGCACAGGATTCTTATGGAGAATGATTATAGGCCAGTGGCACAACCATAGAGGAGATTGAATCCTGTTATGAAGGAAGTTGTGAGAAAGGAAGTGTTGAAATTATTAGAAGTAGGTATCATTTACCCAATTTCTGATAGAAAATGGGTGAGTCTGGTTCAGGTGGTGGCAAAGAAAGGAGGAATGACAGTGATTCATAATGAGAAAAATGAATTAATTCCTACACGAACAGTTACTAGATGGCGTATGTGTATTGACTACAGAAAGTTAAATACAGCTACCAGAAATGATCACTTTCCTTTACCCTTTATGGACCAGATGTTAGAAAGACTGGCTGGACAAGCATATTATTGTTTCCTTGATGGCTATTCTGGATATAATCAAATTGTGGTGGATCCTGAAGATCAAGAAAAAATAGCCTTTACATGTCCTTTTGGTATATTTTCCTATAGGAAAATGCCATTTGGATTATGTAATGCACCTGCTACATTTCAAAGGTGTATGCAAGCAATCTTTGCGGAATTCATGGAAAAAAGCATAGAAGTCTTCATGGATGATTTTTCAGTATTTGGAGACTCTTTTCAAAGATGCTTAATTAACTTGGATGCAGTTTTTAAAAGGTGTGTTCAAACGAATCTTGTTTTGAATTGGGAAAAATGTCATTTTATGGTTACAGAAGGAATTTTTTTGGGACACAAGATTTCAGCCAGAGGAATTGAAGTTGATAAGGCCAAGGTGGAGATTACTGAAAAACTTCCACCACCATCAAATGTGAAGGGAATTCGGAGTTTCTTAGGTCATGCGGTGTTTTATCGGAGATTCATTAAAGATTTTTCAAAGATTGCTAAGCCATTAAGTAATCTGCTTGTTAAGGATATACCATTTGAAATGAGCCCTGAGTGTTTGCAAGCTTTTGATTTCTTAAAGAAAAGTTTGATTTCTGCTCCAGTGATTGTAGCTCCATATTGGAATAAAGATTTTGAGCTTATGTGTGATGCCAGTGAGTATGCTATAGGTGCTGTGTTGGGTCAAAGAAAAGAAAAGGTATTTCATGTTATTTATTATGCTAGCAAGGTGTTAAATGAAGCATAACTGAATTATGCTACTATAGAAAAAGAATTTATGGCTATAGTTTATGCACTGGAAAAATTTAGATCTTACTTTATTGGATCTAAAGTGATAATTTATACGGATCATGCAGCCATAAAGTGCTTATTGACAAAGCTAGATTCAAAGCCACGGCTAATTAGGTGGGTCCTTTTGTTACAAGAGTTTGATGTAGAGATTTGTGATAAAAAGGGAAGTGAGAATTTAATTGCAGATCATTTATCCCGGTTGGTTAACACTGAAGTAACAAGCAAGGAGAAAGAAATCTGGGAGACTTTTTCAAATGAAACTCTTTTGTACATTCAAGAGAGACCATGGTTTGCTGATATGGCTAATTTTAAAGCTGCAGGTGTTATTCCTGAGGAATTAAGTTGGCAACAGAGAAAACATTTTTATTTTGATGCTAAGCAGTTTATATGGGATGATTCGTATTTATTTAAGATTGGGGCAGACAATCTTTTGAGAAGATGTGTGACAAAGGAAGAAGCAGAAGGAATCCTTTGGCATTGTCATAATTCTCCTTATGGAGGTCACTATAATGGAGAGCGAACGGCTGCAAAAATTTTGCAGTCAGGATTTTATTGGCCTACATTGTTTAAAGATGCTCACAACCATGCTAGGAATTGTGACAAATGTCAACGGACAAGGGCTATATCAAAAAGACATGAAATGCCGTTATAGGGTATCTTGGAAGTTGAGGTTTTTGATTGTTGTGGGATTGATTTTGTTGGTCCTTTTCCACCATCATTTAATAATGAATATATTTTGGTGGTTGTGGATTATGTGAGTAAATGGATTGAAGCTTTGGCATGTTCAAAAAATGATGCTAACAAGGTGATTAAATTTTTGAAAAGGCAAATTTTCTCACGATTTGGAACTCCTAGAGTACTTATCAGCGATGAGGGTCTCATTTTTGTAATGTTTAGCTTGCTAAGGTACTTAAACATTACGGGGTAAAGCATAAGGTAGCTGCACCTTATCATCCACAAACAAACGGTCAAGCTGAAGTCTCTAATAGAGAAATCAAGAGGATATTAGAAAAGACAGTTGCTTTTTCACGAAAAGATTGGTCACATAAATTGGATGATGCACTTTGGGCATATAGGACAACTATGAAGACCTCCATGGGATTATCACCTTTTCAAATGGTATATGGGAAAGCATGTCACTTGCCAGTAGAAATGAAACATAAGGCTTTGTGGGCTTTGAAATTTTTAAACTTTAATCCTCATGAAGTTCAAAGCAAACGAAGAAATCAATTGTTAGAACTTGAAGATATGAGGTTACATGCATATGACTCATCTAGGAGTTATAAAGAGAAAGTAAAATTTTATCATGATAAGAAGTTGATAAAGAGATTTTCCAATCCAGGGCAACAGGTGTTATGTTCAATTCACGGTTGAAGTTATTTCCTGGAAAGTTAAAATCAAAATGGTCGGGACCGTTTGTAATAAAGTGTGTATACCCAAATGGAGCTGTGGAATTGGAAATTCCAAATGATGATGGTCAGCAGCGAAGTTGGGTGGTAAATGGGCAGAAGCTTAAGCATTACTTGGGAGGAAAGGTGGAGCAATTTTCTACGGTGATGATATTGGTGGATCCATGAGGTTCGGGTCAGGCTCGTGACATTAAACAAGCGCTATTGGGAGGTAACCCAGGTTTCTTTTTCTTTTGTACTTTGAATTTGTAGAATAGGTTGAAGTTTTATTTTGTGTCTATGCTTGGCTTTAACAATGGCTCTAATGGTAGTATTAAAATGCATGACAAGTATTTGATAATGATTGAATGTGGTTGACTAAGAATGTATGTGTGTTGATATCTAGTTAAATGATTAGTTAACTATATGAACAGATGTATTGTGGTTTATGATTGTGATTGTGATACTAAGCAGGATAAACGAATGATGTGTGAGAAAGCATGTGTGTGAGGTTTTGAGCTCCAGAGTTTTTACTGATATATGTATTGTTCACAAGGAATCATGAATGATATTGCCTTAGTCTTGATAATTGATTGATTTGCATGCTTATGTTATATGATCAAGGCCATGTTTGGAAGCCCTTATCTAGCCAAAATTTCACCCAACAAGTTTAAAATTCTATACCTTTTTTGAACCTTGGCCTTAAACAGGATGAGAACCCTTGATTTGAAATTATTTATCTTGAGTAGGGTTGAGAATAATCTTATGTGATGAAAAGGTTCAAGTTTGGGGTTGTATGGGGAAATTTGAAAGGCAAAATAAGAGCATTGAGTTCAAGTATTGAAAAGAAAAATGCGTGAGTAAAGAAGAAAAGGAAAAAGTAAAAGCATGAAAAAGGAACTCAATGCAAAATTGATAAAAAGGGAAGAAGTTGGGAATAAAGTAGTTTGGTGATAGAGAGAGTTTAAACTTGAACCTTTTCAATGATGAAATAGCTCTCTTAACTCAAGGATTTTGCAATCTAGAAAAACCAAAGTTTTTTGATAGCCTAGCCTCATTACAAGCCTTGGAAAAGTCCTTGTGATGGTATTTACATGTAAGGATTTTTATTGTTTTAGATACATGGCAATATTGTTTTATGTGGCATGTGAATAGTAAAGAGTGGAGTGATTCCTTAAACACTTGAGTGATTGAGTGAAATACTTGCTTGGTAAGAATTGTTGAAATCCGTGTTTACATCTATGCTTAGTGGATTGATCATTCATGAATAAAACATCTGTTGGGAAATATTGAAGTAGGTGAACTAGATTGGATTGAAAGCATGCTTGCATTTTGGTATGATTCCACTGAAAATCTGAATTGGAAAATAACTTGTCATGAAGAAAAGGGTTTTGAAAAGTGTAGAACTATTTGATGAAAAATTGGAAGGCCAAGTTTTGTTTTGTTTTGCTTGAGGACAAGCAAAGTTTTAAGTTTGGGGTTGTGATAACGGTCTCAAAACCCTTTGTAGCTTAGAATCAAGTAAAACTCTTAAGTTATGTTACATGAGAGTCAAAAGTTGTTTTTAGAGATATTATGCTTGTTTTGCATTGTTTTGCAGGGTTTTTGATGAAAATTGAAGATGGCAATGAAGTAGGAAGGTCATAGACTCAGGAATGAAGGAGAAAAAGGAAGAAAAGAAGAGTTTGTGAACCGCTCAGCGGTAAATTCCACCGCTCAGCGTCCTAGTGCAAGGAAAAGTTGTTGTTTGGCGCCCAGGCGGTGACGCTGAGCGTCCAGAGCGACAAGGGGCAAACTGCTCAGCGGTGATTTTAGGTGCCTGGGCGGTGGCGTGTGTTGAGGCAAACTGCTCAGCGGTCATTTTAGGCGCCTGTGCGGTTGTCTATTTTTATATTTTGGATTCTAAGATCTTTCTGTTATAATTTTGGCTTATATATAGCCCTAGTGCGAATCCAAATGTAATTCTTTTGTAGAGAACAACGTCCAGAACAACTTTACACCTTTGGAGGAGATTTCTTGGATGCTTAGGCTTTACTTTATCAATTATAGGGTTTGCTTTTCCATTCTTCCATTTAGTTCATCTAGTTTCACCATGATTATGGTGAACTAAACCCTTTGTTGTTGGGGAACAATGTATTTTTCTTCCGCTTATTATGCATTATTAGTTACTAGGGGAGGCTAGGGATAGCAAGCCGGTAATTAGTAATAGGCTCTTTTCACCAAGGGACTCGGTTAAGGGTAGACCAAGAAAGTTTGCATGGAAATATGATAAATAAGCAAAGTAAATAAGAAGAGTAGATATATGAGGGTGGATAAGATGAAATTGTAAACCCTAACAACCTCATTCATTCATAGTTTCTCTTAGTCAATTGAATTATTGCATTTGCATGTTTATTTCTGTTTTGCATTTAAACCATTCAAATTATTTTCTTTTACTCAAGTATTAAACAATTTGTTTACACGAAAGATGAGGCCTTAAGAGTCCTCTGGGAAGACCGATATTGGGATTATCGATTTTTATTACTTGATACGATCTGGTACACTTGCCAAGGGTCTAACACGCACTAGGGGTGTGTCATCAGCCCCACTATCATCTCGGCAGTAGCTATCTGCCCTTTGTGGAGAGACTCCAATCTAGCCTCCATCATGGACATATACATGTCCCTCATCTAGAACGGATCCGCATGCTATGCAGGTGCATCCTCCTGTTGGGCTGCTCCTCTCCTAGGACGTCTCGTAGGCACTGGTCCAGCTGCCTCGTCTCCTCGACAGAACTGTCGATAATAAGAAGAATCTATGGCCTTCCTAGGCCTCTCGTATGGTGGAACAAAAGTATCCACCTCAGCCTACTAACACAGAAAGGTAATCAGGGACGAATGTCCCAACGGTGTCCTGCTACTCATAGTAGTAGCGCAACTTTGGATCTCATTGGCGATGAGCTCACCAACATTCACATCCATCTGCCTCATCATACAGTAGATGAGTATGATCCTGTGCATGGTAATATCAAAAACATGGGAATACAGCTGAATATTGGCATGAGTAAATGCCATCCAGTACTTTGCCAGAGGTGTAAGATCTGCCCTCTTGATGTTGACGGGCACTCCATTTGGGTTCCTTTGAAAATGTCCTCCAGGGACACACATAACCCTCTCAATATCCTCAATATCTTTGAACTCCCCTGTATATGCTACATACTGGCACTGCTCACCTGGCCTCTCAGTTCCTAAGAATGTGTTGATGGTGTCGGGGTTATATCGGATGATCTGCCCCCTAACATAGCTCATATATCTCCCTGCCGACACTCCTCCTCTAGTCAAGGCATTCGTATAGAATTCCTTTACCAGCTCAATGCTAGCTGGTGCAGGATAAGTAGCCAGCCTCTCCTAGCCTCGCCTCTCAATCTCCAATCCAAACTCGGGAGTTAAGTCTGGGATAAAAATGGCCTTCCTCTCCATCAACACTCTTCTCTCCTGCAGAGTCACATATTGTTCCTCATGCTTCCTGGAAAGGAACCTATGGGAATAAAATCTTCTTGGCCCCTCTGGCTCCTTTCTCTTGCTTCCTATGGTCTTTACTCTCCTTGAGGATGACAACATTCCTGCATCAAATACAGTTCAATAAAACCACAAAAATTCATCATTAGAGGTTAGTAAATCATCAATCAAACTCTGAATCAAGCACTTTCCAAAGCTGAGGGAAAAACAGGGCCCCTCAGCGCCCCTGCATCAAAGAAAACAACACTCAAAATCTGACGCCCACCGCTCAACGTCCAAACGGACCGCTCAGCGGCAGCGTCGGGGGTTTTTCAAAAACCCTCTTCAAAGTGTCCTAATCTTCACTCTAACTCAAATTTCACAGTCCCAAACCAAATTCATGCAATTTAATCAGATCAAACAGTTTCTATTTCATCAAATCATGCATAGAAATCAAAAGCCCTAATTTATCATGTTCCTACACATGTTCTTCATCAAATTTCAATCTAGAAACCGTAGGAATGAAATTGCACAACTTACTTAAGTGGACATCCTAGATGCCTGGAAGACTACTTCCTAATTGATGATGAATGCCTCTCCAATGCACAGCCCTCACCAAAAACCCCAAACTTTTGACAAGAGAATGGTAGAAAGATGAGATTTTTGTGAGTGGATGATGGGAAAAGTGGAGAAAACTCTTTAGAAAACACTTGAAAGTGGAAAATAGGTGTTAGGGCTTTCAGAGAACGCTTGGGCGAGCTTCAAAGAGGAGTTTTCAAAGTGCAGAACCCCCAAAAACACTGAGTTTTTAAAAGCCTAAGGGTGGTTTGTGCCACAACTGCTCAACGGTCAAATGGACTGCTCAGCGGTGCGCATTAAAAATCTCTTCCTCTTTTTTGCTTGCTTTTATGTGATCCAACCCTGTAGCACTTGATTTCAACTTTTAACTTTTTAATTGCATGCCTTTCCCCTCTCAAATGCAACATTCAAACATATAATGCACTTAGAATAGAGTTAAAAATAGGAAATAATCAACTGGGTTGCCTCCCAAGTAGCGCTTCTTTAACGTCACAAGCCTGACCCAAACCTTCTAGCACTCATCAGTAAGTGCCTCCCAACACCTTTCAGTAGGAGTACTTACTTGTATCCTTCAGTAAATACATACAAATTAGCATCCCTCAGTAGATGCTACCCAAAAATTGTTTAAAAATCCAAGAATTACATGTCCCAAAATAAAATAAGACTAAGAGTAATGTTTTACAACACATATTATGCCCTCTAGCAAATCATGTCTTCTCCTTCGTATTGGTGTCTTTGGTACACCAAATCCTCAGCTTTCTTCTATCTACCTTCTTGGTACGTCTGGAAAATGGTGCTTCAATCTCCACCACTCCTTTCTCTTTCAGTTCTTTCACTACCCACTCCTTCTTCTTGTACCTCACCTTTATGCCAGGTCGGAGTGAGTCCTCTTTTAATTCAAGATGGATTGTTCGTCCTTTATCAATATCTTCACTTAAAGGTACCTGCAAAACATTACAATTATCAGTGTCAGTACCTGTGCTCTCTCCAGATGCAGCCTCTCTTCTGGACTTTTTATGTCTTGCTCTCTTCTTTATTCTCATGTTATTCTCTTTAGAGCCATTGTACGTCAACACATGTTCTTGATCTCTTAGCATGATTCTCTCGTCATAGACACTAATAATCATTTTTGAAGTTGTCATGAAAGGTCTTCCCGGAATCACTGGAATCCTTTCGTTCGTTTCCATATCCATGACTATAAAATCAACCAAGAACTCTAGCTACTCAACACGAACAATCACATCCTCCACCATACCAAGTGGCTTTTTAGTAGAACCATTTGCCACCGTCACAATAAAATTAGATTGTTTTAATACTAACCCTCCAATTTTTTTCAAGAAACGCTTAGGTATCATATTAATACTAGATCTAGAATCTAGCATAGCTCATCGCACATCAACATCATTAATAACACACGGAAGAGTCAAACACCCTGGATCCTTCATTTTTTTCGGATGTGTCCTCTTTTTAGGTTGGATAGAAATGTCCTGTTCTTCTTCATCAAGGTCCATCACCTCTCCAAGATAATATTCTATTCTCTTGGAGTAAACAGGAATCTGCTGAATCATTAAAGGCACCATAGTCACGTGATTGAAAATCTCTCTAAACTGCCCATTGTGACCATCTCTTCTCTCTTCCTCTTCTTCACCCTCACTACTTTCTAGCTCAACAATCTCTTTTCTTTCTTCCTCTTCACTACTCTCAACTTCAACAATTTCATTTTCTGCTTTCCTTTTAGTCCTGGTTACAACAACTTTGCACTCCTCTTTAGGGTTAACATCAGTATTAGCCCTAAATTGGTTTTTCTCTGTAGTTTCCACCCTCTTTGACAGTTGACCAATTTGCATCTCCAAAGATTTGAAACTGGCTTGGTCACTTGCATGTTGAGACTCACAAACCTTCAAAAATTTGTCAAACCTATCATTAAGGCTTCTGATAGTCTCTGTCAAACTATTCACCTGCTGCCACAAGGGTGATGGTTGCTGCGCTTTGTTGTTAAAGAAGCCTCTTGCTTGTTTAGATGGGTTATTTTGAGTTTGTCCAATACTAGCATGGTTTTTCCAACCTTGGCTAGAGTTTCCTGGATTGAAATTTCCCTGCATATATTGGAACTGATTCCCCATATAATTTTCCTCCTGTTGCAGCCATACTCTCGATAAGATCATAAGCTTCATCCTCAGTCTTTTTCTTTAAGTCATCTCCAGCTGAGGCGTCCAACATCTTCTTTGACTGTGTATTTAAGCCTCTAAGGTAGGCAAGAACTAGAGTTGTCTTGTCAAACCCATGGACTGGCGTCTTGTCCGAGAGTTTCCTCCATGCCCTGTTTAAATGATGAGATCTCCAACCTTCCTTTGATTACATTCGACTTTGGAAAATATTTGTTCACGAATTTGGATGCCACAGTCTCCGATGTAGTGAAAGTTCCTTCTGGAAAGGAGTTTAACCATGCCTTAGCATTGCCTCCTAGTGAAAAAGGAAACAAGCTAAGCTTTACTCGATCATCAGATACTTCAGTCATCTTTACAGTATTGCAAATCTCACTAAATGTTGTCAAATGATCATAAGGATTCTCATTTGACAAACCATGAAATTGGTTGCCCTGTACCAGATGAATCAACGCAGGGTTCATCACCATGTTGGTTGTATTATCTCTTGGCATGGCTATAATCTTGAAATGAAACGGGCCCACAACTTTTGATGCATCACCTAGTGTGCGTCTGGGAGGAGGTTGCTCAGCTGCCATCTCTTCTGGATCTTGTGTAAGAGCTTCTGGTGAGGGTTGTAATAGTCTATCAGGAGAAGGAAATAGTTCTCTAGATGGATGTCTGACTCTCCTTCAAGAAGCGGTTGCTGGTTTTTCTTACTTCTAGTATGAATGGTTTCCTGCATGCACAAGAAACAAATACCCTAGAAGCACTTTTTATAAAAAAAATAAAAATAAAACAAGAACAAAATATATACAAACAAGTCAAATTTAATCAATCTACACTACTTGAAAAGTTAAACCACGAGTCCTCGGCAACGGCGCCAAAAACTTGTTAAACCCCTGGCAAGTGTACCAGATCGTATCAAGTAATAATAGATGGTAAGACCAAATATCGTTCTCCCAAAGGACTCTTGCCTTATCTAAAAAGCATTTTTCTCTAACACAAGGAAATCACTCATGTATGCTCATCATAAAAAGATCAGTCAAGAAATAATGATGTCTTAGCCAATTAAGCTTCAATTATGGTTCTCACAAAACAATGTATACACAACAGATGCAACAAGATAAGTGATCAATAACCAAGTAGAATATCAAACTGTAATGCATGGAACCATTCCTCACCAAAGAACGTATTTCACTCAAGCACTCAAAAGTATTTTACTTAAGCACTCAAAAGTGTTTCACTCAAACTCAAAGATGTATAGTGAGGTGTTGGTGTCTCTTTCACTCTACTATCACAATGTCACATAAATCAACTTTTCCATTCATTTAAGCACATCAAAACACATTCGCAACCATATTATCATCACAAGGACTTTTTAAGGCTTGTAACGTGGCTGGGCTAAAAAGAAAATTGGTTTTTCTAGACAACAAAATCCTTTAGTTAAGAGAGTAAAAATTTCCTTTCATATTAACCATAATCTCTCTTTCTCCTTTATATTTGAGAAACCATTCTCATCTTAATTCCAACTTTTCATTCATTGAGCTTTTCCTTCTTTTTCTTCTCTTTTCTTTTCTTTTTCTTTTTCAATTTCATTCAACCCTTATCTCAACTGCTCTTTTTCTTTTTCTTTTCACAATTCTTTTTCATATTTCCCTAACAACCCCAAACTTGAACCTTTCTCCATACCATACAAATATACTCAACTCAACTCAAGGTAAAGATTTCAAAAAGGGTTTTTTTTTTCACAAATTTAGGCTTAAGGTTCAAAGGATAGAACAAACATTGTTCTTTTGTTGGGTTCAAATGTTGCATTGGCTTATAGGGAGAAGAACAAATGGCCTTGATCATATGACACATCCAAGCAAATAGTTCAATAGAAAAACTTAGGCAAAATCACCTATGATTCCAAAGCAATAACATTTAACAATAAAACTCTGGAGCCCAATCTCTCAGAGGTTAACTCAAGTTCCATAGATTAATATACATCCTGCCAAGAATATCAATCACAATTGAAACCATGCATATGTTTTAAACAATTATGAGCAACCACAATCTGTGCTTAATAGCTAATTCAAACATTAACTCAACCATGCATTTCAAGCAGTAGAGCAACGCAAGACAATATTACTCATCACAAAACAATTCATCAAATAATATCAACCATTGTAGAGCTATTATTTCAACCAAGTGCATAGCTTATTAAAAACAAAATTCAAACAAGCATAAAAATAAAACAAATCCTGATATTATAGCATCCGTTAGTAGATGTTATCTCTTATCGTTAGCCTCTTCTATAATAGTATCCATCAGTAGATATTGTCATCTGAATCTTCATCATCATAGCATCCATCAGTAGATGCTTTAACCTAGTAGCATTCATCAGTAAATGTTGTTAGTAACATCCATCAGTAGATGTCTAATCACATAGCATCCATTAGTACATGCTAATCTTTTTTATCTTCAACGGCATCCAATAGTAGAAACCAATCTTTCTCATCTTCCTCGTCATCCATCAGTAGATGCCTACTCAAATAACATAGCATCCATCAGTAGATGCTATCATTCATCATCCTTATCATAGCAGCATCCATCAGTAGATGCTGTCATCTGAGTCCTCCTAACATCCCTCAGTAGATGTTGTACATCATTCATCAGTAGATGCTGTCATTACTGCAAAACAAAAATCAAATCCAAACCACACAAATAATCAATTAAAAAGAAAAAGTCAGAAATTGGGTTGCCTCCCAATAAGCACTTGTTTAACGTCACTAGCTTAACCTAATTAAGCTCAATCCGGATTTCTGATGTTGGTGGTAAGACAAAGTATCATTTTCCCAAGAGACTCACGACACTAAACAGTCGTGCTTTTGGTTAACCAATTAAGACTATAAGAACAATATTTTGGGGTATTTGAAGGCAAAACGATAAAAGTAAATATGCATGCAATTTGATCAATTGAGGCTAAACACAAAAGTGAATGAATGATGTTGATAATATGAGATGAATATGTTGTTAGAGTTTAGATTTATCCTAATCACTCTCATGCATAAAGGAATTCATCTTCTTCATTAATATTAATGCCACTTTCCAATTTACTTTAAACCCGATTTCTTGGTGAAGAAAGCCTATCCTTAATTACTAGTTTATAATATCTTGTCTCCCTAGCAATTACATACGCACAGAAGCTTAAAGGCAACCAACCCTCCTATCCCTATGTCTAGGTAATATTGCTTTTGAGAGAATTCCCCAGATCATGATTTGTAAGATATCTCTCAATAAAAATCATAGGGAGAGAAGAGGAGAGCTGTCACATCCCCAAATCGTCGAACCCTCCTATCCCTATGTCTAGGAGTACGAAATCTCCTGATACTTAGACAAACATTAAGATTTATGCTATACATGAATAAAACATCTCAAGCATTTGAGCAAAAAAGAATATCCCGAACAATTAATGAAATAAGCATATATCAATAACAAGAATCAATTCAAAGATAAGAAAGTTTAGAGGTTACATCTTCCCCAATAACAAATCAGATTAGTTCTCCACCATCATGGCGAAACTAGGTGTACAATGGAATGGAATGAAGATAAAACCCTAGAAAAAGTGTGTTTCTGTGCTTATGCCATCAAAAGATACAAACCCTGAGACGTTCAGGTCTTTAAATAGGGTAGGAAAATAACAGAAAATGGGTCTAGACCCAAAACAGATCATAAAAATGGCATAAAACTAGCCCAAAACATGCGTCGTCGGCACTCAAATGATGCTCAATTGTGACGCCCAATCGCGAAAGAGAAGAAAACTAGCACTAAAAATGGCGCTCATCACCACTTTTCCGCTTAGTGCAACTTTTCTGCACTCTGGTTGACTTTTCTGCATTCTGGTTGTCTTTTCTGCACTCTAGTTGACTTTTCTGCACTCTAGTTAACTTTTCTGCATTCTGGTTGCCTTTTCTGCACTCCAACAATTTGATACTTTGACTCTTCTTTCAATTCATTCCAATAGCCTACAAAATGAAGGGAATTACTAATAAGCATGAGTTAAAGCAAGTTTCTAAGTCAAAAAGGGTGCATTTAATATAAAAATTACATAACAGAAAATAGTATTTTCAACCGTTATCAACCCCCAAAAGCAACTGCAGCTGCCAGCCTCCAAAACTATGCGTTTCATTAATCCTAAACAGCGTCTTCTTTTGTAATCAATGGCACTGTTGACCAGATTTCAGCCCAAATGTGCACTCACAGATTCAACCCAAATCATGCATCTACCCTTAACATGATCCATTCTGAAATTTGAAATTCAATTATGGAAAAGGGACCAATAAGCAATTAAAGTATGGGTATTTAACAATTCAAAATTAAAAGAAAAATAAAGAAAAAGATTTTTATTAAAAGATTTTCTCTAAAAAAAATATTAATATCCTAATTATTTACAAACACTAAAAATTACTCCTAAAAACTTAATTTTAACTACAATTTTACAAAACTACAATTATAAAGAAAAATCCTAAAACTAGCCTAATTGTACCCAATAAGAAACTAAAAGAAGCTAAGAAAGACTCCTAAACACAGAAAAATAAGAAAAATTAGAGAGTTATCATGCATCAACTTAGTTTGCGAGTCAAGTCCTCCAAGGAAAAGAATGACTACCATTGCTTCATCAAAGCCATGTGCGGGCGTCTTTCTCAACAAGAAAAATAAGAAACTACAATTATAAAGAAAAATCCTAAAACTAGCCTAATTGTACCCAATAAGAAACTAAAAGAAGCTAAGAAAGACTCCTAAACACAGAAAAATAAGAAAAATTAGAGAGTTATCATGCATCAACTTAGTTTGCGAGTCAAGTCCTCCAAGAAAAAGAATGACTACCATTGCTTCATCAAAGCCATGTGCGGGCGTCTTTCTCAACAAGCTCTTGTATCTATCCCACGCTTGACCTAATGTCTCCTCCATGCCCTGCCTCAAAGAAGAAATTTTTTGTTTACCTTTGTTGATTTTTTTATTGT
Source organism: Vigna reflexopilosa (assembly GCA_027742785.1). Lineage (NCBI taxonomy): Eukaryota > Viridiplantae > Streptophyta > Magnoliopsida > Fabales > Fabaceae > Vigna > Vigna reflexopilosa. The sequence continues at coordinate 19,164,219 of CM050921.1, forward strand.
GGGAAGTATTTGTTTAAAAACTTTGCAACCAGGGTTTCCCATTCAGTAAAGCTATTCTCTAGGAAAGAATTCAACCATAAATTAGCCTTGCCTTCTAATGAAGAAGGAAACAAACTAAGCTTTATAGCATCATCTGGCATGCCCATAATCTTCATAGTGTTGCATATTTCATTGAATGTTTTCAGATGCTCATATAAACTTTCATGAGACAGTCCATTGAATTGATTGCTCTTTACCAATTGAATCAAGGTAGGCTTCATCTCCATATTTGCAACATTAACCCTCAGCCTTGCAATGCTATTAAAATGATGAGGGCCAACAACTTTTGTATAGTCTTCTAGAGTGCATCTGCCATTATTCTCCTCAGCCATCTCTTCAGTGCTCTAGTTAGATCTTTGAGGTGAAGGCTGTAAAAGTGTCTTTGGAGGAGGGAATACTTCTTTGGACGTTCTGTGTCTCCTTCTCCTGTTACTCTCGTCCAATCCCTCAAGAACATGTTCATAATTTTTCTTACTCCTAGTGCGAATTGTATTCTGCATACACAAGAAAACAAAACCCTTGAGCACAAGCAATTTAGCCCAAAAAAATAAAAGTAAAAGAAAAACAATAAAAATCAAGTCAAAGCTAATCAATATTCACATAAATAGAACAGTTAAACAATGAGTCCCTGACAACGACGCCAAAAACTTGTTAATGAATCAGCAAGTGTACCGAATCGTATCAAGTAATAAACATAGTAAGCCCAAGTATCGTTTCCCAAGAGACTCACGGCCTAAACAATTTTGTGATTTCTTGATTAAATAAGACTTGAGAACAAACTCATTTGGTTTTAAATGCAAATACAGAAAAGTAAATATGCATGTGATTTGATCAATTAAAGAGAGACACATAGATGAATGGATGATATTAGTATTATGAGATGAATATGTTGTTGGGGTTAGATTTCACATAATTTACTCTCATGTATAAAAGAATTCTTCTTCTTTATTAATGTCAATGTCACTATCTAAAGTACTTAAAACCCGATCCCTCTGCAAAGAAAGCCCATCCTTAATTACTAGACCACAATCCCTTGTATCCCTAATAATTAATTCTGCATTACACTCGCACAGAAGCTTAAGACAACCAAACTCATATCCCCATCCCTAAGCAATACTGCTTTTGGGAGCAATTCTCCAGAACCTGAATTGTAAGATACCTCTCGGTACTCATGCAAATCATACAACATGCTATGAATGAGTTAAACAAAGCAAGCAATGGGCGAAGAAGAATTACCCTAACAATTAATGAAAGAAGCATATGTAAATAAAAATCAATTCAAATACATGAGAGTTCACAAGGTTACATAATTCCCCAACAATAAAAAGAATTTAGTTCCCCATTATCATGGAGAAACTAGATGTACAATGGAAAGAATGAGATAGAAAAACCATAAAAGTTGAATGTGGAAGCTCCAGCATCCAAATCCGCCTCTAGAGAGTGAAAAAGTGTGTTTCTGCGCCTCTTCTACGAAAAGATACAATGCCTAGGACGTCCAAGTCCTTAAATAGATCTAAATAGAAAACAGAAACACAGCCCAAGCCCGTATCGCCAGCGCTCAACGCCCCACTTAGGGCGCCTGGGCGTCATCCAGAAACATATAGCGATCAGGGTCAGTTCAGAAGGCAAGCAAGCGTGGTGCGACTCAGGAAGTGGTGCTTGGCACCCCAAAAATGGCGCCCAGGTACGAGCCTGAAGCTTTCTACGCTGAGGGCCTCAAAAAAGGGTAGCCAGACATGACAAAGTGAGTTCTAGCGCTGAGGGCCCCTAAAAGGGCACTCAGGCGCCCTAAGATCCTCCTTTCTGATGCTTTTCCAGTCCTTCCTGAGTTCCAACTCCTTGGTACTTCAACTCTTCATCCAAATCATCTCAATTCCTGCTAAAACAAGGAAATCTAGTCATAAAATAAAATCATTAAATTCACCTTAAACTCTCGTATTGACACAACTTAAGCAAAATCAAGATTTCAAGCAACTTTCTAAGTCAAAAAGGTTATGCTGGAAACAGAATGGCTCAGTTTCAACACCAAGAGGAGGGGTGAATTGGTGAGGTTCAAAAATCAGAGTCTTTTTAAAATCCTTTTCGCAAAGTATAAAGCTTTATAAAGTTTCTTAAATCGAAAGGAATAAGAAGTTTAAGTGCAGCAGAAAAATAAAATTGACTACGCAAAATGTAAAGTCGACTTAAAATAAAGAGTTAGGGAAAGAGAAAGCAAAGATAGAGTTTTTATATTGGCTCGGCCTCAATGCCTACATTCAGTTTCCTTCGACAACCAGGAAGCCAATGCACTATATTAGTCAAGGTTTTTACACAAGATTTCTATAGAGACCTCCACATTATAAGTATATATAATCTTTCTATCCCTCTAACTAAAAGTATAGGCAGCAACACAAAGATCTGCAACAAGATATCCCCTCTTCTGCAATCTTCAACACACTTTGAACAATCCTCAAAGTGTATAGAACTCCACAAGTTCTCTTCTTGTAATCCCAACAGGGCAGTCCAATCTTTAATAGATTGATAAAGTCTTGATCAATATGATGAACACCAGCAGTGCAGAATTTGATCAAACAGAAAGTGCAACTTTCTTCGTCCTAAAGAAACTCTTCAAAGAAAGATCTCCTTTGTCTTCTTGATGAGTTCTTTGAGCATTTTTCACAAAGATCACAATCTGAAACAGACAATGAAATTGTTAGATCAACCAAAGTCTTTATAGTTTTCTATGAAACAGACGCTCTTGTAGTCGACTTTGCCACTAATGTAGTTGACTATCACCATACAGTTATAACAGTTAAATCAATTAGAACCAATCATAACAAACAAATTGATAACGCATTTAATAAAGTTGACTTGCATTTAAAGCTTGAACAAAGAGTTGAAATATAGCTGTTATAGCACATACGCATTAACAAAATTTCAAAACATTAACTAACCATGTCGAATTCCCTGTGCATGGAGTGGACTTAAACACTTCAAAACAATTTTGAAAATCTTTTCAATGCAAAATAACTCACAACATTGTTTTAGAAAATCTGTGCAAAGTCACGAGTTTTAATCGACTTACTTCATAATGAAGTCGACTTAAAACTTGCAGTTTTGCCACACAATATAAGTTCAACAAAGTGCATGTGGTTTTCTTTCCTGAAACACATGTTATGCAATCACAAATGATGTATCAAGTATAAAATCAGTGAATATGCATACATATATGAAAATCAACACAAACATGTTCTACAAGATAACATTCACAATAAAGAATTGAACATGTAACACATAACAATACATGTGTTATTAATAATGTGTTGTCATCATAAAAAACCAGAAAACTGTGAGATTAAGGTTTAGCTAAACCAGTGCTTCCCTTATCAACAATCTCAACAATCTCCCCTTTTTTGATGATGCACAATGTTAAGACTTCGGCAAGTGTACTGAATCGTATCAAGTAATATAAAATGGTAAGACCAAGTATCATTTTCTCAAGAGACTCTTAGGCCTAAACTTTCATGTGATTTGATTTCTTAAGACTTAATGAAACGAAAATTAGGGTTTTTATATGCAAATAACAAAAATTGAAATATGCATGCAAAATGGTTGATCAATTGGCAGTTGAATGTAATATGGATGAATGATGTTGTTGGGCTTCACAAATCCTCCTAATCCACTCTCATATATCTTTAAGAATTCTACTCTTTCATTATTGTTAATGCAACTTTCAAATTTATCCTAAACCCGATGTCTCGGTGAAGAAAGCCTACTCATAGTTATTAGTTTACTATGTCTAGTCTCCCTAGTAATTATTCATGCATTATCTTGCATAGAAGCTTATAACAATTGGGCCTCCTATGCCTATTGATGAGTCGATATTTTCTTGACTGCATTTAGTTTATTGTGCTAGAATTAATCAGGGAATTGTGCTTAAATATCCGATATTTTCCCGTTTCTGCTAATTGTGCTTAATTTGATCAAAAATTCTAATTTTAATTAATTTGAATTATCTGAGCTAATTAATTGCATTTTTAATTGCAGGGAAAATTTTGGAGATATATTTTGGAGCATTGGGATGGAGATAAATTAATTCAAGACTCTCCACAAAGACTGTTTAAAATTAATCAAATTGTAATTTAGTGGTTTATAAATTATAGACCAACTTTTATAATTTGGACCAATTTTTGGTAAAGTAGGCTAAGCCTAAAAGTGAAAGTGTGACTTGGCACCTAGGGTTTCTTTTTTTTTGGGTGGACCCTACCCACTTTTAGAGACACACACGACCTCTTAGAAGAGCAGACACCACAGGCATAAGCATATATATTTGGATTTTCAATTGGAAGAGGTGCAGCAACCACCTTCAGAGGAGAATTTACTTTTGCTTCTTGGAAAAGGAATGAGATACGCACACGGTTTTTTCTATTTCCTTTCTTCATGAATGAACTGAATCATATTTCTTATATTTTATATATGTATTGGAAATCAAGAAGCTGAATTGTTTATGTTACTTTACTTTCACGTGTTAATTAAATGCCTTAGTGATGAATGTTGCATTTTTGTTTATTCCTGTTGCAATGTGATTTCCTCGGTTAGCTTAATTGTTGCATTTAATTTTGTTCACACCATTGTCATTTGTTCATGCGTTGATTGATATGTGCATTTCAGTTTTTGACAAGTGTTTTCTTATTTACTCGCTGCATTTTAAATTAGTTCATACATCTTTCTTTAGAACTGTTCAATTTACTACTTTCATGTTGTCTATTATGTTCGGTTTATTGTTTTTGTTTAATTTTATGCTGTCTGTTTTGTTCGATTATGTTAATTTAACTGTGATGTTAGCTTAAGTAAGTCGGGTTGGTCATTAATAAAATTACTTTGTTTCCTTGAGATTTATTGGACTCTTCTTATGTTTATTCTGCTCTGCTTGGCATTCTATGAAATCTGACTGTGTTCTTGCAACGGGTATACGCTTAGTTGCCCAGTTGGTGATTGCATCTTTGGTTAGTTGATCAATCTGTATAGAACACATTGGATGGAATAGGTGTATTGCGTTCGCTTAGTTCGCGATTATGATAGCATGATTAACCTTCGCTTAGTCGGTTAGCTGTGTTGGATTAGAGGTTAGAGTAGTTTATTCATGAGACCTGTGCACTTTAATTGTCATACTGCTGCTCTGATTTAGCGTAATATTCAATTTGTTGTGTGGTTGCGATTGGGTATACGCTTAATTGCCTAATCAGTGTTTAATCTTTGCTTAGTTGATTAGACTTTATGGTGCATGACTGATTTGATTTGAGCATTGCATTCATTTAGTTTGCAATTCTGAAGACCGGATTAGGCTTCGCTTAGTTGGGTGATTCGTGTTGGAATTTGGATTAGAGTAGTGTGTACATGTCGTTAATTTGTGATTGGAAGCATAATAATTGAGTTAATGACCAACCGTTTTAATTCTGTATTCGATTTCGTTTTTACATTTATGTTTACATTTGTGATTACATCTTCGTTTGCATCTATGTTTTAATTTCATTCATCTGCATTCACAAAACCTTTCACAAACCCTCCACTACGTGTTTGACCTAATTCTCGAACCACAGTTTGGTCCTTGAGAGACGACCTAGGAGTCACTTCCTCGTACTATACTGCATTCTTTATGCATATTAAATTTTCATGGGGTGCGACACCCATCACCTATGTCTAGGTAATATTGCTCCTAAGAGATTTCCCCAGATCTAGATATAACCGTACGTGTCCATACAGACAATCAAAGAGCATGCAATTGAATAATGTCTTATCTCAAAGCATGAATTATAACGGAGGAAATACTTTAACAAATAATGAAATCAAGCATATGAATGAAGAACAATTCGATATATGAGAGTTTCAAAGGTTTACATCATTTTCCCCAACAACAATAGAGTTTAGTTCATCATTGTTATGGTGAAACTAGATGAAAAGAATGAAGATAATGAAAAGATAAACCCTAGAATAGTAGGTTGGAGCTTTTGCATCCAAAATGCGCCTCCAAGGGGTGAGAAAGGGTGTTTCTGCGTCTTCTTCTACCAAAAGATACCCTCTAAGGGTTGTACTGATCTATTTATAATCTGTGAAAAATTACAGAAAATAGGCCCAAGCCCAAGTACAACGCTCAACGCTGGTTCCACCATGATAACGGTTTAAAAACCGTTATTTTTATGCTTGAAATTGATATCAAAACACACCCTTTATGAATTAGAATGAGCATAAAATCATGCAAAACACTTTAATTAGGCTACAAGAGACTCAAAGGTGGTTTTAGAGATGTTATGCTTGCTTTTACATTGTTTTGACAGGATTTAATGAGAATTGGATGATGGAAAGTGAAGAAGAAAGAAGTTGGACTCAAGAACAGATGAAGAAGGTGCAAAAGAAGAATCACAGCTACCGCCCAACGCCAATTCCAGTGCTGAGCGCCAGCCTTAGAGTAGAAGCCACTACCTGACGCTTAAGCGCCAACGCTGAGGAGAAAATGAAGTATCGCGCCTACCGCTGAGCGCCAGAATCCACCGCTGAGCGGTTGCCTTCTTAGAGACAACACTGTTTAACTCCTGGGCGTGAACGCTTAGCGTCCAGTGGAGTGCCACACCTACCTAGCGCTTAACGGTTCACTTAGGGGCCTGGGCCAAAATTCTGTTATTTTTCTGTATTATAAATAGAGCCAGAACAATCCTCAGGGGTATCTTTTGGCAGAGAGGGACGTCAGAACTCTTCCTACACTCCTTGAAGGTGGCTTTTGGATGCGGGAGCTCCAATCTACCAAATCTAGGGTTTATCTTTTCATTATTTCCATTCAATTCATCTAGATTCACCATCAATATGGTGAACTAAGGCATCTGTTGTTGGGGAACGATGTAATCCTTTTGAAACTATCTTATATTGAAATTCTTATATTATTTATATACTTGTATTATCAATAGTTTGGGTTTTCTTCTCTGTACCTTAAAGCTTGCATTGTTTAACTCATTCAGTGTCATTATCTTTGATTTTGTCGATACGGAGACGTACGGGGAAATCTAGAACTAAGAAGAATTCTCTTGATTATGAAATATTGCCTAGAGAGAGGAATAACACGGTCAATTGCTTTAATCCTCTGTCATTAATGCATTAGTAATCACAAGGGAGACTAGAGATAGTAAAGTAGTAATTATGGTAATAGGCTCTTTTCGCCGAGAGATCGGGTTTAGAGTAAATTAGAAAGTTGCAAGAACATTGATCATAAAGTTGAACTTAATAAGAATAGTAGATATAGGAGGGTGTATTAGGATGAAACCTTAAACCCTAACAACTCCATTCATTCATATCTTTATTTGCCAATTGATCAAGCTTTCGCATTTGCATCTTTATTTTCGTTTAGCATTACAAACCCTAAATTCACTTTTCATTTAAGTTTGATGAAATCAATTCACATAAACGTTTAGGCCTAAGAGTCCCTTGGGAAACGATATTTGGACTTACTGTCTATTATTACTTGATATGATCTGGTACACTTTCCAGAGTGTTAATAAGGTTTTGGCGCCGTTTCCGGGGACTCATTGGTTTAACTATTCTAGTAGTGTGAAATTGATTAAATTTGACTTGATTTTTTTTTAGGGTTTTTGTTTCTTGTGTATGCAGGAGGAAATTCACACTAGAAGCAAGAAAAATCAACCACACTAGAAGCAAGAAAAATCAACCTCTTCTTGAAGGACTGAGTGACAAGAGGGGGAGGAAAGTAAGAAGACCATCTAGAGAATTGTTCCCCTCTCCTGAAAGACTTTTACAACCCTCACCGGAGGCATCTACTCATAACATAGAAGAGATGGCAAAAGGAGATCTTCCTAGGCGAACTCTTGCAGACATGTCAAATTTTGTTGGCACGCTACACTTTAATAGTATTGCCATGCCAAGGGACAACACAGTAAACATGGTGATGAATCCTGCATTAATTCACCTGGTGTAGAGTAACCAATTTCATGGACTGTAGAATGAGAATCCATACGATCATCTCACAACGTTCAACGAGATATGTAACACAGTGAAGATGAATGGAGTATCAGATTACAGGATAAAATTCAGCTTGTTTCCTTTCTCACTAGGAGGCAATGCTAAGTTATGGCTGAATTCTTTCCCAGAAGGAAGCTTTACTACGTGGGAGATTGTAGCGTCCAAATTCCTGAGTAAATACTTTCCACAGTTAAAAGTCAACCAAGGAAAGTTGGAGATCTCTTCCTTCAGACAGGGTATGGAGGAAACTCTGGGGTAGGCATGGGAAAGATTCAAAGGATTAAAGAGAAAGACACCTGTACATGGGTTTGATAAGACAACTTTGGTTCTTGCATTCCTTGGAGGCCTTAATACACAGTCTAAAATGATGTTAGATGCTTCAGCTGGAGCCGATATTAAAAGAAAGACTGAGGACGAGGCCTATGATCTGATTGAAAGCATGGCTGCAAATGAGCAGGAGACTCATAGTGAAAGGGGCACAATAGTTCAAAAGAAGGGAGTTCTCCATCTGCCTGCTGAAGATGCAATACTAGCTCAAAATAAACTCCTTACTCAACAACTGGAAAATTTATCAAATATTATTGCTCAACTTCCAAAGGTGATAAGGAATGTTTCATTAGCACAACAACTCTGTGATTCTTGTGGTGGTGACCATATTAATGGTCAATGTGCCATCCCTGATGAGGCACAAGAAGAAGCTAACTATGTCAGCAACCAGTTCCAGTATCGTCAGGGTAACTTTAACCAAGGTAACTATAACCAAGGTTGGAAGAATCACCCTAGTATTGGTCAAAGCCAGAGTAATTCGTCTGGATAGAATGGAGGCATCTTCAACAAACCACAACAACCACCCTTATGGCAACAGGTGGCTAGTTTGACTGACCATGTCAAAAACATGGATGAGAAATTTGATAAATTCTTCAAAGTGAATGATTCTCATTATACAAGTCATGAAGCTATTTTTAGGACCTTGGAGATGCAAATTGGGCAGCTAGCTAAAAGGGTGGAAGTCAGAAAAGAATCAATTTAGGGCTAATATTGATGTTAACCCTAAAGAAGAATGCAAAGTTGTGGTGAGCATGAGTGAGAGAAGAGCGGAAGAAGAAATAATTGAGATAGATAGTAGTGAGGAGGAGGAAGAGGAGATGAGAGAAAAGAATGAAATTATTGAGCTAGAGAGTAGTGAGGATGAGGAAGAGGAGATGAGAGAGAAAAATTTTGAAAAAGAAAAAAATAGAGAAAATGAGAGTGATTGTGGGCAATTTAGAGAGATTTTTAATCAAGTGAAAATCAATATGCCTTCAACTGAAGTACTCCACCAACTTCCTGTTTCTTCCAAGCGTATAAAGTATTACCTTGGAGAAGTCATAGATCTTGAAGAGGAGGAAACTGAGAAACAGGGAGGTTGTAATCATTTTAAGAAGAGGAAGCATCCGCCTAAGATGAAGGATCCAGGAAGTCTTACTCTTCCATGCACTATTGAAGATGTGGATGTAGGGAGAGCTATGCTAGATTCTGGGTCTAGTATTAATATGATGCCTTTATTTTTTCTGAAGAAAATTGGAGGGCTAACATTGAAACCATCTAATCTTACTGTGATGGTGGTAGATGAATCTTCTAAGAGACCTTATGGTGTGGTGGAGGATGTTGTCATTCGTGTTGAGCATCTTGAATTCTTGGTTGATTTTGTAGTCATGGATATGGAGGCCAATGGAAGGATTACGTTGATTCTTGGAAGGCCTTTTATGAAAATGCCAAACTGATTATGACTGTCTATGACCAGACGGTTATGTTGAGGGACCAAGAAAACAAGTGGACATATACTGGCTTTAACGAAAAGCTTACACGAATACAAAAAAGGGCCAAATATAAAGCTTCAAGGAAAGATGCTGCAGTTGGAGGATCTAAAGGTGATAACAATAAAAACTGTAATATTTTGCAGGTACGTAAAGATGAAGATGTTGATAAAGGAGGCACAATCCACTTGGAGGATGCACCATTCCAATCTGGTTTAGGGGTGAAAGATAAGAAGAAGGAGTGGATGGTGAAAAAGCGTAGAAAGAAAGGAGTAGTAGAAATTGAAGATTCATACTCTAGAAAAATTTGAGAAGGTGGATAGAAAGCAATTGATGAGTTGGTGTGATGAAAACATCAACATGGAAGAAAAGACGTGAGCTTTACCGGGTCAAGCTAATGACGTTAAAAGAGTGCTTACTGGGAGGAACCCCAGTGATCCAAGAACAATTTTTTGTAATTCAATTTTTAAAATCTTGGTGATGTGATTATGAACAATTTTTAAATTTTTGTGTATTTGGTAGCTTCTACTAAGGGAAGCTAAAATTTTTACGTATCTACTGAAGGATACAAGTAAGCACACCTACTGAAGGGTGTTGGAAAGGTATGAACTTACTGACAGGTGCAAGAAGGTTTGGGTCAGGCTCCTGACGTTAAACAAGCGCTACCTGGGAGGAAACCCAGTCGATTGTTATTTTTATTTTTAGCTCTGTTTTATTTGCATAATATGCATTGAGTGTTGCATGAGAGAGGGGAATTGCATAAAATTTGTGAATTAAGAGTTGAAATAAAGTGCTATAGGTCACAAAACGCAAAGGCAAGCAAAAAGGGTGAAAAACTTTAAAACACGCCTACCGCTCAACGGAAACCCAGCGCTGAGCGGTGGCGTCGCAGAGGCAGTTTGGACTTTTTAAAACGACTCAGGGTTGGAGGCCCATCTGCACACTTTAAACACCCCTTAGGGCTTGCCCAAGTGTCATCCTCAGACCTTCACACTTTTCTTGCACTCTCAAAAGGTTTTTCAAGAGTTTCTGACCACTTTTCCCATCACCCACTCACCAAAAATCATTTGTTGATCATCTTTGCACCATTCCTTTGATAAAGTTTGGGGATTTCGGTGAAAGCACTGTATTTGGGGAGCATCCATCATTACTCAAGAAGCATTTGCAACAATTCAAAGTATCTTCATCCAAGTAAGTCATGCAATTTCATCTTTGGATTTTTAGAATAAGAATTTGATGATAACATGTGTAGAAGCATGAAAAATTAGGGCTTTTGATTTCTATGCATGATTTGATGAAATAGAAACGTTTTGCACCGATTGAATTGCATGATTTTGGTCTGGAATTGAGGAATTTGTATTTGGGTGGAGATTAGAGGAGTTTTAGGCGTCATTTTGAAAAACTGTCATCACCATTGCTGAGCGGTGAGCGGCCGCCGAGCGATGGCCTGGCAGAATTGCTTGAATATCTTGATTTTTTATCTACAGGTGGCGTTCAGGGGCCCTATTTGCCCTTAGCGTTGGACAGTGCTGGAATGATATGTGTTTGATGGTTTTCTAACCCTTAATGGTGAATTCTTTGGCCTTTTGAATTGTATTTGATGTAGGAATGAAATCATCACTAAGCGCTAGAGAGACCCTACTGTGGGGAACAAGACCGTGGGGAACAAGAGGAAAGAGCTAGAGGGACCCTACTATTGGGGTAAATCGGCAAGTGTACCGAGTCGCACAAGTAATATAAAATGGTACGACCAAGTATCGTATCCCAGAGGACTCTTGACGCTGAACAGTTGTGTGAAAACAAGATTAATTAAGACTTAAAAATAAAAAGATCATGGGTTTGGAATGCAAAAATAATAAAATAAAATAAAATGCAATTGATCAATGGCAAAGGAGCACAAAGATGAACGGAGGTTGATTTATATGAGATGGATATGTTGTTGGGGTTAGATTTCACCAAGTTCCCTCTCATGTATATAAGAATTCTTCTTTATGCATTAATGCCAACGTCCCTCACTATATCACTTAAACCCGATCCCTCGGTTAATAACCCTGTCCCTAATTACTAATTCATACAATTCCTAACATTCTTGGTAAAAAGATGTGAAGATCAAGAGGTTAAGAGGACTAAGACTCATACCCTCATCCCTGAGAAATATAACCCTTAGGAGTAATTCAACAAGAACCTGAATTGAAAGGAACCTCCCGGCACTCATGCAATTCATAGATAATGCTATTATATAAGCAAGAATAAAAAAGATGAATTACTCTAACAATTAATGAAAAAGCATATGAAATTAAGAATCAATTCAAAGACATTAGAGTTTACAAGGTTACATCATTCCCCAACAACAAATAGAAATTAGTTCCCCATAGACATGGGGGAACTCTATGAACAATGGAAGAAAGAAGGAGAATGAAAGATTAAGAATAGGCTATGACTGTATTGCTATGCTCTTCTGTGCCAGGGATGCAAAACCTAGAGCCCCAGGGTCCTTTAAATAATGTCAGAGGCGTGCCAAAACGAAGCCCGGTCTAGAAGAATCAAAAGAGAGCAGAAACAGAGCCCGATCCACGTGAATTCACGCTCAAGCATCGCAGAGGGGCCGCTCGGGCGTGAATTGAGGGTCATGTAAGGCTTGAACGTCGAAAATGGTCGCCCAAGCGGTGGCCCTCGACGCCCGGGCGGCGGACGTCGATTTTTCTCTCTTCAGCTGCGTTTCTGGACGCCCGGGCTGCGTGTTTTCCCTCCTTCTGGTGCCTTTTTGACCCCTTTTGAGCTCTCTTTTCTTGGTCTTTCATATCTTCTTCCAGTATTACCTCAATCTCTGTCAAAACAAGGGGAATTAGTCATAAAATCATTGAAATCAACCTCAACTCTCCTATTCACACAATTTATTCAAAAAAGATGAGTCCAAGCAAGTTTCTAAGTAAAAAATGGTGCTTTTAGTATCAAAATCATATCACAAATAACGGTGTTTTAAACCGTTATGAAGTGCACATGACCTAACATTATAGAAGAGGTGAATCAAATGAAAATGACTCAAATATGATATGGTCCCATTGAAAATGAGAATGTAAACAAAGCAAGGAAAAGCTGGACAGAAGAAACACTTCAACAAAATCCTAAAAAATAGAAACCAATGATGGTAGATCCAATGTAACAGTACACTTCAAGCACACAGAAAAAGGAAATTTATATGACAGTTCGGAGAGAAACAAAAGGCAACTGGACTTAGCTCTTTGCAGCAGCTTGAACCTGGCTCTGAGTACCACTTGATGGCTTCGTCCAGGTGCAATATCCAACATAAACGCGCATGACTTGGATCAGTGGAAGACATACGATCTCTGGCAGCAAAAGCAAGGAAAAACTGGAAATGGAGAAGGTGTTGTTCGGTGGCTATTTGGAATGGAGGAGGTGCTTAGGTGAGGTGGCTACAACTCAGACGACCTTCCATTCAAGGAAGGAAGTTGCAAAGATGAAAGAATAAGCAAGAGGTGACTCTCGGTGCAGAGAAAGGCTGGCAATTAACTTCAGCAAAGTTTCTCTCATATACCAAAAGTGTTTTCATATGCTGATACAAGAAGAATTTTTAATGGAGTTTCTAGTCTATGAACGGTGCCGATTGAAGATGATAAATGTAGATCTTCAACCACGTGGCAACGGTGTGGAACTTATGCATCTCTTCTAGAATCAGCAATGAAATTGGCAGAAGCATTCCAGGGTGTGTAAGAACCAACTACAGTGTGGAACGTGTGCATCTCGTATGCGGCAGAAGCACTTCAGGGTGTGTAATCAGCAACTATAGCTTTGCTAAGCTCACCCCCCCCCCTTTGTGTGAATGCCTTCTTTATCTTACTCCTTGGGCTGGATTGGTCCATGCTAAGTCATCTAGTTGATCCATGATCTCCTAGCTTTATTAGACCTACAAAACACATATAAACATATTAAAGAGAATCCTTCTAAGACTTAGAGAAAGAAAATCAAGAAAAAGTCTTTCTTCACTTCCCTTTCTTAGCCTTAGCTTTAGTTAGTACTCCTTTGAATGGAATGAATAACATAGCCATGTTCATGCTCGTGAGATTCTTCGATTCAGAGATTGCTGTGACTTTGGGTTGCCATCTTTTGTTCAGGTAATTGAGAATTTTGATATCGATCTCTTCAAAAAATTTTCCGAGAGCCATTAGATGGTTGACAATGTGAGTGAACCTTTTCTGAACTTCATATATTGTTTCACCAGTCCTCATTCGGAAAAGTTCATACTCTTGAATCAAAGAATTCTTTCTAGCTCTGTTGACTTCATCAGTGCCTTCATGTGTAACTTCCAAGCAATCCCACATTTCCTTGGCAGATTTGCATTGAGATATCCTGAAAAATTCATCAATTGTTAGTGCAGAGGCAATGATATTTCTAGCTTTGACATCATACTGTGCTTTACGATATTCATCTTGAGACCACTCCGAAAAATTTTTCAAAACAGTTTTTCCATTAATAACTTGAGATGGCTCAAAAGGACCATTTCCAGGAATATAATCGATTCAAAGAAAACATAATTCGACTAGTTTTTGAAATATCTTATGAAAACCAGCTCTTGTACCAATTGTTGGAAAGAGAATGGTTTAGTTTCAACACCAAGAGGGGGGGTGAATTCTTGAGGTTTAAAAATCAGAGTCTTTTTCAAATCTTTTTCACAAAGTATAAAGCTTTCAAAAGTTTCTTGAATCTCAAGGAAAAAGATAAATCAGTGCAGCGAAAAAATAAAGTTGACTATGCAGAAAGTAAAGTCGACTTAAAATAAAGAGTTCAGGATAGAGAAATTCAAACACAGTTTTTATAACAAAGTTTTTACATCCAGTTTCCTTCCTGTACCCGGAAGCAAATGCACTATAATGGTCAAGGTTTTTACAACAAGGTTTCTATAGAGACCTCCATGTCAAAATATAAAACACCTTTGTAACCCTCTAACCAAAAAGAAAGGAGCTAGATATCCCCTCTCCTGTAGTCTTTGTCAACTTTGAACAATCCTCAAAGTTATCCCAGAACGCAGCACGTCCTCTTCTTGTAGTCACAACACGGCCACCACAATCTTCAAAAGATTGAGAGAAGTAGATGATCAATTTCATGAACACCTCAATTGTGAAGTATGATCAAGCTTTTCTTTAAGCACAACCTTGCCCTTCAAGCAACTATCCAAGAAATATCTCCACGGTCTTCTTGATTAGTTCTTGGAGCGTTTTCACAGAGATCACAATCCGAAACAATAGAATGAAATTGTTAGAATAACCAAAGTCTCTGTGAATTACAAAATCACGTCTATTTATAGTTTCCTATAAAATAGACGCTCTTGTAGTCGACTTTACCACTAATATAGTCGACTGTAACAAGACAGTTATAAGTTAAAACAATTAGTAGCAGTCAGACCAACTAAATTGATTATGCATTAAATTCAGATGACTTGCAATTAATGCTTGAACACAGAATAAAAATATAGTCGTTATAGTTCACAAGCATTAACAAAATTTCAAAACTTAACTAACTAAGTCGAATTCCCTGCGCATGCAGTCGACTATGTCACTTTAATTCAGTTTTGATTATCTTTTCATTGCAAAATTACTCACAGCACTATTTTAGAAAATCTATGCAAAGTCACGAGTTTTAATCGACTTACATCATAATGAAGTCGACTTAAAACTTGCAGTTTTGCCCTACAATATAAGTTCAACCAAGTGCATGTAGTTTTCTTTTCTGAAACATATGTTATGCAATCACAAATGTAATATCATGTAGAAAAGCAGTGAATATGCATACATATACGAAAATAAACACAAACATGTTCTTCAAGAATTCATACACAATAAAGATTTGAGCATGTAACACATATCAATACATGTGTTATTAATAATGTGTTGTCATCATAAAAAACCAGAACATTGTGAGATTAAGGTTTAGCTAAACTAGTGCTTCCCTTATCAACAATCTCAACAGAAACATTATGTATTTCTTGTGGCAATAGAGAAAGTTTCTATGTCACTTCTTCCAACTGTTGAGTGATAATTTTATTTTGCTCTAGTAAGGCATCCTAAGATTGCAACTGTAGAACTCCCTTCTGTTGAGGTGGATCTCCTCTTTCACTATGCATCTTGTTATCATTAGTAGCCATGTTGTCAATCAATTCAAAAGCTTCCTCTAGAGTCTTACACTTGATATTATCTCTAACTGAGGCATCTACTATCAATTTGGTCTGAGAGCTAAGACCTCCAAGGAATAGGATACCTATTGTTGCTTCATCAAAGCTATGTGTGGGCATCTTCCTTAGCAAGCTCTTGTATCTTTCCCACGCTTGACCTAGAGTTTCTTCCATGCCTTGCCTGAAAGAAGACATGTTTTGCTTAGCCTTGTTTTTCGATTGTGGGAAGTACATGTTCAGAAACTTTGAAACCACAACTTCCCATTCAGTAAAGCTATCCTCCGATAAAGAATTCAACCATAGCTTAGCATTGCCTCCCAATGAGAAAGGGACTAAACTAAGCTTTATAGCGTCATCTGGCACACCATTGATCTTCATAGTATAGCAAATCTCGTTGAATGTAGTTAGATGCTCATATGGACTTTCATGAGATAGTCCAATAAATTGGTTGCTTTACACCAATTGTATCAATGCCGGTTTCACCTCCATATTTCCAGCATTGACCCTCGACCTTGCAATGCTATTAAATTGATGAGGGCCAACAATAGTGGTGTAATCTGCCAGAGTGTGTCTGCCATTATTCTCTCCATCCATCTCTTCAGTACTCTAGTCAGGTCCTTGTGGTGAGGGTTGTAAAAGTGTTTCTAGAGGAGGGAATAGTTCTCTAGATGTTCGAATCCTCCTTCTTCTTCTACTTTCGTCTAGCCCTTCAAGAAGAGGTTATGAGTTTTTCTTACTCCTAGTACGAATCGTATCCTGCATACACAAGAAAACAAAACTTTAGAAAGCAATTATTAGAACAAAATAAAAATAAAATAAAGTCGAAGTTAATCAATAATCATACGAATAGAATAGTTAAACCAAGAGTCCCCAGCAACGGCGCCAAAAAATTGTTAAGACTCCGGCAAGTGTACCGAATCGTATCAAGTAATAAAATTGTTAAGACCAAGTATAGTTTTCCCTAGAGACTAACAACCTAAACAGTCATGTGATTTGTTGATTATTTAAGACTTGAGAACAAAAAAAAATGGTTTATAATGCAGAAAATAAACATGAATGCAAGTGTTTGATCAATTGACTAAAAGAATGCACAGGTGATTAATGTATAAAATATGGAATGATTATGTTGTTGGGGTTTCCTACTTATCCTATCCACTTTCATGTATTTATGAATTTGTCTTCTTCATTAATGTTAATGCCACTCTCTAAAGCACTTAAAACCCGATTTCTCGGTGAAGAAAGCCTATCCTTAATTACGAGTTCATACAATCCTCAGAATCCCTAATAATTAATTCTGAAGAACAGGAATGTAAATGCAACCAACCTTCATATTCCTATATCTAGGTAATACTACCTTTGGGAGAATTTCCCCAGTTCTAGATTTCCCCGTATGTGTGCATATCGACAAAATCAATAATCATGCAATTGAATGAGTTAAACAAAGCACGCATAAAGTGTAGAGGAAAAACCCTAACAATTAATGAAGTAAAGCATTTATAATATCAATCAATTCAATACATGAGAGTTTTAAAGGATTACATCGTTTCCCCAACAACAATGGAAGTTTAGTTCACCATAGACATGGTGAAAGTAGATGAAATATGGAAAAGAATGAAAGATAAAACCCTAAAAGTTTAAGATTGGGGCTTCCACATCCAAAATCCGCCTCCGAGGGGTGAAAAAAGTGTTTCTGTGCCTCTTTGTATCAAAAGATACCCTCTCTCGGTCGTCCAAATCCTTAAATAGCTCGAGTAAAACACAAAAAATAGGTCCAAGCCTACGTCGACAACGCTCAACGCCCCATTTAGGGCGCCCAAGCAGTGGTTGCGGCACTTGACTGACGCGTAGTGATGGTGCTCAGGTGGGAGACAGAAGAAACTGGCGCTCATCACCATCTACGATTCTTCTTTGTGCTACTTTTCCAGCTTTTCCTGACTCCAACTCCATGCTACTTCAACTTCTTCTTCCAAATCACCTTAATTTCTTTCAAAACAAGAAAACCAAGCATAAAACCAATAATTCCACCTTCAACTCTCTTATTCTCATAACTTAAGCAAAAACATCATTTCAAACTAATTTCTAAGTTATAAAGGGTGTTTTTAGTATCAAAATTAAGTATACAAATAACGGTATTTCAACCGTTATCAATTTGAATGCTGCTATTTTTGACTCAACCATGAATATAGATTATTGCTTTGATATGAATAAACTTTGGCAAGATAGTAGCTTTGAATTGAGTCTTGATTCTGCTGCAAATTCACATGTTAGTGCTTATTTTGATATAGAAATTGTGGAAACTAAAGATTTCTTAGATTTAGGATTAAACTTTGATCTTTCACAGTTTTCTGAAAATTTTAAATGTAGTTGTAAAGCTGGTTCTTGCTCTATTTGTGTTGGAATCAATTCTGTGATACAACCAGCTTCCAAGTTTATAACAAATGCTACTAACTGTGAGTTTGATGGCCAGGTTGTAGAATTAAATGATAATGCAGGTGTTGAAGTCAATAAGGAATCTAAGATTGAACAAGACTGTATTGCTACTGCATTGATAGATCCAGAGGTTTCTATTCCAGTGCCACACACCCAACCACTAGCAGTGGAAGAAGAATTGATGCTTCTGCAGCAGTTTACTGGGAAAAATGAGAAGCAAAACCTGGCACGTCAGAAAGCAATGCTGCTCCAACTAAGTCTTGTGCAAAAGCAAGTTGATGCAGCCATGGAGACTAGACAAAAGGCAGCTGAGCATTGACCAAAAACAATAAGCTATTTATTTTTCTTACTTTTTAAAATTAGTTATAGGTTTTTGTTAGTAATGTGCATAGTTTTAAATAGCATAGTAAATAATAGGATAGAAAATATGCTCTTTCATATAAAAATTTAAAAAATTAATTTTGATATGTGGCCCATTTGAACATGTTTTCTTTTTCTTTTAGTCTTATAGTTTTAGCTTTTGTATTTTTCAGTTTCTATTTTGTACATTTCTTGTCAATTTGTGTTCCTTTTTAATTCTAGTTTTGTATAAATTTGTAGCTGATTGCTTTGTACATATGATTTGTCCTGATAAATAACCTTGTTCAAATTTTTTTGTTTTGTTTTGATGTAAATAGAGCTCTGTTAATACCTGTTTTTGTAGTAAAATAGGGGTAATTTTTTTTAGTGTAGTTGCCATTCTTGTTTTAGTTTGTAAAATACCTAATTCTAGTTTGTACATATCTAGTTTTTCCTTTTCTTCTTCTATACTTGTTGCTTATATCATGTTTTGCATTAGCTTTTGTAAATAGAATTAGTTCTAGCATTCTTAGTTTTGTAGTTCATTTTCCTTATATTGTCATTGTTTTCATTTTTTAGATCTTCTTAGGCTATCTTTTGCTAGTTTCCTTCTTATACCTTTTATTTGAATATGTTTTAGTTTGGTTTAGGTCTTATTTTTAGTATTACTCATTTCTTTGTTTCATTTTAATTCCTTTGTACATAAGTGCTTAGTTGTAGGAGTAGTTTCTCTTGTGTTAGGTTCTGTTTCATTTTATATCCCTTTTGTGAAAATCCTTTTTGCAAGCTAAATAGCCTAGGTTAATTTTTGCTTAATTTCTTTGAAAGTTTTGAGTTGCATGCATAGTTGATAACGGTCTAAAAACCGTTATTTTCATGCTTAAATTGATATCAAAATACAACCTTTATGGCTTAGAATGAGCTTAGAATCAAGTAAAACACTTAAGTTGAGTGATTTGACAGTCAAAAGCTGTTTTTAGAGATATTATGCTTGTTTTGCATTGTTTTGCAGGGTTTTGATGAGAATTAAGGATGGAATTGAAGAAGGAAGGTCTTAGACTCAAGAAAGAAGAAGAAAACTGAAGAAAAGAAGAGTCTATGCACAGCTCAGCATCAAAATGCACCGCTTAACGCCATGATTCGAGGGAAAGCCACTGTCTGGCGCACAGAAGTGAAGCTGAGCGTCCAGGGCGATGGCGGTGGCGCGGCTTGAGGGAAACCGCTGAGAGGTAAAATACGACGCTGAGCGGTGGTCTGCTAGGCTTGGGCTTAAATTCTGTTACTTTTCTATGCTACATATAGCCCCAGTGCGATTTGAGAATTATTCTTTTGGCAGAAGAAGAAGTCCAGAGCTGTTCTACACTCCTTGGAGAAGATTTCTTGGATGCTTAGGCTCCAATTTATCATATCTAGGGTTTGCTTTTCCATTCTTTCATTATATTTCATCTAGTTTCACCATATCAATGGTGAACTAAACCCTTTGTTGTTGGGGAACAATGTAATCTTTTGAAACTCTCTTATATTGAAATTCTTGTTTTATTCATATGCTTGCATATGCTTTTATTATCAATTGTTGGGTTTCTTATCTATGCTCTATGCTATTATCGATTAACTCATTCGATAAATAGATGTTTTCCTTTGTCGATACGGGGACGTACGGGGAAGTCATGAACTAATAGGGAATTCCTTGATTAAGCAATACCACCTAGGGATAGGAGGGTAGGACGATCAATTGTATTTTGCTTCTGTGGTACTTGCATTGCTAGTTACTAGGGGAGACTAGGGATAGTAAGCTAGTAACTAGTAGTAGGCTCTTCTCGCCGAGGGATCGGGTTTAGGGTAGACTAAGAAAGTTTGCATGACAATTGGATAATAAAGCGAATTTAATAAGAAGAGTAGATATAAGAGAGTGGATAAGATGAAATTGTAAACCCCAACAACTCCATTCATCCATACCTTTTTCTTGCCAATTGAATCACTTGCATTTGCATGTTTACTTTTAGTTCTTTGCATTCAACCACAAGTTAATTTTCTTTCAAGTCTTATAAGATTAATTTACACGAAAGATAAGGCCTAAGAGTCCTTTGGGAGAACGATATTGGGTTTTACCAATTATATTACTTGATAACGATCTGGTACACTTGCCAGGGTCTTAACAAGTTTTTGGCGTCGTTGTTGAGGACTCGTGGTTTAACTTTTCGATTAGTGTAAATTGATTGAATTTGACTTGGTGTAATTATTGTAATTATTGTATATATTTTGGTTTTGTTTTATTTTTCTTATGTGTAAAAGTGCTTTTAGGGTTTTTGTTTATTGTGCATTCAGGAAGCAATACACACTAGAAGTAACAAAAGTCAGCAACCTCTTCTTGAAGGTATATCAGATAGGAGAGAAAGAAGAGTTAGACGTCCATCACGTGAACTCTTTCCCTCTCCTGAAAGACTCCTACAATCTTCACCAGAGGCTTTTACACAGAACTTAGAGGAAATGGCGAATCAACGTCCTCCAAGACGCACCATTACGGATCAGTCTAATGTTGTGGGCCCTTTCCACTTTAACAGCATAGCCATGCCTGCGGATCATACAGTTAATATGGTAATGAATCCAGCACTAATCCATCTGGTACAAAGCAACCAATTTCACGGATTGTCAAATGAGAACCCATATGATCATTTGACAACATTCAGTGAAATTTGCAACACTGTGAATATGACTGGAGTATGAGACGAAAGAGTAAAACTTAGCTTGTTTCCATTCTCATTGGGAGGCAATGCTAAGACGTGGCTTAATTCCTTTCCTGAAGGAACATTCACTACGTGGGAGACTGTGGCAACTAAATTTGTCAACCCTAGTTCTTGCTTACGTGGGATAGGTTTAAAGGCCTATTGAGAAAGACATTAGTCCACGGGTTTGACAAGACAACCCTAGTTCTTGCTTACCTAGGTGTTCTGAACATGCAGTCAAAGATGATGTTGAATGCTACAGCCAGAGGAGGCATAAGAAGGAAGACTGAGGACGAAGCTTATCATTTCATTGAAAGTATGCAGATAATGAGGAGACGCATAGTGAACATGTTGATGTTGTTAATGAAGCTTCAATGTTACAGAATAATAATTTGATGATGGAGCAGAACAACATAATTACTTAGCAGTTGGAGATAATTACGCAAAAATTATCTGATTTATCACGGTAGTTATAGAAGCTTCAAGAATCCCATAGCAGCCTCAATTCATGCCAGTACAAAGGAGCGCAGAATCTGAAGAAATTTTTCAGAGAATTGTGAATAGGAATGTGTTTAATGTTAATTGTGTGGAGAAAAGTAATGTGGGAGAAGCATGTGAGATTGTTACCAGAAGTGGGAGAATATTAGAGGAAAGAAGGGTTGAGAAAAAAGAAAAATAAAAAGAGAGTATTGAAAAAAAGAGTGATCAGAGGGAGGAGTGTGAGATAGAGAAAAATATGATGAATCAAAATCAGGAAGAGGAGGTTGTAAAATTGAAAGAGAGGGAGTATGAAAAACCACTGATGTATCCAAAGATATATTCAAGGAAGGAGAAAGAAAAGCAGTTTGAGCGTTTTATGGAGATTTTCAGGAAATTGGAAATAACCATACCATTCTTTGAGGCACTTCAGCAAATGCCATCATATGCGAAGGTTTTAAAAGAACTCGTCATGAAGAAAAGGAAGTATATTGAGAAGGAAACTATTGAGGTGCAAGGGAATTGCAGCGTAGTCATATAAAGGTCATTACCTCCTAAATTACAAGATCAAGGGATTTTTACCATTCCATGTACTATTAGGGGGTTAGAGGTTGGGAAAGCTTTGATTGATCTGGGAGCTAGTATTAATCTGATGCCTCTTTCTATGTTCAAAAAGATTAGAGGATTGGAATCTTCAGTTAGCAGATAGATCCCTCAAGTATCCATATGGAGTGGCTGAAGATGTAATAGTCAAGGGAGATAAATTCTTATTCCCATTGGATTTTGTTATAATGGATATGCACCTTTGATTCTTGGAAGACCTTTCATGAAGACAGCCAGGATCGTGATTGATGTTGAAAATGGCAAGCTTAAAGTCAGAGTACAAGATGAAGAGGTGGATTTTGATGTGTTTCAAGAAATGTTACATCCTAAAGATGACAAGTAATGCTTTGAAATAGACATTGTGGAAGAACTTTGTATGAGGAAAGAAAATAGAGTTCGTAATGCATCCATTTTGGAAAGAACTCTTATTAATGAATGTGAAGATTTGAATGAAGAGGAGGACAAAATGAAGGAAGAATGCGTTCAGGATTTGGAGGCAGCAAAAGAAATGCCAGCAAAAAAGGCTCTTTTTGAAAAAATTGAGCTTAAAGAAAAAGTTCCAAAAAGTAAGATTGAACTTAAAGAGTTGCCACCACACTTGAAATATGTGTTTTTGGAAGATAATGGAGGAAAGCCAGTTATTATCAATACTTCATTATCTCCAAAAGAAGAAGAAAAGCTGGTGGAAGTTTTAAGAGCAAATAATGGTGCTATAGGCTGGTCAATTGCAGATTTTAAGGGTATAAGTCCCACATACTATATGCACAAAATTCTTATGGAGGATGATTATAGGCCAGTAGCTCAACCGCAGAAAAGACTTAATCTTGTTATGAAAGAGGTTGTGCGAAAGGAAGTATTGAAGTTATTGGAAGCAGGAATTATTTACCCAATTTCTGATAGTAAATGGGTGAGTCTAGTGCAAGTTGTACGAACGAAAGGAGGGATAACTGTCATTTATAATGAAAAGAATGAACTTATTCCTACACGAACAGTTACTGGTTGGCGAATGTGTGTTGATTACAGGAGATTAAATATAGCTACCAGGAAAGATCATTTTCCCTTACCTTTTATGGATCAGATGTTAGAAAGATTGGCTGGACAAGCTTATTATTGCTTCCTAGATGGCTATTCTGGATATAATCAAATTGTGGTAGATCCGGAAGATCAAGAGAAAACAACCTTTACATGTCCTTTTGGTATATTTACTTACAGAAAAATGCCATTTGGACTATGTAATGCCCCTACTACTATTCAGAGGTGTATGCAAGCAATCTTTGCAGATTTCATGGAAAAAGGCATAGAGGTCTTCATGGATGATTTTTCAATTTTTGGGGATTCTTTTCAAAAATTTTTGATCAACCTGGATGTTGTTCTTAAACGATGTGTTCAAACAAATCTTGTTTTGAACTGAGAGAAAATGCCATTTTATGGTTACAGAAGGGATAAGGCAAAAGTGGAGGTTATTGAAAAACTTCCACCACCAACAAATGTGAGAGGAATTCGAAGTTTCCTAGGTTATGCTGGATTCTATCGAAGATTTATTAAGGATTTCTCAAAGATTGCTAAGCCATTGAGTAATTTGCTTGCTAAAGATACACCGTTTGTAATGAGTCCAGAATGTATGCAAGCTTTTAATGTTTTAAAGAAAAGCTTGATCTCTGCTCCAGTAATGGTGGCTCCAGACTGGAATAAAGATATTGAACTCATGTGTGATGCTAGCAACTATGCCATAGGTGCTGTGTTGGGACAAAGAAAACTATGCTAGTAAAGTTTGGAATGAAGCCCAACTGAATTATGCTACTACAGAAAAAGAATTTTTGGCTATAGTCTATGCATTGGAGAAATTTAGATCTTACTTCATTGGATCTAAAGTGATTATTTATACGGATCATGCGGCTATAAAATACTTACTGACAAAGCCAGATTCAAAGCCATGGTTGATTAGATGGGTGCTTCTGTTACAAGATTTTGATCACTCGTCCATTCTTCAACATAATCCGAACCTCTTAAAGTTGTTTCCTTATATAATACTTCGCCATGCCAAACCCAAACTGTATAACTTCTCATTATTCCATAGATAAACAGGTGATCACAGATGTTGTCCAAGTCTTGATGTACTTGATTGAGACAATGAACACAAGGGCAAAAATATGCCCCATTCACTGGTTTTGTGTGGGTTTGTACATATAGTATGAACTCAGAAACCCCTCGGTCATACTCTTCACTAATACGACGTTGATGAATCCAGCTTCGATCCATACTCTAGTACTCTAAAAGGAAAGAATATAAAGAAAAAAATAAAAACTAACTTACGTAGACGTAGAGAACCAAAAATAAATATCTATCATAGGTAAGAGATATTGAAGGAAAAAAAAACATACTTGAAATGGTGTCCCTGGAGAAGATGATGAAGTTCGTTGACCACGTATGAAAACCAGCCTAAAGATAAACAAAAACAATCGGTCAACCTTAGAAATGTGAAAGAAATTACATTACAAAGACAAAAACTACTTAAAAATAACCTTTTTTCTTTATCGCAGTCGTCCGCGAAGAAGAAAGTTCAAGCAGAAATGGAAGCGCGAACAAACAATGAGACTGTGTTAAGTTTTTAATTCAATAAATATATTCCATGTCGTATACAATAAAAATATGACGTTATACTTAAATATAATGTCGAACCCCAAATTATATGATGGTTTCTCTTAAAACATTAGCGCCAACAGAACGTCGAATATGAGGAAATTTGACGTATGAGGAAATTCGACGTTTTCTCTTAATTAGCCGCCAATATCAGAAAGTACCGTACTTTTGGATCTCTTTTATTTTCACCCCTCCCATAGAACGTCCAAGGCTGCGGGGTTGGGACGTGAAGGGAAATGAAGTGGTTGGGAGCATTAATTGTGTGCTTAATAGAACGTCAAATTCGATGGGGCTTGGACGTTTTTTTCATCCGTCAATTTCAAAATTTGGCTCTCTTATGATTCAAGTTAGCAGTGTACTGAAATTTTCACTTTTAAACCAGTGATCAATTTTTGAAAGGTCGATGACGATAAAAATTCAAAAAAATACTGTGATTAACATTATTAGAAAAAACACCCCTCTCATGCATTATTTCCTTGCTTTTTAGTATTTTAGCAAACATGTATCATTAATGTCAGCCATAAATAATCAATGAAAACTCATTTGCATTTCTTAATTTATAACTTTTGGAATCGATTTTTTATTACTTCGAAACGAATATATTAACGTAGCAAAATTGAAAGATTAATTATATGAATATAGAGGGCACATCAAATTTTTTAACTCCGATCCCTCCAAATGTCACCTTCTTCGCGGGTGATAGAAAAGTAGACATTTTTGGGTTGCGGGAAGTCATACCTGATGTTTTGACGTCGAATTTGTCTAGGCTTCCATCGAATTTATTTGGGCTTCAATTTTAATTACACGATATACGTCATTAGTTCATGTATAAATATAGCTTGCATCTCACTTATTCCCTTGCCTCATATTTCCATATTGAACATAGGAGGATTCATATTTTTTTATTTCATTTGCATTTTCTTTTCCTTAGATTTCTAAGCATTTATGTTCTTCATATTGCATTTTGATAACTTTAACTTTAAAGTGGTTCATTCATCGACATCTCATATGAAGGAGCCCTTTGAAGTTAAAGTTAACAAATGTTTTTATAGTACAAAAATCTGGGGAGCGGGATGTCAATTTGTTATTAATCAAACAACATATATTACTTTTTCTATGATTGAGGTTTGAACGTCGAACTGGATAGGGCTTCGACGTTCAACGACAAACACACTACTCGTGTATTTCAACTGACCCTTGACTGAAATCTTTGAAACCTATAGTGTCTCTGAAAATGGCTTTTTCATCTCATCTCTCAAGAATAGAGAAAGCAAATAGCATGGCTACTGTTAGAGAAGCTAATGTAAATGGTTGGATAAGAGATAATGATTCTCGAGTGAGATTTACTGATGGGAGTCCTAAAGTTGTTGTCTCACCGAAGTATTTTGACCTGAGATTATTTGGAAGGGAAAACTTTAAATTTCCCGAATGGATTGAAACTCAAAACCTGTCAACTTTGGTGCAAATGAACGGAGACTGGTACCCTGATCTTGTTAGAGTATTCTACCATCACTTAAAAATTATCAATGGTGACATCTGCTCAAGAGTTAAAGGCACTGACATTTTAATTAACAATGATGTCTGGCAACACACCACTTGGTTAAAGGCTAAAGGAATCTCTTCTCATCTACCAAACTCTCAAGTAAATCGTTGGTTAAAAAAAATAGATCTCTACAAAGGGTGGCTTAGACTTCCGGTAAGTCAAACAAGAGAAAATATTTTTCTGCATGAAGACCTCAGAATTGAAGAAATGGTTTTAGCACATATACTGGCATGGGTGATTCTACCGGGAAGATTGATGCAAGATGAAATTACCATAGAGGATGTGTTTCTTCTGCATGCTATCAAGAATAACATACCCACCAACTGGGTGGAGGTGTTAAAAGATCACATGACTAAAGTTGCTCGCAACAATGCTCATTATTTGCCTTATGTTGTTCTCATAAGTAATATACTTGTTCTTCAAGGAGTGAATAACTATGGAGAAAGGAAACATTCATGTACCTACACAAATGTCATAAATCGTAACACCCTTGGGTCACTAGGACTAGTAGGACATTGAAAGGATGGTGCTTTAGAGGCGAAGAGAATCTGATGTACTGTTTTGGAAGCACCCCTGTTACATGTGGACAAAGATCTGATAATGCCTCCAACAACAACAGTGAAGATCTCTCAGTTGATCCGCTTCAGTTAATTGTTAACAAGCTCAATCAGTTGGAGACAAAGGTTGATCATATTCTAGAACATGGGAAGGATAAAGACACATCTGAAGATGACTCTATGGATTCAGTTGAAGAAGGATAGGAATAAAAATACACTCCATCTTGTGTTTTATGTCTCTTGTTGTGTCTTGTTTGTTTTTTTTCTTAATTGTCTTTTGATAATGGCTTAGAGTGCCATTTTGTCTGGTCTTTTGCAGTAGTTATCTGTTTGTAATATTGTTTTGAAATATAAATGAAATCAGTTAGCGTTCGTTTAAATCCAGTCGCTTTACATATCATGATTGAATTTATGTGAATCATTTTTAATCGATTGTATGATTGTTGAAGTTGATCATGCACATGCTAACTGCTACATGACTTCTTTTGATATGAGGAAATTCGATACTTTGACTGAATTATAATTTTTTAATTTTTTAATTAAAAAATTAAGTATACAGGGTGAAAACTGATGTTTAAGTAAGGGCAAAGTTGGAAATTAAACCTAAAATTAAGTGCTGAAAGCATCATTCTAATTTACATTGCGAAATTAAATAGTCAGGTAGCAATACATACTTGAACATAAAATTAAAAAACAAAAAACATTTTAGGGAGAAAAAACATTTGAGCCAATGACATGCTGCCACATCACCACCTTGACACGTCATCATCATCTTCTCCAACAATCTAAAACCCTAATTCCAAACCAAACCCTAGGCGCCATCAACAACCGCCGCACCACCACCAACCACCTTGACGCTGCACCATCGCATTAGGCCAACACCCACCTTCCACAGAACAATCCCAAATCGCTGATCAACCTCCACCGCCAGCCTCTTCGCCAAAGCGCCGCTGCCTTCGTTCTCATCCAAACTCCATGGACATCACACCTCCATCATCAATCTCGCACAACCATGGAAGCTTGCTCCTTCGCACAACTTGCAAACAGAAAACCCAGAATCACACCACCCAGAAAAACCCCTAAATCGGCCTACAACAGAAAAATCCTTGCCATCCCTGCAGCCCGAACCGTGCGACACAACGGAAGGATTATCCAAGGCAACTTCCTCGACAAAACGCTCGACCTGGTCCAAGAGGGGCTGAGCGTGGTGGCGGACGAAGACTTGGAGACTCCGATGAACTAAAGATGCTCGTAAGAAACACCTTGGGTGAAGATGAACTTGAGAGATTCTTTTAGAAGCTTCCGGTATTTGAATTTGTGGCATAAGATTCTCTCTAGCTCAGCCACTTATGCCACAGATTCAAAAACAGGAATCTTCTAGATGAAGCTCTCAAGATCATCTTCACCCAAGGTGTTTCTTACGAGCGTCTTGAGTTCATCGAAGTCCCCATTATCATTCTCGCAATGAGCCACTTAAATTCAGAATCTATTTACAAAGTTAACCTCTAATGTTGAGTACCCTCGATGCAATGACCTAGAGTTATTCCTTATTGACATCAAGTTAGCAGTGTACTGAAATTTGTACTTTTAACCAGTGATCAGTTTTTCATAAATCAGACACAGAATATTACGTCGAATATTAAGGATATTCGACGTTTTATTTTTAAAGAGATATAAAATATTATTTTAAAATATAATATCAAGGTGTGTAAATTAATCTTGTAATAATTGCATGGAAATAAAATATAAAAAGATTTGTTGAAACTTTTTTTTCTTTAATATTATTTTAATTTCATATTAAAATTAATTATAATAATAATTTATGAGAAAATCTACAGAAGACAAATAGCTAACAAGACTCGAATCACACACTTCTAAGGCTACTAGTTCCCTATTCTTATACATGTGAATCTACAGAGTCGTCTTCAGACATATCATCTTCAATGCACTGATGTATAATGCAATCAATTTTAATTTCAAGCATATTAATCTTGTCAGCAATGTTCTGAAGATGATTCGTGGCAATATCTATTCAGTTGCTGTCAGAGGTGCTTCCATAAAGATATAACAGATTTTCTTCTCCTTTAAAACACCATCCTCTTAAAGTCCTTGTTAATCCAAATGAGATTAGAGTATTTTGGTTAATCTCATTTGTGCAGTTGCATGGAAACCTTCTTTCACCATCAGTGTTCACACCTTGATTTTCAAGAATTCTGTTGACTAATACTGCATAGGGTAGATGAAGAGACCTCTTCAGGGCACTTTCAGTCATATGTTCTTTTAACACATCCACCCAATTAATTGGAATATCATTCTTTAGAGCATACAACAAGTAGATATCTTCAGCTGTCATATTTGATTCAACCATTCTTCCAGGTAGAATCACAAAGACAATTATATGAGCCATTATTCTTTCTTCTATCCTTAGTCCTTGATGAGCGAATTCTTTTTCAAGGGGATGCGACGTCTATAATATAATACACGTCCTCTCTTTCCTAAACCGACGTCCAATGTAATGAGGTAGGCGAGAAGACGGATTTTTCCTACGCCATTGACGTCGGTTTTGATGGGGGCCCGACGTGTACTAGAGTGCAATTAATGCTTGTCACCTGATTCCCAGGCGTTTAGACGTCGAGTGGTCAACCATCGACGTCTATAGCCTGTCCAGAAGGCGGGAAGACAGAAATTTCTGTAAAAAATAGACGTCGCTTTTCGAGGACCGCGACGTCTATAGGCCTGTAATTAATTATGTTCACCAAAATCCGAGGCACGTCGACGTCCGGTAGCAGAGCACGGACATCTATAGTATTATAGACGTCCGCGCCCCTTCACAATCGTCATCTACTTCCCGGACAGGAAATGAAACTTCAATCGGTTCAGCGCCCTAGACGTCGGGCCCCTTGGACACCGACATCTAATGGTTATCAAAAAGTCACTTTAAATGTTATCATGGACGTCGAATTAGTTAGATAACCGACATCTAGGTGACTATAGACGTCCGGTCCTAGGGGAACCTATGCCCTTTTCATTTTAAATAAATCGAAGACCCTTTGCGGCATTGCAGTTTGTGATATCATCGCGTCTTCTTCCTCTCCTTTCTCTCTCTTGCAGATCCTCTCCTTTTTCTCTCTTGCGGTATTGCATTATTATTTCTGATAACATCATCGTCTTCCTCCTCTCCTCTTTTTCTCTCTTGCGGCATTGCATCCCAGGTGCTTGTTTTTTTATGGTTACCGTTTAAACTTTGTTCAGTCTTTCATCGATTATCTTCTAGTTCTGGTTCAACAGATAAAATTTGTTTTCTTCTTTTGTGTTTTAGTGCAGTTTTGTTCCTCTCTTGGGGTAACGCATACCACATTCTTCCTTTGCTAGCTGCCTCCCAGAAAAAGCGGCGTCTTTTGGATTTCTCGTGGCGTTTCGAGCCAAAAACGACCCTGGGTCGTCGTTGCCTAGTTATCGTTTCACCGTAATTTTTCCCTCTTGCGGTTGAAAATAGAACTAAGCAAAGACCGAGGTTCGGTTTTGTGTTAAAATGTCATGAGAAATTCAAAAGACGCAAGCTTTTTTTGGGGGAAACTAGCAAAGAAAGAGTGTGCTACTGGACTATCCAAAGACAGGAAAAAAAACTGGACTAAAGCACAACCACTACATTAGACGTCGGTTAATGCTTACACCGACGTCTATAGTGATTTTATACGGCGGTTAGTGACATGTTCAATGTCTTTATGTGCTCTTAGATGTCGGGTATTGCGCTCTTCGACGTCTATATATTGCCTTTAGTCGTCGTTTTACATGCCTGCATCGACGTTTAGTGACGTCAGACATTGCACTAACTGACGTTTGTATAGACGTCTGTTATGTGGATGTCCGACGTCCCATTGACGTCACCGGCTATGACGTCGTCTGTGAATGAGACGTTAAAAGCCCAAAATAACCGACGTTAAACAGCGTTTTTCCCCTAATGCTAGGGTTTTGCTTTTAGCAAGTGTAATTTTGAGTCATTGCTAGTTATCACATATTTAAAGGGTGCGAACAAATCAAGCAAAGAATCATTTTAAAAATTGAAATTCAAAAAATCGTTTAACATTTTTTTAAAATTATGTTTTTAAATTAAAATTAATAAAACTAAAATAAAAATAAATATTTAAAATATTAAAATTTTCTAAAATAATAATATTAATAATAAGAATGTAAAATTTTATTTAATATAGTGTAACGTATTAAATAATATTAAAATTAATTAATTATTTGTTAATTTTAAATTGAAAGAAATATTTTAAAAATAGGTTAAAAGTTAATATGCTCAACGGTTTTTTAAAACCGTTTAAACTTTCAAAGAAAATCGTTTAAGCTCAACGCGACTTTTTGAAAATGGTTAAAGTCTTTAATGGTTTTTGCAAACTGTTGAAGATGTTCAGTATATATTTTTGAAAAAAAAATCAGAATTCGGCATCCCAACAACTGAATTCTAACGTACTTTTTTATAAAAAAATTTAAAATAAGAAGTGAAAATTCGGTTTCCCATAATTTAAAATATTAATGAAAAAAATCACGAGAATTAAGTTATAGTTATAGATTAGAATACTTAAATCAAGTCTTCAATGTATCTTTCTATTAATTTTAGGATAAAGATAAGTATGACTATACTAAAAGATTTTAATTGATTATAAAAATATAATACTTTAAATTTAATTAAAAATTAAGTTGAGTGATAAACTGAAGGTAAGGATAGATTATTGTGTTGTGGACAATAAATAAGATATGTCAGTTTAGAAAACAAGATTGAGACAAACAACTAAGATGCATCAAACTAAGTCAAAGATCGATAAGAGACCGTGTGTATCAAGAATAGTCAGGGTCTATCGAAGTCCAAGACTCGTCGTTGATTAGAGGTCAAGACAAACTGATCTACGGAAAATTAAGACAGAATAGGTTGGGTCAAAGACTGGTTGACCCTGAAATGAATGTTGAGATGGTTGTTTCACACTAAAGGTCGAGATAGACTGACATATGTAGCCACTTTCGAAGTCATAATATGGATTTTCATTTTTGAGAGACGAATCTCTTGGTTATTGGTTTAGAACTCTGATTCTTATAAAGATTATCATCTTTGTAGCGATTATTCCTTTGCTTATCAATCTGCTAGATTGTGGCATCTCCATCTTTATCTTATCAACCTCCACTCCAAGCAAATAGTCGAGACGGCCAAGCCAGGTCACAATAGAAATTAGGCAGAATTCAAGCACAACCAAAATTTTGTCAGAAAGGACCATGATATGTTAACAAATACATAAGCAGTTATAAAAAGTCAAATTTAAAAAGGGACTATGATAAAAATTCAAACGAACTCTTAGAAAAAAAATTTGGTCACATTCAAATAACTTACTTTGAAAAAGCTATTAGATATAATAAATTCATAATATAAATGATTGTGATATGAATAAAATACTATGATTAACATTACTAGAAAACAAAATTGAACTCTCTCGTGCATTATATCTATGCTTTTTAATATTTTAACAAATGTGTGATCAATATCCAGCCACGTTGTCTTTAATGTCATCAGGTCATAATCATTAAAAACACATCTGCACATCTTAATTTATAACGCTTTGAATCGATTCTTTATTATTTAGAATGGATTATATTAAGTTAGAAAAATTGAAAGTGGAATAATATATATAAATATAGAGGGGCACAATTTCGGTAATTGAAAAGTACACAATTTCTAGGGGCGGGATGTCAATTTGTTATTAACCAAACAACATGTATTACTTTTTCTGTGATTGATGCTTGAACGTCGAACGTGGTAGGGCTTCGATGTTCATACGACATGGTGGCAACTAACCATTATTTCACGATGTACATCATCGGTTCATCTATAAATATAGCTTGAATTTCACATAATCTCTTGCCTCTTGTTTCCATATTGAACATATAAGGATTCATGTTTTTTATTTTTTTTGCGTTTTCTTTTCCTAAGATTTTTATTTTTTAAGCATTTCTGTTCTTCATATTCCAAATTGATAGCTCGAACTTGAAAGTGGTTCATTCATCGTCATTTCATATGAAAGGGCCTTTTCAAGTTCAAGTTAACAAAATGTTTTTATTTATATTACAGAAATGCTTAACATATCTTACAGAAAGGGAAACACTTAGGAAAACGAAATATGGTTCACAATATGTTTAATGGTGAAACAATTTTAGGATCTAAAATAATTATAAAAAAAGTTGTTCAACTTCATCATTCTACAATGTATGAATCGTTTTTTAAATTGTCTTGGGTTTGTCTTCTACAATTTCATTCAGATCTATTTGATTTCCTATGTAGTTGACGTCGCATATTGAGTCCATGTGATGTCTTCTTTAACTAGAAGCCAAACATCTTGCATTTTTTATTCTTCTCTTATTTTTCTTTCAATCAAACGTCGAAGCCTCTTGTATTTTTTATTCTTTCTATTATTTTTTTCTTTTTCTTTTAAACAATAAACTTAACGTCGTAGACTCAAGATATGCGACGTAGTTTTTGTCAAGTTATTATGAGTATCCAAAGAGATTTTATCAGTATCCAAAGAGATTTTTGAGATTTTTTACTGAATGATGTTTGAACGTCATATCGGATGGGAATTGACGTTCATACAAGTTACTGACCATAATTACACGATCTAATGTCCGTCATCGGTTCATATATAAATATAGATTGCATTACAAGATGTAATGCCTTGCTTCCTGTTTCGGTATTGAACATATTAGGATTCATGTTTTTTTCTCCTTGTCATTATCCTTCTATTAGATTTCATATTATATCTGTTCTTTAAATTGCAATTTGCTGACAAGAATTTCAAAGTGCCGCATTCAGGCCTTAGTTCATATGAAGGTGCCCTTTGAAACTCAAGTCAAGAAAATGCTTTTTATAGTACATAAATGGTTAAGTTATCTTACTAGAAGGAAAATGGCGAGGAAAAATAAATATGGTTCACAATATGTTTAATTCTGAAACAATTTTGAGAACTAAAATATTTAGACGACATTGTTTCATCTATAAATATAGATGTGCTTTTCTTTTAACGTAATTCGTCCTGTTTTTGTATTGAACATATTAGGATTCATGTTTTTTATCTCCTTGTCATTGTACTTCTTTTTTATTTTGTATCATATATGTTCTTTAAATTGCAATTTGCTTAGTTGAATTTTAAAGTGCCACATTCAGACTTCACATCATATGAAGGTGGGCTTTGAAATTGAATTCAACAAAATGATTTTAATATGTTATCTTACTGGAAGTGAAATGGCGAGGAAAAAGAAACATGGTTCACAATATGTATAATGCTGAAACAATTTTGAAAACTAAAATATACTTATGAATTGTCTTGGCTTTGTTATCTACCCTAAGAATTTCAGTGCTATCTGAATTCTTATCAGGGAAACAACTTCAAAAGAATTTAAATTTTGAATCTATTTACACATTTGACGTCGAATATTGAGATCATCGATGCTTTAAAAACCATTTTGAAAGACCAGTCATTCTTGAAAATTATATTATCTTAGCAAAATTGAAAGTGGAAATATATAAATATAGAGGGGCACATCACACTTTCTAACTTCGATCCATCCAAATCTCACCTCGATAATTGAAAAGTAGATAATAAATGGGGGACGGGATGTTCAAACGGGAATTATTACTTTTTCTCTGACTGATGTTTAAACATCGAATTCGGCAGGGTTCGACATTCAAAAATATTATTACAAGCATGTACGTCATCGGTTCATCTATAAATATAACTTGCATTTCACATAATCCCTTTTTCCTCCTGTTTCCATATTACGATTCGTGTTTTTTATTTCACAATATGTTTAATGCTGAAAGAATGTTTAGAACTAAAATAATTAGATAAAAAAAAGTTGTTCAACTTCATCATTTAACAAGGTATATGCAAATGCCCGAAGGGACATCTTTTCTTTGGGATCATCGACGTCCTATATCTTGAAGGATTTCAGAATTAAATCCCCTTTTACAAAACACAACATCTAAAATGAAAACAAAAAAAGATGGAATACATTACAACAAAAAAAGGAAGTAAATAAAAAAAGAAAAAAAGCAAAACAATGGAGAATGTTTTTGAAATTCATAAGTGTTAACATTTTCCTCTGTTATTCCACCGTGCCTTCATGGATAACAAAGAAATTTCTTCGTTTAGTGAAGGAATGGATGGGACAACAAAGGAAAAAGTTAACATGAATTTGGTTAGGGAAGATACGTAGGTTAGGTTTTCAAATGGTACAACTTCAAAAGAAATCAAAATCCGTTAACTTATTTCTTCGGATACTTCCTTTATATTTCACTTTTCTTGCAATCAAACGTTGAAGCCTCTGGGGGCATAGACGTGATGGCATCGACGTGAAGGGCATTGGAGTGGTTGGCTTGGGACCATTAATTGTGTGCCTTTACTTGAGCACCAATTAGGAGGAAATCGCTGGGGCTGTGACGTTTTAATCTTCATCCAAAAGCAAAAGGTTGGGACCATTAATTGTGTGCCCTTACCTGAGCACCAATTATGAGGAGTTCGTTGGGGCTGTGACGTTTTAATCTTCATCCAGAAGCAAAAGGTTGCTCATTTTTTATTATTTTTTCTTTTTTATTTTAAACTCTCATTTTAAAGTCAAAGACTCATAAATCTTTGACATATTTTTCATCAGAAGCAGTTATTTTCAGTATCCAAAGAGATTTTTTACTTTTTCAGTTTTTCACTGAATGATGTTTGAACGTCAAAGTCTACAGGAAATCGACGTTCATTCAAGTGAGCATCGTATGTCATCGGTTCATCTATAAATATAACTTGCATTTCGCTACAGCTTTGAAAATGTGTTCATTTCGGCAGAAGAATGTGGAGGACTTCCATTGGTATCCATTCAAAATAATAACTAGTGACGACAAATCAAAGGTGCAACTTGTTCTCACAGTGATATTTGACAAATTCCCTTAACACAGATAATGAATATGATGAGTATTACTTTTTTGTTTCAGGAAATTTTAGACGAGGAAGATGGAGATCTCATAAGATTGAAAGAGGAATTGGGTTATAGAGCATATAAAGCAGTGGTGGCAGCTCTCATCGAAATGAATGAATACAATTCGGGTGGGAGGTTCATTGTAAGAGAGATTTGGAACAAAGAAAAAGGAAGGAGAGCTACATTTGAAGAAGGAAATGAATTCATGATAAATCAAATAAAATCAAAAAGAAAGAAAACAGAAATGGTGGACGATGAAGCTACTGAGGATCCTGATGATGGAACTCCATCAATAACAAAAGGCTTTCAAGTGTAATAACGGTCTGTGTTTTTATTCATATTTAAATAGACAAATAGGTTGGTTTAGCTTTACTTTTTGTTAGGTCAGAACAATGAAAATCTGGTCTATTCTCAGCGTTTCAGACACTCATGTCCTGTCCTGTGTATTTGGCTATTAATAAGTTTTTGTTAGGTCAGAACTTGGCCTATTTAACTATGTAATGCCTTGCTTCCTGTTTCCGTATTGAACATATTAGACATCATGTTTTTATCTCTTTGTCAGTGTCCTTCGATTGCATAACATATATGTTCTTTAATATGCAATTTTCTCACTTCAATTTGAAAGTGCCGCATTCAGGCCTCAGTTCATATGAAGGTGGCCTTTGAAATTCAAGTGAACAAAATGTTTTTTATAGTACAGTAATGGTTTAGTCATCTTACTGAAAGGGAGGTGCTTAGGAAATGCATGATTCTTTTTTTAAATTGTCTTGGATTTGTTTTCTACCATTAGATTTCAGAGCTATCTGATTTCTTATGGGTAAGGAACTTCAAGAAATTTTAAATTTTGAATCTATTTATACAGATGACGTCGAATATTGAGATATTGGATGCAAAAGATACCATTTTGCAAAACCAGCCATTCTCGATAAAAGAAACCCTTCACTTCTGAATAATTCCAGATCCAAGAATTTGTGAGAGACCACGTCCAATATTGATACCACTAACGTGGATGGAATGAATTTAATAGTTAATAATAATTAATTAATCTAAATTATGAAGCTTTAAAAAATACTATGATTAAGCTTACGAGAAAAATGAAATTTACTTCCTCATGCATATTTCTTTGTTTTTTAGTATTTTAACAAACATGTGATGAGTATCAACCAACGTTGTAATTAATATCACCATAAATAATCATTCAAAGCTCATTTGCATTTCTTAATTTATAACGCTTTGAATTGATTCTTTATTACATAGAATCGATTATATTAACGTAGCAAAATTGAAAGTGGAATTATATGTATATAGAGGCGAATCATCAAACTTTTTAACTTCGATCCATCCTAATCTCACCTTCTTCGCGGGTGACTGAAAAGTAAACAATTTCTTTGGGATGGCAAGTCAATTTGTTCCTATATGAATCAAACGAGAATTATTACTTTTTCTCTGATTGATGTTTGAACGTCGAATTCCGCGAGGCTTCGACGTTCAAAAAAATGGTTGCAATCATTACACGATGTACGTCAGCGGTTGATCTATCAATATAGCTTGCATTTACGTAATCCCTTGCCTCCCTATTCAACATATTAGGAATAATAATAATATTTCCTTTGCATTTTATTTTCCTCAGATTTCGAAGCATTTAATGCTGAAACAATTTGAAACTCATAAGTGTTAACATCTCTGGTTTTTCCCCATGCCTTCATTGATAACATCTCCCTCGACCCTATAACAAACTAATATTACGTCAATCTGTTCGGGTCTTCGACGTGTCTTCAACCATAAGCCAAATGTGGAGCCCTTTTGATATTATTTCTTCTTTTAATCATGAAATATAACGTCGAACTGTTTGAAACAACTTCAATACAAATTATTTTTATACAGTTAACTTTGTGTATTAAGTGATTGGAATATTGATACTAATTAATTGTGATTTTTATACAAAAGACAAAGCATACGTCGCACTCTACCGTTGTTCGACGTTTTCTTCTTTCCTTTTGCCTTTATAAAATCTCCAATAACCTCCCGTTATCATTATATTTTAAGATAAGATTTACATTTTTTTTTATTTTTATATTATTAATTTATGTAAATTTATCTTGTAATATTTACCTATTATTATTAAATATAAGAAAGATATGTCGATGAAATTTAAAGAGAGTAAAACTTTATTTCTTTAAAATATTAGATTAATTTCATATGGAAAATAATAATAATTATTATTATTAGAATTTAGTTGTAGTTATACATTAGAATAATTAAAATCATTTTGAATATTACTATATTATTACAAGTTATTTGAAATGAATGTTATTTAACATCCGAACTAACTTTTTTCATATAAAAAAGTTAACATAATGTAGAAAGTAAATAATTCTTTTATTAGATTTAACAACAACATTTCTAATCTTATATTTCTTTCCTCTCTCCTTTTGCCTTTACTATGCATTATTACACGATGTACGACATCGGTTCATCTATAAATATAACTTGCATTTCACATTATCCCTTTTGCCTCCTGTTTCCATATTACGATTCATGTTTTTTATTTCACAATATGTTTAATGCTGAAACAATTTTCAAAACTAAAATAATTATATAAATAAAAGTTCTTCAACTTCATCGTTTAACATGAATTTGGTTAGGGAAGGTATGTAGGGTAGGTTTTCAAATTGTACAACTTCAAATGAAATCAAAATCTGTTTAACTTATTTCTTCGGTAACTTCCTTTATATTTCATTTTTCTTTCAATCAAACGTCAAGGCCTCTGGGGAATAAACGTTACGGCATCGACGTGAAGGGAATTGGAGTGGCTGGGTTGGGACCATTAATTGTTGAAAAAGATGAAGAAGCCATTTGAGAACAGGATTTAGAGATTCACAAAAAGCATACGATTTCAATTTAAGTTCTGTAATAGATTTAGTTTCAATATAAACAACCACACCATTCTTTTATTTTTTTATTTTAAAAAACCAATATTACGACGATTCTAAAGTCACTTGACGTAGTATTTTAAACGATGAGATCCACGTCAAATATTGGTACCACTCGACGTTGATCCACCCTCATATATACTGAATTTGAAAATCTTATGCACACTGAGTTGTTTCTAAACCCCAATTCATTGTTCTGTAAGTACAAAGATACTAAACCCTTGTATTGAGGAAAATTATCTGGTGTCCAAATTCAAATGGCTTCTTCATCACATCCGTCAAGAGACAGAGGAAAAGCTATTGAGGCTACAAGAAATGATGATCTCTCCGGGTGGATCAGTGATGAGAAGAGTCGTAAAAAGAGGGATTTCACTTCCAGGAATGGATTGA
This sequence comes from Vigna reflexopilosa, assembly GCA_027742785.1. NCBI lineage: Eukaryota > Viridiplantae > Streptophyta > Magnoliopsida > Fabales > Fabaceae > Vigna > Vigna reflexopilosa. The sequence goes on from CM050921.1 coordinate 19,203,889, forward strand.
AACTCAAGGTCTCGCTGCACTTGTCCAGATGAAGGATGATTGGTACCCTGACTTAGTAAGGGTCTTCTAACAATATGAGAAACATAGATGGTGTCCTTCATTTTCAAGTAAAAGGATTAAATGTTCACATTGACAATGATGTCTGGTTTCAAGTTGCAGGATTAAAAGCTGAAGGTTTATTCTCTCACTTACGGTACTCAGAAAAAAAGAGAGGGCTGAAGAAAAAGGAGGTGTACAGTAACTGGTTAAGGTTTCCTGGGAGACACCCAATTGAAATATTATATGTGCATGAGGGACTGAATAAAGAAGAAAAGATAACAACACACATTCTTGCTTGGGTGATTTTACCTGCTAGATTTCTACATGACAGAATGACAACTGAAGATGTTTTTCTGCTATATGCCATGAAGAATGATATTCCTACCAATTGGGTGGTAGTAATAAAAAATCATATGATTAATGCAGGAATCAAACACACACGACATCTACCCTATGCTATGTTTATCAGCAAAATCCTGACCCTTCAAGGTGTGGATGTTAGTGGTGAAAAGAAATGCTCTTGTGACTGCTCAAATGTGATAAATCGAAACACCTTGACTTCCCTTGGCCTTGTGAAGACCACAAAGGGATGGTGCTTCAAGGATGAAGAGAATATGCTTTAAAGTTCTGGATGCATTTTTGAAAGATTGGTTTTGGAAAAACTCAACAGAATCGAACAGAAGTTACACTCTATGGATAAAAAAAAGAATAACAATGATTCTCCAATTGAAGAAGAGTCTAGTGAGGACGATTCCATGGAAATTTTATTAATCAGAATAGAAGCTTAGAATTTTAGTATGGAGTCTGTTTTGTGTTTTTGTTTTGTGTCTGTTTTGGTTTATTATTTATTTTGGGTTTGTTTTGCTATCGACATTATATGCCACATCATTTTGATTCTATCTTATTGTAATCATTATGAATATGTGAATGAAATCAAATTTCCTTTTAAATCAATCAGTGTGAATGGCTATCTTTATTGTTGACTTAATCTGACTACTAAGGCTATTTGATGAAGAAGCCATTTGAGAAAAGGATTATAGATTTAGGGGAAGGTTACAGTTTCAATATAAGTTCGAACGTTCATTGGCAGTAATAGTTCAGGGTGTCACTCTTTTATTCTTTTTTTTTCTTTTATTACACCAATAGTACGTCATTTTCTAAAGCCAATCGACGTATTATTGTCAGCCAAAAGCAAAAAGAGTTACCCCTTTTTAATTCTTTTTTTCTTTTTTCATTTAAACCACCAAGACTACACATTAAATTCTTTTTAATTCCTTTTATTTGTAAGCCAGAAGCCAAAGAGTTTCACCCTTTTTAATTCCTTTTATTTTTAATGCAACAATAAATGAAGAGTTACTCCCTTTTGAATCCAACAATAAACGAAGAGTTTCTCCCTTTTTAATCCAACAATAAACGAAGAGTTTCAACCAGAATTCAAAGAGTTTCTCCCTTTTTATTTCCTTTTATTTTTAATGCAACAATAAATGAAGAGTTAATCCCTCTTTAATCGAACAATAAATGAAGAGTTGTAATACTTGGATGTTTCAATATAAAAACCACCAATAGTACGTCGATCGCTTAAGTTATCTGACATATTATTATCAGCCAGAATTGCAAAAGCTAAAATATGAACGTCAAACTATAAGGAAGTAGATTCAGAGATGACTTTCTTTCCATTTTGAGCGGTGATTTTTTCAATCCTTAGAGTCTTTTGTAAATGACTGTGTCAACTTTCAATTTAACAGAGCCCCAAGAATCTTGTATGCGTTACTTTCATTTTACCAGAGCCCCAAGAATCTTCTGTTGCAGTCAGGTTTCAATTTACCTGAGCCCCAAGAATCTTTTTAGCGATTCTGACATTCCATATATATTTTCACTGCATACCATTTAGCCCACTCATCTACTTCAGATTTTGTCAAATCTGTTTCGTTTGCATTTCCAGATTCAGAATTGAGATAGACTTGCTTATGACCAATCCATTTCCAACCGATCAAGAAAGAAGGATTTCTCTTTGAAAAATGGATTGGTCATCAACAACTCTATCACAATTCTGAATCTTGGAGTGCAAACAAAACATATTTGACAAAATATGAAGAAGATGAGTGGGTTAAATGGTATGCAGTGAAAATATATATGGAATGTTAGAATTGCTAAAAAGATTCTTGGGGCTCAGGTAAATTGAAACCTGACTGCAACTGAAGATTCTTGGGGCTCTGGTAAAATGAAAGTGTCGCATACCAGATTCTTGGGGCTCTGGTAAATTGAAAGTTGACATAGTCATTGACAAAAGACTCTAATGATTGAAAAATCACCGCTCAAAATGGAAAGAAAGGTTATGTGAACAACAAGAAGGGATCATCAATAATTCTGCAATAGAAGAATACGGATATTCATCGTTTGATTTTAATTTTGTAATAAATGGCTTCTTAAGCCATCTTTTTGTATTGTTGGTTGTAATCATCTTTTGAATATTAATGAAATTCTCTTTTGGCAAACATTAGTGAATGGTGATTGAATTGTATAATTGATTAAATCTGATAAAATCACTTTTATGATTGCAAATGTCCATTTTAATGTCGCCTGAAACACAAATAATACGTCGTTTGATAAAGCCACTCGACGCGATATTAATGACTACTGTATTAATATTAAGTCAAAATACTAGGGACATGACGTTTTATTGTTCATCCAGAAGCCAAATCGCTCCTTTTTTACTTCTTATCTTTTTTTCTTTTTCCTTTTTAACCTACAATAACACGTTGAATATTAAAATATACGACATCATCTGTATATTCGATAAATCCAAAATCTATCAACCTTTTTTTTCTGTTTTCTGTACTCCTTCAAGCTTTTTTATGTCTTTGAAGGAGATAACAGAAAACAGAAGAAAAAAATGAACAGATGGAGTTCATAGGAGAAATTTTATGAATGGAAGATGTAGCGTTTTGAAAGGGTCCGAAATCCAAATGTATATCGTCCTCTGTATATTCGAAATCCAAAATCTATCAACCTTTTTCTTTTGTTTTCTGTACTCCTTCAAGCTTTTTTATGTCCTTGAAGGAGATAACAGAACACATAGGAAAAAAATTAACAGATGGAGTTCACAGGAGAAATTTTATGAATGGAAGATGTAGCGTTTTGAAAGGGTCCCAAATCCAAATGTATCAACCTTTTTCTTTGTGTTACTAACATTCCTTCAAGCTTTTCAACATGACAGAATCAAACCACAAAGAAGTGACTCCTTTTTGTGACCTAGAAGGTTCTACTAGTAACACAAAGAGAAAAAGGTAACACAAAGAAACCTTGGAGTTGTTACAAGAAATTTGATAAATGGATGTCTACTTAAATTATTACTGTTGGGAAAGGCCTGGTATTGGCCTCATATGGGCTTCAATAATAAAAGGCAGTCTACTTAAATGATATATGGGAAAATGCAGTTTGCTGCTAGAAACAAAGAGGCTGACGTCAATTTCTCCAGACTTCTAAAGTGCCTTTTCTCTTTAATTTTTTTTCATATAATTCAACAATAAACGTCGAATTTCTTGAGCATCTGACGTATTGGTCGCTCTGTTTTTTTGCTTTTTACTTTTTAAATTCCTATAGAACGTCTATTCTAGGGGGCTTCGACGTGAAAGGCATTGGAGTGGTTGTGAGCATTAATTTTGTGCTGTTACCACAGTGGTTGTTGTGAGCATTAATATTGACTCTATAAATATAATGCTTAACTCATACAACTCCATGCTCACTTCATCGTCTTCTTCCTCTCCTTTTGTTTACGCGGCATTGCATTTCCATGTGCATTTTATCTCTTTTGAATCGTTTAAACTTTCTTTTACTCCGATTAAATTAGTCTTTGATGGATTATCTTCCATTTGAACTGACTAAAATGAGTTTTCATTGTGTTTTGGTGCAGTTTTGCTCGTGTCTTTTGGTAGCATATTAGTACCTTCTCCCTTTAGTAGTTTCCTAGTAAGAAAAGCTTGCGTCTTTTGGTCTCTTATGGTATTTCAACCAAAACCGAACCTGGGTCCTTGCCTATTTCTCGTGTCACCGTATTCTTTTTCATTGGCGGTTTGCATTACGTCTAGGCAACGACCCAGGTTCGGTTTTTGGTTGAAATGCCATTACAGATGCAAAAGACGCAAGCTTTTCTTATGAAGAAACTAGCAAAGGAAGAAGGTGGTACCAGGCTACTGAAAAACACGCGCAAAAATACATTAAAACACAACTTAGTAGACGTCGAATGCGTAGAAGAATTCGACGTTATATAGTTGTTTTGAAAGAAAAAGACAAAATAATAAAAAAGGAACTAAATAATAAAACGTCGTGCCCAGTATAAAATGACGTTATATGTGTTGATTTAAAAGAAAAATAAAAGAATAACTACTAGCTGAGGGAGATAACAAAAAACACAAAGAAAAAAATTAAAAGATGGAGTTCATAGGAGAAATTTTATGAATGGATGTCTACCTAAAATAATTACTGTTGACGTCAAAGCCAGTTTAAATTAACGTTTTATTGGTTGATTTAAAAGAAAAATAAAAGAATAACTACTAGTTGTAATATACAACGTCCATCTTTTGTTATTATGACGTCATACTATTCAAAACAAAATTTTGTATTTATTTATTTTGTATTGAACGTCAATTGATTCCTTAACTAAAGTTATGTGATTACCTAGGTTTCGTACACTAAGGACGATAATGTCAGACCCCAAATTGTTCGACGTTCTACATTGGAATAAACATCGAAACCATAAAGTGGCGACGTTCTGTTTGGTTTAAAAGAGAAAAGAAATAAAGAATAAAAAAGGATTCACTCTTTGTCATATAAAACGTCGAATATTTAGCATGGTGGATGTCAAATGTGGGTAGAGTGATACTGCTGGAAGCAAACCACTATTTCATTATTTTTTTTATTTTAAATTGAACGTCATTTGTTTCCCAAAATGATGTTAAGTGTTTCTAAGGTCATTGTTTTACGTCGTTCTGGCCCTTGTTTGACGTTAGCACATTTTAGATTACGTCTATATGATCTTTGTTTGTCATTAATAAATATTAGTCGAGAAACGGTTTCAATAGAGGACGTGGAGCGATTGAATTTATTTACGGTAATGCCACCGGTCATTTTTAACGTTGCGAATTGGGCGGTTAGACGTTGATCGCGTGATGTTATAGCCCATTTTTGCACCAGTGAATCATCTTTGTTGTGGCAACTTGCCCTCTGCGGATGAACTCTAGTTTGGCCTCCATTATGGACATATACATGTCCCTTATCTGGAATGGCGTTGCATCATGTGCTGGGCCATGAACCTATGGTGCTCTCCTCTCGGGGCATCTCTGAGGCACTGGCTGGGCTGCCTCCTCTCCTCCATATTACTGTCTGTAATAGGCCTCATCAATGGCCTTCCTGGGTCTCTCAACTGGTGGAGTAGAAGTGTCCAGCCCAACTAGCTAGTATAAGTGCATATTGAAGGAGGGATGCCCTATAGGTGCTTTATTACTCATACTGTTGGAAGAACTCTTGATCTCATTCGCAATGATTTGGCCAATGTTAATACTCATTCCTCTAAGCACACAATAGATGAACATGGCCTTGTGAACAGTAGTATCTGAGACATGGGAGCATGGTTGGATGTTGGCATGAGAAAATACCATCCAATACTTTGCCAATGGTGTCAGATCAGCTCTCTTGATGTGAATAGCTACACCACTCTGGTTCTTGTGAAAGTGCCCTCCATGCACACAAAGAACGCTCTCTATGTCCTCAAAATCAATGCCCTCCTCCACATTCAATGAATATTGGCACTGCACACATGTCTAGTCTGTGTTCTGAAATCTGTTAATTGTCTCAGGATCATACCTAATAATCTTTCCACAAACATAACTCATGTAGTCCTGAGTATGAGAGTCCCCCAGTGGCTTGGCATTGGTGTAAAACTCTTTTACCACTGCTATATTGGCAGGTGCAGGGTATGTGGCCAGTTTCTCCCATTTCCTACTCTCCATCTCTTCTCCAAACTGTGGAATGTTGAGATTGTTGACAACAATATATCTATATCACTCTGGTTTTTTATGATGACAACACATTTTTAATAACACATGTATTGTTGATGTGTTACATGTTCTATTGCTTATTTATTGATATATTGTTCAACATGTTTTATGATATGTGAATGCACTTTTACTGAGCTTATATATGTTACATCATATCTGGTTGTATTTCACATGATTTGAAAGATGAGAACCACATTCACTTTTATGAACTTACATTGTGTTGCATATCTGCAAGCTGTAAGTCGACTTCATTATGGGGAAAGTCGAATTAAGCTCGTGACTATGCACAGATTTTCTAAAACAGTGCTATGTGAGATTTTACATTGAAAAGAATTTCAAAGTGAACTACAGTGTCGACGTCGACTGTGTGCGCCACGCATTCGACTCTATTAGTTGCTTGTTTTGAAATTCTGTTATGCTCATGAACTACAATGGCTATATTTTTAAAAGTTAGTTGGGCATTGTGTGTTGGTCAACTGCATTGACTGAGAAATTAATTAGATTGACTGAATTACTGCTATTATGTCTTAATTGTTATAATTGTTATAATACAGTCGACTCTATTAGTAGCATATTCGACTACCGGAGCACCTCATTTATAGAAATCTATAAATAGACGAAACCTAATCATTTACAGAGAAATTTTGGAAAACTAACATTTTCATATTCTGTTTTAGATTGATTCTCTGGATTTTAGAGCTCCAAGAACTCATTAAGAATACGGTTGTGATCTTGCTTGGAAGAGTTTCTGAAGGAGAACTGTGTTGCGCATACTGCCTGATCATAATCTGCACAATTGAGGTGCTTCTAGGTTGATCAAGAACTTGTTTGACATCCGTGGTGATTGCGGTGATTGTTGTTACCTGTTGTGACTACAGGGGTTCGACTCGTTGAGTCTGGTACACTTTGAGGATTGTTCATAGTGGGTTGCAGATTGTAGGAGAGGGGATATCTTGCTGCAAGTCTTGCTGTGTTGTTTGCCTATATTTTGGTTAGAGGGTTCGAAAGGTGTTTTATATTTTTGACATGGAGTTGCTTCCTGGTACTGGAAGGACACTGGATGTAGGCATTGAGGCCGAACCAGTGTAAAAACCTGCATTTGAATTCTCTATCCCTATACTTTTACTTTCACTCGACTCCATTATCTGGGTAGTCTACTTTACTTTTCCGCTGCAAACGAATTTCTATAACTTGCGATTCAAGAAATTTGTAAAGTTTTCTACTTTGCTTTAAAGATTGCAAAAACACTCTGATTTTGAAAACCGACCAATGCAGCCCCCCCCCCCCATCCCCCCTCTTTGTGTTAAAACGAAGCCTACCTAATTCCCAACAATTGGCACCAGAGCTGGTTTTCATAAGATATTTGAAAAACTAGTCGACTCTATTTTTCTTTGAATCGACTATAGACCTGGGATGGCTTCCTGTTTTCAAACTTTTGGTGAAGGTGCTTCAAAAAACAGGCCACCTCTGTTTGCTGGTGAAAATTATCCTTTTTGGAAAATTAGAATGCAAATCTTTCTTGAATCCGTGGATAGAGGAATTTGGGATGCAACTTTGAATGGTTCTTTTGATCCTTTTCCTGGATTAGGAGGCCATCCCTGCATCAAATACAATTCACAAGACCAAATGGAACCTCATTAAGCGTTAGTAAAACACTAAATCTCATCCAAACACATTGCCTATCAGCACTGAGGGCAAAATAGGGCCCCTCAGAGTCACCTTAACACAAAAAAACCAAACAAATTTGCACCCTTCAACAATGGCACTCAACGTCAGTCAGCGCTCAGCACTATCAGATGCAGAATTTCAAAATCAGCCCTAAATGTTTCTAATCTCCACCCACATGCAAATTCTTCGTTCCGGACCTCAATCATACAATTATTTCGGTCCAACCAGTGTCTATTTCAACTAATCATGCACAAACATCAAAAGCCCTAAAATTTCATGCTTAGACTAACATTCTCATACAAATTTATGCTTTGAAAACCCTAGAATGTAAAATGTATGACTTACTTGGGTGGAGAGACTTCAAATGAGTGCAAAGTTCTCTGTGAATGATGATGAATGAACCCCAACTGCTGTGCTCTCACAAAAACCCCAAACTTTGATGGTGAAGTGGTGCAAAAATGGTGGAGAAAGGGTTTTTGGGAAGATGGGTGAAAAGGAAAGTGAAGAGAGTGCCTCAGAGAAAGCTTGAGAGTGTCAAAAGAGAGTGGGGGTTGAAATGAGAGGCTTGGGCCAGACCTAAGGGTTAGTAAAATGTGCAATGGGCAAAGTCACGCTGAGCCCAACTTAAAAGCCCAAACTGCATTCTGCGACACCACCGCTCAACGCCAGGTACCGCTGACTGTGAGCGCGATTTTAATTTTCCCCCTCTTTGGCTTGCCCTAAGCGTCATTGACCTTGTACCACTCAAATTCAACTCTCAATTTTCAATTTTCATGCAATTTCCACTCACTTCACTCAAACATGAAACAATTAAACCGTAAAATGCAACTAGAATAAAATTAAAACATGCAAAAATAAATCAATCAACTAGGTTATGTTGAGACGGATCGGCAAGTGTACTGAGTCGCACAAGTAATATAAAATGGTAAGACCAAGTATTGTATGCCAGAGGACTCTCGGCGTTGAACAGTTGTCTGATAACAAGAATAATTAAGACTTAAAAATATAAAGAGATGATTAGGTTTGGGCAAAAATAATAAAATAAAATAAAATGCAATTGATCAATGGCAAAGGAGCACAGAGATGAACGGAGGTTGATTTATATGAGATGGATATTTTGTTGGGGTTAGATTTCACCAAGTTCCCTCTCATGTATATAAGAATTCTTCTTTATGCATTAATGCCAACGTCTCTCACTAAATTACCTAAACTCGATCCCTCGGTGAATAAGCCTATCCCTAATTACCACTTCATACAATTCCTAGCATTCTTGGTAAAAAGATGTGAAGAATAAAAGATTAAGACGACAAGGACTCATACCCTCATCCTTGAGTAATATAACCCTTAGGAGTAATTCAACAAGAACCTGAATTGAAAGGAACCTCTCGGCACTCATGCAATTCATAAATCTTGTTATTGTATAAGCAAGAAAAGAAACAGATGAATTACTCTAACAATCAATGAAAGAGCATATGGAATTAATAATCAATTCAAATACATGATAGTTTACAAGGTTACATCTTTCCCCAACAACAAATAGAAATTAGTTCCTCATAGACATGGGGGAACTCTATGAACAATGGAAGAAACAATGAGAATGGGAGCCTAAGAATTGGGAAAAGAGTGTATTGCTATTCTCTTCTCTGCCAGGGATACAAAACCTAGAGCCCCAGGGTCCTTTAAATAGTGTCAAAAGCGTGCCAAAATAGGGTCTGGTCCAAAAGAATCGAAACATAGTAGAAATAGGGCCCGGTCCACGAAAATCGTCGCCTAGACGTCCAATGAGGTTGCCCGTGTGAGAAGATCGCCTCATGTATGGCCCGGGCTTCCAGTGTGGTCGACCAACTTCGAGTCCTTATCGCCCAGGCGACCAGGGTCCTCACCCGGGCGACGAACGTCGATTATGGACACTCAAGCTTCGCTTCTGGTCGCCCGGGCTACGTGTTTTCCCTCCTTCTGGTGCCTTTTTAAGCCCTTCTGAGCTCCATCTTCTTGGCTTTTCATCACTTCTTCTAGTATTACCTCAATCTCTATTAAAACAAGGGGAATTAGTCATAAATCCATTGAAATCAACCTCAACTCTCTTATTCACACTATTTCTTGAAAAAGTACGAGTCCAAACAAGTTTCTAAGTTGAAAATGGTGCTTTTAGTATCAAAATCATATCACAAATAACAATGTTTTGAACCGTTATGACAACCCCAAACTTATAACTTTGCTTGTCCTCAAGCAAACAAAATGTAACTCAAATCTTCAAAACAATTACTACAATGACTCAACCTTTTTCAAAACTTTTCTTTCCAGGACAAGAAATCACTTTTTCAATTCAGCATAAAGATCTCAGTCAAGATGTCTAAATGCCTTAATTCAATCAAAGTCAATGTGATGCTCATACATTTTCAACAGGTGCTATCCTTAAGAATTATCAATCAACCAAGCAGATATGCAATCAGAAATTCAAAGAACCACTCCTCACCAAGGAAAGTGTTTCACTCAAGTATTCAAAAGTATATCCCTCAAGCACTCATAAGTGTTTCACTCAACTCAAAGGTGTATAGTGAGGTGTTTCACTCTGCTATCACAATGTCACATAAATTGAGTTTGCCTTTTATTTAACCATAATAAAACATACTCACAAGCAGGTAATCATCACAAGGGCTTTTTATGGCTTGTAACTTGGCTGGGCTAAGAAGGACATTGGTTTTTCTGGACAACAAAGTTCCTTGAGTTAAGAGAGACATTTGTGAATTTAACATTTAAGAACAAACTCTCTTCCTTTTTCCTAGCCTTCCCTTGCAGTGAGCTCTTTTCTTCCCCTTTTTCTTTTCTTTTCTTTTTTTTTTCTTTTCTTTTGCCTTTGCTTTTGCTTTTGATTGCTCACTGCCTAGAGAAGTGGGTTGTTACCTGGCAACCCCAAACTTAAGCCTTTATCAGTACCTCATCAAATGTTCTTAACTTAACTCAAGGTAAATATTTTTCAAAAAGGTTTTTCAAGACCTGCATAAGGTTTAAGGTTCAAAGGTTAGAACTAATTGTTCTCTTTTCAGTGGACAAAGATTATGTGAAGGCCAAAAGAATAAGGGATAACAAAAGATGGCCTTGGACATATGGAACCTGCAAGTAAGTAGTTCAATCACAAAAAATTTGGGCAAAATCATTCATGCTTTCAAAGTAATAACAATTATTTACAAACAACTCTGAAGCCCAAAACTCTCACAGGTAAACTCACAAGTTCTAAAATTCAGAAAAACATCTTGCTCAGTATCTCAATCAAACTTTATCTCAATTACCTGTTTCACATAATGTGAGCCATCACCTATATCACATCATGCACCATCTCAACATCAATCAATACCCAAGAATCTCACAAAGCAATATTCATCACAAAACAAACACAGTTGAATCAAAGCAGTTTAATTCATTCAACCAGAGCACAATAAAAATAATAAAATAAACCAAAATTAAATTTAAAAAGAAAAGTGCAGAAAACTGGGTTGCCTCCCAGCAAGCGCTTCTTTAACGTCACTAGTTTGACCCGATCTTTCTTAGCATCCATTACTAGATGCTGATATTTGAATCTTCTTAGCATCCTTTAGTAGATGCTAATATTTCTTGTCTTCATTGGCATCCCTCAGTAGACACCAATCCTTCTCATATTCAGTGGCATCCATCAGTAGATGCCTGATCACCTAACATGCATCAATAGATGTTGTAGAAGCATCCATCAGTAGATGTTATCCTTACTGTCATCAGAAGCAACATTTATCCTAAAAAAAAAACTCAAATACACAAAAACAAAATCAAATCCTAGCCACACAAATAATAAATTAAAAAGAAAAAAAAATAAAACAAAATAAAAGATAAAAAGAATTCAAGAACTGGGTTGCCTCCCAACAAGCACTTCTTTAACGTCACTAGCTTGACCCAATAAGCTTAATCAGTAGCGTCCTTCAATAGAAGCTTGATCACATGCAGTTGTCCGGTGCCTCAATTGTTTCCTTTTTCTGGACATTTTCTTCTTTTTGTTGAATTTCTTCAGGAATTTAATATAACCAGTAGCTTGCTGCTGTGTTCTAATCATAAGAAGTTTAATCTCAAATTTCTTGAAGACTCCAATGAATCGCTCAAACTGTTTTTCTTTCTTCTTCCTGTGATGTTTCTTTGATTGAGGAAGGGGTTTTTCAAATTATTCTTTCTTTTTTCTCTCATCCTCCTTCTCTCCCTTTTTCTTTTCTTCCTTCTCTTTTTCCTCCTTGGAAGACTCCTTAGGGTGTGGAAGATTTTTCTCAATTTTGTTCTTTTCTTTCTTAACCTCTTCTTTTTCTTTTCTCTCTTCTTCCAGATTCCTTCCCTTTCCTTTTCTCTCAACCTCACTTTTTATCTCTTCTTTTCTCTCACTCTCTTTTTTTTCTCTCTCTACTTCATTTTTAATTTTTTCGCTCAACCTTTCTTTCTCTTCTCTCTCATCTTCTTCCTTTTCTACCTCTTTCTCTTTCTCACACAAACTTTCTTCTTCTTCTCTCTTTATTTTTCTCTCATCTAAAACCTTGCCACTTTCAGTAATGGCAGTTGTGCGCTTCTCTCTAAAGTTTATGTTGATCTTAAGGTATTCAACCTTTTAAATTATGAACTCACAATGCGCCTCCATCCTTTTAGATGCTGCTTCAGTGCTTTCCCGAATTGAGGAAGATTCCTTCATGAACTATTGGAGGGTCTCCTCAACGTTTATAGTATTATTAACTTGTGGTGGTCCATTGGATTGTCCACTAGTTTTCCAAAATTGACTGTGATCCATGCTTGAGTGAGGTTCCCACCAGTGGTTGAAATTACCTTGGTAGAATTGAGTGCCCATATAGTTAAATTGCATCCTACAAGCATTAGACATAAAACCCTAGAAAACACTGTTAGTACAAAAACAAAAATAAACAAAACAAAACACCAAAAATAAAGATAAAAAATTAAAAATAGGAAAAAGAAAAAATAAAAATAAAAATAAAAATATGAAAAATAAAAATAAAAATAAAGTCAAAGTTAATCAAGAATCACACTAATGGAATAGCTTAAACCGTGAGTCCCTGGCAACGACACCAAAAACTTGTTAGGACGGATCAACAAGTGTACAGAGTCACACAAGTAATATAAAATGGTAAGACCAAGTATCATATCCCAGAGGACTCTCGGCACGAACAGTCGTGTGATAACAAGATTAATTAAGACTTAAAAATATAAAAAGATCATTGGGTTTGGGCAAAAATAATAAAATAAAATCAAATGCAATTGATCTATGGCAAAGAAGCACAAAGATGAATGGAGGTTGATTTATATGAGATGGATATGTTGTTGAGGTTAGATTTCACCAAGTTCCCTCTCATGTATATAAGAATTCTTCTTTATGTATTAATGCCAACGTCTCTCACTAAATTACCTAAACCCGATCCCTCGGTGAATAAGCTTGTCCCTAATTACCAGTTCATACAATTTCTAGCATTCCTGGTAAAAAGATGTGATGAATAAGATATTAAGACAACCAAGACTCACACCTTCATCCCTGAGAAATATAACCCTTAGGATTAATTCAACAAGAACCTAAATTGAAAGGAACCTCTCGGCACTCATGCAATTCATAAATCATGCTATTGTATAAGCAAGCAAAGAAAAAGATGAATTACTCTAACAATTAATGAAAAAGCATATGGAATTAAGAAACAATTCAAATATATGAGAGTTTACAAGGTTACATCATTCCCCAACAACAAATAGAAATTAGTTCCCCATAGACATGGGGGAACTCTATGAACAATGAAAGAAAGAATGAGAATGAGAGCCTAAGAATTGGGAAAATAGTGTATTGCTATGCTCTTCTCTGCCAGGGATACAAAACCTAGAGCCCAGGGTCCTTTAAATAGTGTTAGAGGCGTAAGAAAATAGTGTCCGGTCCAAAAGAATCGAAACGGAGGAGAAACAGGGCCCGGTCCACGAAAATCGTCGTCCAGGCGTCCAAGGAGGTCGCCCAGGCGAGAAGAGCGCCTCATGTATGGCCCGGGTGACTAGGGTCCACATCAACCAGGCGACTAGGGTCCTCGCCCGGGCGACGAACGTTGATTTTGGACGCTCAAGCTTTGCTTCTCGTCGCCCGGACTTCGTGTTTTCCCTCTTTCCGATACCTTTTTAAGCCCTTCTGAGCTCCATCTTCTTGGCTCTTCATCTCTTCTTCCAGTATTACCTCAATCTTTGTCAAAATAAGGGTAATTAGTTATAAATCCATTGAAATCAACCTCAACTCTTTTATTCACACAATTTATTTAAAAAGTATGAGTCCAAGCAAGTTTCAAAGTGGAAAAGGGTGCTTTTAGTATCAAAATCATATCACAAATAACGGTGTTTTGAACCGTTATCAGGTTGCCTTCCATGTAGCGCTTGTTTAACATCATGAGCCTGACCCAAACGTTTCTAGCACCCATCAGTAGTTGTACCTTCCTGTATCCTTTAGTGAATACTTAATCTTTTAGCATCCCTCAATAGATGCTACCCAATAAACAATGTTCAACCATATTCAAAATTACAAAAATAACAAAACAAACAATGTTTTTAGGTCACTGGGTGATAACGGTCTAAAAACCGGTATTTTCATGCTTAAATTGATATCAAAATACACCTTTTATGGCATAGAATGAGCTTAGAATCAGGTAAAACACTTAAGTTGAGTCACTTGAGAGCCAAAAGCTGTTTTGATAGATATTATGCTTGTTTTGCATTGTTTTGAGATGTCCGGATTACGAGAAAAATTAAAAACTTTTAAAATCATAAAAACATCGTAGAAATCCAACTATATAATATCGAAATTTATAAAATAAACAACGAAATAAAGTAAATCCAATTACATTGTTTCTGAAATTTATAACTCAACTTTAAATGAACCAAGGTTGTCCCCCACTCTCACGTTGCTATCGGATCATCTGCTACACCCCCTGCTCCCGTATAACCAAGGTCATATGATCATCGCAAGACACACACAAGCAAGAGCACAAACAAATATGGGTAAGCTACCATAACACAACCAATAACAATAAAATATGTATATGATAAGTAAATACAACTTAACAACAATTCACTATCTACAACGCTATTCTACTAACCGAATCATCACGATCATCGTTAACATTCTCGTTAACTATATCACTACTATATTATCCACGTTTATCCTTATCAACATCGTCTTTAAACACAAAGTTACTACGAATTCCCCACATTATCACGAAGGACATTGGTCTGTCTCCTGTACCTAACCCTACCACTTGTAGCTTCCCCATACACGTTCATAACCATACTACCTATAGCTTCCAACACAGGTTCACAACCATACTACCTGTAGCTTCCCCACACAGGTTCACAACCATACCACCTGTAGCTTCCCCACACAGGCTCATAAGCATACCACCTGTAGCTTCCCCATAGAGGTTCATAATTGATAATGGTCTCAAAACCGTTATTTTCATGCATAAATTTGATATTAAATCACACCCTTTGTAGCTTAAAATCACCTTAGAATCAAGTAAAACTCTTAAGTTGTGTTACATGAGAGTCAAAAGTTGTTTTTAGAGATATTATGCTTGTTTTGCAGGGTTTTTGATGCAAAATTGAAGATGGCAATGAAGTAGGAAGGTCATAGACTCAAGAATGAAGGAGAAAAAGGAAGAAAAGAAGAGTCTGTGAACCGCTCAGCGGTAAATTCCACCGCTGAGCGTCCTAGTGCAAGGAAAAGTTGTTGTCTGGCGCCCAGGCGGTGACGCTGAGCGTCTAGAGCGACAAGAGGCAAACCGCTCAACGGTCATTTTAGGCGCCTGGGCGGTGGCGTGTGCTGAGCAAACCGATCAACGGTCATTTTAGGCGCTTGGGCGGTTGTCTGTTTTTATATTTTGGATTCTGAGATCTTTTTGTTATCTTTTTGGCTTATATATAGCCCTAGTGCGAATCCAAATGTAATTCTTTTGGCAGAGAACAACGTCCACCGCAGCTCTACACCTTTGGACGAGATTTCTTGGATTCTTAGGCTCCACTTTATCAATTCTAGGGTTTGCTTTTCCATTCTTCCATTTAGTTCATCTAGTTTCACCATGATTATGGTGAACTAAACCCTTAGTTGTTGGGGAACAATGTAATCTTTTGAAACTCTCATATATTGAAATTCTTGTTTACTTTATATGCTTGCATATGCTTGATTTATCAATTGTTGGGTTCTTTACCTTTGCTTAATGCTTTTACCGTTTAACTCAATCGGTAGAAGTTGTTTGTCTTTATTGATACGGGGACGTACAGTAATGTCATGAACTGGGGAGAATTCCTTGATTATGTTAATACCGCCTAGGGATAGGGGTAGGACGATCAATTGTATTTTGCTTCCGCTTATTATGCATTATTAGTTACTAGGGGAGGCTAGGGATAGCAAGCCGGTAATTAGTAATAGGCTTTTTTCACCAAGGGATTGGGTTAAGGGTAGACCAAGAAAGTTTGCATGGCAATATGATAAATAAGCAAAGTAAATAAGAAGAGTAGATATATGAGGGCGGATAAGATGAAATTGTAACCCCCAACAACCTCATTCATTCATAGTTTCTCTTAGTCAATTGAATTCTTGCATTTGCATGTTTATTTCTGTTTTGCATTTAAACCATTCAAATTATTTTCTTTTACTTAAGTCTTAAACGATTAGTTTACACGAAAGATAAGGCCTTAAGAGTCCTCTGAGAAGAACGATATTAGGTTACCAATTATTTTTACTTGATACGATCTGGTACACTTGCCAGGGTCTTAACAAGTTTTTGGCGTCGTTGCCGGGGACTCTTGGTTTAACTTTCATGGCTATGTCTAAAATGTTCATTAGTGCCCATGATAGAAGAATCATGATGCGAGATAAGAAAAATGTGCTCTTATACACTAGTTCTAAAGGGAACAATATTAGAATAAAGAAAAGATCCAGATTCAAAAAGTCAAGAAGAGAAGCTGGCAACGGCAACGGCGCCAGAAACTTGTTAAGACCCTGGCAAGTGTACCAGATCGTATCAATAATCATACCACTTGTAGCTTCCCCATACAGGCTTATAATCATACGGTAGATAGTTTAAAAACTCAGGATTTAATAGGTACAGGATAGACACATCCCTTTCTCCAAGTATATAATACTAATAAACTCAACCAAACTTAGTCAAACTAAATACTATTCACACCTCCCTTTTCATTACTTACACATCAATATAAAGTCTTATGTAAAGACAATATAAATATCTATATTATTTTAAGAATCACTACTCAATCCAAACTAATAACCCATTATTACTTTAATTAATCATTAAAATCTCACTACTTCTCCTTTTAGAAGTAAATTAATTTATAATTCCAGAATAGTTAATTTTAATTAATTTGATTAATAATTAATCTAAAAATATCAATTTCTTTCCTTTTCATATAAGATTAATTTCTCTTCCCAATAAATAAATTTAATTACAATTAATTACTAATTAAATAAAAAATAATATTCCTCTTATAATTATAAGAGTTAATATTATAAACTAATGATTTCATCTCTTCCTTTACACTTTAATTTTAGTAATTAAAGTTAATAATTATAAATTCTGCACACGTCTAAACACGGACCATGTTGCTAGTCCAACCCCAACTGTCTAGACCAGAACCCAATGCTAGTAGTCCACAGGCCCCAACGGCCCAACACTGCTTGCCATTGCCAACCCTAGCTTCTACCACCACGACTTCGCTGCCAACCACCGCGTAACGGTTGTCGCTGCCCTCGAAACCACAGCGAGAAATCTAACCCAAAACGAACCAGAAACGCCATCCCCATACATAGAAACACAACATCAATCCCTAATCCAATGCGAATGAACCCTCAATCTCAAATCAGAAGAAAACACAGAAACCCCAAAAATCAGAATCAAAAAGGAGAACAGGAAAACCCCAAAATCCCCAATGAAACTCTAATTGCAAAACGTAGAGTCCCTCTTCGCAGAACGCAGGAGCCCTCACCGCGCCTTCCTGCACCTCCGTCGCGCCATAGCCGCACCTTCCTGCGAGCCAGCATGAAGAGAATCGAGAAAAAACCAGGACGACCATGTCCTTGCGTAGTCGCCAGGTAGTCGTCGTGCCTCCCCTGCAACCTCGTCGCATCTTGCCACAACGTTATCGCGTCTCTCACCTCCATCACTACACTCTCACCATTGTTCGCAAAAAGATGGAGAAGAGAAAAGGAAGGAAGCTTCGCTTCTGATGTGCATGTTTCAGGAAAAGTAAAGAAAACTAAATGAGCCACTGATAGCATGACCCCTTCCAAAAGAATGAGGGTTGGGCCCTTAATTGGTTCCTTTTATTCAAGCCCAATTGGAAACGGAAAGAGAAGGAAATCTGGGCTTAGGAAACAATTGACTGGGTCACTGACTAGGGAT
Organism: Vigna reflexopilosa; assembly: GCA_027742785.1. Taxonomy (NCBI): domain Eukaryota; kingdom Viridiplantae; phylum Streptophyta; class Magnoliopsida; order Fabales; family Fabaceae; genus Vigna; species Vigna reflexopilosa. The sequence goes on from CM050921.1 coordinate 19,222,106, forward strand.
TTAGTTTTTTAAATCTAACCCTAATTCTGATAAGTCCCTAAATTAAAAGAATCTCCAAAACCCTAATTTGTATCTTAATTGCAATTAAATGAACCTTTTGATCTCTTCTGTCAACACATGAATTCCTATAGAATTTAATTACGTGAATTCTTATAGAATTCACTTACGCAGAATTTAATTGCTTGAATTCAAAATTATATTAACATAATAATATAGTGCAATTTATTTATATTTAAGATCATTAATCAAAAATTCAAACATTATTCTATCACATCAAAAATATTCAATCATAATATTGAGCATCAATCAAATTAACCACCATTTAAATGCAAAGATAACTTTCTATATTCATAAAAGATACTCAAGAAAATTTCCATGTTGATTATATAATAAAGAAGAAGTAAGCTTCCCATACCTTAGCCAATAAAAAAACATGCTTTCACCCTTTCTTCTACAGACTCTCCTTCCCTTCAGTCTCTCTGTCTAATGTTTTTTTTTCCTTCTCTCATAAAAGTAACGTACCACCCTTTCTATCTTTTTCCTTTCTTTTTAAATAAAAATTTAAAGTAATTGTTCCTCCAAAAATATTTCAACCACTATTTTAAAAACATAACTGCTACATCTTTTATTTTCTTTTTTTTTTTTGCTGGAGGAATATATTTTGTTGTAAAACATTTTAGTATTTTAGGACGTGTAATTTTTTTATTTTTGGATATTTAAACAATTTTTGGGTAGCATCTACTGAGGGATGCTAATTTTTATGTATCCACTGAAGGATATAGGAAGGTACACCTACTGATGGGTGTTTGTAAGAATTGCACTTACTGATGAGTGCTGGACAAGTTTGGGTCAAGCTTGTGACGTTAAACAAGCGCTACCTGGGAGGCAACCCAGTTGATTATTTGTTTGTTTTTAAACTCTGTCTTAAGGGAATTATATGTTTGCATGTGCATTTGAGAGGGGAAACGCATGAAATTGAAAATTTGAAGGTTAAAATCAGGTGCAACAGGGTGGAATCACGCAAAAGTAAGCAAAGAAGAGAATGATAAAATTACTGCCCACCGCTGAGCAGTGCATTTTACCGCTGAGCGGTGGCGACGCAGACCCCGCTTAGGCTTTTAAAAGCTCATCGTTTTTGGGGTTCTGCACTTTTGAAAATCCTCTTTGAATCTCGCCCAAGCGTTCTCTGTGAACCCTAGCACCCAATTTACACTTTCAAAGGTTTTCCAAAGGGATTTCCCCAATTTTACTCATCACCCACTCACAAAAATCTCACTTTTCTATCATTATCTTGTCAAAGTTTGGGGTTTTTATTGAGGGATTGAGCATTCAAGAGGCATTCATCATCGATTAAGAGGAAGTTTAGCAAGCATCTAGTTTCTCCACTCAAGTAAGTTGTCAAATTTCATTCTTAGGGTTTCTAAATTTGAAATTTGATGAAGAACATGCTTAGGAACATGATAAATTAGGGCTTTTGGATTTCTATGCATGATTTGATGAAATAGGAACTGTTTCAACTGATTGAATTGCATGAAATTGGTCTGGATTGATGAAATTAGTGTTAGAGTGGAGAATAGGGCGGTGTGGAGAAGGATTTTGGAAAACCCTAGTCGCCGCCGCTGAACGGAATGTTTAGACGCTGAGCGGTGGCACGGCTTGAGGCAAACCGCTGAGCAGTCTCCTTTGACGCTGAGCGGTCTATTGCAGATTTTGTTGGATGCTTGATTTTTAATGCAGGGATGCTGAGGGGCCCTATTTTTCCCTCAGTGTGCGACTGTGATTGGTTTGGAATCTGATTAATGATGTACTAACCTCTAATGATGAATTCCTATGGTCTTTTGAACTTTATTATATGCAGGAATGTCATCATCATCAAGAAGGGTGAAAACTCTTGGCAACAAAAGGAAGGAACCTAAGAGGCAAAGAAGATTCTATTCGCCTAGGTTCCTCTCCAGGAAACATGAGGAACACTATGTGACTGTGCAGGAGAGGAGATTGCTGATGGAGAGGAAGGCCACTTTTATCCCAAACTTGGCTCCTGAATTTGGAATAGAGATTATGAGGAGAGACTGGGAAAAGCTGGCCACATATCCTGCACCAGCCAACATTGAATTGGTGAAGGAGTTTTATACAAATGCCTTGACTAGAGGATGAGTTGATGCTGGGAGTTACATGAGCTATGTGAGGGGACAGACCATCAGGTATGACCCTGACACTATTAACAGCTTTTTGGGCTCTTAATGGCCAGGTGAACAGTGTCAGTATGCAGCACTTGTTGGGGGGTTCAGAGATATAACAGATATTGAGAGGGTTATGTGCCTTCCTGGAAGGCATTTTTAGAATAACCCTAATGGATTGCCCGTCAACATAAAGAGGGCAGATTTGACGCCTTTGGCAAAATTCTGGATGGCATTCACTCATGCCAACATTCAGCAATGCTCACATGTTTCCGACATCACCATGCATCAGATCATCTTCATTTACTGCATGCTGAGGTAGTTAGATGTGAACGTCGGGAAGGTCATTGCCGACGAGATTCAGAGCTGCGCTACTACTGTGAGTAGTAGGACACCGCTGGGACATCCGTCCTTGATCACCTTTTTGTGTCAACAGGCTAGGGTGGATACTGCAGTTCCACCATATGAGAGGCCTAGGAAGGCCATAGGTGTTGCCTATTATCAGCAGTACTATGAGGAAGAGGAGGCAGCCAGAGCACCTAGGAGACGTCCTAGGAGAGCAGCAGCACAGTAGGAGCATGTACCTGCAGATGCACCGACACAACACGCCGAGCCATTCTAGATGAGGAACATGTATATGTCCATGATGGAGGCTAAGATGGAAGCTATTCGCAGAGGGCAGATAGCCACGGCTGAGATGATAATAGGGCTGTACGATCAGCCACTAGTGCACAGGTGGACCATGGACGAGTTTCATGGAGCTATGGCTTGGCCTCAGGAGCAGACACAAGGCAGCGTGTCTGGAGCAGCGGAAGCACCAGGCATGGATGAGGATGACGATGAAGATAACTTTGAAGATGCTGATGATGGAGACCAGGCGGACTCAGATGAGGACATGGATTGAGAGGGCATCTACTAATGGATGCCCATGCTTTAGACAGGGTTTTATCTTGCACTTTTGTATTTTTGTTTTTTTTAGAATAGGTTGAATTTTGATTGTCAGTGTCTATGCTTGGCTTGAACACCAATTCTGAAAATGTTTGACTTGATGATATTGCATGATGAATCTATTTGATGATGATTGGATGTGGATGATGATTGAGTTGTGTTGATATTCAGGTGAAAAGTTCACTAGCTATGTGAACAGATGTGTGATGAATTGTGATTGTGGTTATAATGCTAAGCAGGGTGTATGAATGGATGATGTGTGAGAAGGCATGTTGTGTGAGGTATTGAGCTCCAGAGTATTCATTGCTATATGTATTGTTCACAGGAAAGCATGAATGATATTGCCTGAGTCTTGATAATTGATTGAATTGAGTGTTTATGTCATATGATCAAGGCCATTTTTGGAAGCCCTTACTTAGCCAAATTTTTACCCAAAGTGATTAAAATGTTATACCCTTTTTGAACCTTGGCCTTAAACAGAATGAAAACCCTTATTTTGAAATTATTTACCTTGAGTTAGGTTAAGAATAATTGTTGGGAAAATTTGAATGGCAAAAAAAGAAAGGCATTGAGCTCAAGTGTTGAAAAAGAAAAATGCATGAGAAAAGAAAAGAAGAAAAGAAAAAGCATGTAAGATGGGCTCAATGTAAAAATAAAAGGAAAGGGAAGAAGTTGGGAATAAGTGAGATTGGTTAAGAAAGAGAGTTTGTACTTGAACTTTAAATGTTAAATTAGCTCTCTTAACTCAAGGATTTTGTGATCCAGAGAAACCAATTTTTTCTTGTTAGCCTAGCCTCATTATAAGCCTTGGAAAAGTCCTTGTGATGGCATTGACTTGTAAGAATGTTGATTGTATTAGATGAAGGGCAATTTTGTTTCATGTGACATGTGAATAGTAGAGAGTGGAGTGACTTCTTAAACACTTGAGTGATTGAGTGAAAAACTTGCTTGGTCACAATTGTTGAATTCTATGATTACCTCTATGCTTAGTTGATTGATCATTCATAAATAAAACATTTGTTGGGAAAATATGTGATTATATGAACTGAGTTGAATAGAAAGCATGTATACATCTTGATTTGATTCCATTGAAAATATGAATTGAGTAGTTTTTGTCATAGGAAAAATGAATTTTGGGATTGTTGAACTATTTGATGAAAAAGTGGAAAGCCAAGTTTTGTCTTGTTTGCTTGAGGACAAGCAAAGTTCTAAGTTTGGGGTTATGATAACGGTCTATAAACCGTTATTTTCATGCTTAAATTGATATCAAAATACATCCTTTATGGCTTAGAATGAGCTTAGAATCAGGTAAAACACTTAAGTTGTGTCATTTGAGAGTCAAAAGCTATTTTTAGAGATATTATGCTTGTTTTGCATTGTTTTGCATTGTTTTGCAGGGTTTTGATGAGAATTAAGAATGGAATTGAAGAAGGAAGGTCTTAGACTAAAGGAAGAAGAAGAAAAATGAAGAAAAGAAGAGTTTATGCACCGCTCAGCGTCAAAATGCACCGCTCAGCGCTATTAATCGAGGGAAAGCTGCTGTCTGGTGCCCAGGCGGTGATGCTGACCGTCCCGAGCGATTAGAGGCAAACCGCTAAGCGGTGAAACTGACCGCTGAGCGGTGGTGCGGCTTGAGGGAAACCGCTGAGCAGTAAAGTTGGACGCTGAGCGGTTGTCTGCTGGGCTTGGGCTTAAATTTTGTTACTTTTATGTCCTATATATAGTCCCAGTGTGATTCAAATATTATTCTTTTGGCAAAAGAGGATGTCCAGAGCTATTCTACACTCCTTGGAGAAGATTTCTTGGATGCTTAGGCTCCATTTTATCATATCTAGGGTTTGCTTTTCCATTCTTTCGTTGTATTTCATCTAGTTTCACCATGTCAATGGTGAACTAAACCCTTTGTGTTTTGGGGAACAATGTAATCTTTTGAAACTCTCTTTTATTGAAATTCTTGTTTTATTCATATGCTTGCATAGCTTGTTATTATCAATTGTGGGTTCTTTATCTATGCTCTACGCTATTATCATTTAACTCATTTGATAAATAGATGTTTGCCTTTGTCGATACGGGGACGTACGGGGAAGTCATGAACTGATAAGGAATTCTTGATCAACAAATACCACCTAGGAATAGGGGGGTAGGACGATCAATTGTATTTTGCTTCTGTGGTACTTGCACTGCTAATTACTAGGGGACACTAGGGATAGTAAGCCAGTATCTAGTAGTAGGCTCTTCTCGCCGAGGGATCGGGTTTAGGATAGATGATAACGGTCTAAAAACCGTTATTTTCATGCTTGAATTTGATATTAAAATAGAATCAAAAGTTGTTTCTAGAGATATTATGCTTGTTTTACATTGTTTTCCAGGGTTTTTGATGAAAATTGAAGATGGCAATGAAGTAGGAAGGTCATAGACTCAAGAATGAAGGAGAAAAAGGAAGAAAAGAAGGGTTTGTGAACAGCTCAACGGTAAATTCCACCGCTGAGCGTCCTAGTTCGAGGAAAAGTATTGTCTGGCGCTTAGGCAGTGATGCTGAGCGTCCAGAGCGACAAGAGGCAAACCGCTCAGCGGTCATTTTAGGCGCCTGGGCGGTGGCGTGTGTTGAGGCAAACCGTTGAACGGCCAATTTTGGCGCCTGGGCGGTTGTTTGTTTTTATATTTTGGATTTTGAGATCTTTCTATTATCTTTTTGGCTTATATATAGCCCTAGAGCGAATCCAAATGTAATTCTTTTGGCAGAGAACAACGTCCAGAACAACTTTACACCTTTGGAGGAGATTTCTTGGATGCTTAGGCTCCACTTTATCAAATCTAGGGTTTGCTTTTCCATTCTTCCATTATATTTCATCTAGTTTCACCATGACTATGGTGAACTAAACCCTTTGTTGTTGGGGAACAATGTAATCTTTTGAAACTCTCATATATCCAAATTCTTGTTTACTTAATATGCTTGCATATGCTTGATTTATCAATTGTTGGGTTCTTTACCTGTATTTAATTCTTTTACCATTTAACTCATTCAGTAGATGTTGTTTGTCTTTATTGATACGGGGACGTACAGTAATGTCATGAACTGGGGAGAATTCCTTGATTATGTTAATACCGCCTAGGGATAAGGGTAGGACGAACAATTGTATTTTGCTTCCGCTTATCATGCATTATTAATTACTAGGGGAGGCTAGGGATAGCAAGCTGGTAATTAGTAATAGGCTCTTTTCACCAAGGGATTGGGTTAAGGGTAGACCAAGAAAGTTTGCATGGCAATATGATAAATACGCAAAGTAAATAAGAAGAGTAGATATATGAGGGTGGATAAGATGAAATAGTAAACCCCAACAACCTCATTCATTCATAGTTTCTCTTAGTCAATTGAATTCCTGCATTTGCATGTTTATTTCTGTTTTGCATTCAAACCATTTAAACTAATTTTCTTTTACTCAAGTCTTAAACAATTTGTTTACACGAAAGATGAGGCCTTAAGAGTCCTCTGGGAAGAACGATATTGGGATTACCGATTTTTATTACTTGATACGATCTGGTACACTTGCAATGGTCTTAACAAGTTTTTGGCGTCGTTGCCGGGGACTCTTGGTTTAACTTTTTCGAGTAGTGTAAATTGATTAAATTCGACTTGATTTTTTTTATGTTTGTTATAATAAATTATTTCTAGGATTTTGTACCTAATGTTTACAGGATGCAGTATGTACAAGAATTTGGTTCTATGGGCACTCAATTCTATCAAAATAATTTCAACTACTGGTGGGAACCTCACTCAAGCATGGATCAGAGTTGGAATGAAGAAGCAGGAGATCCACATCAACAATTACTATTAGGGCAACATGTGTCTGCTTTGAAAGAGCAAATCAACAAAGTGGACGAGACATTGGAACGACTTATCCAAATTACTCTCTCCACTACAGAAGAGAATGAAACAAGGAATAAAAGGTTGGAGATACAGATTCGTCAATCCAATGAAACATTGAATTCTAGGGTTAATACTGAGGTTAACCCTAGGGAGGAATGTCAGGCCACTAGTTTTGAAAGTGATAATGTTGATGAAGAGATAGAAGAGGAAAAGATAGACGAAATAGAAACATAAAAGGTTGTTGCTGAGGAGAAGATAGATGAAGAAAAGATAGAAGAAGAGGTTGTAAAATTGAAAGAGAGGGAGTATGAAAAACCCTTGCCCTATCCAAAGACATATTCTAGGAGGGAAAAAGAAAAGCAATTGGAGCGATGTATGGAAATTTTTAAGAAGTTGGAAATAACCATACCATTTTCTGAAGAACTTCAGCAAATGCCCTCATATGCGAAATTTTTGAAAGAACTTCTCATGAAGAAAAGGAAGTATATTGAGAAGGAAACTATTGAGGTGCAAGGAAATTGCAGTGCAGTCATACAGAGAACATTACCTCCTAAATTACAAGATCCAGGGAGCTTTACCATTCAAGTGGTTGAAAGAAAAAAAAAATAGAAAATGTGGAAAAATAAAGAAGAAAATAAAAGGAGAAAAAAAGAGAAAGTTAGAGGAGGAGAAGAGTGAGAAAAAGAGGAAGAGAGGAAAGAAGAAAAGATCATATGAAAAACCTCTTCCTCATCCAAAGAAGTATCATAGGAAGAAAATGAACTTCAAGTGCTTTATGGAGATCTTCAAGAAATTGGAGATTAAAGTTCCTATGATGGAGACATGGAAACAGGTGCTTGGTGTTATCAACTTTCTGAAGAAATTCAGCAGGAAGAAGAAGAAGAAAAGAATATCAAGCAAAGGGAGTATCAACACCTACTGATGGGTGTTTGAACTCTACCGGGTCAAGCTAATGACGTTAAAAGAGCGCTTATTGGGAGGCACCCCAGTGATTTTCTACATTAATTTTCTTTTACTTGGACTTGTAAATATTGGTATTTTTGAACAATTTTTGGGGTAGCCTCTACTGAGGGATGCTAATTTTTATGTATCCACTGAAGGATACAGGAAGGTACACCTACTGATGGGTGTTGGTAAGAATTGCACTTACTGATGAGTGCTAAACAGGTTCGGGTCAGGCTCGTGAAATTAAACAAGCGTTATTGGGAGGCAACCCAGGTTTCTTTTACTTTTGCACTTTGAATTTTTAGAATAGGTTGAATTTTGTTGAGTAGTGTAGGTGCCTATGCTTGGCTTGTACAATGGATCTAATGGTAGTATTATAATGCATGACAAGTATTTGATAATGATTGAATGTGGTGGATGACAGAGAATGTATGTGTGATGATATCCAGTTGAATGGTTCACTAATTATATGAACAGATGTGTAGTGATTTATGATTGTGATTGTGATGCTAAGCAGGATAAATGAATGATGTGTGAGAAAGCATGTTGTGTGAGGTCTTCCTAATTGATGATGAATGCCGCTCTAATGTAAAACCCTCAAGAAAAACCCCAAACTTTTGACAAGAGAATGGTAGAAAAATGTGATTTTTGTGAGTGGGTGATGGGAAAAGTGAGAAATCTCTTTGGAAAACCTTTGAAAGTGAAAATTGGGTGCTAGAGTTCATAGAGAACGCTTGGGCAAGCTTCAAAGAGGAGTTTCAAAAGTGCAGAACCCCCAAAACCGCTGAACTTTTAAAAACCCAAGGGTGGTCTGTGCCGCAACCGCTCAACGGTCAAATGGACCGCTCAATGGTCAAATGGACCGTTCAGTGGTGCACGTTAAAAAATCCCTTCCTCTTTTTTGCTTGCTTTTGTGTAATTCAACCCTGTAGCACTTGATTTCGACCTTCAATTTTTAAATTACATGCCTTTCCCTTCTCAAATGCAACATTCAAACATATAATGCACTTAGACAGAGTTAAAAACAAGAAATAATCAACTGGGTTGCCTTCGAGGTAGCGCTTGTTTAAGGTCACGAGCCTGACCCAAACCTTGTAGCATTCATTAGTAAGTGCCTCTAACAGCACCTTTCAGTAGGTGTACTTACCTGTATCCTTCAGTAGATACATAAAATTTTAGCATCCCTTAGTAGATGCTACCCAAAAAATGTTTAAAAATCTAAGAAATTACATGTCCAAAATAAAATAAACCTAAAACAAAAAAAAATGCTTTACAACAATTGGGATTCATTCAGATAACATCGTGTCTTCCCATCCCGATTGGGATCATCATCAACCCAACTCATCAGCTGCCTTTTGTCCACTCTTCTAATCTGCACTACTCCACCTTCTTTAAGCTTGTTGACAATCCACTTTCTATTCTTGAATCTTACTTGTGAAGCACGTAGAAGTAATGTATCCTCTGAGTGGATTGTTCCTCCTTTATCTACCTCTTCATCTTTAGGTACCTGCAAAATATTACAACTATCAATATCAGTACCTGTTGTTCTCTCTCCAGATGCAGCAGCTTTCCTGGACTTTTTGTTTCTAGCTCTTTTTTTTATTCTAACATTATTCTCTTTAGAGCCATTATACAATAGCACATGTTCATGGTCTCTCATCATAATTCTTCCGTCATATACACTAATAAGATCTTAGAAGTTGCCATGAAAGGTCTTCCCAGAATCAATGGAATCTTTTCATCAGTTTCCATGCCCATGACTATAAAATTCACCAAGAACTCTAACTACTCAACACGCACAATCACATTCTCCACCATACCAAGCGGCTCTTTAGTAGAACCATCTGCCACCATCACAGTAAGATTAGACGGTTTTAACACTAGCCCTCCAATTTCCTTAAAGAAGTGCTTAGGCATCATATTAATGCTAGATCCAGAATCTATCATAGCTCCTCCTACATCAACATCATTCACAACACATGAAAGAGTCAAACATCCTAGATCCTTTATCTTGGGCAGATGATTTTTCTTCTGAGGTTTAATAACAGGTTCCTGTTCCTCTTCATCAAGATCTATCACATCTCCAAGATAATATTTTATTCTCTCAGAGTACACAGGAATCTGCTTAATCACTGAAGGCACCACAGTCACTTGGTTAAAAATTTCTCCAAATTGCCCATTGTGACCGTCTCCTATTTCCTCTTCTTCTTCACCCTCACTACTGTCTAGCTCAATAATTTCTCTTTTCTCTTCTTCCTTTTCACTACTCTCCACTTCCACAACTTCCTTTTTTGCTTTCCTTTTACTCCTAGTAACAACAGCTTTGCACTCCTTTTTAGGGTTAACATTGTTAAGACCCCTGGCAAGTGTACCAGATCGTATCAAGTAATAAAATTCGGTAATCCCAATATCGTTCTTCCCAGAGGACTCTTGTGGCCTCATCTTTCGTGTAAAGAAATTCTTTAAGACTTGAGTAAAAGAAAATTAGTTTAAATGGTTTGAATGCAAAACAGAAATAAACATGCAAATGCAGGAATTCAATTGACTAAGAGAAACTATGAATGAATGAAGTTGTTGGGGTTTACAATTTCATCTTATCCACCCTCATATATCTACTCTTCTTATTTACTTTGCTTATTTATCATATTGCCATGCAAATTTTGTTGGTCTACCCTTAACCCAAACCCTTGGGGAAAAGACCCTATTACTAATTACCAGCTTGCTATCTGTAGCCTCCCCTAGTAATTAATAATGCATGATAAGCGGAAGCAAAATACAATTGATCGTCCTACTCCTATCCCTAAGCGGTATTAACATAATCAAGGAATTCTCCCCCGTTCATGACATTATTGTACGTCCCCGTATCAATAAAGACAAACAACATCTACTGAATGAGTTAAACGGTAAAAGCATTAAATACAGGTAAAGAACCCAACAATTGATAAATCAAGCATATGCAAGCATATAAAGTAAACAAGAATTTGGATATATGAGAGTTTCAAAAGATTACATTGTTCTCCAACAACAAAGGGTTTAGTTCACGATAGTCATGGTGAAACTAGATGAAATATAATGGAAGAATGGAAAAGCAAACCCTAGATTTCATAAAGTGGTGCCTAAGCATCCAAGAAATCTCCTCCAAAGGTGTAAAGCTGTTGTGGACGTTGTTCTCTGCCAAAAGAATTACATTTGGATTCGCACTAGGGCTATATGTAAGCCAAAAAGATAACAGAAAGATCTCAAAATCCAAAATATAAAAACAGACAACCACCTAGGCGCCAAAATTGGTCGCTCAGCGGTTTGCCTCAACACACGCCACCGCCTAGGCGCCTAAAATGACCGCTGAGCGGTTTGCCTCTTGTTGCTTTGGATGCTTAGCGTCACCGCTTGGGCACCAGACAGTACTTTTCCTCGAACTAGGACGCTCAGCGGTGGAATATACCACTGAGCGGTTCACAGACTCTTCTTTTCTTCCTTTTTTTCCCTCATTCTTGAGTCTATGACCTTCCTACTCCATTGCCATCTTCAATTTTCATCAAAAACCCTGCAAAACAATGCAAAACAAGCATAATATCTCTAGAAACAACTTTTGACTCTCATGTGACACAACTTAAGAGTTTTCCTTAATTCTAAGCTCATTTTAAGCTACAAAGGATGTGATTTAATATCAAATTTATGCATGAAAATAACGGTTTTGAGACCGTTATCACAACCCCAAACTTAAAACTTTTCTTGTCCTCAAGCAAAACAACACAAAACTTGGCCTTCCAATTTTTCATCAAATAGTTCTACACTTTTCAAAATCCTTTTCTTCATGACAAGTTATTTTCCAACTCAGATTTTCAATGGAATCCTACCAAAATGCAAGCATGCTTTCAATCCAATCTAGTTCACCTACTTCAATATTTCCCAACAGATGTTTTATTCATGAATGATCAATCCACTAAGAATAGATGTAAACATGGATTTCAACAATTCTTACCAAGCAAGTGTTTCACTCAATCACTCAAGTGTTTAAGGGCCCACTCCACTCTTTACTATTCACATGTCACATAGAACAATATTGCCATTTATCTAAAACAATCAAAATCCTTACATGCAAATACCATCACAAGGACTTTTCCAAGGCTTGTAATGAGGTTGGGCTATCAAGAAAATTTGGTTTTTCTGGATCGCAAAATCCTTGAATTAAGAGAGCTATTTCATCATTGAAAAGGTTCAAATTTAAACTCTCTCTATCACCCATCTTCTTTATTCCTAACTTCTTCCCTTTTTATCAATTTTGCATTGAGTTCCTTTTTCATGCTTTTACTTTTTCCTTTTCTTCTTTACTCATGCATTTTTCTTTTCAATACTTGAACTCAATGCTCTTGTTTTGCCTTTCAATTTTCCCCATACAACCAGAAACTTGAACCTTTTCATTACATAAGATTATTCTCAACCCTACTCAAGATAAATAATTTCAAATCAAGGGTTTTCATCCTGTTTAAGGCCAAGGTTCAAAAAGGGTATAAAATTTTAAACTTTTTTTTTGGTGAAAATTTGGCTAAATAAGGGCTTCCAAACATGGCCTTGATCATATAACATAAGGATGCAAATCAATTATCAAGACTAAGGCAATATCATTCATGATTCCCTTTGAATAATACATATATCAGTGAAAATTCTGGAGCTCAAGACCTCACACAACATGCTTTCTCACACATCATTCATTTATCTTGCTTAGCATCACAATCAAAATCATAAACCACAATACATCTGTTCATATAATTAGTGAACCATTCAACTGGATATCATCACACATACATTCTCAGTCAACCACATTCAATCATTATCAAATACTTGTCATGCATTTTAATACTACCATCAGAACCATTGTACAGGCCAAGCATAGACACAAAATAAAAGTTCAACCTATTCTACAAATTCAAAGTAGAAAAGAAAAAGAAACCTGGGTTGCCTCCCAATAGTGCTTGTTTAACGTCACTAGCCTGACCCGAACCTGTTTAGCACTCATCAGTAAATGCGAATCTTACCAACACCCATCAGTAGGTGTACCTTCCTGTATCCTTCAGTGGATACATAAAAATTTAGCATCCCTCAGTAGATGCTACCCAAAAAGAGTTTAAAAATCCATTAACTTACATAACCAGAATAAACCTATTCCAAAAATTGTTTTACAACAAATGGGATAAAATTAAATGTCTTCAAATCTTTCCATCCCGGTTGGGATCTTCATCCTCCCAACTCATTATTTGCCTTCTATCCACTCTTCTGATGGCTTTAGTATATGGTTTTCTGATCTCTAGTTTGCCATCTTCTTTGATATTATCAACAATCCACTTCCTTTTCTTGAATTTTACCTGTGAGCCTCGTGGAAGTGGTATATCTTCTGAGTGAATTGTTCCTCCTTTATCAACCTCCTCATTTTTAGGTACCTGTAAAACATTACAACTGTTAGAATTGGTACCTGTCATGCTTTCTTCTGATGCAACTTCTCTTCTTGACTTTCTGAATCTCGATCTTTTCTTTATTCTAATATTGTTCCCTTTAGAACCAGTATATAAGAGCACATTCTTTTTATCTCGCATCATAATTCTTCCATCATGGGCACTAATGAACATTTTAGATGTAGCCATGAAAGGTCTTCCAAGAATAATTGGAATCTTCTCATCATCTTCCATGCCCATAACTAAAAAGTCATCCAAAAACTCCAGCTGCTCCACGCGCACAACCACATCTTCCACCATACCTAGTGGCTTTTTACTGGAACCATCTGTCACCGTCACAGTAAGATTAGACGGTTTTAATGTCAACCCTCCAATCTTTCTCAAAAAACGTCCGGGCATCATATTAATGCTGGATCCAGAGTCTATCATGGATCCTCCTACATCAAAATCATTTATAATACATGAAAGTGTCAAACAACCTGGATCTTTTACCTTAGGCGGATAATTCCTTTTTGGAGGTTGAACTTCAAATTCTTGCTCATCTTCATCTGTATCCAAATCTATCGTATCTCCAAGATAATATTTCATCCTTGCAGGAATTTGTTGGATTACAGAAGGCACCACAGTCACTTGGTTTTCTATAAATGGCCTATTGTGACTGAATTTTTCTTCCTCTTCTTCCTCACCTTCACTGTTGCTTATTTCAATGACTTCTCTTTTCTCCTCTTCCTCATAACTACTACCAATCTCCAGAACTTCCCTTTCAACTTTTCGTTTACTTCTTGTAACAACAGCTATACATTCCTCTTTAGGGTTAACATCAGTGTTAGCCCTAAATTGGTGCTTCTCAGTGATGTCTACCCTTTTTGACAACTGCCCGACTTGCATCTCTAAAGATCTGATGCCGGCTTGATTACCTACTTGATTGGACTCATAAACCTTCAAGAATTTATCAAATCTATCATTTAGGTCTCTGACGACCTCTGTCAAATGGGTGACCTGCTGCCACTGAGGTGAAGGTTGTTGCTGCCTGAAACCTCCTGTTTGCCCTGATGGGAAATTCCATGTTTGCCATGATGGGAAATTCGGTGCCTGACTAATACTTGGATGATTCTTCCAACCTTGTTTGGCATTACCTTGATAGGTATTCTGAAACTGATTTCCCATAAAATTAGCTTCTTGTTGCATCTCTTCAAGCAAAGCACATTGACCATTGATATGGTCACCACCGTAGAAATCACACAGCTGCTGTGTTTGGGAGACATTACAAATCTCCTTAGGAAGTTGTGAGAGAATCTTTGTCAAATTATCTAGCTTTTGAGTCAGAAGATGGTTTTGAGCCAGCATAGCGTCATCTGCAGGAAAATGCAAAACTCCTCTCTTTTGTGTAGGTACGCCTCTTTCACTATAATTTTCTTGCTCATTAGCAGCCATATTTTCGATCAAGTCATAGGCTTCATCTTCAGTCTTTTGTTTAACATTGCCTCTAACTGAGGCATCCAGCATCATCTTTGACTGAGTGTTCAAACCTCCAAGGTATGCAAGAACCAAGGTGGTCTTGTCAAAACCATGGGTTGGCGTCTTTCTCAGCAAGCCCTTGAATCTCTCCCATGCTTGACCTAAAGTCTCTTCCATACCCTGCTTGAATGATGAAATTTCCAGCTTTCCTTGAGTAACTTTGGACTGTGGAAAATATTTAGTGACAAACTTTGTAGCCACATACTCCCATGTGGCGAATGTTCCTTCAGGAAAGGAATTAAGCCACGCCTTAGCATTACCCGCCAATGAGAATGGGAACAAGTTAAGCTTTACGCGTTCATCTGATACCCCTGCCATCTTCACAGTGTTGCAGATTTCACTAAACGTGGTCAAATGATCATATGGATTCTCATTTGACAAGCCGTGCAACTGGTTGCCTTGTACTAGGTGTATTAGTGTTGGATTCATCACCATGTTGGTTGTTTGATCCGTAGGCATGGTTATCCTGTTAAAGTGAAAAGGACCAACAACATTAGATTGATCTGCCAATGTCCGTCTTGGAGGAAGTTGTCCTGCCATCTCCTCTATTCTTCTATCTGGTGAAGGTGACAATAATCTGCTAGGAGAAGGAAATAAATCCCTAGATAGGCGTCTGACTCTCCTTCTTCCCCTTGTCTCACTTAAGCCTTCAAGAAGAGGTTGGGTATTTTTCTTGCTTCTAGTATGTCTAGTCTCCTGTTGCATGTACAAGAAACAAAAACGCTAGTAGCACTTTTATATAAAAAAAAATATATACACATATCAACAATCAAGTCAAAATTAATCAATTTACACTACTCGAAAAAGTAAAACCAAGAGTCCCCGGCAACGGCACCAAAATCTTGTTAAGACCCCTGGCAAGTGTACCAGATCGTATCAAGTAATAAAAATCGGTAATCCCAATATCGTTCTTCCCAGAGGACTCTTAAGCCTCATCTTTCGTGTAAACAAATTGTTTAAGACTTGAGTAAAAGAAAATTAGTTTCAATGGTTTGAATAAAACAGAAATAAACATGCAAATGCAGGAATTCAATAGACTAAGAGAAACTATGAATGAACGAAGTTGTTGGGGTTTACAATTTCATCTTATCCACCCTCATATATCTACTCTTCTTATTTACTTTGCTTATTTATCATATTGCCATGCAAACTTTCTTGGTCTACCCTTAACAAAATCCCTTGGTGAAAAGAGCCTATTACTAATTACCGGCTTGCTATCCCTAGCCTCCCCTAGTAATTAATAATGCATGATAAGCGGAAGCAAAATACAATTGATCGTCCTACCCCTATCCCTAGGCGGTATTAACATAATCAAGGAATTCTCCCCAGTTCATGACATTATTGTACGTCCTCGTATCAATAAAGACAAACAACATCTACCGAATCAGTTAAACGGTAAAAGCATTAAATACAGGTAAAGAACCCAACAATTGATAAATCAAGCATATGCAAGCATATAAAGTAAACAAGAATTTGGATATATGAGAGTTTCAAAAGATTACATTGTTCCCCAACAACAAAGGGTTTAGTTCACCATATCGTGGTGAAACTAGATGAAATATAATGGAAGAATGGAAAAGCAAACCCTAGATTTGATAAAGTGGAGCCTAAGCATCCAAGAAATCTCCTCCAAAGGTGTAAAGCTGCTATGGACGTTGTTCTCTGCCAAAAGAATTACATTTGGATTCGCACTAGGGCTATATATAAGCCAAAAAGATAACAGAAAGATCTCAAAATCCAAAATATAAAAATAAACAACCGCCCAAGCGCCAAAATTGGCCGCTAAGCGGTTTGCCTCTTGTCGTTCTGGACGCTCAGCGTCACCGCCTGGGCGCTAGACAGTACTTTTCCTCGAACTAGGACGCTCAGCGGTGGAATTTACCGTTGAGCGGTTCACAGACTCTTCTTTTCTTCCTTTTTCTTCTTCATTCTTGAGTCTATGACCTTCCTACTTCATTGCCATCTTCAATTTTCATCAAAAACCCTGCAAAACAAGCATAATATCTCTAGAAACAAGTTTTGACTCTCATGTGACACAACTTAAGAGTTTTCCTTGATTCTAAGCTCAGTTTAAGCTACAAAGGGTGTGATTTAATATCAAATTTATGCATGAACGGTTTTGAGACTGTTATCAAACATCAGTATTAGCCCTAAATTGGTTTTTCTCAATGGTCTCTACCCTCTTTGACAATTGACCAATTTGCATCTCCAAGGATCTGAAACTGGCTTGGTCACTTGCATGTTGAGACTCATAAACCTTTTAAAATTTGTCAAATCTATCATTAAGGCCTGTGACAGTCTCTGTCAAATGATTAACCTGTTGCCACAAGGGTGATGGTTGCTGAGGTCGGAAGCCTCCTGTTTGCCTAGATGGGTTATTCTGAGTTTGCCCAATACTAGGATGGTTTTTCCACCCTTGGCTAGAGTTGCCTTCATTGAAATTCCCCTGCTTATACTAGAACTGGTTCCCCATATAATTTGCCTCCTGTTGCATCTCCTCTGGCATAGCACATTGACCATTTATATGGTCACCACCCCAGATATCACAAAGTTGTTGAGCTTGGGAGACATTCCTAATCTCCTTTGGAAATTGTGAGAGAATCTTCGTCAAATTATCTAGCTTTTGAGTCAGAAGATGATTCTGAGCTAGCATAGCATCATCTGCAGGCAAATGCAAAACTCCCCTCTTCTGCACTGGTGCGCCCCTTTCACTGTAAGTTTCCTGCCCATTTGCAGCCATACTCTCAATCAAGTCATAGGCTTCATCCTCAGTCTTTCTCTTTATGTCACCTCCTGCTGAGGCGTCCAAAATCATCTTCGATTGTGTATTTAGGCCTTCTAGGTAAGCAAGAACTAAAGTTGTCTTGTCAAACCCATGAACTGGTGTCTTCCTCAATAGACCTTTAAACCTATCCCATGCTTTCCCGAGAGTTTCCTCCATGCCCTGTTTAAATGATGAGATCTCCAACCTTCCCTGGGTGACTTTGGACTGCGGAAAATATTTGTTGACAAATTTGGTTGCCATAGTATCCCACGTAGTAAAAGTTCCTTCTGGGAAGGAGTTTAGCCACGTCTTAGCATTGCCTCCCAGTGAGAATGGAAACAAGCTAAGCTTTACTCGCTCATCTTCACAGTGTTGCAAATTTCACTAAAGGTAGTCAAATGATCATACGGATTCTCATTCGACAAACCATGAAATTGATTACTTTGTATCGGATGGATTAACGCAGGATTCATCACCATGTTGGTTATGTTATCCATCGGCATGGCTATGCTATTAAAATGGAACGGGCCCACAACATTTGACTGATCTGCAAGTGTGCGTCTGGGAGGAGGAGGTTGCTCAGCTACCATCTCCTCTGATCTACGCTCTGGTGAAGTTAGTAACAATCTCTCAGGAGAAGGAAACAGTTCCCTAGATGGACGTCTAACTTTCCTTCCCCTCCTGTCTGATAGTCCTTCAAGATGAGCGAGTATGAATGGTTTCCTGCATACACAAGACACAAATACCCTAGAAGCACTTCTTTTTTTTTTAAAAAAAATAATGAAAATAAAACAAGAACAAAATATATACAAACAAGTCAAATTTAATAAATTTACACTACTAGAAAAGTTAAACCATGAGTCCCGAGCAACGGCGCCAAAAACTTGTTAAACCCCTGGCAAGTGTACCAGATCTTAGGCCTTATCTTTAATGTAAATTGATTTTATAAGACTTGAAAGAAGAAATAATTTTAAGTGTTTTAATGCAAGACAAAAATAAACATGAAAAATGCAAATGAATCAATTGGCAAGGAAAAGATATGGATGAATGGAGTTGTTGGGGTTTACAATTTCATCTTATCCACCCTCTTATATCTACTTTTCTTATTTAATTCGCTTTATTATCATATTGTCATGCAAACTTTCTTAGTCTACCCTAAACCCAATCTCTTGGTGAAAGGAGCCTATTACTAATTACTGGCTTACTATCTCTAGTCTCCCCTAGTAATTAGCAATGCATTATAAACAGAAGCAAAATACAATTGATTGTCCTACCCCTATCTCTAGGCGGTATTAGCTTAATCGAGGAATTTCCTACCAGTTCATGACATTATCGTACATCTCCATATCAATAAAGACAAACAACATTTACCGAATGAGTTAAACGATAAAAGCATTAAGCATAGATAAGAAACCCAATAATTGATAATATAAGCATATGCAATCATATAAATAAAATAAGAATTTCAATATAACAAAGTTTCAAAAGATTACATTGTTCCCCAATAACAAAGGCTTTAGTTCACCCTAGACATGGTGAACTAGATGGAATTAAATGAAAGAATGGAAGAATAAACCCTAAATTTGGTAGATTGGAGCCTAAGCATCCAAGGAACTGCCTCCAAGGAGTGTAGAACAGCTTTGGACGTCTTTGTCTGCCAAAAGAATTACTTTGAGAATCGCACTAGGGCTATTTATAGCGCATAAAAGTAACAGAATTTAAGCCCAAGCCCATCTGATGGACGCTCAACGCCTAATTTGGCCACTCAGCGGTTTGCCTCTAATCGCAAAACTGCTCAGCGGTCCAATACGCCGCTCAGCGGTGTCCCTCTAATCACACAGGATGCTCAGCGGTGCCGCTCAAGCAAGAAGTAATGGCTTTACCCACGAAACTGGCGCTCAGTGTTGGAACTGGCGCTCAGCACTGGAACTGGCGCTCAGCACTGGAACTGGCGCTCAACGCTGGAATTGGCGTTGAGTGGTGCACTTGACTCTTCTTTTCATCCTTTTTCTCCTTCTTTCATGAGTCGAAGTCCTCCCTTCTTCACTTCCATCTTCATTTCCCATCAAAACCCTGCAAAACAATGTAAAACAAGCATAATATCTTTAAAAACAACTTTTTACTCTCATGTGACTCAACTAAGTTTTTTACTTGAGTGTTAAGCTCATTCTAAGCCATAAAGGGTGTGTTTTAATATCAAATTTAAGTATAAAAATAACGGTTTTCCACTCGTTATCAATTGCCCATATAATTGACTTCTTCTTGGGCCTCCTATGGATAAGCACATTGACCATTTCTATAATCATCACCACAACGATCACAAAGTTGTTGTTGCACCTGTGAAATTTTCTTCAGCTCCTTAGGCTGTTGAGCTAGAGTCTTTGTCAGATTCTCCAACTGTTGAGTTATTAGCTTATTCTGTGCAATGAAGGCATCTTGAGTTGGCAATTGAAGAACCCCCTTTTGTTGAAGTAGAGCGCCTCTTTCACTATAAGTCTCATTATCATTAGCCGCCATATTTTCTATCAACTCATAAGCTTCCTCTACAGTTCTGCACTTGATATTACCTCCAATTGAGGCATCTTGCATAAGCTTTGTTTGAGCGCCAAGACCTCCAAGGAAAGAGAGGACTACTAATGTATCTTCAAAACCGTGCATGGGCTTCTTTCGCAGTAAGCTTTTATATCTATCCCACACCTGGCCTAGGGTTTCTTCCATGCCTTGCCTGAAAGAAGAAATTTCCTGTTTACCTTTGTTGATTTTAGACTATGGGAAGTACTTGTTCAGGAATTTGGACACCACAACCTCCCATCAAAGCTATCCTCCGGGAAAGAGTTCAACCATAACTTAGCATTTCCTCCCAATGAGAAAGGAAACAAGCAAAGTTTAATACCTTAATCTGGCACACCATTGATCTTCACAGTGTTGCAAATCTCCTTGAAGGTGGTCAGATGCTCATATGGACTTTCATTTGACAGTCCATTGAATTGGTTGCTCTTCACCAATTGAACCAACACCGGTTTCACCTCCATGTTCAGTGCATTGACCCTCGGCCTTGCAATGTTATTAAAGTGATGTGGGCCAACAACAGTGGTGGCATCCTCCAGAGTACGTCTCCTAGGATTCTCATCCTCAGCCATCTCTTATGTGCTCTAGTTAATGCTTGTGGTGAGGGTTGTAACAATGTCTCGGGAGAAGGAAACAATGCTCTAGATGTTTGATAACGGTTGAAATACCGTTATTTTTATACTTAATTTTGATACTTAATGCAGCCTTTTGACTTAGAAACTTGCTTGGACTCATGATTTTGTTTTAGTTTTGTGAATAAGAGAGTTGAGGATATGCTTTATGATTTTATCACTAAATTCCCTTGATTTTGTAGGTTATTGAATGATTTGAAAGAAGGGTTGAAGTATCAGGGAGTTGGAATGTTGAAAAGTCAACCAGAATGCAGAAAAGTCAACTAGTCAAACAGAATGCTGAAAAGTCAACCAAAGTGTAGTTTCAGTATCGCAGGTAGCCCTGAGCGCCAGTTTTCTTGTCGGTTTTTCACTGTTTTGCGCCTGAGCGCCACCGCTGGGTACCATTCTGAGTGTCGCACCTACCGCTGAGCGGTACTGTAGCGCTGAGAGCCATTTTCTTGGGTCTGGGCCAAATTCTGTTGATTTTAATGAACTTTAAATAGATTTGCATGACCCAAAAAGGGTATCTTTTACAGAAAGAGGCACAGAAACACTATCTTCACCCCTCGAAGGCGGATTTTGGATGCAGAAGTTGCAATCTACAAGTTCTAGGGTTTATCTTTTCCTTCTTTTCATTAATTTCATCTAGTTTCACCATGTCTATGGTTAACTAAACCTCCATTGTTGTTGGGAAAACGATGTAATCCTTTGAAGCTCTCATATAATCAATTGATGCTTTATTCATATGCTTTATTTCATTAATTGTTAGAGTTTTTCCTCTATTCTCTATGCATGCTTTGTTTAATTCATTCAATAGCATGATCTTTGATTTTATCTATATGGACACATATGGGTAGATCTAGACATAGGGGAATTCTCTCGGGAGCAATATTACCTAGACATAGGGATAGGAGGACCGATTGCCTTTAAGCTTATTTGCGAATGTAATGCATGAACAATTGCTTGGGAGACAAGATATTGTAAACCAGTAATTAGGAGTACGCTCTCTTCACCAAGACATTGGGATTAGGGTAAATTAGAAAGTGGCATTGACATTAATGAAAAAGTATAATTCGTAAATATATAAGAGTGAATTAGGATAAGTCGAAAACCCCAACAACACAATTCATCCATATCATTCAACTGCGTATTTTTCTAGGTCAATTGATCAACCTTTGCATGCATTTTTATTTTCTGTTTTGCATTTAAAAACCTAGATATTGTTTCTCAAGTCTTAAATAATCAAAAAATCACATGAAAGTCTAGTCCAATGACTCTCTAGGGAAAACGATACTTGGTCTTACCACTTATTATTACTTGATACGATTCGGTACACTTGTCGGAGTCCTAACATATCTTAGCATACTAACATATAACGTAATAAATATAATTAATATATATATATGCCCTGAACCCACATCATACAATTATATATTAAAGAAGATTTAACAAATTAATATAATCAAATATTTCTACAGCATTTTAAACAAAACAACAAACAATTTTCTGTAGCAATTTTAATCCAAACAACAAATAATTTTTTGCGGCATTTTTTAAAAAAGTAAATTTCTGGTACAGTAATAGCAATCAAAACAGCCTAATACAGGAAGATTTTCTAATGTAGTAGCATCAAAAACAGTAATTGGTTTATAAACCCATTTTCATTTCAAACAACTACTAGTACAATTAAACGAATCGGCACCGGTTCTTTTTAGTCATAAACCTCGGTTTGGGAACCGAGGCATATGCAGACGAGGTTAAAAGTCCATGCGATTCGCCTCAGTTTTTTTAACAGAAGCAGTATCTAGGTTTCAACCTCGGTTCAAAGAACCGAGGCAGTATCAGTTCTTCCAAAATCTGATTCCTTATGGGATCCTTCAGATTGAGTATCTTTGTGAATGTCATCCGTTTCAGATTGGGTATCTCTGTGAATGTCTTCCTCTGAACCAGAACATTATTCACATTCACAGGTTTCAAAATTTGATCTTTCCCATTTTCTTTGTCATCCAAAGAGTCTAGAAAAATCTGTATAATACCAACATAGTCTCTTATAGAAAAATCTGCAATCTGTAGAATACCAAACCCAAACCCAAATCCGCAATCTACAGAATACCAAACCCAATCTGCAATTTCCCACCTTTATCGGACCACCACAGCCCACCACCGCCGGCAGCCTACGAAGGATTGCCCTACTAGCCACCGAAACCCCCATGGCTACTCTAGTCGCGCAACCATCAACAACCCTCACCGGATCCCTCAAAACCCTAACTTTCTCAATCGCCGTGTCTCGCCACGCCTCTGGCACACTTTCGTCGTGCTCTCGTCACCTCTGCCACTAAGACGCCTACACCGTCGAAGAAGAAGAACGACCAATCACGCCACCACGAGCCACCACGAGTGTCGCTGCGAGGCACCACGAATGCCGCCTGTAGCGCCATCTCCACACCGTCTTCGTGAGGTCGTTGCCTCCGCTCAAGACGCAGATCATCCTTGGTCCATCGTTGGGTCATCTGCGTTGAGGAGAAATGGCAGAAGTTTTAATCTTCTTGCTTGTGCGGGATGAGGGATGAAGAGAAATGGCAGAAGCGAGAAGGAGAGGGATAAAGAGAGAAAAGTATTTTCTTGAACTTTTCTAGGGTTGAATGTGCGAGAAGGAGAAGAACTCTCCCTGGGGACGACCCGTATGGGCTGGTCCCTGAAGAAACGAGAAGCCCAGTTAGGCATTAGTTAGAAATTTAACCGAGGACATAAGGTGTATATGGCTCGGGTCTCTACTCAACCGAGTCAGTAGATCTGTATATGCTTCAGTTCTTCATTAACCGAGGCAGAAAAGTTCAATTAGATTACAAAGATGCCACCGCATGCTGATATGTTTCGGTTGCTCCTAAACCGAAGCATATTGTGCGATTTTAAATCTTCTTTTTTTACTAGTGAACAACTAGAAACAACAAAAAACAACAACATGACTGCTAGTAATTTTAAAACTGCACCACTAAGATATTCTTTTAAAACCACCATGGCTGAACCACGTAGACAATTTGAAAGCCACAATGGTTGCATCGCAAAAGAATGAAAAGTATCCCATCTCAACAGTATAATTCAAAGCTACTTTTCTAATTCATTATATCTAACCAGATTTAAAACCATATTTTTAATACATAACAATATAATATTATAAGCACAACATGAATTATAATAGGTTTGACATCCATGAACGAGACACATTGGTAAATGATAGTCTAACCCAACCAGAATCTTAGCGTCAAGTAAAATGGGCTGCAACAGAGAACAAATTAAAATTACCAAATTGTTCAGCGTCAATTTAATTAGTAGTACAAAACCTTAATTGAAAGATACCGCATGGCCAACAAATATATGTTTCTATTGTTCTAATTCTGCTGCAGGTAGATAATAATTATGCAGACCCATGTTCAACTTACATTTATACACAACCCCCTCGATAAATTCTTACAAAATTCCCTAACATATAATAACACATAACAAATTCAATAATTATAATTCAAGTAGGATTAGCTTCCCATACCTTTTAAACCATTGGGTGGTTTGACCTTTTCGTGTTTCTACAACAAAATCCAAGTGTTTACTCTTCTTTCTTACTCTCTGACCACCCTAACCAAAGTTTAGTATTCTTCTTTTTTTTTCTTACTGCAGGTTCTTTTTGGTGTAAAAGAATTCTCTAGTTACCCTCTTATCTAAGTTAACCTAAAACCTCCCACTAATCCTTGCTTTTAGGAAAAGAAACTACTCCATTCAGTTTTAGATATTTCTTTCCCGAAAATCTAGGTTTCAGTTGCCTATTTTTCTTTTCTTTCTAGTTAGTGCTTATTTTAAAATTAACCATAAAATGTGACATGGCAAAACATCACAGCCACACCAAAAAAAAATAAAACACAAGAAAATATGCACCTAATAGGGTTTGAGCACAAGACCATCGGATCCCCACAAGGAGCTTTTACCAATTGAGTTACACAACACCTTGCAAAAACACGTTTCCTCACAAAAAGAAAACATTTAGCAATATCAACATCATTCTCTTATTACATTTGAATTTCCCAGGTCTTACATTTCGACCCTTTGGAGGCAAATTTGGATGCGGGAGCATTCCTCTTCGGTTTTTAGGGTTTATCTTTCATTCTTTTTCCATTGTACACCTAGTTTCACCGTGACAATGGGGAACTAAATTCTATTTGTTGTTGGGGAATGATGTAACCTTGTGAACTCTCATGTATTGAATTGAATCTCTTTATTGCTATATGCTTTATTCATTAATTGTTAGGGTTTTTCCTCTATACTCTATGCATTGTTGTGTTTAACTCATTCATGGCATGATTATTGATTTTTGTGATATAGACACATACGGAGGAATCTAGATTTGGAGAATTTCTCCCAAGGGAACTATTGCCTAGACATAGGGATAGAATGTTTAGTTATCTTAAGCTTTTGTGCGTATGTAATGCAGAATTAATTGCTAGGGAGACAAGACATTGTAAACTAGTAATTAAGGATGGGCTTTCTTCGCCGAGACATCAAGTTTTAAGTAAATTAGAAAGTGATATTAACATTAATGAAAAAGTAGAATTCATATATACATGAGAGTAAACTTGGTAAAATATAAACCCTAACAACATATTCATCTCATATCTTTAATATCATCCATTCACCTTTGTGTTTCTGTTCAATTGATCCAATTGCATGCATATTTACTTTTATTGTTTTTGCATTTAAAAACCTAAAATTCGTTCATCAATGTCTTAAGGTTTAATACCTATTTTGGTCCCTCTTTTCGTAGGATCTGTTCAAAGTCGTCCTACCTTTTTTAAAAAGTTCACTAAAATCCTACTTTTTGCAAAAACAGTGCACGTTAGTCCTTTTTGCTTACGACGTTAAAAATTTTAACGGCACAGTGCCTAGGTCATCTATCAGTGAATGAGTTGTTAATTTTTTATACATGTGGCAACTTAAAAGATCAATAACGTGGAAATCTGGTATTTGAAGGTGGTTTTGTTCGAACTTCATCATGCCGCAACTCCAGAATCCATAGCCTTCCACCGCCATAACTCCATCGTCACTCTCCCACCTCCTCCGCCCAAGGGATTTCCATCTACAACCTCAACCCCTAACTTCCTCTGCCACCTCCTTGCGATTTCATCTTCCACCTCTCTTGCGATTTCATCTTCCAACACTTCAATGGAATATGACAAATAAGTATCGACCACGTCTTACCCAATAACAAATTAAGTACGTATTATTATATGACACATTGGAAAGAGAATCTCACATAACAGCTGAAAAATTTATGAAAATCAAAAGACTAACATATCTGAAGGGAAAAACTGACTTTTTGGCTTAGTAGGATTTTTGTTTCAATTTTATTTTCTTATATGGGTTCTCATTCAGCAATTTTTTGTACTTTAAATTTTACATGTAAAATAATCTTTCCTTGTAACTTGAGGGTAGATTTAGGTCATCAATATTATTGGTGAACTTTGATTCTAAGAAAACACCATTTGATAACCAAAGGAAAGTCTTCGGTTATCACCTTCTGTAAGAAATGACAGTATGAAAAAGAGGACAGCTGCTTACCCCTTGACAATGTCCTAACATTCAGAAAGCAGGCAGTGCCATCTTTAAGATAGTTTGGTAGTTGACTAAACGGGATGCCCCATAATTTTGATAAGAAGGGGAGGAGAAGGCATATGAACAGTGCCTACAGTAAGCATAGCATCATGTAATTCGGTAGCCATTTTTATTTATATCCTAAATAGAAAAAAATAAATAAATAATTCATGACGATGGCAATGCACCTGAAATGCAGATCTGAATGAATTAACAACAAACATATCTAGAGAACCCCCCTGTTTCAGAAAACATTGGATTTTGTTTACAACATTATCATATCAGAAAGTGTAACTACAATAATTAACAAGCATACAAAAAGGGGTGATTTTTACTTTAGAACCACGAATGACCAAAGGGTTTATTGTTTAAATTCACAATATAAATGAGTCTATCAGCCATGAGTATTGTGACTTTTGGTTGTACGAAGTTTCAAAAAATTTAGCCAATAATTCATTTACTTTTGTGAAGGTTCTATGTAAAATTTTCTTTGGCTATTTTTTCTTCCAAAATGAATATCTTCACAACAAAAAACAAATTATTTATATTTATATCTTGTTCATCTGTTGTACCCTTTCTTCGTTGGCTTTCAAAATCAATATAATATCTCGACAACAAAGTAGAAGATTTTTTCGGGCCGGAAAAGAGATATTCTTGTTTCAAGTTGGAACTGCAAGATCTAAGTTTTTTTTGCTAATACTGTTACTGGTATTGTTATGGTTACTTATGTTAATGATGACATTCTCATTCTCCGAATCTATGCAACTGTTAGTAGATTCTTTTTCACAAGAGTTTTCAAGGGATTTCAGAAAGTATGATTGAAGTTCCTTGGGCGGAGGAAGTGAGGGGTTGAGGTTGTAAATGGAAATCCCTTGGGCGGAGGAGGTGGGATGATGAAGTTCGAACAAAACCACCTTCAAATACCAGATTTCCACGTTATTGGTCTTTTAAGTTGCCACGTGTATAAAAAATTAACAACCTCACTGATAGATGACCTGGGCACTGTGCCGTTAAAATTTTTAACGCCGTAAGCAAAAAGGACTAACGTGCACCATTTTTGCAAAATGTAGGATTTTAGTGAACTTTTTAAAAAAGGAAGGACGACTTTGAACAGATCCTACGAAAAGAGGGACCAAAATAGGTATTAAACCATGTCTTAATTAGTTAAGAAAAACCACGACTGTTTAGTGTCGTGAGTCTCTTGGAAAACGATACTGGTCTTACCATTATTATTACTTGATACGATTCGGTACACTTGCCGATATCTTAACAAGGTGCAAACCTCACTTTAGAGGTCGATTTGTAGGGTTAAGTTAGGCTTAAAAGTCTACTTGGTAACATATACAATAAGTTAAATATTATTGTTATTTGTGAGGTCGTAAAGAGGAGTTTAAAAGAACTCTTATTCCATAATTATAGGGATCAACTTGTTAGCTCATTCAAATTGAGACAAGTGATTTCAACCTATTTTGGCTCGGTTCGTCCAATCCGTCAATTTGTTGGACCAAAATATGGGTAAGTCAGGTCTGTTGTCCCTTTATTTTAAATTAAATATTAAGATAAAAAATAATTTAAAAGATTAATTTTTTTATATTATATTTTTCAAAAGTATAAATTTAAAATATTATAATTTAAATCATTAACAATTACAAATTAAGTTCTAATTATTAGTTATAATAAAATAAATGCAATAATTATTTTAATTTATGTAACTAAAAATATTAACTAATTAATTTAAAGTTTAGAAAATACTTTAAATGATTAAATATGTTTTTAATATTTATCTATGTGTATATATAAAAAAAATTAAAATAAAAAATTAAAAAAATTAAAAGCAAATTAACAATATCCTTTTTAAAAATAAAATGACAAGTTAGCTCAATCCGACTCATTGTGTGTTGAACGGTTGTCAATAATGATCCAATTCTGTTTGATGAGCCAGTCGACCTAACTTGATTTTTATAGACCAGAATAAAAGGAATGAGACTGATATATTTTACCATTCTTATTCAATTATAGGTTTATTTTAATACACCTTAAAATTATATATTATTTAATAATCATAATTAAAGAATAATATATATATATATATATATATATATATATAGATATAGATATACATATATATGTATATAGATATACATATATATATGTATATAGATACATATATATATATATAGATACACATATATATATAGATACACATATATATGTATATAGATACACATATATATGTATATACATACACATATATATGTATATACATACACATATATATATATATATATATACATATATATATATATATATATACGTATATATATATATATATATACGTACATATATATATACGTACATATACATACATATATATACATGTACATATATATACACATGTATGTATATATATACATACACATGTATATATATATATATATATATATATATTCAATATTAATTCACCAAACTTTGAAATTAAATTTTGAAGTATTAACTTAATAGTTCTATCTTAATACAATTAAAGGTCTCAATTTTCATATGGGAAAGTTGATAAGAATTATTTCAAAATTAATGCACGAGATCCCAATATAAGTCGATTCAAATCCTTGTTTATGACATTAGATATGAGTTCATAAATGCTATATCCCTATATAGAAAGATATAAATAAAACCATTGTAGTTTACTACTTTACGTAAAAAAAAAAAATAGAAACAACTGGTATCTCCTAGCAAAGTGGAAGCACAACGAATGTGATCGTGAAAGCGGCTTCATTCAGCCTTTTCCTACAGTGTTGCACGTGTAGGGTCATCCGCGAAACCCAAAGAAGCATCACCAAACGTACGCAAAACAAAGGAAGAGTCTTTTGCACTTTTGACTTTTCAATAATTGTTACGCCCACAGCCTACAAACAAGTGTGTGTCTCTAACTATGAACTCTACATCGGTTTCTACTTCCTTCACCTACGTTAGACATTAATAAACATTAAAACATCAAAAGCCTTTTCAGATTTCCTCTGTTTTATGCATGAAAAGAACCAGATATTCAAACCTCAATTTATTTTTCCCTCTTAAAGACATGTCACATTTCGTTCTCCCTTTTTCTCTTTTCGTTTTTTTAATTTTCGCAACCAAACACGGCCTGGCTGGAGAACAAAATGGAAAATCCTTTAATATAATGTTCATAGAACCTGGACAGGGATTGGGCTACGCAGTTTCTTTAATTTGAGTGCCACTTTTCATTGACGGTTTTCAAAGTTTCAAAAATAAAATCGAGTCTTTTGGTGAAGACACACGAGAACCATCGATTGTGGAGAATTGAAAACCAAGCTATAACTGTTTCCGGGTACTCTCTCTTTTTGTGTAGAGATACATATAAATATATATCTTTTCCCCTTTTCGTCACTTTTCTGTTTTGTTTTACTTTGTGCTTCGACGAAATTGTGACAGGGTGAGATTGGGATCCTCCACTTTCAATGGCTTGCGTGAGAAGTTTAGAAAGAGAGGTTAGTTTTTGAGTTGGACTTTATTCTTCAAACTCGTTATGATTTTTGAATAGACACTTAGTGGCTCTTGAGGGTTTGAAAAAAGGTCATGTTTTGGTTCTGTCTTGTTCTCATTGAAGGAGGTGTCCATTTCCTCTCCGTTGTGTCTATGTGCTTACATAAAGTGAAGACTAAAAGTTTAATGTTGTGGCGCCACGTTAAGGATTGTGTATCTTACTTCATATTTTTATATTGGATGGTAGATTGTGATGATTCTGTTGAACGGTCAAACATGATTCTGCTTGCAATTTTTTTATTTCCAATGCTGTTCTGGAACTTCATTAAGGTTTAAGAATTTGATTCCTTTTTATTCTCTCTCTCGAGAATAACATTTGAAAACATAACCTTGATTATTACTTAACAGTAACAGAAGACATTTGATAATCATGTGTCTGTAGACAAAATATAAAATTTAATGTGTCTTTGGTTAACTTATTTTGTATGTACAGTTTCATGACCTTTTGGTTTTTTCCCAAGGTAATTAGAGCTTAATCTTTTAGGGGTGGAATTTCGAGGTATCTCCTTCTTAGTTGAAAACAGGTTTATGTTTAACTCAACTTCAAGAAACCAGTTTATAAAATGAGATTTATTTCACATATATAATATAATATGATCTTAATGTGAAATTTCTGAAAGAGATTTACCGTAAAATTCCTTCCGTCTTTCAACTTAAATCCTTCCCACTGACTCAGCTGGTGTTGTTAATTGAGTCACACGACTCATTTAGTTTTTGGTTGATAAAGGTTTTATATTTAAAAATAAGTTAAATTTGAAGATTCACAATCACACCTATCTCTCATAATAAATTTCACCATCAACTTCCTAAATTCCAAACTGATTTGTATGATTCTTTTAGTTTATATCCCACATGCTGTTGTCCTAATATACCCCACGCTTTCGTTGTGATTAAAAGAATATTAATGTTTGACATAGGAAACCAACATAAAGACTTCTATTCTATACCTAGTTGTTAAGGACCACATTCAACTTCTTTCTATTTTTACTTTTTGGAATCGTTGGTTTTTAAGTAAGCACCAGCCATTGCAAGTTGTCATAATTTAATAATATTATACTAATTTGTAGTAGCTGCTAGTTATACCTTCTCATACTATATATTTCTACTCCTCCATTCTTCTTACAAAACAAACTAGTGATTGTTACATGCGAAACTGAATTAACATTCATGGATTGTCTGGTTGGAATTTAATATTCTTCTGTTGTTTATTTTCTTTTTCTTAATCATGTATAACACTGACGTGCATTTGACTCTGGTTCATACCTTATTGTGGTACGTTTTCTGTTTCAGCTTGACTTTATCTTTTGACTTGAACAAATATAATCCGAACTAGCTTCACGGCAGTATTTCTGCTCAAGAAGTCTTTAACTATTCCACCAGTGAACTTCACCATTCTCTGTGCGTCCTCTCCCTTTAATCAGGTTGGTTAACATTTTATTTAGTTATTGCTCAGTTAGTGTGGTCACTTTATCATAAGTGTACACCTCCAATCCCATAGGACCTCATGTGTCTGATATTCTTTTGGGTTGAACACTGGAGCTGCAAGCATCATGGTATGCTTCAGAAGCAAAATCTACTAGAATTAAAGGGTGTATCCTTGTAGGAGGCTGTCTTGAATTCAACATGAACAATATATGTTTGTTGTGATTCAATGCTGCAGTTAAACTGTTCCATTACTCAGATATAAAATTTTCTCCCAGTGTTACAGCTGAAAGTCATTGCTGATGTCCTCAATGGGTGGTTCAGCTGATGAAAATCTTGAAACAAAAGAGACACATGTGAGAAGTTTGTCATCTGCACATGGTCAGGAACCATATGTCCACAAGGTTGGAATTCCTCCGCGGCAAAACCTTTTCAGGGAATTCCAATCCACTGTAAAAGAAACATTTTTCGCAGATGATCCACTACGGTTGTTCAAGGATCAAACTAAGTCCCGGAAGCTGATCCTTGGCATTGAAGCCATATTCCCCATACTTAGTTGGGGGCGAACCTATAATCTCCCAAAACTTAGAGGGGATCTTATTGCTGGTCTAACTATTGCAAGTCTCTGCATTCCTCAGGTGAATTTTCAATAAAATGGTCATTTTTAGCGTTTAAAGTACAATAGAATGATATATCGTAGTATAAAGCATTATAATTCCTACTTCTTAGTCCATTCTGAAGATTTTGGATTATAATATTTTCTTTGAAAACCAGGACATTGGATATGCAAAGCTTGCAAATTTAGATCCACAGTACGGATTATGTAAGACTCATCTCTCATTAACAGCTCAACTCCCCTATTGGATATTGGATTGTGATTTTGTTTCTTTTCTTATATCTCTTACAGACTCCAGCTTTGTTCCACCACTGATTTATGCTGTCATGGGTAGTTCTCGTGACATTGCAATAGGACCAGTGGCAGTGGTTTCTCTCTTGTTGGGAACATTACTACAGAGTGAGATTGATCCTATTGCTAACCCAATAGACTATCGAAGACTTGCTTTTACTGCCACTTTCTTTGCGGGGATTACTCAAGCAACACTTGGGGTTTTAAGGTATGACACTTTCTTCCTAACATGATGTTTGTACATGTGCTAGTGCTACCATCATCCAAATGAAATGCTCTATTATTAATTCACCTTGGTGTTGGTGGATCTTTTGATCAGATTAGGATTTTTGATTGATTTCCTATCTCATGCTGCAATTGTTGGCTTTATGGGGGGAGCTGCCATCACAATTGCCCTTCAACAGCTTAAGGGCTTCCTTGGGATTCAGAAGTTCACAAAGAAAACTGATGTTATCTCTGTGATGTACTCAGTTCTGTCATCAGCCCATCATGGTGTATGCTTTCTCTTTTCCTCTCTAGACCTGCACGCAAAAGTTAGTCCTGAAGTTTTATTCTGAAGATGCATGTAACATTAAAACTGATCAGTATCTATCATAATGCAGTGGAATTGGCAAACTATTGTAATTGGAGCTGTTTTTCTGGCTTTTCTTCTGTTTGCCAAGTATATTGTAAGCTCACTAATTCACCTGGTTATATCTTCCTGAAACAGATTATGAAGATTGTAAATTATTTTCTCATTATTTTATTATGATACGTGGATCAGGGAAAGAAGAACACGAGATTCTTCTGGGTGCCAGCAATTGCCCCGTTGATATCTGTTATTCTCTCTACTCTTTTTGTATACTTAACACGTGCAGACAAGCACGGTGTTGCAATTGTAAGTATATATATTTATTACCTTTCTCATGCCAAATATAGCAGATTGTACCTGTAGTCATATGATTAAATGAAAAATAAGATAATAATGCTTTCTTCTTCCCAAATGCTGATTGAAAACTGTACTAAGTTGCTAAGACTAACTAATTGCGATAGTGGTAAAGCTTTTTCTTTTCTATTGATGTGTGAAGGTAAAACACATAAAGAGTGGCATCAATCCTTCATCTGTGAAGGAAATTTATTTCACTGGTGATTACCTTGGGAAAGGTTTCAGAATTGGCATCGTGGCTGGCATGATAGCATTGACTGTAAGCAAAATTATCCTCATATGAAGAATATTTTCCATTTACTCTTTATGTGTTGTTATGAACTCTTTCATTTTGGTTATCATCAGGAAGCTACAGCAATTGGAAGAACATTTGCTTCCATGAAGGACTATCAACTGGATGGAAACAAAGAAATGGTGGCATTAGGTGCTATGAATGTTGTTGGTTCATTCACTTCCTGTTATGTGGCAACCGGTTAGTTCAAATATATTTTTTGCTGTAAGAAACATAAATGTGGTCACAGCTAATGAAAGAAATTATAATATTTTTCTTTTAGTTGATATAAGCATATAAATTCATAATAAAGATGATGAAAAAGGGAGAAGAGAAGTTATCATTATTTGGGAAATTACGCTTTATCCCCATGTGTTTTACTTATTCCAAAATATCCCCATTATTTCATGCTATCGGTTAGCCCACTTAAAATTTGGTATAATTGGATAACTAGCTTTTCGGTTTACTTCAATGGTAGTTCAACATTTTTCTCATCCTAACCCCCTTCAAAGGTTTAGTTTTTCAAGACGCTAATGTGTAAAAAGGTAACAACTTTTTATGGGATAGGTTGAGAAGGTACTTGTATGACAGAACTTCTCTTTTTTGAAAGAGTTTAATATGTTTTGTTGTGAAATATGTTGTTTGGACCAAAAAATTTAAGAAAAATTTGAGGTTGTAGAAATATATGAAAGTTTTGATTGCTTAAAATTGTAAAATGTTAAATTATACCTTCAAATAAACAAAGTAAGAATTTGAAATACTCTCACCTTTTACTCTCTTTCATTTCCCATAATATTTCTTTTCTCTTTTTTTTCCTCTGAATCGGTTCTCTCTTCCCCTATTTTTTCTCTCTTTTCTTCTTTCTTTTTCTTAGTACACATCAGTCTTCTTAATGTCCATCAAAATAAAAAGGGTCATAATTGTACTTTTAAATTATTAAACATTATATATTTTAACTAGAAAATATTTAAAAATTGACTAATATATTTTTTCATAAAGTTTATTATTAAAATTCCAATCACTCAAGTATATATTTAAAATTAGTTTTTCATTTTGTAGAAATTAAATGTCATACAAATTAAGAATGTTAAATTTAATAAATTTAAATTGATTTATTCAACAAAATATATAAAACTTGAAGGAAATTTGAAGAAAAGTATTATCTGAAAAGAAGTTGTGTAACATGAACTGCTGTGTTAATGTTAAAAGTTATCTGAAAAATTAATTATTTTCATTATAAAACAAGGTTATAAGGGTTAAGTAACTACACCCAAGAGAAAAGGTTGGTAGGGTTATTTACTCTAATAATTTTATGGTAGTATGTTTCATAATCAATCATGATTTCTGTGCTAATTTTTCATAGGTTGTAGACTAATCTCTTGCTATCTACAGGTTCTTTCTCTAGGTCAGCAGTAAACTACATGGCTGGCTGCGAAACTGCAGTATCTAATATCGTCATGTCTGTTGTTGTGTTCTTAACCTTGGAATTCCTCACACCTCTTTTCGAATACACTCCAAATGCCATTCTTGCTACAATCATTATTTCTGCTGTCATCAACCTTGTGGACTATAAAGCAGCGATTTTGATATGGAAGATTGATAAATTTGACTTTGTTGCTTGCATGGGAGCATTTTTTGGGGTTGTTTTTGCCTCAGTTGAGATAGGACTTTTAATTGCAGTAAGTACTAAGACAGTTATCCTATGCTGCATAATGTTAATGTGTTTCCGGTAGGTAATTTTAATTTAGATGTTGTTGTGGTAGGTCTCTATATCCTTTGCAAAGATCCTATTACAAGTTACTAGGCCACGAACTGCAATTCTGGGGAAGATCCCTAGGACCACGGTCTATAGAAACATTCAACAATACCCTGAAGCCACAAGGGTTCCTGGTGTACTCATTATCAGAGTTGATTCTGCAATATATTTTTCCAACTCCAACTATGTTAAAGAAAGGTAAAATTGTTCCTTCTTTGTACTTTCCAAGCTCTAACTGTCTATAACTGTTATCCATGCATTTATATACAACAGAAATTAAAGAATCCATCAGATACAGTTTTTCACTACTAAATTTTTGTCTCAATAATCTAAAAAGTGATCAGAGAATTGTTATATTGTTCTGAAAATATCAGGGATACTAGATATTCTACATGTTGTATGAAGTTTCAATGATTTACCAGGAAAATAACACAATCAATATCAAATATCGAACTATTCTACTGAACTAAATTGTTTCTCTCTTACTATTTACAATATTACTCTAAAATGATAATTTCACTCACAACCTATTTCCTTGTTTTGGTAATTTTGAAACGTATTTCTTATGCCAATCATTGACTAATTTTCTCTTTCAGGATATTAAGATGGCTGATGGATGAGGAAGAACAAGTGAAAGTAGACTACCAAACAAGAATCCAATTTTTGATGGTAGAGATGTCACGTGAGTGTCCATTTGTTTTTTTCCTTCTTGTCCCATTTTCTTATAGTAAGCACAGAACTTCATATCATTGTTCTTAAAGTGTGTCCATTGCAGCTGTCACTGACATAGACACAAGCGGCATCCATGCACTTGAAGAATTATTTAGAAGTCTTCAGAAAAGAGATGTTCAGGTAATCATCAAACCATCTATTGTAACAATTCTAAATGATATCATGTGGCAAATATCTTACCAAAGAAAGCACAACTTTGAGCAGCTTGTTCTGGCAAACCCTGGGCCAATAGTAATAGACAAGCTCCACACATCAAACTTTGCTGCTTTGCTTGGTGAAGACAAGATCTTCCTCACTGTTGCAGAGGCTGTTGCATACTGTTCTCCAAAGTTGGCTGAGGATCCTTGAAGAAGAACAATTTGAAAATGTGATTTTGCCATCGTTAGGGAAATG
Source organism: Vigna reflexopilosa (assembly GCA_027742785.1). Lineage (NCBI taxonomy): Eukaryota > Viridiplantae > Streptophyta > Magnoliopsida > Fabales > Fabaceae > Vigna > Vigna reflexopilosa. Next base: position 19,258,559 of record CM050921.1, read on the forward strand.
AGGCGAAGAAATGAAGTGGGGGATGGTAGAGATCAACCTCTGGCTTTCAGCCGAGTTAGCTTTTCAAGAGATGGTCACTACAAAAAGTCGTTACAAATTGCCCGTAAATTTGTGGTAGTTAGTGCTTTTGGGGTCCCTATCCTATAAGTGAAAGAAAAATTATTCATGTTCACCAGAAAGCTACATCAATACTTAATATATATACTTACAGAAAGAACAAAAATGATAAGTTTATAAAATGTGTATAATATGTGTAAACAAAATCAAGATGTATGTTTATCACTGCTCTAAGTGAAAATAAGAAAGATTCGTATAAAGGTGCGCTTGTTTTGCACTACAACCAGCATTAACTCAGCACTGGATTTTCACTGGAATCTATATAAAGTTTCTTCTATTGTATTATAAGGTCCAGTGTGATACCTTGGAAATGCTCTTACTTTCCATTATATGTGCCGAATGACAATTACACCTTCACAAGGGAAACTTGCCTTTGCCTCTTCCAAATTTGCTCTTTTTCTTCCATTTTGTGATTGTAATTCTTGTAGCAGTGAGGTTTGGATTGACAAGATTAATGAAGCAGGTACATTATTTTTCTTTTCTTTTTTCAATGACAGGTAGATTCGATGTGATTTTATCTTTTCTATGTCGAACAGGTTCGCAAAATGAGCCACATTCATAATGCAAACATACTTTTTAGGATGTGAACATTATTATCTGTTAAAAAGCTTCATGAGGCACCAATAAGAGTTAAGAATTTTTGTTAGGGTTAAATAGGTTTTTTCTTTTCAAACTATCATGAAAAGTTATTTTCATAAAATTAAATTATAAATTATTTCATTTTTAAACTTATGAAAATTATGTAAAATATCATATTTAACAAAACAATATCAAAGTTATATTTTTAGCATATGAAACTTTATTTACATGAAAAATATTTTATATATTATTTGTTGGAGAAGAACAATTTCTTACAATAATTTAAAAACAAAAATTATGTTTAATTCATTGTTTTTAAATTGACTTGAAGCCTATAAATTATATAAAGTAAATTGCGCTACAATACACTTCAACATTTTTCAGATTAGACTCAAGCTAGTTTTGTTACAAACTTTAAAATATTACACCAACATCCATTTTAATATTACATGTAAATTTAAAATTTTAAAAAATGACCTTATGACTCATTAGTAGAGAAAATGAATCTATAGTCTCTTCCACCTTTTTCAACTTTACCACCACCGATCTTATAACTTCCAAGAGTAATTCTCCGAGTTTGTAATACCAAACTAAATTAAAAGAATTTAAATCCTAACATACACTCAATCAAATATAAAAATTAAAACATAAAAATACATCAAAATAAAATATACATATCAAAGAAAGGCCATTTTCTAGAGGCACCCAATCGCCATAGACGGATATAAGAGAGGCAATAAATTTAAAATTTTTAAAAAATGACCTTATAACTCTCATTAGTAGGGAAATTGAATCTATAATCTCTTCCACCTTTTTCAACTTTACCACTTCTAATCTTATAACTCCCAGGAGTAATTCTCCGAGTTTGTAATATCCAAAAAATTAAAAAAATTTAAATCCTAACATACACTTAATCAAATATATAAAATTAAAAGGCCATTTTCGAGAAACACCCAATCACCATAGACGGATATAAGGGAGGCAAGCGTGGACTTTGGCCCGTCTTCTTTATGAAAAATATAAATTATATATATATATATATATATATTGATACAAAATTCAAAACTTGTTTGAGAAGTCAAAAATAATTTCTTTGTCAAGAAGTAATTGTGTCTCTCACACTTTTTAAGTGATTTGCAAGTTGTAACCTTTCATCTTCCTATTTAGCTTTTGCAATTCTTTAACAGCAAGTTTTTCAAAGTCTAGGCCAAATGAGCTCACACACAACACAATACTTCTTAGTTAATATACTATAACCTATAAGTACAAAATATTTCATTATCGTCTTATTAATATTCTCACCTTAAGCTTCAATTAATGAATGTTTATCGATTTATTTTTATCAATGATATATATAGGGTGAAGACATATTCATCATGGTGGGAAGATAATCTATCATAATGCTCATTTTAAAAGAAACACTATTGAAACTCCTCAAGCTAGTAACTCCTGAACCACTTATTGCAACTACTACAAAAGTGAGTTACACTAGTGGAAAAACGTTGTTTAGCGTCGGTTATATTGAGCTTTTAATATTTGATTTTTGTTCGACGTCTATACGGGTAACGTTAATGAGACGTCAGACCCTTTAGGTCAGACATCTTTATAGACGTCAGACCTATACAGGTCAAACGTCTATATAGACGTCCGATCCATACAGTTCAGACGTCTCTAAGGTTGCTTCTGACTGATGGTGATTCGAGTTTACAACTTTATATTTTAGTTCAAGAGAATGTATTGTATACTTTTTTATTGGATGATTTTAAAAACGTAGTAGAGGGAATTGGAGAGTGCAAAACGCAAGAAATCACCGCCAAAGAACGCCGCCCAAGGACACAAGAATAACTGCACCAAAACCCAACGAAAACGCATTTTAATCGGTTCAAATGAAAGATAATGCATCAAAGAGTTATGTAATCGGAGTAAAACTAATTTAAAACGGTGGAAAAGTGAGTAAACGAACTTGAAAAGCGTAACCCGTAGAGAGAAAATGCGACGAAGATGATGAACAATGAGTGCGCGTAACGGTTGTCTCACGATCACGGTGTTTTAATGCCGACTTTTAGAAGTTGATTTCCCTATAACAGACGTCTAAAGGGCTTTAGAAGTTGGTTCCCACCATAACAGACGTCTAAATGGAGTCAAAAAGTGACTTTTTAAATTTCTGGGTTTAAGGGTTAGACGTCGGTTCCCCCAATAACAAACGTCTAAAGGGCTTTACAAGTCGGAGTGGCGTGATCAGACGTCTAAATGAAGTCAAAAAGTGACTTTTTAAATTTCTGGGTTTAGGGTTTAGACGTTGGTTGCCCAAATAACAAACTTCTAAAGGGCTTTAGAAGTCGGAGTGGCGGGATCAGACATCTAAATGGAGTCAAAAAGTGACTTTTCACCCACCTGTCAAACATATAGACGTCAGTTAAGAGGGGCCCCGACATCTAAAATATTATAGACGTCGGGGCACCTTCTAACTGACGTCTATATGGCCAACTTATTTACGAAAATACCACCGGTCATCAATATACGTCGTGCTTACTCTTAACTGACGTCTATGGGGTGACGTTAAACAACGTTTTTGCACTAATGTCATGTTCATTAATTTTTCTAAAATTTAATGTTGTGTCAATTTCTCCTAAGAGAAATGATCACTTACAAAATACTCAAGCAACAATCATTGCAAATTTGATTTCTAGTAATGATATTGAAACTGGTAGTGGATTCAATCAAATAGTCACTTTACAAAGAGTTGTAGATACTTGAAGTTCTTCAAAAAGTTATAGATGAAGGTAATTTTTTCCTTTACAATGATGTTATTAGTGCTTATGATATTCTTAAATCTTTTGAACTTAGTTTTTTTTTTTTTTTTTTTGCTTCATTTTATGAGAGAGATCTTGGCAATTACCCATAAGTTTTGTCATGCTTTGCAATGTAAGAATAAAGCTATATTGAAAGCAATGTCTTTGGTTTTCACAACAAAAACTTTGTTTCAAAAGAATGAGGTAATCAAGTAGGGAAAGTTTTTTCAAGGAAGTCATATCATTTTATGAAAAGTATAAAATCAATGTTCTTGAGATGATAACCTTATATATTCCTAGAAGAGGTTGAACTCGCAAAAATGTTAAAAACATTATAATTGAACATTATTATCATATTAATTTGTTTATTACTATACTTGATACCCAATTACAAGAGCTTAATAGTATATTTTGTTATAATATGGTGGACATACTTTAAGTGTAGCTCTAGATCCAAAAGGGTTTTACAAATGATTTGATGTGGAGAAAATTTGTGAATTGAGAATAAAATTTTCCTAATGATGTTACAAAACAGGAAACGTTGCATCTTAGAATACAAGTTCAACATTATGAACTTGATGTTCAATTTTATTCTGAAATAAAACAACTATCAACAATTTCTGAGCTATGTCAAGGATTGGTGAAAATAGGAAAATATTTGACTTATTTCTTGATTGATGGTATAATTTAATTGGCATTAACTCTATTTGTTTCAAGTGTTACACCTGAAAGATCTTTTTCATTGTGAAAAGTAGGCTAAAAAACTAGATGAAAGATAAGTTTCTGGTTGATTATTTGATTACCTACATTGAGAGAAGAATTGTTCAAAAATCTGATACAAATTCTTACATTGATAAATTTTATGACATAAAAGAAGATGGACAACTTAAATAAGAAATATAATGTATTTATTTATTTTGATTTGATTTTTATTAAATTTTATTTTCTTTCAATTCTCCTTTCTTGAATTTGTAGGTCCATCCTACTAATAACTATTGGATATTGACATAAATAAAAAGGCTTGTTTCTCAACACCAAGAGGGGGGAGGGGGGGTATTGAATTGGTGATTTATAAAAGTGCATGCTTTTTTTGCAAAGTTAGAATGATCTTTAAACTTTCTTGTGTTGTAAGTAAAGCACGCACACAATGAAATGTAAAGAGATAATGAAAGAGATACAACCAACAAATTTATACTGGTTCAACCTCAATGCCTACATCCATTTTTCCTTCCAATCAACCTTAGATTGAAGGATCTTTTGCTATAATGATTTGAGTTTTACACCAAAGGTTTTACAAAGCTCTCTCAAATGTAAACACCTTTCCCACTCAACAATCAAATATAAGAAAGAAAACACCTGCACATAGAGAACCACATGTTCTTGCTGCAGAACCCCTTTGAGAAACACCTCTCAAAGTCCAAGAGCTCCTCACTCTTCTTCCTGTCACGCACGAACTGGGAAACAACAAAATCAACTATTGCAAAATAGTATTCTAATCAAGGCAGATACACCCTAATAGTGCGGATAAGATTAGTTAGTCACGTTCTCAAAGCTTTTTCAAGTTTCTTCAAATTCATCACTTCTTGATTCTTGGAGTGTCTAAGCAATTTGTAAAACTTTCTCAGATACAAGATATCAGATATGAAAATGTACAAATGATCAAAAGTTCTTACAATTTCATGTAATGAGTCAATTTATAGATTTCATCATGATAGACGCAGAATATTCGATTACGTTAGTAATGTAATCGGTTACATTTAAATTAGATGTAACAGAAATACAACTAACACATGTCTAATTGAATGCATAATTAATGTAATCGATTTGCATTTAATGCTAGTCAAACATATTTAAAAATATGACCGTTAATACTGTTATGACTAAGCTGAAAACAAGTTTCAAAAGATAACAGACTTAATTGATTACATAAAATGTGTAATCGATTAAGCTAAGCACTTGACTAGATTTTGAAAAAATTTTCTCTTCAAAAACTCATCGCAACACATTTGAAAGTGATATATGCAAAGACACGAGTTTTAATCGATTTAGCTACTAATATAACCAATTCAAATCTGTTGTTTTGCCACAGTTTAAAACATAAGTTGTCTGATGAACTTAATTGATTACAACATCACTGTAATCGATTATGTCATGCAAATTTTATTTTGTTCTTGTGGTTTTCATCACAGAAACATACAATATGCATACAAAGATATAAACACATCATGATCAGTAGTATGCAGAATCAACAGTATGTCAACATATGTATTAAACACAATGAGCATATACATTTCCACATATGTATCAATCACTAATACATATTTCTGTTGTGTCATGACAACATCTATGTGTTGTTACTATCAATGTGTTGTCATCATAAAAAACAAAACACATCAAGGATTGGGTTCAACACTCATCATTTTCCCAAACTGGTGAAGGAGGTGCGGAGACCAATGTTAGCAAACGCACCTTGGCATATTATACAACAGTTGTTGGCCCTCATCATTTTAACAGCATTGCAAAGCCAAGGGTCAACGCTGAAAACATGGAGATGAAGCCTGCTCTGATCCACCTTGTGAAGAGCAACCAATTCAATGGACTGTCTCATGAAAGTCCATATGAGCACCTGACCACCTTCAATGAGATATGCAACACTGTGAAAATAAATGGGGTACCTGATGAGGCCATAAAGCTGAGCCTATTCCCCTTTTCTCTTGGAGGTAATGCTAAATTATGGTTGAACTCTTTTCCTGAAAAGAGTCTCACTCAATGGGAAGATGTGGTTACAAAGTTCCTCAACAAATACTTCCCACAATCAAAGATCAACAAAGGGAAGAAAGAGATCTCTTCTTTTAGGAAAGGCATAGAAGAAACCTTGGGACAGGCATGGGATAGATACAAAGGCCTGCTGAGAAAGACACCTACTCATGGTTTTGATGAAAGAACGATAGTCATTCTCTTCCTTGGTGGTCTTAGCTCACAAACCAAATTGATGTTGGATGCCTCAGTTGGAGGCAATATCAAATGCAAGACCCTAGAAGAAGCCTATGAATTAATTGAGAACATGGCTACCAATGACAATGAGATGCACAACCTAAAGGAGTTTTTCAACTACAGCCTTATGATGCCTTGCTTGCTCAAAATAAGATCATCACTCAACAATTGGAAATCCTGACTAAGAAAGTGATGCAGCCACAGAAGGAACCTCAGAGTGTGGCACAGGTTCAGCAGCAACTTTGTGAACTATGTGGTGGTGACCATATTAATGGTCAATGTGCAGTGCCTGAAAATCTTAATGAGGAAGTCAACTACATGGGCAACCAGTTCCGCCCTAATAATTATAACCAAGGGTGGAAATCTCACCCAAGCAATGGACAGGGTCAATTTGGGAAAACTGGAGGACAATTCAATAAACCACCACAACATCAGCAACAATGGCAGCAACAACCCTCTCTATCTGACAAAATCGCAAAGCTCGAAGAGACTCTCCAATAGTTCATACAGGCAACTTTGTCCACATAGAAAAGCACAAACGCTGTTATCAGAAGCTTGGAGATACAGGTTGGCCAAATAGCCCAACAGATGAAAAAGATGCCTTTTAAAGATTTTGGGGCTAATATTGAAGTTAACCCCAAAGAAGAATGTAAGGCTATTGCAAGTATTGAAAATGAGAAGGAAAATGAGAGAGAAAAAGAGGAGAGTGGGGGAGAAAAGAAAGAAGAAGAAAGAGAAAAAGAAAGATTGAGCGAAAAAGAGAAATATTCAAAGGAAGAGGAAGAAAAAGAAGAAAAGAATGAGAGTGAAGAAAAAGGTGAGGTTGAGAGGAAAGGAAAAGAAGAGGTTGAAAGAAAAAAAGAATAAAAAGAAAAAAATAAATAAATTGAGAAAAGTATCCACCATCCTGAGGAACATTCCACAAAAAAGATGCAAGCAGGATGTTTTGATGAAATCTCCAAAGAGTTAGGGATAGAAATTCCTGTGACAGAGGCTCTGCAACAAATCCCTGAATATGCAGAGTTTTTAAAGAAGCTCCTCAAGAAAAAGAAAAAGCTAAAGGAGGAGACAACTGAGATACAGGGAGGTTGTAGTGTGATCTTGCAGAAAACACTTCCTCCTAAGGTAGAAGACCCAGGAAATAACGGTTTGAAAACCGTTATTTTCATGCTTAAATTGATATCAAAATACACCCTTTATGGCTTAGAATGAGCTTAGAATCAAGTAAAACACTTAAGTTTAGTAATTTGAGAGTCAAAAGTTGTTTTTAGAGATATTATGCTTGTTTTGCATTGTTTTGCAGGGTTTTGATGAGAATTAAGGATGGAATTGAAGAAGGAAGGTCTTAGACTCAAGAAAGAAGAAGAAAATGAAGAAAAGAAGAGTTTGTGCACCGCTCAGCGTCAAAATGCACCGCTGAGCGCCATGATTCGAGGGAAAGCCACTGTCTGGCGCCCAGAAGTAAAGCTGAGCGTCCAGGGCGATTAGAGGCAAACCGCTCAGCGGTGAAACTGACCATTGAGCGGTGGCGCGGCTTGAGGGAAACCGCTGAGCGGTAAAATACGACGCTGAGCGGTGGTCTGCTGGGCTTGAACCTAAATTCTGTTACTTTTTTGTGCTATATATAGCCCTAGTGCGATTTAAGATTGATTCTTTTGGTAGAAGAAGACGTCCAGAGTTGTTCTACACTCCTTGGAGAAGATTTCTTGGATGCTTAGGCTCCAATTTATCATATCTAAGGTTTGCTTTTCCATTCTTTCATTGTATTTCATCTAGTTTCATCATGTCAATGGTGAACTAAACCCTTTGTTGTTGGGGAACAATGTAATCTTTTGAAACTCTCTTATATTGAAATTCTTGTTTTATTCATATGCTTGCATATGCTTTTATTATCAATTGTTGGGTTTCTTATCTATGCTCTATGCTATTATCGTTTAACTCATTCGATAAATAAATGTTTTCCTTTGTCCATACGGGGACGTACAGGGAAGTCATGAACTGATAGGGAATTTCTTGATTAAGCAATACCACCTAGGGATAGGGGGTAGGACAATCTATTGTATTTTGCTTCTGTGGTACTTGCATTGCTAGTTACTAGGGGAGACTAGGGATAGTAAGCCAGTAACTAGTAGTAGGCTCTTCTCGCCAAGGGATCGGGTTTAGGGTAGACTAAGAAAGTTTGCATGACAATTGGATAATAAAGCGAATTTAATAAGAAGAGTAGATATAAGAGAGTGGATAAGATGAAATTGTAAACCCCAACAACTCCATTCATCCATATCTTTTTCTTGCCAATTGAATCACTTGCATTTGCATGTTTACTTTTTGTTTTTGCATTCAAACCACAAATTAATTTTTTCTACAAGTCTTATGATATTGATTTACACGAAAGATAAGGCCTTTGAGTCCTTTGGGAGAACGATATTGGGTTTACCAATTATATTACTTGATACGATCTGGTACACTTGCCAGTGTCTTAACAGTTTCACTATTCCCTACACCATTGGAAACCACAAAATAAGGAAAGCTGAAAAAAACCAGTCCCAAAGCTGCATTTAAAGATGCAACTTCCCAGAAGGTCACCCATCCTTAAATTACTCAAGGCTAAGCACCCTTAACCATGGAGTTCTTTTGGGTTAGGCTACCGAAAAGCAAATGCATTTTGTTGATATGAGTAGCCAAATCAATTCCTTTAAGCTATCATTCAACTGTATAGTCCCATACCTATACAGTCTCCAGATCCCTCTCATTCTAGTGTATGTTTGATTCGTCCATGTGCCCCTTCCACTCAAAGCCTGCCAGGAGCTGTACTCCCCACCCTCGTCAGTGCCCGGGCGTCACAGGACTAATGTTAAGGCTGCCAAATCAAAAAACAAAGGTAAAAAGTGTTTTCTGTCACAGGTTCATGAAGAAGAAAAAGATAGCAAAGGAGCAATTGTTCACCAAAACCCTCGGAAGGAGCATGAAGGACTGAGACCAGGCTTGCCTGTATAGTTCAATAAAAAACTCTGGGTTGTGAAAGAACTCAGAACTGATGGGCTGATAGAGATTGAATCTCCTACTTCTAGGAGAACCAAGAAGGTGAACAAGAAAATGCTGAAGGCCAGTTGGTGTGCTGAAGGAAAATATGACACCAAAATAAAAGATGTGACATGAGCTTATTGGGTCAAGCTAGTGACGTTAAAGAAGCGCTTGCTGGGAGGCAACCCAGTTCTCTGAACTTTTAAATTTTAAATTTTTGTTTTTGTTTGAATTTTTGTTTTTGTTTTATTTTATTCTTATTGTGCTCTGCTTGAATGAACTAAACTACTCTGATTCAACTGTGCCTGTTTTGTGTGATGGGTTTTGCTTTATGAGATTCTAGTGTTTGATTGAAGTTGAGATGATGCATGATAAGTGATGAATCCCAATTTGTGGACAGGAGCTTGAGATAAAGTTTGATTGAGATACTGAGCATGATGTTTTTCTAAATTTTGGAACTTATGATTTTACCTGTGTGAGTTTTGAGCTTTAGAGTTATTTTTAAATAATTGTTATTACTTTGGAAGTATGAATTATTTTGCCCAAATTTTTTGTGATTGAACTACTTGCTTGCAGGTTCCATATGATCAAGGCCATCTTTTGTTATCCCTTATTCTTTTAGCCTTCACATAATTTTTGCCCACTGAAAAAAGAACAATTTGTTCTAACCTTTGAACCTTAAACCTTATGCATGTTTGAAAAACCTTTTTTGAAAATCTTTACCATGAGTTAAGTTGAGAACATTTGATGAGGTACTGATAAAGGTTCAAGTTTGGGGTTGCCAGGTGACAACCCACTTCTCTAGGCAGTGAGTAATTGAAAAAACAAAAGCAAAAAGAAAAGGCAAAAGAAAAAGTGAGAAAAGAAAATTCAAAGAAAGAGCTCACTGCAAGGAAAAGCTGGGAAAAAGAAAGAGAGTTGTTCTTGAATGATAAATTCATAAAATGTCTCTCTTAACTCAAGGAAATTTGCTGACAAGAAAAACCAATTTCCTTCTTAGCCCAGTCAAGTTACAAGCCATGAAAAGCCCTGGTGATGATAACCTGCTTGTGAGAATGTTTGATTATGGTTAAATGAAAGACAAAATTAATTTGTGTGACATTGTGATAACATAGAGAAACACCACACCATACACCTGTAAGCTGAGTGAGACACTTTTGAGTGCTTGAGTGAAACACTTTCCCTGGTGAGGAATAGTTCTCTGAATTTTTGATTGCATCTTTGCTTGGTTGATTGATCATTTTTGAATAGCACTTGTTAGAGGTATTTGAGCATCACATTGACTTTGATTGAATCCTGCACATCTTGACTGAAATCTTCATGCAGAATTGATAAAAGTGATCCCTTGTCTTGAAAAAATATGTTTGAAAAAGGTTGAGTCATTGTAGTGATTGTTTTGAAGAGCTGAGTTACATTTTGTTTGCTTGAGGACAAGCAAAGTTCTAAGTTTGGGGTTGTGATAACGGTTTAAAACACTGTTATTTTTTATATGATTTTAATACTAAAAGCACCCTTTTTCACTTAGAAACTTGCTTGGACTCAACCTTTTTGAATAAATTGTATGAATAGGAGAATTGAGGTTGATTTCAATGATTTTATGACTAATTCCCCTTGTTTTGATAGAGATTGAGGTAATACTGGAAGAAGAGATGAAAGACCAAGAAAAGGGAGTTCAGAAGGGGTAAAAAAGGCACCAGAATGAGGGAAAACACGCAGCCCGGGCGTCCAAAAGCGCAGCTGAAGTGAGAAAAATCAACGTCCGCCGCCCGGGCGGTGGCCCTCTACGCCCGGGCAGCGGAGCTTCGTAGCCTGGACGACCATTTTCAACGCCCAAGCCTTACATGACCCTCAATTCATGCCTAGGCGGCCCTTCTGCGACGCTTGAGCGTGAATTCACGTGGATCGAGCCCTATTTCTGCTTTGTTTTGATTCTTTTGGACCGGGCTTCGTTCTGGCACACCTCTGACACTATTTAAAGGACCCTGGGGCTCTAGGTTTTGTATCCCTAGCAGAGAATAGCATAACAATACACTCTTAGCCTATTCTTAATCTTCCATTCTCTTTCTTTCTTCCATTGTTCATAAAGTTCCCCCATGTCCATGGGGAACTAATTTCTATTTGTTGTTGGGGAATGATGTAACCTTGTAAACTCTCATGTATTTGAATTGATTCTTAATTCCATATGCTTTTTCCTTAATTGTTAGAGTAATTCATTTGTTTTATTCTTGCTTATACAATAGCATTATTTATGAATTGCATGAGTGCAGGGAGGTTCCTTTCAATTCAATTTCTTGTTGAATTACTCCTAAGGGTTATCTCAGGGATGAGGGTATGAGTCTTAGTCATCTTAACCTCTTGATCTTCACATCTTTTTACCAGGAATGCTAGGAATTGTATGAACTGGTAATTAAGGACAGGCTTATTTATCGAGGTATCGGGTTTAAGTGATTTAGTTAGGGACGTTGGCATTAATGCATAAAGAAGAATTCTTATATACATGAGAGGGAACTTGGTGAAATCTAACCCCAACAACATACCCATCTCATGTAAATCAACCTTCGTTCATCTCTGTGCTCCTTTGCCATTGATCAATTGCATTTTATTTTATTTTATTATTTTTGCCCAAACCTAATTATCTATTTTTATTTTTAAGTCTTAATTAATCTTGTTTTCACGCGATTGTTCAGCGCCGAGAGTCCTTTTGCATACGATACTTGGTCTTACCATTTTATATTATTTGTGTGACTCGGTACACTTGCCGATTTGCCCCAACACATCCTAAATTCTTCTATCCACGGATTCAAGAAAGATTTCCATTCATATTTTCCAAAAAGGATAATTTTCACCAGCAAATAGAGGTGGTCTATTTGTAGATGTACCATAACCAAAAGTTTAAAACTGGAAGCCATCCCCAGGTCTATAGTTGATTCAAAGAAAAACAGAGTCGACTAGTTTTTGAAATATCTTATGAAAACCAGCACTGATACCAATTGTTGGAAAACATGTAGGCTTCGTTTTAACACCAAGACGGGGGTGAATTGGTGAGTTTTCAAAATCAGAATCTTTTCGCAATCTTTTACACAAAGCACAAAACTTTACAAACTTTCTTGAATCGTAAGTAATAGAAATTTAAGTGCAGCGGAAAATCAAAGTTGACTATGTGAAATTTAAAGTCGACTGAATGTAAAAGAGTAGGGATAGAGAATTCAAACGCAGGTTTTTATACAGGTTCGACCTCTGTTAATCCCTTGGCAAGTGTACCAGATCGTATCAAGTAATAATAAAATGGCAAGTCCAAGTATTGTTTTCCCAAGAGACTCATGGCACTAAACTGTTGTGCTTTTGCTTAACCAATCAAGACTTTAAGAACAATATTTTGGGGTTTTTGAATATAAAGTATGGAAAAATAAACATGAATGCAATTTGATCAATTAAGGTTAAACACAAAAGTGGATGGATGATGTTGATAATATGAGATGGATTTGTTGTTTAGGTTTAGATTTCACCTAATCACCCTCTTATATGAATGAATTCATCTTCTTCATTAATGTTAATGCAAACTTTCTAGTCTATTCTAAACCCGATCTCTCGGTGAAAAGAGCCTATCACTAATTACTAGTTTACCATCTCTAGTCTCCCTAAGTAATTAGCAATGCAATATATTACAGAAGCAAATACGATTAATCATCCTACCCCTATCTCTAAGTAGTATTGCTTAATCAAGAGAATTCCCCAGATCGTGATTTGTAGATATCTCATGATACCAATCTTAGGGAGAGAAGAGGATAACTGTCACTACCTCCAAATCCACCTACCCTAAGAGTGCGATATCTCCTCATGATATTCACAAATCATAAGATTTATGCCAAATATGAATAAATCATAACAAGCATTTGAGCAAAGAAGAATATCTCTAACAATTAATGGAAGAAACATATATATTCAAGAACAATTCAAATACAAAAGAGTTTAGAGGTTACATCTTTTCCCAACAACAAATAAGATTAGTTCTCCATCGTCATGGAAAAACTAGGTGAACAATGGAATGAAAGAGATAGAAACCCTAAAAGGAGAAAAGGAGACCTCCTCACCATCTCCAAATCTACCCCCAAAGGGGTGAAAAGTGTGTTTCTATGCCTAAGCCATCAAAAGATACAAACCCTAAGACGTTCTGGCCTTTAAATAGGGCATAAAAATAACAGAAAACAAGTCCAAGCCCAAACAGATCATAAAAATAACAGAAAACAGGTCCACGCCCGCGTCCCCAGCGCTCAGCGCTAAAAAAACGGCACTCAGCGGTTTGCCTCACTAGCGGTCAGCGCCCAAAACTGCCGCTCGACGCTCTGGTCAACATTCTGGTCAACTAGTTGACTTTTCTGGTTGACTTTTCTTGTTGACTGATTGACTTTTCTGGTTGAGTAGTTGACTTTTCTGGTTGACTTTTCTGCATTCTATTTGATTTTTCTGCACTGCAACCCTTGGTACTTCAACCCTTCATTTCAAATCATTCCAAAAACCTACAAAATCAAGGGAATTTATTGATAAAATCATAACATATGACCTCAACTCTCTTATTCACAAAACTAAAGAAAAATCATGATTCCAAGCAAGTTTCTAAGGCAACAATGGTGCATTTGATATCAAAGTTAAGTATGAAAATAACGGTTTTTCAATCGTTATCAGCCTCAATGCCTACATCCAGTGTCCTTCCAATACCAGGAAGCAAATGCACTATAATGGTCAAGGTTTTTACAACAAGGCTTTTATAGAGACCTCAACGTCAAAAATATAAAACACCTCTCTAACCCTTTAACCAAAATATAGGCAAACCACACAACAAGACTTGCAGCAAGATATCCCCTCTCCTACAATCTACAACCCACTTTAAACAATCCTCAAAGTGTACCAGAGTCCACGAGTTCAACCCCTGTAGCCACAACAGGTACAACAACAATCAACACGGAATGCAAATACGAATCTTGATCAACCAGTGAACACCAAAATTGTGCAGATTCTGATCAAGTAGTAAGTGGATTATCAATCTCCTTCAGAAACTCTTCAAATAAAGATCACAACCGTCTTCTTGATGAGTTCTTGGAGCTCTAAATCACAGAGAAACAATCTGAAACAGAATATGAAAATGTTAGATTTCCAAAAGTTCTCTGAAACAACTCAGGTCTCGTCTATTTATAGATTTCTATAAATTAGACGCTCCTGTAGTCGAATACGCTACTAATACAGTCGACTGTCCCTGATAGTTATAATAGATAAGTCAAATTAGTAGCAATCCAGTCAAACAAATTAATTCCTCATTCATTACAGTTGACTTTAATTCAATGGTCAACTAACTTTTAAAAATATAGTCGTTATTGTTCATGAGCACAACAGAATTTCAAAACAAACAACTAATACAGTCGAATGCGTGGCGCACACAGTCGACTTCGACACAATAGTTCATTTTGAAATTCTTTTCAATGCAAAATCTCACATAGCATTGTATTTCAAAATATGTGCATAGTCACGAGCTTAATTCGACTTCCCCCATAATGAAGTCGACTTACAACTTGCACTTATGTCGCACAATGTAAGTTCCTAAAAGTGCATGTTGTTTTCCTTTTTCAAAACATATGCAATGCAATCACAACAGATGTCACATATATCAGAATAGTGAATATGCATTCATATATCAGATTTCATACAAACAATCGATATTAAAGATTGGAACATGTAACACATTGCAATACATGTGTTATTAAAAATGTGTTGTCATCATAAAAAACCAGAGTGATATAGATATTGTGTTATCAACAATCTCAACAATAAAGTCATTGAATTCAACCTCAACTCTCTTATTCACACAAATTAACAGAAAAACATGATTCCAAGCAAGTTTCTAAGCAGAAAAGGGTACATTTAGTGTCAGAATTACATCACAGATAACGGTATTTTCAACCATTATCACTCCTCCTTAGCCTCTTCACTCTCATCATCAGACTCATTAATATGTAGCTTCTCTTTAATGGTAGTGACGTCTTGATTGATGGTTTAACAGAGTATGGTTAAAGAGTGCATACCTTAGACCCAATGAGATAAGGCCTAAATTTCTCTAAGGTGTATATTATGGAAATAAATTCCTTTTCTATGGTGACATAGTTCAATTGGGCCCCATTCAAAATTTTGCTTGCATAGAAGATAATATGGAAAACCTTCTCTCTTCTTTGGCCAAGTACAACACCTATGGCATATTCACTTGCATCACACATCAGCTCAAAGTCTTGATTACAGTTTTGAGCTATAATTATCGAAGTAGAAATAAATTTCTTCTTCAAGATGTCAAAGGCCTTAAGATATTCATCATTCATTTCAAAAGGTGTGTCTTTGATAAGGAGATTGCTTAAAGGTTTGGCAATCTTGGAGAAGTCTTTCATGATTGTTCTATAAAAACCAGCATGCCCCAAAAAGCTTCTGATTCCTTTCACATTTATTGGTGGTGAAAGTTTTTCAATGATTTCCACTTTAGCTTTGTCAAACTCAATTCCCTTGGACAAGACCTTGTGACCCAGAACAATACCTTAAGTTACCATGAAGTGCCATTTTTCCCAGTTGAGAATGAGGTTTGTCTGAATGCATCTTTTGAGAACAATATCCAAATTAGACAAGCACAAATGGGAAGAATCACCAAATACTGAAAAATCATCCATGAAGACTTCAATGCATTTTTCTATCAAATCCGCAAAGATTGCCTGCATACATGTTTGAAATGTGGCTGGAGCATTGCATAATCCAAATGGCATTTTTCTATATGCAAAAATACTGAATGAACAAGTAAATGTCGTCTTCTCCTAGTGTTTTGGGTCCACCACAATTTGGTTATATCCAGAATAACCATCTAGAAAGCAATAGAAAACTTGATCTGCTAATCTCTCCTACATCTGATCCATGAAAGGAAGAGGAAAGTGATCCTTCCTTGTGGCCTTATTCAACTTTCTGTAGTCAATACACATTCTCCACCTACTAACAGTCCTAGTAGGTATGAGCTCATTCTTTTCATTATAAACAACTGTCATTCCACCTTTCTTTGACACCATACACTGGGCTTACCCAAGCACTATCAGAAATGGGATATATAATACTAGCCTCCAGAAGCATCAGAACTTATTTTCTAACTTCCTCCTTCATCACAGGATTCAATCTTCTCTGTGGTTGAGCAACTGGTTTAAAATCATCTTCCCTGAATATCTTGTGCATGCAATAAGTGGGGCTTATACCTTTAAAATCAAAAATTGACCATCCAATAGCTCCTTTCTTGGCTTTTAAGACTTCAACCAAGTTTTCTTCTTCCTTAGAGGGTAGAGAATTACTAATGATGACCTTTTTATTTCGACCTTCTTCTAAGAAAACATACTTCAAGTGTGGTGGTAACATCTTCAACTCAAGTTTATTTTTCTTGAATTTCTCCTTGGAATTAAAGTCTTCAATCTTTGCCTCATGAAAAGGAATTTTCTTTAGAATATTCAAGTCAGCCAAGCATTCATCAATCAATTTTTCCTCCTCTTAATTCAAGGCTTCAGAAGCATCAATGAGAATTTTCTCTAAAGGAGAAGAAACACGTACTAACTTCTCTTGAATCATACATACTTCATCAAGTGTGTTAGTATGAAAACATGACTTATCATCATTTGGGTGAGACATGACTTCAAACACATTGAAGTTCACCTCTTCATCCTGTACTCTTACCTTGAGTTTTCCATTCTCCACATCATTTAAGACTCTGGTAGTCTTCATAAATGGTCTCCCTAGAATGAGAGGCACTTCCACATCGTCCTCCATCTCCATGATGACAAAATCCACCGAAAATAGAAATTTATCCACTTTAACTAGCACATCTTCAACCACCCCATAGGGGTATTTAAGGGATCTATGTGATATTTGGAGAGTCATACGAGTAGCCTTAAGTTCCAAGTTTCCAATTTTTTTAAAAATAGAGAGAGACATCAAGTTAATGGTAGTTCCCAAATCGATCAATGCCCTTCCAATGGCTAACTTTCCTATTGTGAATGGGATAGTGAAACTACCCGGATCTTTAAACTTAGGAGGTAAGAGCTTTTGTATGATAGCACTGCAATTTCCTTGCACTTCAATAGTTTCTTCTTCAATGTATTTTCTCTTTCTCGTGAGGAGTTCCTTCAAAAATCTAGGATATGAAGGCATTTGTTGAAGTGCCTCAGAGAAGGGTATGTTAATCTCCAATTTCTTGAAAATTTCTTTGAACTGCCCAAATTGCTTTTCTTTTTCCTTCCTTGAATAATTTTTTGGGTAAGGAAGGGGCTTCTCAATTGTTTTTCCCTTTTTACTCCCTTCATTTCTCTCATTTTCTTTTCTCTCAAGCTCTTCTTTTCTCTCTTCATCCATCTCTTCTTTTTCACTCATCTCATCTTTCTCTTTACTCTCCATTTTTCTCTCATTTAACATCTTGCCACTTCTAGTCATAATGGCATTAGATTCCTCCTTAGGATTAACTTTAGTATTAGACCCAAAATTCTTCTTAGATTTCTCCTCCAACTTCTTAGCTAGTTGACCAACCTGTTGTCCAAATTTATAATGGCAGATTTTGTGCTTTTATGATTGGAGATGGACACTGGCATGAATTGTTGCAGTGGTCCTCCAGCTTTGCAGTCCTATCAGATAAGGAGGGTTGCGGTTGATATTGATGCTGTTGTGGTTTATTTGCTGGCCCAGTCTGCCCTTAGCCTATGTTTGGGTGAGGTCTCCAACCTTGGTTGTAGTTAACTTGGAGGCCCTGATTTCCCAGATAATTCACTTCTTCTTGGGCATTGGCCTGTGTTTCGGACGAAGGACTCAAGACCGAACACACACCAAACTGCTCGGGTGAAGCACTTTGGATAACTTCGCTCCTACGCCTGATCGGGTGCGACCTGCACGTTAGCACTCCGATGCTCTAGTAAGCAAAGTCACAATAATCTCAGGGTAAAAGTGATTTAGTCAAAAAGTGTCCTATACCTGGTTAACATTTCTATATTTATAGGCCTGCGACTCAATAAGTGGACATTAACTACTTGTAACTGCTGATCCACAATCCCGCCGAATTCGCCCCTTAATCATAACTGTTGCTGACGTGCCCGCGAAACTCGCCCCACATCATCCTCGCCTTTCCTCTCCTTTCACCCGATCGGTCTATCGGCCATGCCAATCGACTCCCTTACCTCCCCAATCAGTTCTTATCACTTTTGGCAACTCGTTCTCTACTTACCACTACTTGACCGACCATCCTCAGCTTGCCTTTCTTTGACCAGTCACCCTTTTACACTACAGCCTGCATAACACACTGCCATTTACGTGATCTCCACCACATAGCTCACAACCTTGATATTGAGCTTGAGAGACATTTTGGAACTCTTTAGGTAACTGAGAGATTTTCTTCATTAAGGTCTTAAGTTGCTGAGTCATTATCTTATTTTGAGCGAATAGAGCATCTTGAGATTGCAGTTTGTTAAGGGTCCGGCAAGTGTACCGAATCGTATCAAGTAATAATAAACGGTAAGTCCGAGTATCGTTTCCCTAGAGACTCATAGGCTTAAACTTTCATTTGATTTCTTGATTATTTAAGACTTGAATAACAAAAATTAGGGTTTTATAATGCAAAAACGAAAATTAAATATGAATGCAATGGTTTTGATCAATTGACCAAAAGATAACGCAGGTGAATGATGAATGAATGAATTATGTTGTTGGGGTTTAGGATTTCATTTTATCTACTCTCATATATCTACAAATTCTACTCCTTCATTAATGTTAATGTCACTCTCTAATTTACCCTAATCCCAATGTCTTGGTGAAAAGAGACTACTCCTAATTACTAGTTTACTATGTCTAG
This sequence comes from Vigna reflexopilosa, assembly GCA_027742785.1. Lineage (NCBI taxonomy): Eukaryota > Viridiplantae > Streptophyta > Magnoliopsida > Fabales > Fabaceae > Vigna > Vigna reflexopilosa. Next base: position 19,277,957 of record CM050921.1, read on the forward strand.
TCTCCCTATCAATTCATCATGCATTACATAATTTGCACAAAAGCTTAAGGCAATCGGTCCTCCTATCCCTATGTCTAGATAATATTGCTACCGAGAGAATTCCCTCATGTCTAGACCTACCCATACGTGTACATATAGATAGAATCAAAGATTATGCTATTGAATAATGTCTTAAACAAAGCATGCAAATATAATGGAGGAAAAATTCAAACAATTAATGACTAAAAGCATATGGATAAAACATCAATTCAATATATGAGAGTTTCAAAGGAATACATCAATTCCCCAACAACAATGGAGGTTTACTTCACCATAATCATGGTGAAACTAGATGAAAATAATGGAAAAATGAAAAGATAAACCCTAGATTTGATAGATTGGAGCTTCTGCATCCAAAATCCGCCTCTAAGGGGTGAAGAAGTGTGTTTCTGCGTCCCTTCTGCCAAAAGATACATTTTCTGATTCTTGCAGACTATTTATAACTCAGGAAAATTCACAGAATTTTGGCCCAGGCCCAATAGTCCACCATATGGCAGTGGCATACCGCCCGACGGTAGGTTCGACACTTAAAACCAGCCCCGAGCGTTGACGCTTGAGCGTTGGGCAGAGAATTCTCTGAAGAGTCCACTGCCCGGCGGTGGCTTCACCGCCCGGCAGTGGCTGCAACTCTTCTTTTGCTCGCTTTTCCACCTTCTCTCGTGTCCAAATCCCTTCTACTTCAACATCCTTCATTCAATTCCTAATAAAACCTGCCAAAACACGGGAAAACCACGCATAAAACCACGAAAACCAACTTTGACTCTCTTATTCTCTAACTTAAACAAATTTCATGACTTCAAGCAAATTCTAAGTCTTAAAGGGTGTGTTTAATGTCAAATTTAAGTATGAAAATAATGGTTTTTGAACCGTTATCACAATTCCAAACTTAGAACTTTGCTTGTCCTCAAGCAAACAAAATGCAACTCAGTCTTCCACAAATCAACACAATGATTCAACTTATTCCATAACCAATATTTTAAGACAAGTCACCACTCAAATCAGCTCATTAATAGAACGTAATCAATATGCATATATATTTCATATCACCTCATCATAGTGTTCACACAATCACATAGTCTCAGATAGATGGTATTCTCATGAATGATCAATTAGCTAAGCACAGATAAAATCATAGATTCATTGAATCATTCCTCACCAGACAAGGTGTTTCACTCAATCACTCAAGTGTTTCAAGAGGTCACTCCTTCCCTCCACTATTCACATGCCACATAAAACAAAATTGCCTTTCATTTACCACAATCAATTATCATCGCACACATATGTCATCACAAAGACTTTTTCAAGGCTTATAATATGGTTGGGCTAACAAGAAAATTGGTTTTTCTAGATCACAAAATCCTTGAGTCAAGAGAGTCAATCAAACATTCATATTTCAACACAAACTCTCTTTTTGCCAATCTCACTCATTCCCAACTTTCCCTTTTCTTTGCATTGAGCTTTTCTATTCATTCTATCTTTTCTATCTTTTTCATGATTTAATCAATACCACACAATAATTCTCAACTTAACTCAAGGTAAAGATTTTTCAAAAGGGTTTCACATACTGTTTAAGGCTTAGGTTCAAAAAGGGTAGAACATATGATGTTCTTTTTCATGTGGGATGAAAATTTTTTCTTTGGCTACGGAAGGGCTTGTTAAAAAATGGCCTTGATCATATGACACATACATGTAATTCAATCAATCATAGAAACTTAGGCAAAATCATTCATGCTTTCAAGTGGATAGCAAATATATCAATAAGAACTCTGAGCTCGAAACCTTCCTCATAAAATCAATAATTGTTCCAAACATCCAGACAAATAACCTGCTTAGCATCATAATCACAGTTACAATATCATCATGCATTTGTTCACATAGCTGGTGAACAATCCACCGGTATATTAGCATATGGCAATCTCAATCATCGTTCAATAACAAGCATCATCAAGCAACTTATCTCATGCAACATCAAATAGTCAAACCATCATATCAGAAAAGTTTCAAACCAAGTACATTAATCCTATACTATTCAACAGAAGAAAATACTATACTACTAAACAGAAAACCAAAGATAAGAAAAACCCTGTTCTACTGCAGATAACATCCATCAGTAGATGCTATGTAGACTCCTCAACCCATGCTGTCGTTAGAATCCTCCTCATCTCCTTCTTCCGCATCCTCAAAGTCTTCATCATCATCATCATTTTCGTCCATCTTTAGAGCTTCAACTACTCCTGATCCACTGCCCTGCATATTCTCCGGCCAAGCCACCACATTATTAAATTCATCCATTGATCATCTCGGCAGTATGTGTGTCGTACATGCCTATAATCATCTCGGCAATAGCACCCTATCCCCTAATCTTTCATGCTTGAACAATCAATCTCATTACAAATTCATGCTTTAGAAACCCTAAAATGTAAAATGCATGACTTACTTGGGTGGAGATCCCTTGAATGTGTGCAAAGTGCTTGTTGAATGATGATGAATGTAACCCAAGTGCAATGCTCTCAAGAAAACACCAAACTTTGATGATGGAATTATGCAAAAGTAATGGAGAATGGGAGAGCCTTTGAAGAGTGTTTGAAAGTGAAAGAGAGGTTGGGGATCTATAAGTGACCGCTTGGGTGAGTGCTAAGGGGTATAAAAATCGTGCAATGGGCCAAGAAAGCTAAGCCCAACTTTAAAAACTACTTGAAGCCCTCAGCAATGCCACCGCCCGGCGGTGGGCGCGAGTTGGCTCTTCCCCTTTTTGCTTTGCTTTAAGTGTCTTAGACCCTATTGAGAATGGTTGGAAAACCATTATTTTTATACTTAAATTTGATATCAATTGTATTTGCTTCCGTGATATGTGCATTTCTAATTACTTAGGGAGACTAGAGATAGTAAACTAGTAATTAGTAATAGGCTCTTTTCGCCGAGAGATCGAGATTAGGGTAGGCAAACAAAGTTTGCATGACAATTAGAGAATAAAGCGAATTAAATAAGAAAAGTAGATATAAGAGGGTGGATAAGATGAAATTGTAAACCCCAACAACTCCATTCATTCATATCTTTCCTTTGCTAATTGAATCACTTGCATTTGCATGTTTATTTCCGTTTTGCATACAACCACAAAATTAATTCTTTTTCAAGTCTTATAAGATCAATTTACACGAAAGATAATGCCTAAGAGTCCTTTGGGAGAACGATATTTGGTCTTACCATATATTATTATTTGATACGATCTGGTACACTTGCCAAGGTTTTAATAAGTTTTTGGCGCCGTTGCCGGGGACTCGTGGTTTAACTTTTCAAGTAGTGTAAATTGATTAAATTTGACTTGATTTTATGTTTATTTTTATTTTTGTTCTAATAATTGTTTTCTAGGGTTTTGTGTCTAACATTTGCAGAATGCAGTATGGACAATAATTTGACTATATGAGCACTCAATTCTATCAAGATGATTTCAACCACTGGTGGGAACATCATTCAAACATGTATCAAAGCCAATTTGGGCAACAATCCTCTTTGCCAAGAGAAACGTTGGGGGAAGCCGAACAACGTCTTTGCCAGAAACAATCCTCTTTGCGAAAAGAAACGTTGGGGGAAGTTGAACAACGTTTATGGCAGCAACAACTTTCTTTACCAACAGAAACGTGGGAGGATGATCAACAACTATATCATCAGATAGTTGATTTTACGGAACAAGTCAAAAGCCTTAATGAAAAGTTTGAAATTTTTTTGAAGAAGTACGATTCCAAGAGCTATGAAGTTACCTTCAGGAATTTGGAGACACAAATTGATAAGGTTGTTGATGAGGAGAAGATAGAGGAGGAAAAGATAGAGGAAGAAGAAACAAAAAGGTTGAGTGAGGGAGAGAAAGATGAGGATAGAGAAAAAGAAGTGGTTGAGAGAAAAGAAAAAAAGAAAAAAAGTGCGAAAATAAAAAAGAAGTAATCAAGCAAAAATAAAAAGAGAAAGTTGAGGGAGGAAAAGATTGAGAAAAAGAGGAAGAGAGGAAAGAAGAAAAGATCATATGCAAAACCCCTTCCTCATCAGAAGAAAAATCATAGGAAGGAAAATAAGTTTAAGTGCTTTATGGAGATCTTCAAGAAATTGGAGATTAAAGTTCCTATGATTGATACATGGAAACAGGTGCTTGGTTCGATCAACTTTTTGAAGAGATTTAGCAGGAAGAAGAAAAAGAAAAGAATATCAAGTAAGAAGAATATCAACACCTACTGATGGGTGTTCGTTGGGGGTCATCCCAATTGTTGTAATATATTAGTTTTATTTTATTTTGGACATGTAATTCTTGGATTTTTAAACAATTTTTGGGTAGCATCTACTGAGGGATGCTAATTTTTATGTATCTCATTGACGGGTACAGAAAGGTACACCTATTGATGGGTGTTGGTAAGGATTGCACTTACTGATGGGTGTTAGAAAGGTTTGGGTCAGGCTCATGACGTTAAACAAGTGCTACCTTGGAGGCAACCTAGTTGGTTGATTTATTATTGGTGCATGTTTTAATACTGTTTTAGTTGCATTTAGGGCTTAATTGTTGCATAAGTGAGTAAAGTGAGTGAGAATTGTGATTAGGGTTTAATTGTTGCATTTTAGAAAATCCAATCTCTATCATTTTTCCATCATTCATAATCCAAGTTTGGGGTTTTTGAGAGAGCACTGCATTTTGGTTTCATCCATCATCAGTTATAAGAATTTTGCATACATTCAAGGTCTCTCCACCCCAAGGACATGTTGTTATTGCCGAGATGATCATAGGCATGTACGACATACCTCCTGCTCATAGGGGGACGATGGATGAGTTCAACAACAGAGTGGCTTGGCCAGAGCAGGCACAAGGGAGTGGAGCTGGAATAGCTGAAGCTTCAGTCAGGGAGGATGATGACAAGGATGATAACTTTGAGGATGCAGAGGCTGGAGAGGATGAGGACTCCGATGACGACATGGAGTGATATGGCATCTACTGATGGATGCTAATGCTTAGAACATGGGTTTTATCTTTCACTTTTGTACTTTGAATTTTTAGATATCAAAATTACATCACAGATAATAGTATTTTCAACCGTTATCACAACCCCAAACTTGAAACTTTGCTTGTCCTCAAGCAAAACTATAACTTGGCTTACATAGAATAGATATACTACAACGGTCTAACACATTAAAAAGCATTTTTCTCTAAGATAAGTAAATCACTCATGTATGCTCATCGTAGAAAGATCAGTCAAGAAATAATGATGTCTTAGCCAATTAAGCTTCAATTATGGTGCTCACACAACAATGAATACACAACAGATGCAAAAAGATGAGTGATCAATAGCTAGACAAAAGTGATTCTCTTTAATGCATGGAACCATTCCTCACCAAAGGTAGTGTTTCACTCAAGCACTCAAAAGTTTATAACTCAAGCACTCAAAAGTATTTCACTAAAACTCAAAGGTGTATAGTGAAGTGTCAGTGTCTCTTTCACTCTACTATCACAATGTCACATAAACCAATTTTCTAAGGCTTGTAACGTGGCTGGGCTAAGAAAAAAACTGGTTTTTCTAGACAACAAAATCCTTGAGTTAAGAGAGTAAGAATTTCCTTTCACATTAACCATAATGTCTCTTTCTCCTTTATATTTGAGAAACCATTCTCATCTTACTCACAACTTTTCATTCATTGAGCTTTTCCTTCTTTTTCTTCTTCTCTTTTCTTTTCTTTTTCTGTTTCAATTTCATTCAACATTTAGCTCAATGCTCTTTTTCTTTTTCTTTTCACAATTCTTTTTCAAATTTCCCCAACAACCCCAAACTTGAACCTTTCTCCATACCATACAAATATTCGCAAGTCAACTCAAGGTAAATATTTCAAAAAGGTTTTTTTCACATGTTTAGGCTTAAGGTTCAAAGTATAGAACAAACATTGTTATTTTGTTGGGTTCAAATATTTCATTCGCTTATATGGGAGAAGAACAAATGGCCTTGATCATATGACACATGCAAACAGATAGTTCAAGAAAAAAACTTAGGCAAAATCAACTATGATTCCAAAGCAATAACATTCAACAATAAAACTCTAGAGCCCAACATCTCATAGGTTAACTCAAGTTCCACAATTTTATATACATCCTGCCAAGCATATCAATCATAATTGAAACCATGTATCTATTTTAAACAATTATGAGCAACCACTATTTGTGCTTAATAGCTAATTCAATCATTAACTCAACCATGAATTTCAAGTAGTTGAGCAACACAAGACAATATTACTCATCACAAAAAATTCATCACATAATATCAACCATTGCAGAGCTATTCTTTCAACCAAGTACATAGCTTATTAAAAACTAAATAAACAAAATTCAAACAAGCATAAAAATAAAACAAATCATGATATTATAGCATCTGTCAGTAGATGTTATCTCTCATATTCCAGCATCCATCAATAGATGCGAATCTTTCTCATTAGCACCCATCAGTAGATGCTAATCTTTCTCATCTTCATCAGCATTCATCAGTAAATGTTGTCAATGACACCTATCAGTAGATGCCTAATCACATAGCATCCTTCAGTAGATGCTTAATCACATAGCATCCTTTAGTAGATGCTATTATTCCTCATCCTTATCATGGCAACATCCATCAGTAGATGGTGTAGCAGCATCCATCAGTAGATGCTTTCATTCGTCATCCTCATCATAACAACATCCATCAGTAAATGTTGTTATCTGAGTCCTCTTAGCATTCATTAGTAGATGTTATCATCAATGACATCAGAAGCACCATATAACCTAAAAAAAACTCAAACACACAAAGAAAAATCAAATCCAAACCACACAAATAATCAATTAAAAAGAAAAGATCAGAAACTGGGTTGCCCCCCAGCAAGCACTTCTTTAACGTCACTAGCTTGACCCAATTAAGCCCAATCCAAATATTTGATGTTGGCGTTCTTCCTTCCTTCATGACACCAACAAAATCTCAGCAATTTTCTTGTCACCAACTTCACTCTTCTAGAATAGGGAGCCTCAATCTCAAGAACTCTGTTTGCTTTGATAGTCTTGACGACCCATAACCTAATCTTGAATTTCACTTGTGTGCGAGGTTTGGGTTCATCACTTTTCACATCAGGGTGTTGGTGAACCAGTTCTCCTTTCTTATCTACCTTCTTCATTATTTGTCTTCTTCGTCTACCATTGGCAATCTTTTCCAAACCTAAAAAAAGAGGTCCTGATGATCTTGTACTCCTCGTACGAATTTTATCTTACATACACTAAAGAACACTACACTAGAGCACACAATTAGTCCAAAAAAAATAAAAACAGTAATTTTTTTGTTAGAAAGATAAAGTCCAACCAGTTAAGAATCACACAAATAGAATAGTTATACCATGAGTCCTCGGCAACGGTGCCAAAAACTTGTTAAGACTCTGGCAAGTGTACCGAATCGTATCAAGTAATATAAATGGTAAGACCAAGTATCGTTTTCCCAAGAGACTCATGACACTAAACAGTTGTGCTTTTGCTTAACCAATTAAGATTATAAGAATAATATTTAAGGGTTTTTGAATGCAAAACGATAGAAGTAAATATGCATGCAATTTGATCAATTGAGGCTAAACACAAAAGTGAATGAATGATGTTGATAATATGAGATGAATATGTTGTTAGGGTTTAGATTTCACCTAATCACTCTCGTGCATAGACGAATTCTTCTTGTTCATTAATGATAATGCCACTCTCTAAAATACTTAAAACCCAATGTCTCGGTGAATAAAGCCTATCCTTAATTACGAGTTCATACAATTCCTAGCATCCCTAACAATTAATTCTGAGGCATAGGAGTGTAAATGCAACCAGCCCTCATATCCCTATGTCTAGGTAATACTGCTTTTGGGAAAATTTCCCTAGTTCTAGATTTCCCCGTATGTGTCCATATCGACAAAATTAATGATCATGCTATTGAATGAGTTAAACAAAGCAAGCATAGACTGTAGAGGAAAAACCCTAAGAATTAATGAAAGAAGCATATAATAATATAAATCAATTCAAATACAAGAGAGTTTATGGGTTACATTGATAACGGTCCAAAAACCGTTATTTTCATGCTTAAATTGATATCGAAATACACCCTTTATGGCTTAGAATGAGCTTAGAATCAAGTAAAACACTTTAGTTGAGTCATTTGAGAGTCAAAAGTTGTTTTTAGAGATATTATGCTTGTTTTGCATTGTTTTGCATTGTTTTGATGAGTATTAAGAATGGAATTGAAGAAGGAAGGTCTTAGACTCAAGGAAGAAGAAGAAAAATGAAGAAAAGAAGAGTTTATGCACCGCTCAGCGTCAAAATGCATCGCTGAGCGCCAATATTCGAGGGAAAACTGCTGTCTGGCGCCCAGGCGATGACACTAAGCGTCCAGAGCGATTAGAGGTAAACCACTCATCGTTGAAATTGACCGCTGAGCGGTGGTACGACATGAGGGAAACCGCTGAGCGGTAAAGTTGGACGCTGAGCGGTAAAGTTGGACGCTGAGCGGTTGTCTGTTGGGCTTGGGCTTAAATTTTGTTACTTTTATGCCCTATATATAGCCCCAGTGAGATTCAAATGTCATTCTTTTGGCAGAAGAGGATGTTCAAAGCTATTTTACACTCCTTGGAGAAGATTTCTTGGATGCTTAGGCTCCAATTTATCATATCTAGGGTTTGCTTTTCCATTCTTTCATTGTATTTCATCTAGTTTCACCATGTCAATGGTGAACTAAACCCTTTGTTGTTGGGGAACAATGTAATCTTTTGAAACTCTCTTTTATTGAAATTCTTATTTTATTCATATGCTTGCATATGCTGTTATTATCAATTGTGGGTATCTATGCTCTATGCTATTATCATTTAACTCATTTGATAAATAGATGTTTGACTTTGTCGATACGGGGACGTACGGGGAAGTCATGAACTGATAAGGAATTCTTGATCAACAAATACCACCTAGGAATAGGGGGGTAGGACGATCAATTGTATTTTTCTTTTGTGGTACTTGCACTGCTAATTACTAGGGGAGACTAGGGATAGTAAGCTAGTAACTAGTAGTAGGCTCTTCTCGCTGAGGGATCGGGTTTAGGGTAGACTAAGAAAGTTACATGACAATTAGATAATAAAGCGAATTTAATAAGAAGAGTAGATATAAGAGAGTGGATAAGATGAAATTGTAAACCCCAACAACTCCATTCATCCATACCTTTATCTTGCCTATTGAATTAACTGCATTTGCATGTTTACTTTTTGTTTTTGCATTTAAAACACAAGTTAATTTTCTTTCAAGTCTTATAAGATTAATTTACACGGAAGATCAGGCCTTTGAGTCCTTTGGGAGAACGATATTGGGTTTTACCAATTATATTACTTGATAACGATCTGGTACACTTGCCAAGGGTTTAACATACATCATTCCCTAGCAACAAATAAGATTAGTTCTCCATTGTCATGGAAGAACTAGGTGTACAATGGAATGGAAGAGATAGATAAACCCTAGAAAGAGAAGAGGAGAGCCTTTAGTCCTGAAATCTATTCCCAAAGGGGTGAAAAACGTGTTTCTGTGCTTAAGGTATCAAAAGATATAAACCCTAAGGCGTCTGGATCTTAAATAGATTATAAAAATAACAGAAAACAGGTCCAATCCCACGTCGTCAGTGCTCAGCGCCCCAAAAAGGCCCTCAGGCGCTCAGCGGTGGTGGTCAGGCGTGAGATAGAAGAAATTGGTGCTCAGCGCTATCTGCGGTGCTAAATTGCCCTTTGGTTGACTTTTCTGCATTCTTGTTGACTTTTCTGCACTCCAACCATTTGATACTTTGACTTTTCTTTCAATTCATTCCAATAGCCTACAAAAATCAAGGGAATATAGTGATAAAATCATCAAGTATAACCTCAACTCTCTTATTCACAAAACTAAAGCAAAAACATGAGTTAAAGCAAGTTTCTAAATCAAAAAGGGTGCATTTAATATCAAAATTACATCACAGATAGCGGTATTTTCAACCGTTATCAGTGAGAACTAGGGTTCTTGGTGGAAGAATGCTTTGATACAATGGAAACTTGCGTTGATCATTTAGAGCATGACATTGGCTATCTGTGTCGTCATTTTGGTCCATATGGTGGATCTTCCTCTTAGATAGTTAGCAATTTTATTGTACTTTTGTCTTTTGTAATGCATTTTGAATTCAATAAAATAGTTCAAATTTCATTTACGAGTTTGCCTTATGCTTTCAATTTGTATTTTCATTCAAAAAATTACTCTTCCTAAACATAAAAATACATCACAATGTCATCAACAACCATGTCCTTACAAAAATTAAAATAATTACACATATATAACCTCTAATGATGCTCTACAACACAAATAAAATGTCATTCAACACTCAAACACTCTGGTAAACGATTACAAGAAGGTTGTAATCGCTTACCAGTGAGTTTTTACCCACTTAACACACGAGTTGAAGTACACATATATAACCTCTAATGATGCTCTACAACACAAATAAAATGTCATTCAACACTCAAACACTCTGGTAAATGATTACAAGAAGGTTGTAATCGCTTACCAATGAGTTTTTACCCACTTAACATGCGAGTTTCCATTGTATCGAAGCGGTCTCCCATGTTGAGCTTGAGCTGTTCAAATCTTGCATTGCTGTTTTCGTTCATAGTGTTGAAGTTGTTCCCCACAAATGTTCTGAGATCATTGATCCCCCTCATGATGTCATCATATGAAGAAGTTTGTTGTTGAAGAAGGGGCGGTGGTGGTGGTTGTTGTTTAGGATGTGCTTCATTATGGCATTGAGGAGGAGGAGAATTTCTTTGAACCCATCTGTTGTCAGTATTTTTGGTAAATCCAAAGGACTTTATCACTGTTGCCCCTATAATCATTTGCGTCATCCGTGGGCCAGGTATTTCATCATCCAATGGAATTTGAAAATGTTCCAAGATCCGGGTGACCAAAAAATGCATATGGTAAAGGAGCATTTGGCCTTAAAGCCTTCTTCATCCTATATCGGATGAGTGTTAAGGGTCCGACAAGTGTACCAAATCGTATCAAGTAATAATTAAACGGTAAGTCCGAGTATTGTTTCCCTAGAGACTCTTAGGCCTAAACGTTCGTGTGATATTTTGATCTTTTAAGACTTGAGAGAACGAAAATGAAGGTTTTAGATGCAAGACAGAAAATAAACATGCATGCAAAGATTGATCAATTGACAGTTGAACTATATGGATGAATGATGTTGTTGGGGTTTATGATTTCATCCTAATCCACTCTCATATAGTTACAAATTCTACTTAATTCTACTTCTTTATCAATGTTAGTGCCACTTTCTAAATTCCCCTAATTACAATATCTTGGTGAATAGAGCCCACTCTTAATTACTAGTTTACTATGTCTAGTCTCCCTAGCAATTAATCATGCATTACATAATTCGCACAGAAGCTTAAGGCAATCGGTCCTCCTATCCCTATTTCTAGGTAATATTGCTACCAAGAGAATTCCCTCATGTTTAGACCTACCGACACGTGTCCATGTAGATAAAATTAAAGATTATGCTATTGAATATTGTCTTAAACAAAGCATGCAAATATAATGGAGGAAAAACTCTAACAATTGATAAAAGCAAGCATACGAATAAAGCAAGAATTTCAATATATGAGAGTTTCAATAGGATTACATCGTTTCCCCAACAACAAAGGGGTTTAGTTCACCATAATCATGGTGAAACTAGATGAAAAGAATGAAAAGTATGAAAAGATAACCCTAGAATTGAAAAGTTGGAGCTTCCGCCTCCAAGGAGTGAAGAGAGTGTTTTTGCGTCCTTTTTACCAAAAGATGACCTCTAAGGGTCGTGCAAATCTATTTATAGACTCTGAAAAATAACAGAAATTTGGCCTAGGACCATAAGTACACCACCCAGCAGTAGGTTCGACACTTCACTTCACCCCTCAGCGGTGCCGCTTGAGCGTTGGGCAGAGAATTCTCTAAAGAGTCCACCGGCAAGCGGTGACTTCAACGCCCGATGGTGGCTGCGACTCTTCTTTTCTTCACTTTTCCACCTTCTCTTGAGTCCAACTCTTATCTTCTTTAATTTCCTTCATTTAATTCCTGATAAATCCTGCCAAATCATGAAAAACCAAGCATATGTTAACACTCTGGCAAGTGTACCAGATCGTATCAAGCAATAATAAATGGTAAGTCCAAGTATCGTTTTCCCAAGAGACTCACGGCACTAAACTGTTGTGCTTTTGCATAACCAATCAAGACTACAAAATCAAAATTTTGGGATTTTTGAATATTAGGTACGGAAAAGTAAACATGAATGCAATTTGATCAACTGAGGTTAAACACAAAAGTGGATGGATGATGTTGATAATATGAGATGGATTTGTTGCTAGGGTTCAGATTTCACCCAATCACCCTCTTATATCTACTCTTCTTATTTAATTTGCTTATTTATCATATTGTCATGCAAACTTTCTTGGTCTACCCTTAACCCAATCCCTTGGCGAAAAGAGCCTATTACTAATTATCGACTTGTTATCCCTAGCCTCCCCTAGTAATTAATAATGCATGATAAACGGAAGCAAAATACAATTGATCGTCCTACCCTTATCCCTAGGCGGTATTAGCATAATCAAGGAATTCTCCCCAGTTCATGACATTACTGTACGTTCCCGTATCAATAAAGACAAACAACATTTACTGAATGAGTTAAACGATAAAAGCATTAAGCAAAGGTAAGGAACCCAACAATTGATAAAGATAAGCATATGCAAGCATATGAAATAAATAAGTATTTGGATAAATGAGAGTTTAGAGGTTACATCTTTCCCCAGCAACAAATAAGGTTAGTTCTCCATCGTCATGGAGTAACTAGGTGAATAATGGAATGAAAGAGATAGAAACCCTAAAGAGGAGAAAAAGCAGAGTTGTCACCATCTCCAAATTTATCCCCAAAGGAGTGAAAAGTGTGTTTCTGTGTCTAAGCCATCAAAAGATACATTCTCTAAGGTGTCTAGGTCTTTAAATAGGCTATAAAAATAACAGAAAATAGGTCCAAGCCCAAACAGATCATAAAAATCGCAGAAAATATATTGAATCACGTCTGGTTGACTTTTTCTGGATTTTGGTTGACTTTTCAGCATTATGGTCAACTCTGGTCAACTTTTCAGCATTCTGGTTGACTGGTTGAGTTTTCTGCACTCTGTTTGACTCTCTGCACTCCAACCATTTGATACTTCAACCTTTCTTTCAATTCATTCCAAAAACCTACAAAATCAAGGGAATTTAATGATAAAATCATAAAACATGTCCTCAACTCTTTTATTCACAAAACTAAAGAAAAATCATGAGTCAAAGCAAGTTTCTAAGTCAACAAGGGTGCATTTGATATCAAAATTAAGTATAAAAATAACGATTTTTCAACCGTTATCACAACCCCAAACTTGAAACTTTGCTTGTCCTAAAGCAAACAAGATGAAACTTAGTCTTCCACAAATCAACACAATGGTTTAATCACATTCAAAAACTTTTTGCTTTCAAGACAAGTAATCACTCAAATCAACTCATCAATAGAATTTAGTCAAGATGTGCACATGTTTTGATTCAAATTACTCATCATGGTGTTCACATAGACACATAATTTTCCAACAGATGCTATTCTCATGAATGATCAATTAGCTAAGCATAGATGTAATCATGAATTCATGGAATCATTCCTCACCAGATAAAGTGTTTCACTCAATCAAACAGGTGTTTCAAGAGGTCACTCCTTCCTTCTACTATCCACATGTCACATAAAACAAAATTGCCTTTCATTTACCACAATCAAATATCATCACACACACATGTCATCACAAGGACTTTTCAGGGCTTATAATGTGGTTGGGCTAACAAGGAAAATTGGTTTTTCTAGATCACAAAACCCTTGAGTTAAGAGAGTTATCTATACATTCATAGTTCAAGCACAAACTCTCTTTTTACCAATCTCACTCATTCCCCCACTTTCCCTTTTCTTCACATTGAGCCATTTTTTTTCGTGCTTTTTCTTTTTCTATCTTTTTCATCTTTTCTCATCCATTTTCTTTTCAACTCATAAGCTCAATGCCTAACTTTTATTTTCCTTTTCAATTCTCCCAACAACCCCAAACTTGAACTTTTAACAATACCCAAAAAATATTTGTCAACCTAAATCAAGGCAAAGATTTTCAAAGCAAGGGTTTTCACATTCTGTTTAAGGCTTAGGTTCAAAGAGGGTAAAACATAGAATGTTCCTTTTTCATGTGGGACAAAATTTTTGGCTAAAATAGAGCTTTTCAAAAACGGCCTTGATCATATGACACACACATGCAATTCAATCAATCACATAAATTTAGGAAAAATCATTCATGCTTCCAGTAGATAGCAAATATATCAATAAGAACTCTGGAGCTCAAAAACCTCACATAAGCTTATTCCAATCATTCAATCAAATACCCTGCTTAGCCTCATAATCACAATCACAAAATCACAATGTATCTGTTCACACAGCTTGTGAACCACCACCTGTATTTCAGCATATTGTGCAATCTCAACATCATCAATATCAAAGCATCATCAAGCAATACCCATCATGCACAAATATCAATATCAAACCACTGCATCAGATATAGTGTCCAACCAAGTTCATCAATCCTACACTACTAAACAGAAACAAATAAATACAAAAACAAAGATAGAAAATCATGTTCTAGTGCAAATAGCATCCATCAGTAAATGTTATATCATCATCTTCCTCCATAGCTGGAGCTTCAGCTACTCCAACTCTGATTCCTTCCTCTTGTTCCCCACAGTCTTGATCCTCTTTCCTGATGAGGAGGTCATCCCTGCATCAAGTATAATTCACAAAACCACAAGAAATCTCATTAAACGTTAGTAGCACACAAAAGTTCTTCCAAGGAATGTGGAGGAATCAACCCCAAATAGTTGGGCTCTCACAAAACCCCAAACTTGGATGAAAAAGTGATAAAAATTGGGTTTTTAAGAGAGAGGATGATAGGAGAAGTGTTGGGAAATCTTTATAAGATTTTTGAAAGTGAAAGAGAGATTATGGGTTTGGTAAAGAGTTCTTGGCCGAACCTGAGGGGTAGAAAAATCAAATAATGGGCCAAAAGAACAAAACCCTCTTTTAAAATGCTTTAACCCCTCAGCATCGCCACTGCCCGGCTTGGGCGCGGTTTACACCTGTTAAACCCCTAGCAAGTGTACCAGATCATATCAAGTAATAATAATTGGTAAACCCAATATCGTTCTTCCCAAAGGACTCTTAAGGCCTCATCTTTCGTGTAAACAAATTGTTTAAGACTTGAGTAAAAGAAAATAATTTGAATGGTTTAAATGCAAAACAGAAATAAACATGCAAATGCAAGAATTCAATTGACTAAGAGAAACTATGAATGAATGAGGTTGTTGGGATTTACAATTTCATCTTATCCACCCTCATATACTACTCTTCTTGTTTACTTTACTTATTTATCATATTGCCATGCAAACTTTCTTGGTCTACCCTTAACCCAATCCCTTGGTGAAAAGAGCCTATTACTAATTACCGGCTTGCTATCCCTAGCCTCCCCTAGTAACTAATAATGCATAATGAGCGGAAGCAAAATACAATTGATCGTCCTACCCCTACCCCTAGGAGGTATTAACATAATCAAGGCATTCTCTCCAGTTCATGACATTACTGTACGTCCCCGTATCAATAAAGACAAACAACATCTACCGAATGAGTTAAACGGTAGAAGCATTAAGCAAAGGTAAAGAACCCAACAATTGATAAATCAAGCATATGCAAGCATATAAAGTAAACAAGAATTTCAATATATGAGAGTTTCAAAAGATTACATTGTTCCCCAACAACTAAGGGTTTAGTTCACCATAATCATGGTGAACTAGATGAACTAAATGGAAGAATGGAAAAGCAAACCCTAGAATTGATAAAGTGGAGCCTAAGCATCCAAGAAATCTCCTCCAAAGGTGTAAAGCTGCTGTGGACTTTGTTCTCTGCCAAAAGAATTTGTTTCAATTCGCACTGGGCTATTTATAAGTCAAAAAGATAACAAAAAGATCTCAAAATCCAAAATATAAAAACTGACAACTGCCCAGGCCCCAATTTAACTGCTCAACGGTTTGCCTCAAGCCGCAGGATCGCTCAGCGCCCAAAACTGCTGCTCAGCGCCAAAAACTGACCGCTCAGCGCCCTGGTCAACCGCTCAGCGCTCTGGTAAACTTTTCTGGTTAATTTGTTGACTTTTCTGGATTCTGGTTGACTTTTCAGCACTCCAACCATTTAACACTTCAACCTTTCTTCCAATTCATTCCAAAAGCCTACAAAATCAAGGGAAACAAAGCATAAAACCAAGAAAACCAACTTTTGACTCTCGCATGACTCAACTAAGTGTTTTACTTGATTTTAAGCTCATTCTAAGTCATAAAGGGTGTGTGTTTAATATCAAATATAAGCATGAAAATAATGGTTTTTAGACCGTTATCACAACCCCAAACTTAAAACTTTGCTTGTCCTCAAGCAAACAAGACAAAACTTGGCTTTCCACTTTTTCATCAAATAGTTCAACACTTTTCAAAAATCCTTTTCTTCACAACAAGTAATTTTTCAATTCAAATTTTCAGTGGAATCAAATCAAGATGCATGCATGTTTCCAATCCATTTCAATTCACATAATCACATATTTCCCACCAGATGTTTTATTTATGAATGATTAATCCTCTAAGCAAAGATGTAAACATGAATTTCAACAATTCTCACCAAGCAAGTGTTTCACTCAATCACTCAAGTGTTTAAGAGGTCACTCCACTCTCTACTATTCACATGTCACATAGAACAATATTGCCATTCATCTAAAACAACTAAAATCCTTTCATGCAAATGCCATCACAAGGGTTTTTCCAAGGCTTGTAATGAGGCTGGGCTATCAAGAAAAATTGGTTTTTCTAGATCACAAAATCCTTGAGTTAAGCGAACTATTTCATCATTGAAAAGGTTCAAGTTTAAACTCTCTCTTTGTCACCAATTTCACTCATTCCCAACTTCTTCCCTTTTCATTAATTTTACATTGAGCTCATCTTTCATGTTTTTTTTTCTTTTCAATACTTTAGCTCAATGCTTTTCTTTTGCCTTTCAATTTTCCCCATACAACCCCAAACTTGAACCTTTTCATCACATATGATTATTCTCAACCCAACTCAAGATAAATAATTTCAAATCAAGGGTTTTCATCCTGTTTAAGGCCAAGGTTCAAAAGGGGTATAAAATTTTAAACTTTTTGGGTGAAAATTTGGCTAAATAAGGGCTTCCAAACATGGCCTTGATCATATAACATAAGCATGCAAATCAATCAATTATCAAGACTAAGGCAATATCATTCATGATTCCCTGTGAACAGTACATATATCAGTGAAAACTATGGAGCTCAAGACCTCACACAACATGCTTTCTCACACATCATTCATTTATCCTGCTTAGCATCACAATCACAATCATAAATTACTACACATCTGTCCACACAGTTACCTGGATATCAACATGCAAAACAGTCTCAACCATCATCCACATTCAGTCATCATCAAATAACTCATCATGCATTTTACATGTCAAACCATCATCAAAAGCAGTGTACAAGCCAAGTTTATCAATCCTACAAAAGATAGAAAATCCTGTTCCAGTGTAGATAGCATCTCATCTCCTTTTTCAAAATCATCATCCTTAACATCTTCCTTCATAGATGGAGCTTCAACTGCTCCAACTCTGATTCCTTCCTCTTATTCCCCATAGTCTTGATCCTTTTTCCTGATGAGGAGGTCATCCCTACATCAAGTACAATTCACAAAACCACAAGAAATCTCATTAAGCGTTAGTAAAACACAAAACTTCTTCTAATGAATGTGGAGGAATCAACCCCAAATAACTGTGCTCTCACAAAACCCCAAACTTGGATGGAAACATTAATAAAAATTGGGTTTTCAAGAGAGAGGATGATAGGAGAAGTGATGGGAAAACTTTGGAAGAGTGTTTGAAAGTGAAAGAGATGTTGGGGATCTTAAAGTAAACATTTGGGCGAGCCATAAGGGGTATAAAATTCATGCAATGGGCCAAGGAAACAAATACCAACTTAAAAAAAAACACTTTGACCTCTCAGCGTCGCCACCGCCCAGTGGTAGGCGATTTGGTTTCTTCCCCCTTTTTACTTTGCTTCAAATGTCTTTGACCCTGTAACCCTCAATTTCAACTTTCAAATTTTAATGCAATTCCCAATCTCTTATGCAACAATTAAATCCTAAATGCAACTAGAATAGAATTTGAACATGCAAAGGAAACAAATCAATTAACTGGGTTGCCTCCCAGGTAGCGCTTGTTTAACGTCACGAGCCTGACCCAAACCTTCTTAGCACTTGTCAGTAAGTGCAAACCTTACCATCACCCATCAGTAGGTGTACCTTCCTGTATCCTTCAGTAGATACTCAACCTTCTAGCATCCCTTAGTAAAAGATTATTTTATTTTAATTTTCGTTTTTTTTTTATAAAGATAGAAAAATAAAAACAGAAAAATAAAAACAGAAAAATAAAGACAGATGTTGAAAACACCAAGCACATGTTTCCATGTTTCAACCATAGGAACTTTAATCTCCAATTTCTTGAAGATCTCCATAAAGCACTTGACTTTCTTTTCCTTCCTATGATATTTTTTTGAATGAGGAAGTGGTTTTGCATATGATCTTTTCTTCTTTCCTCTCTTCTTCTTTTTCCGAATCTTTCCCCTCAACTTTCTCTTTTTCTCTTTTCTTCTTTTCTTCTTTATTTTCGCATATTTTTTCTTTTTTCTCAACCATTGCTTTTTCTCCTTCATCATCTTTATCTTCCTTAACTAACTTTTCTGTTTCTTCTTCCTTAAAATCTCTCTCTATCTTTTCTTCCTCAATCTTCTCCTCCTTTTTCTCCAATTTTTTCTCCTCTATCATCTCCTCTATCTTTTCCTCCTTTCTCTCCCTTTTTTTCTCCTCTATCTTTTTCTCATCAACAACCTTATCAATTTGTGTCTCCAAATTCCTGAAGGTAACTTCATAGCTCTTGGAATCGCACTTCTCCAAAAATTTGTCAAACTTTTCATTAAGGCTTTTGACTTGTCCCATCAAATCAACTATCTGATGATAAAGTTGTTGATCATCCACCCACGTTTCTATTGATAAGGAAAATTGTTGCCGCAATAAACGTTGTTCAGCTTCCCCCAACGTTTCTTTTCGCAAAGAGGATTGTTGCCCAAATTGGCTTAGATACATATTTGAAAGAGGTTCCCACTAGTGGTTGAAATCATTTTGGTAGAATTGAGTGCCCATATAGCCAAATTCTTGTCCAAACTGCATTCTGCAAACATTAAACACAAAACCCTAGAAAACATTTATTAGAACAAAAATAAAAATAAACATAAAAATCAAGTCAAAGTTAATCAATTTACACTACTAGAAAAAGTTAAACCAAGAGTCCCCGTCAACGGCGCCAAAAACTTATTAAACACCTGGCAAGTGTACCAGATCATATCAAGTAATAATAATTGGTAAACCCAATATCGTTCTTCCCAAAGGACTCTTAAGGCCTCATCTTTCGTGTAAACAAATTGTTTAAGACTTGAGTAAAAGAAAATAATTTGAATGGTTTAAATGCAAAACAGAAATAAACATGCAAATGCAAGAATTCAATTGACTAAGAGAAACTATGAATGAATGAGGTTGTTGGGATTTACAATTTCATCTTATCCACCCTCATATATCTACTCTTCTTGTTTACTTTGCTTATTTATCATATTGCCATGCAAAATTTCTTGGTCTACCCTTAACGCAATCCCTTGGTGAAAAGAGCCTATTACTAATTACCGGCTTAGTATTCCTAGCCTCCCCTAGTAACTAATAATGCATAATGAGCGGAAGCAAAATACAATTGATCGTCCTACCCCTATCCCTAGGCGGTATTAACATAATCAAGGCATTCTCTCCAGTTCATGACATTACTGTACGTCCCCGTATCAATAAAGACAAACAACATCTACCGCATGAGTTAAACGGTAGAAGCATTAAGCAAAGGTAAAGAACACAACAATTGATAAATCAAGCATATGCAAGCATATAAAGTAAACAAGAATTTAAATATATGAGAGTTTCAAAAGATTACATTGTTCCCCAACAACTAAGGGTTTAGTTCACCATAATCATGGTGAACTAGATGAACTAAATGGAATAATGGAAAAGCAAACCCTAGAATTGATAAAGTGGAGCCTAAGCATCCAAGAAATCTCCTCCAAAGGTGTAAAGTTGTTGTGGACTTTGCTCTCTGCCAAAAGAATTTGTTTCAATTCGCACTGGGGCTATTTATAAGTCAAAAAGATAACAGAAAGATCTTAGAATCCAAAATATAAAAACTGACAACCGCCCAAGCCCCAATTTAACCGCTCAGTGGTTTGCCTCAAGCCGCAAGATCGCTTAGCGCCCAAAACTGCCGCGCAGCGCCAAAAACTGACCGCTCAGTGTCCTGGTCAACCGCTCAGCGCTCTGGTCAACTTTTCTGGTTGACTGGTTGACTTTTCTGGTTGATTGGTTGACTTTTCTGGATTCTGGTTGACTTTTTAGCACTCCAACCATTTAACACTTCAACCTTTCTTCCAATTCATTCTAAAAAACCCACAAAATCAAGGGAAACAAAGCATAAAACCATGAAAACAACTTTGGACTCTCGCATGACTCAACTAAGTGTTTTACTTGATTTTAAGCTCAATCTAAGCCATAAAGGGTGTGTTTTAATATCAAATTTAAGAATGAAAATAACGGTTTTTAGACCGTTATCAACACCCCTCTCTTTTTTTCTTTTTAAAACATTTTAACCCCTTAAACCTTCAAATTCAACTTTCAAAATTTAATTTTTATGCAATTCCCAATCACTTATCTCACATATGCAACTAGAACAAGAATTAAAACATGAAAAAATAAATCAATCAACTCGGTTGCCTCCCAGGTAGCGCTTGTTTAACGTCACGATCCTGACCCAAACCTTTCTAGCACCCATCAGTAGGTGTACTTTCCTGGTATGCTTCAGTAGATACCTAAATCTTTTAGCATCCCTCAATAGATGCTATCCCAGTAGCATTCATCAGTAAATGCTGTCAGTGACATCCATCAGTAGATGTCTAACCATATAGCATCCATCAGTAGATGCTAATCTTTCTTATCTTCATTGGCTTCCATCAGTAGATGCCAAATCACTTAACATCCATCAGTAGATGTTATCATTACTGCCATCAGAAGCAGCATTTAACTTAAAAAATTTAAATCAAATCAAATCAAATCAAATAAAAGAAAAAAAAATAATTAAAAAACGGGGTTAGAAACTGGGTTGCCTCCCAGCAAGCGCTTCTTTAACGTCATTAGCTTAACCCGGTAAAGCCCAAACACCCATCAGTAGGTGTTGATATTTTATGTTGGCATTCTTCCTTCCTCTATGACACCAACAACATCTCGGAAATTTCCTTTATCACCAACTCTAAGGTTCCTCAATCTCAAGAATTCACTACAGTAAATGCGCTAAATACCGAGGGGTATTTACCGAGGGCCTACAGTCCTTCGGTAACGATTTGGTCAAATAAATTACCGAGGGCTTTAAGCCCTCGGTAATGTCGACGATAGATTTAAGTAAAAAATTTTCCTTCCTCCAATCTCAGAAATCTCGTACCCCTGTGCCCTCGTCTCTCTCGCGGTTGCAATCAGAAGTTATTGCGTTGGGAGAGGTCCAATTTGCTTGCCATAAGCTCTTCTCGTACGGTTCTGACGGTGAGGTTTGTTCGGTGGTGGCTGGTGGTTTGCAGTTTGGGTGGGTCGGCTTTGTGACGTTTGCGACAGGGTGGTGGGTTGTGGTAGCTGACGTTTGCGCCAGTGGTGGTGGGTCGTGGAGGTTGGCTTCGGGACGACGTAGGGGTGCTGCAGAGTGTGGCATCGTCAAGCATTTAGCTGTTGGTGGGTCGTGGAGATTGGCTTCGGACGAGGTAGGGCTGGTGGTCTGCAGAGTGTGGGATCTTCAAGCATTGTTGTCGAGGTTAGTTGATTACCCTGTTATTTCTGATGAGTTTAATAATCGGAACTGTAATTTGAGTTGGCCATAATCTGTTAGCTGTGCAATTTTGGTTCCATTGTATCAAAATCAAACAACTTTGACAGAATGCATCTTGCACAGTGATGAGAAATGAGGCAGTTTCTAAAATTTGCAGCTTGCACAGTTTTGGAATAAAGATTTAGTCTGCATAAACCAATGAGCAACTAAATTGGAGACAAAGATTTAGTCTATGACCAATTAGAAAGTAGTGTCTGTAAGAGAGATCTAAGAGCATTTAATAATGGGTAGCTGAGAATAGGATAACATAACCTGTGAAATGAGGCAGTGATATATCAATGATGGGGCGGCTATGAAAGTCTCAGATGCCACTGTTGGCTTTGTCCGAGTTTCCTTTGTCTTACAAGAACAACAAATGAACTCTAAATTGAGGTTTTGAGTAGTGGAATTGCACAACAGTGGTTATAAGTCCAATTAGAATTTTACAACAACTTTAAATCATCAAAACAAAGTTTTTTGACCTATTATTTGGCATAGAAATACCAGATTCCGAAATTTGACCTTACAATAGCTAATAATGTAGCAAATTAAACAACTACACAGCAGAAATGAACTTTGAACAATGAGTTAGGCTGGACTAATTCATCACCAGGGTAGATTTAGCATGTCAATGACATGATTCAGTGATAAATTGCAGTACCATTGCTTTGGTTTCATTGCTTTGGCAGAGATTAATTGATGGTTCTCTGGAAAAGAGATTTTAGTGGTATAATGGTGTAATTTGCTGCATAAATTGGCTCTAGCAAGGGTGATGTTCGAATTTTGATGTTTTTATGCTATTTGAAAGGTTGAACAAGCTTAAATTGGTGTACTAAAGTATATATCACTGTTCATTTGGTCATATTTTAGCTTATATGCAGATTTGGTCTTTAAACCATCACGTTTTGAGTTAAAATGGAAGTAGAGTGGTGATTTTGAATTGTAACCTGTTTATAACTCATTTCAAAGTTTAAACACAATTAAAAAACTGAATTATTATATGTTGCAAATGTAGGTTTTTGGAGGAAGACCCAGTGTTCAATTGTTAGAAGTTGGTGCCAAATTTAGGAGGGGTTGCAATTTAGGAGAAGTTGAGCATCTGAAAAAGGTATGTAGTTAATGATATTTAATTGTATTTTTCAAAGTCTTGTTATTGCTGCCTTAGGTTCATTTTTTTGCATGAACTTTGTTTGTTTATTTGTATGAAAATGTTTTTTAATTTCTGCTTCTGGGTTACTCTCTTGGGTTGCTTAGTTCCAATCCCTCTGTAATAGACACAATCACAATGCTCCAAACTTGATCTCACTCTCTCCCTCTCTCCCTCTCTGTCCAAAATCCAAGGACATTTAAAATAAGTGTTCTTGTTTGACAAAAAACACATAATACTAAAGTAGCCTAAGAAACTACAAAGACACTGTTCTAACAAGTTTAGAATAGTAAAAGCTAGCTAATAAAAAACTGACACTACCAAAATTACCTAAAACTCAAAATATGACAACTTAGAAGTGCTAACAATGAAAACTGTTTTTAAATACTTATTGAATAACAATTCACCTAAACTGGAATGTAAGTATCTAGACAAGTTCTGAATTCTAAAATAGTAATGAAAACTTAACTAACTACTACAAATGACAAAGAAAACAAAATCTGCCTATGGACCTAAAAATTAGAACACTAAAACTAGTAAGAGTAAATCATAAAAAATTGCACCAAGTTTAAAATTGAGTTAAATTTCACTTTGGACATGTTTCAATTCATCATACAAAGTTGCTGAAGTGGTTAATTATGATAATTAAACTTGTTTGAGTAAATCACTACTAAAACCTCAAAATGACAACTAAAAAAGCACTAGAATGGTTAAGATTTGCAAACTGCACTAAACTACCCTAAGAAATTGTCCTAACAAGTTTAAAAGGGTAAAACCTAGCTAATTAGAAACTGACACATCAAAAACAACCTATAACTCAAAATATGACACCCTAGAACCTAAAACTAGTTGCTAGAATAGGCTAAAAATGTTCATAATGCATGGTGTCTATAAGTATTAACCAAAACAGTAAAAAAACTATGTACACATGTTTTAAAACATAAAAGAAAGATAAAAATAAGGGCACAATTTCAAAATACAAAGAAATTAAAGATTTGACTATTAAGGACCTAATATTACACTACTTAAAACCTAAAAAGTGTACTAAATAGGTGACAAAATCAAAATTAACCTAATTAAACCTAAGAATGTATACTGATGTTATCCTAACAAGTTTAAAGTACCTTAAACACTTAGAACCTACAAAATATGTGGAAGTACTCTACAAAAGAGAACTTCAGTAATAATAAGTTCTCTCCCCCAAATTTAATACACAACCCCTTAGGATGTCTACGGCATTTCAATACTAAGGAGTTTTCTTTGCATGACCTTATTGTATGCCTAGACAGTAGTGTTGAAATTGCCTTCCATGTTGGACTTAAGTAGTAATAGGTTTATTACTTACGTTACATGGAGTGTTGGTGATTTGGCTAAGTTTACCTTTGTTTGGCTTGTCACAGAACATGGCCCATTTTCTCAACCATCGTGCATGGATGTACGACCGTTGTTATAGCGGAAGGAGAGGTTTGAAGGAATCTTTTGTCATCGGAGTTGAAGAGTTTGTCCAGACGGCTCGACGATCTCAATATTATGCTCTTGATGGAGGGATTCGATGCCCATGCATCAAGTGCGAATGTACAAGGATTTTGAAAGATGAAGAACTTAAAGTTCACCTATACCAAAAAGGGTTCATGCCTAATTACACGGTTTGGACATTTCATGGTGAAGAGATTCCTTCGACCTCCAATGCAGACCAAAATCGGCTTGCATCAGGTTCGAATACTGTTGTACATACATCTGAGATAGATCAATTTGCCTATATGCAAGAGATGGTCGACAATGCTCTTCGTCGACATGACGAACAAGAAGCAAACGATAGTCATGATGAAGAGTCTCCAAATGAAACCACCCAGAGGTTTTACAAATTACTGACAGAGGCAAATCTACCTGTATTTGAAGGTTCATCTCAGTCAAAATTGTCAGTGTCCATTAGACTCTTGGCTGGTAAATCTAATTGGAACGTTTCCAATCAAGCAGTGGATCACTATACAAAATTGATTTTAGATTTGACACCACCAAACAATTTTATTCCGAAGAATTGTTATCAAGCCAAAAGATGTCTTTCAATGTTGGGATTGGAAGCCAAGAAGATTGATTGTTGTGTTAATGGATGTATGTTATTCTATGACAATGACAGTGGCAAAAATGATGCATTGTTGGTTGAATGCAAGTTTTGTGGCTCTCCTCGATATCATACGATGCATGCAGGACGGAGGCAAAAAAAACCAATTCCCTTAAAGTCAATGTTCTACTTGTCCATTATTCCAAGATTACAAAGAATGTTTACTTCAATGCAAACATCACAACACATGACATTACTGTACGTCCCCGTATCAATAAAGACAAACAACATCTACCAAATGAGTTAAACGGTAAAAGCATTAAATACAGGGAAGGAACCCAACAATTGATAAATCAAGCATATGCAAACATATAAACTAAATAAGAATTTGGATATATGAGAGTTTCAAAAGATTACATTGTTCCCCAACAACAAAGGGTTTAGTTCACTATAATCATGGTGAAACTAGATGAAATATAATGGAAGAATGGAAAAGCAAGCCCTAGGTTTGATAAAGTGGAGCCTAAGCATCCAAGAAATCTCCTCCAAGGTGTGTGGAACAGCTTTGGATGTTTCTCTCTGCCAAAAGCATGAGTTTTGAATCGCACTGGGGCTATATATAGGCCCAAAAGATAACAGAATCGAGGCCAAATAAAAACGGTAAAAACAGACAACCGCCCAGCGGCTAAATAAACCGCCCAGCGGTTTACCCCTTAATCGCGCCACCGCCCAGCGGTGCAACTGACCACTGGGCGGTTTGCCTCTAATCGCCCTGGACGCTTAGCGGTCCATTCTGGGGCTCAGCGGTTTGCTAACTCTTCTTTTCATCCTTTTTCTTCATCTTTCACGAGTCCAAATCCACCTTGCTTTACTTCCATCTTCAATTTATCTCAAAACCCTGCAAAACAATGTAAAAACAAGCATAATATCTCTAAAACCAAACTAAGTGTTTTACTTGACTTTAATCTCATTCTAAGTCATAAAAGGTGTGTTTTAGTATCAAAATTAACTATGAAAATAACGGTTTTTCAACCGTTATCACATGGACATTAAAGACTCTACAATTAGGCATCTCATTTTTAATTAAATTGTAACTTAGTTGTCTAGAAACTTTAATTTAGCTTAGGTGCAATGAGCCCCTTTAGTGGCAAAAATGTAAAGATGGGATTCTAACAAGAAAAATACATATGGATTCTAACATACAATTTATTTTCACCGCATACCATTTAGCCCACTCATATTCTTCAGTTTTGTTTGCACTCCAAGATTCAAAGATGGGATAGATTTGCATATGACCAATCCATTTTTCAAAGAGAAATCCTTCTTTCCTGATCGGTTGAAAAACGGCAATCCCAATCCAAACCTTTATATCAACCCCCTTGATTGTGGAACAAAATGTTTCATCACTCATCTTTATGTTGGAATAGAACACTGATGGGTGTCGCACCCCATGCAAAATTTAATGTGCATAAAAGAATGCAGTATAGACTAGGAAGTGACTCCTAGGTCGTCTCTCAAGGACCAAATGTGGTTCGAGAATTAGGTCAGACACGAAGTGGGGGGGGGTTGTGAAAAGTTTTGTGAAAGTAGATGAATAAAATTAAATTACGAATGCAAACAGAAATGCAAACACAAATGTAAAAACGGTTTCAAAGACAGAATGAAAATGGTCGGTCATTAACTTAATTACAATGTTTCCTATCACAGATCAACAAAATAAAGCAGCGACTCAAACCTCTAATCCAACACAGTTAACCAACTAAGCGACGACTAATCATGTTTTCATAAAAACGAACTAAGCGAACGCAATCTTAACATCAAATCAAATTTACACCATGCAGTTTCATCAACTAAGCGAAGACTCAACACCAACTGGGCAACTAAACGTATACCCAATTGCAAGTGTAAAAACAGATTTCACATTAACCAAGTTAGAGTGGCAAACTACAATTACAATCCAGAAATCTCAAGGAAGCAATATAATATCGCTAATGACTAACCCGCCTAACCTAAGCTAACATCTCAACTAAATTAACATAATCGAACGGAACAGACAACATTAAAGTGAACAGAAACGATAAACTGAACATCACAGACAACATGGTGAACGGAAAGAAAAAGTAAACTAAGCAGTCCTAAAATAAGATGCATGAACTAATTGGAAGGCAACGGATAAAACATAGAACACTATTGAATTGCATAAGCTAATAAATGAGGTAAACATTAAAGCGGGAATAGCAAAAAGAAAAACGCATGACATTGAAAATAAAATCACTAAGCTACTTCATTCTAGAAGAAAAGGTATAAAACTTCTCAAAAAAAATCAGCTGTGTGCTTCCATAAAATTGAAAAACTTTTTCTCCTCCGCTGGATGTGAACCACACTTTTTCTCCAAATAAAAATCACCATGCACCACTTACCCATAATGAAGTACCGTGCAACTTTTCTCCAAAATGAAAAAATTAAAAAATGAAAAATAAATAAGTTTTTCTCCAAAATGAAAGGAATGAAAAATAAATCACCGCATCAAGCTGCTTCCAGGTCCGTGCACACCAAGAAAATGCTTTAAACTATAATATTTGATTGAATGAAAAAGCTGGACCGTGACACTCCAAGAAAATGCTTTAAACTATAATATTTGATTGAATGAAAAAGTGGAACAATGTCCAACATCAAGCAGCGAAAGGAAATGCTCCGCTTCTTCCATCTCTTCTCCATTGCTTTTCAATTCCAAAATAAATATTACCGTGAAGTCTGCTGCACCTTTCCAAATCAATATGCTTCTTTCTAAAAGCCAAAAACAAATGTGATAAAATCAAAATGCTTCTGCTGGACACCGTTTTCATTCCGTGAGCTGCTTCCCAAAACCGTAACGTGCTGCTTCTTTCATTCAACAACCATCTAAAAAGATAAACATTGTTCCAACTGCTCCTAATCAGTGTGCCGACTGCTCCTAATTCAAGGCCAAGAGTCTCCTTTTTTGGGTAGGGTCCACACAAAATAAAACCCTAGGGTTAGGTCATGTGTCCCACAAAATTGGGCCTTTACATTTTTGCCACAAAAGGGTTCATTGCACATAAGCTTAATTAGAGTTTCTAGACAACTAAGTTACAATTTAATTAAAAAATGAAATGCCTAATTGTAGAGTCTTTAATGACCATGCCTCCATCCTAATGCTCCAAAATTTCCCTGCAACTAAAAATGTAATTAATCAGCTCAGAAAATTCAAATTAACTAAAATAAGAATTTCCGATCAAATTAAGCATAATTAGGAAAAACGGGAAAATACCGAACAATTAAGCACAATTCCCTGATTTATTTAAGTGGAATAAACCAAATACAGTCAAGAAAATATCGACTCATCAAACACCCTCACCAGTTTCACATATCTATGAGAAACAATAGTTGTAATCTTCCTTACACTTAAAAGCTTCCCTCGAATGTCTTCATCACTAATCCTCCCTGTAGGATTAGCATTCCTTACAATTCGGGCAACCTTCCCTTTTCTTCTTGATGATGAAGAAAAAGCCATTTCTGATCAGATTTTGAAAGGTCTTTCACAGTTCTAGGGTTTTTTGTAACTCTTCAGTTTAGAGAACACTAAGTGCAGAATAGGTTGTCAAACCTATTATTTATAAAGTTGTGCATCAAATCTTTTTAGTTTCAACGTCAAACATCTTAAAGGATGGACGTTTTACTATGCAGTTCAGCAGTTATTGGAGTTAGCCTTTAATCAACATTTCATCAACGTTCAACTTTTGGCTTTCTGGCTTACAATAATACGTCGAATATCTT
The DNA here is from genome assembly GCA_027742785.1 of Vigna reflexopilosa. Lineage (NCBI taxonomy): Eukaryota > Viridiplantae > Streptophyta > Magnoliopsida > Fabales > Fabaceae > Vigna > Vigna reflexopilosa. The sequence continues at coordinate 19,307,208 of CM050921.1, forward strand.
AAGCAATCGACCTACTAAAGGTGGTTTTTATATTGAAACGTCCAAGTATTACAACTCTTCATTTATTGTTGAATTAAAAAGGGAGTAAATCTTCATTTATTGTTGGATTAAAAATAAAAGGAATTAAAAAGGGAGAAACTCTTTGGCTTCTGGCTGACATATAATATGTCAATCCCCACGTAATCTTGGTGTTTTAAAAGAAAAAAGAAAATGGAATTAAAAAGGTAGAAACTCTTTGGCTTCTAACTGACAAATAATACGTTAATCCCCAAAGAATTCATTGTAATCTTGGTGGTTTAAAAGAAAAAAGAAAAAAGAATTAGAAAGGGAGTAACTCTTTGGCTTCTGGATCACAACAATACATCCATGGCTCTAGAAATGGAAGTACTATTTGTGTTTTAAAAGAAAAAAAATAATATAAGAATGGCGCGCTGGTTTAAATATTTACCGTCGATGAACATCGAATTTTATGGGGCTTCGACTTTTTGATTTAAACTTCCAAGTATTTCAACTATAGAACATGAAGTTGTAATGGTATAGAATGTGTTATTCTGAAGTTATATTGAAACTAAATATATTTCTGAACTTATATTGAAACTGTAACCTTTCCCTAAACCTCTAAATCCTATTCTCAAATGGCTTCTTTATCTTCACGGCATGGAAAAAAGGCTGCACAGGTTGTAAGAAATGCTAGTCCAAATGGGTGGATAAGTGATGACGAAACACGATACAAATTTGGATGTTATAGAAAACTCTTCCAGGTGGTCCATCACAAGTACTTCAATGTGGAATTATTCATAAAGCAAGGGTTTCTTTTTCAAGATTGGCTTGTAGATGTTGGTCTTGCAAAATTTGAAGAAATGACCGGTGATTGCTATCCTGACTTGGTAGAAGTCTTCTACCACAATCTGAAGGTTGACGATGGTCTTATATGCTCTCGGGTGAAAGTTGTCAATACTAAAATTGATGATGAAATATGGTTATCTTTTATTGGTCTCAAAGCACAAGGCTTCAGGTCTCATGAAAGAAATTCTGAACTCAACCAATGGACCAACAAGAAGAAGATTTATAAGGAATTTCTGAGAAATCCAAAAGGACTAAAGGTATACAAGCCGTATCTACTTGATGGTTTGAAAATGGAAGAAAAATTGTGTGATTTTGTACTTACTTAGGTAATACTACATGGAAGACGTATATGTGATCGTCTAACTACTGAAGATTTATTTTTGGTTCATACCATAAAAGCACGGATACCAACAAACTGGCTTGCTATTTGTTAAACCCCTAGCAAGTGTACTAGATCGTTATCAAGTAATATAATTGGTACAACCCAATATCATTCTCCCAAAGGACTCAAAGGCCTGATCTTTCGTGTAAATTAATCTTGTAAGACTTGTAAAGAAAATTTAGTTGTGGTTGAATGCAAAGAACTAAAAGTAAACATGCAAATGCAGTTGATTCAATTGGCAAGAAAAAGGTATGGATGAATGAGTTGTTGGGGTTTACAATTTCATCTTATCCACTCTCTTATATCTACTCTTCTTATTAAATTCGCTTTATTATCTAATTGTCATGTAACTCTCTTAGTCTACCCTAAACCCGATCCCTCAGCGAGAAGAGCCTACTACTAGTTACTGGCTTACTATCCCTAGTCTCCCCTAGTAATTAGCAGTGCAAGTACCACAGAAGCAAAATATAATTGATCGTCTACCCCCCTATTCTTAGGTGGTATTTGTTGATCAAGAATTCCTTATCAGTTCATGACTTCCCCGTACGTCCCCGTATCGACAAAGGCAAACATCTGTTTATCAAATGAGTTAAATGATAATAGCATAGAGCATAGATAAAGAACCCACAATTGATAATAACAGCATATGCAAGCATATGAATAAAAGAAGAATTTAATTATAAGAGAGTTTCAAAAGATTGACATGGTGAAACTAGACGAAATACAATAAATGTTATAGGGGAATAGTAAGCATCCAAGAAATCTTCTCCAAGGAGTGTAGAATAGCTCTGGTCGTCCTCTTCTGCCAAAAGAATGACATTTGAATCGCACTGGGCCTATATATAGGGCATAAATGTAATAGAATTTAAGCCCAAGCCCAACAGACAATCGATGAACGTCCAACTTTACCGCTCAGCGGTTTCCCTCAAGCCGCACCACCGCTCAACGGTCAATTTCACCACTGAGCGGTTTACCTCTAATCGCTCTGGACGCTTAGCGTCACCGCCTGGGCGCTAGAAACAGCTTTCCCTCGAATATTGGCGCTCAGCGGTGCATTTTGACGCTGAGCGATGCATAGACTCTTCTTTTCTTCATTTTTCTTCTTTTTCCTTTAGTCTAAGACCTTCCTTCTTCAATTCCATTCTTAATACTCATCAAAACCTTGCAAAACAATGCAAAACAAGCATAATATCTCTAAAAACAACTTTTGACTCTCAAATGACTCAACGTAAGTGTTTTACTTGATTCTAAGCTCATTCTAAGCCATAAAGGGTGTATTTCGATATCAATTTAAGCATGAAAATAATGGTTTTTAGACCGTTATCACAACCCCAAACTTAGAACTTTGCTTGTCCTCAAGCAAACAAGACAAAACTTGGCTTTCCACCTTTTTCATCAAATAGTTCAACAATCCCAAAATTCATTTTTCCTATGACAAAAACTACTCAATTAGATTTTCAGTGGAATCAAATCAAGATGTATACATGCTTTCTATTCAACTTAGTTCACATAATCACATATTTCTCAACAGATGTTTTATTTATGAATGATCAATCAACTAAGCATAGATGTAATCATGTAATTCAACAATTCTCACCAAGCAAGTGTGATGAGTCGTTATTTCTTGAACTGTATTTAGTTTATTGCACTTAAATAAACCAGGGAATTGTGTTTAATTTTCTGATATTTCCCTGTTTTCCGAATTCTACTTAATTTGGTCGGAAATTCGTAATTGTGCTAATTTGGATTTTCTGAGCTGATTAAGCGCATTTCTGGTTGCAGGGAAGTTGTGGAAACATCATCTAGAGCATTAGGATATGGCGTGACACATTCAAAGGCTCAACATTTAGTCATTTAGATTCTAATTAAAGTTGTAATTTCGTTTTCTAGAAGTCCTTAATTAGAATTAGGTGTTTTGGACACTTTTAAGGGCAATTTTGTAAAAAAAAACCCATGTGTAGGACATGTGTCTTTTAGGTTAGGGTTTTAAATTAGTTGTGGACCCCACCTTGGGGAGGATTCTCGGTCTTATGAGGGGAGAATACCGAGCCACCAAAGGGAGCACTTCATTCTCACGGTTTTCCACTTTTCTCTCCTAGGGTTTTCATTTATGAACATACTCTTATGGGAGCTTGCTTGGTGCTTTGGATTTTGGGCATTTCAATGAATAAGAGGCAAAATTTCTTCTTCTCTTAACTTACTCTTGGTTGTCTTAGCTCATTGGGGGTGAAAAACCGTTCATTTCTACTTCCATTTGCTTGTTCTTGATGTATGAAGCTTGAGCTTTGGAGCTTGTCTTGCATTTCCATGGTGGTTGTTGGGTTTGAGTGACTTTATATTTTCGTTTTCCTCTTCCATTGCTGCAGTTGCTCACCATTTCTTTTCATTTTATTTGGTTGGATGATAAAAATGGAGTTCTATGTGAGTTTTGGGTTGAAGAGAGCTTAAGTTGATGTGTGGGTGTTGGGATTTGGACTCTTTCTTCTTGTTTTTCGGTTTTGATGTTTGAAGCAAGTTTACAACCAGAACTTTGTGCTGTTTATTGTGGCTGGACGGTGCTGTACTTGAAGGCTAGGGATTCATTTTCGATTTTGCAAAGAAACTTGAAGAAATGGAAGATTTGGTTGGGTTGGAGTAGCATATGTTTGGATTTATTGTTCTTGACTTGTTATGAATTTGATACCTTGAGTTTTGTGGTGTGTTTACGGTAGTAGGGATGAAGAAAACATGAATGGTGTGTTGGTAGAGAAAGAAAACCGAAAATGGAGATAGGAAGGAGGAGAGAAGGGGCATTTAAGTTTTTGCCATTTTTGGACAAACACATATGATGCTTCTTTTGACTAAGAGAATTTTTCCACATTAAGATTTGGTTTTGGCTTTTTGCTGCCGAGAATTGCAAGGATGGTGAGAGGTTTTTGGAGTTTGTTTTCATTTGGTTTAGCTTACTTGGCACATTGGTAGGAGCACCCATGGTATCTCTTCCATTTGCACATTGGTTTTTGAAGCATTTTTTGTAGAATTTCCTTGCTAGCTCACGGTATTTGATGGTTGGGTTTTGGGAACCAGATTTTTTCTGCATGGAGAAGGCTAAGGCACAGTTTTCAATTGGAGGTTTAAGCATATTTTAATATGTTTTGAGAATTGGTGCACATGGGACAAAAGACAACACATTTGGTGGTTAAGTGAAGATGGAATTTTGAAGTTGGACCTTTGAAACATAACTCAGAGCCATGTGCTCTTTCTTGGGGCAATTGGACTTTTAAATTCATTTTTTAATTGCTATTGTTTCAAGTAATTTGCTAGGATTAAATTAGGCTTGTTGCTTTCTTTGGTTTTTAATTAATTTAGTTAATAGGTTGAGTTTAATGTGTTTGAGTTAGTGTTGAGTTTGATTATTTTTAAATGTGTTTGTTAATCAGTTTATAACAGTGTTTGATGTTTGAATGTTGTCTAAGGCTTTTAATAGTGTTAGTTTAATTACCATGCTAGCTTGAATTAGTTTGTTTGCATCTGTGTCTTTATTGATTTCTTTAGTTTTTGCAAAACCTTTTCAACCCCCCCCCCCTTCGTGTTTGACTAAATTCTGAACCGCAAAATTGGTCCTTGAGAGACGACCTAGGAGTCATTTCCTAGCTATACTGCATTTCTAAATTGTACATTAAATTTGTGTGGGTTGAGACAGCCCATCAAATTTTGGCACCGTTGCTGGGGACCAACGGTTCAGTTTTGAGTCTTGTGTCTGTGTTGTGTGACTTGTGTTGTGTTGTGTTTGTGATAGTGTCGTTTTGCTGTCTTGTGTCGTTTTCTATGGTTTAAAATTTTTGTGCTATTGTTTCATGATTATAGGGTGTTGTGATTTAGTGCATGACTAGAGGAAATACTGGATTTCTACCACCCTTTGATCTTGAGATTGATAGGACGTTTCATAGGTTAGTTAGGCATTCTAGGAATTTGTCTTTAGAGTCTGGTTTTGAGTCAATTCCATTAGATTTTGTGCATCCTACTACTGAATCTGAATCCACTGCTGAGTACTTTGTGCATACTACATCTACTGCATCTGTTGCATCTGTATCTGATTTTGTTATTTTTCACACTGAGAACAATATGGCACAACCTCCTCCACCTCGTGAGAGGACTTTTAGGGAGATGCTTGCACCTGATTTCGATATTGAAAGCTTGTGCATCCAATATCCTGATGAGGACGTTCCATTTATTTTCAAGACTGGACTGATCCATTTGTTGCCCAAGTTTCATGGTCTTGTAGGCGAGAGTCCACATAAGCATCTGAAGGAATTCCACATTGTCTGTTCCACTATGAAACCACATGACGTTCCTGAAGATCACATCTTCTTGAAGGTATTCCCTCATTCATTGGAAAGTGCTGCCAAGGATTGGTTGTATGGTTTGGCACCTAGATCTGTCACTAGCTGGGATGATCTGAAGAGGTTGTTCTTGGAGAAATTTTCCCCAGCATCCCGGACCACAGCTATCAGTAAAGACATATCTGGGATTAGGCAGCTTGATGGAGAGAGCTTATATGAATATTGGGAGAGATTCCAGACACTTTGTGCAAGTTGTCCTCACCATCAGATACCTAACCAACTCCTTCTCCAGTATTTCTATGAGGGTTTGAACAATATGGATAGGGGTATGATTGATGCTGCCAGTGGTGGAGCTCTTGGGGGCACCACACCTGCTGAGGCCAGGCAATTGATTGAGAAGATGACCTCCAACTCCCAGCAGTTTAGCACCAGAAGTGATGCCATTGTGGTGAGGGGCGTACATGATGTTGACGCCCAGTCTTTATCAGTTGTGGAAAGAAAGTTGGAGGGTAAGCTTGACTCTCTTATGAAGATAGTGACCCAGTTAGCAACCAACCAGAAACCTACAGCTTCATCCGCATCTGTTGGACGACTATGTGCTATTTGTACTTCTGGTGACCACTACACAGATGTTGGTCCTACTTTACAGCACTCAACTGCCTCTGATGCGCCTCAAGCTTATGCTACTAACATCTATAATAACAGGCAGCCACAACAGCAGAATTATGACTTGTCGAGCAACAGGTACAACCCAGGGTGGAGGAATCACCCTAATCTTAGATGGAACAATGCGCCACAGCATCAGCAGCAGGCGCCACCTTTCCAGAATGCTGGAGGACCTAACAGAGATGTGCCTCCACTTATGCAACAAAATCAAAGGCAGCAACAACAACAGTAGCAAGAGGCATATGCCCAACCAGCTGCCCAACCTTCTACTTCTTCTGAGCCTTCATTGGAAGAGTTAGTGAGACAGATGACTATGCAAAACCTACAGTTTCAGCAGGAGACTAGAGCATCCATACAAAGTCTCACTAACCAGATGGGTCAGATGGCTACTTAGATGAACCAGGCGCAGTCTCCAAATTCTGATAAGTTACCATCCCAGACTGTGCAGAATCCGAAGAATGTGAGTGCCATTACCCTTAGATCGGGGAAGCAAATTGTTGTGCCTTCAGAGCCCGCTTCTACACCTACACTCATGCCTGACACTTGTCCTAGAGAGGACGACCATGACGGTCCACGCAGGGCATTTGAGGTGGGTGGATCTTCTTCTCCAGCCGGTGGTTCTTCTTCAGGTGGATCTTCTCCCTCTACCACCACCACCGCTGTCGTGCCTTCTCCATTGGTTGATCGACCTATCCCTATTCCATTCCCTTCACGGGCACTTCGTAGCAAAAAGATGGAAGAGGTGGATAGGGAAATTCTGGAGACCTTCAGGAAGGTAGAGGTGAACATACCTCTACTCGATGCCATCAAGCAGATACCAAATTATGCCAAATTCTTGAAGGAGTTGTGCACACACAAGAGGAAGATGAAGGGCAATGAACGGATCAGCATGGGGAGGAATGTATCAGCTCTTATTGGTAAGTCGGTCCCGCACATTCCTGAAAAGTGCAAGGACCCAGGTACGTTTTGCATTCCTTGTGTGATTGGGAACAATAAATTTGAAAATGCTATGCTTGATCTGGGTGCATCTATAAATGTCCTGCCATTGTCTATTTATAAATCTCTGTCTCTTGGTCCATTACAGCCTACGGGTGTGGTCATTCAGTTGGCCAATAGGAGTGTTACCCACCCAACAGGTTACATAGAGGATGCCTTGGTTAGGGTAGGTGAATTGATATTTCCTGCTGATTTCTATGTTTTGGAGATGGAGGACGGTTTCTCTCATGGATCCGCCCCATTATTCTAGGCAGGCCATTTTTGAAAACTGCCCGTACCAAGATTGATGTGTATGCTGGGACATTGTCTATGGAATTTGCTGATATTGTTGTACATTTTAATATCCTTGATGCCATGAAATTTCCAGCTAAGGACCATTTTGTGTTTAGAATTCATACATTGGATGACATTGTTGATGAGTTCATTGTTGATGATTTTCGTTCTATGCATGAGAAGAAACATTCTTTTCTATCTTCTGTACATTCATGCATAGCATCTGGGTTTGAATCAGGAATTGGAAATGTTGTTGAATTTGATGATGATATGGATGAAAATTGTGATGTCCAGGGTATTGATGATGTCCAGGTTATTGATTATATGCGTGTTTTTGATGATTTGGATGATATTGATGATGTTGTTGATATACCTGTGATGGATATTGATCTGGATTGTGATGAGATGGGTTTTCTGCCTTTACCTGTACATTCTTTAGAGTCAGAATGCATTAACCACGTTGCAGGAAGTACACTTGAATCTGACTTGCAGGAACCCACTCTTGAGCTGAAACAGCTCCTAGAAAACCTCGAGTACGTATACTTGGAGGATGATGAGAGAAAACCGGTCATAATTTCCACCTCCCTTGATTTTGTTCAAGAGGAGAGGTTGCTTGGAGTGTTGAGGGCACATAAGAAAGCCATAGGTTGGAGTTTGGCGGACATCCCTGGTATTAGCCCATCCACATGCATGCATAGGATTCTGTTGGAAGATGGGGCAAAACCAGTGAGACAGCCGCAGAGAAGGCAAAACCCCGTGATCATGGACGTGATTAAGAAGGAGGTGACGAACCTTTTGCAAGCTAGGATCATCTATCCTATTTCAGACAGTCAGTGGGTGAGCTCCATCCATGTTGTGCCCAAGAAGACTGGCCTTACTGTTGTGAAAAATGAGAGGGATGAGTTGATTCCCACAAGAGTGCAGAACAGTTGGAGAGTTTGCATTGACTATAGGAGGCTGAATCAAGCGACCAGGAAAGATCATTTACCCCTACCCTTCATTGATCAGATGCTGGAGTGCCTGGGAGGTAAATCTCATTATTGTTTTCTTGATGGTTTTTCTGGTTAATTTCAAATAAACATTGTTCCTGAGGATCAAGAGAAAACCACATTCACCTGCCCCTTTGGCACTTTTGCCTATAGGAGGATGCCCTTTGGTCTATGCAATGCCCCTGGTACCTTCCAGCGGTGCATGCTTAACATTTTTAGTGACTTTCTTGAGAGTTGCATAAAGGTGTTTATGGATGATTTTACTGTGTATGGATCCTCTTTTGATGCATTTTTAGATAGTCTGGAAAATTTTTTGAAAAGATGCATAGAAACAAATCTTGTTCTTAATTTTGAGAAATGTCACTTCATGGTTGAACAAGGTTTGGTTCTAGGGCATATCATTTCTGAAAAGGGAATAAAAGTAGATCCTGCAAAGATATCTGTGATTTCGCAGTTGCCTTACCCCTCTTGCGTGCGAGAGGTTCGATCTTTTCTTGGACATGCAGGTTTCTACAGGTGCTTCATCAAGGATTTCAGCAAGAAGGCGCTTCCCTTGTCTAGACTGCTGCAGAAGGAGATTGATTTTGATTTTAATGACAAATGCAAGCAGGCGTTTGATTGCCTGAAGGAAGCTTTGACCACCACTCCGATCATTCAGGCACCGGATTGGACAACCTCATTTGAGCTTATGTGTGATGCATCTAACTATGCATTGGGGGCTGTCTTGACACAGAAAATTGACAAGCTGCCGAGAGTGATCTACTATGCTTCACGCACTCTAGATGCTGCCCAAGCAAATTATACCACCACTAAAAAAGAGTTGTTGGCAATTGTTTTTGCCCTTGATAAGTTTAGGTCATATTTGTTTGGATCGCCTGTTACTGTGTATACTAACCATGCAGCTCTGAAGTTTCTGTTGAAAAAGGCTGAGTCAAAGCCAAGACTGATCAGGTGGATGCTATTACTCCAAGAGTTTGACTTGCAAATCAAAGACCGGAGTGGAGCACAGAATTTAGTTGCAAACCACCTTAGCAGGATTGAGAGAACTGAGAAAGAAGCTGATGTTTTGCCCATCCAGGATGACTTTCCTGATGAGAGTTTGTTGATGATTTCATATACTCACCCTACTCCTTGGTTTGCACACATTGTAAATTATTTGGTTGCTTTTGATTTTTCTCCCTTAGCATCACGTGCTCAAATTGCTAAAATTAAGAGTGATGCTAAGTATTATATTTGGGATGACCCATATCTGTGGAAGTTGTGCAGTGACCAAGTTACTGGGAGATGCATTCCGGACCATGAGATTGACTCGGTCCTGCAGTTTTGTCATGCCTCCTCACCTGGTGGTCATCTGGGGATACAGAGAATAGCTCGCAGGGTGCTTGACTGTGGTTTCTATTGGCCTTCCATCTTCAAAGATGCGGAGAGGATTTGCAGCACCTGTGAGCCTTGTCAGAGAGCAGGAGGATCAATTTCACATAGACAAGAGATGCCTCAACAGCCTATGCTATTCTGTGAGGTATTTGATGTTTGGGGTATAGATTTCATGGGTCCTTTTCCTGTTTCTTTTGGTTTCTCGTATATTCTCCTTGCTGTGGATTATGTTTCAAAATGGGTGGAAGCTAAAGCCACCAGGACTAATGATGCTCGGGTTGTTGTAGATTTCATTAGATCTCAACTCTTTTGCAGGTTTGGAGTACCTAGAGCAATTGTTAGTGATCAGGGAACCCATTTTTGCAACAGATCCATGCAGGCTTTGCTCAAGAAATATGGGCTGACACACCGAGTTTCTACACCATATCACACCCAAACAAATGGGCAAGCCGAGATCTCCAACAGGGAGATTACGAGGATTTTGGAGAAGATTGTCCAACCCAACAGGAAGGATTGGAGTACTAGGTTGGACGATGCTCTTTGGGCCCACAGGATTGCCTACAAAGCACCCATTGGGATGTCTCCCTATCGGGTTGTCTTTGGAAAGGCATGTCATTTACCAGTTGAGATTGAGCATCGGGCATATTGGGCTGTGAAGACTTGCAACTTCTCTATTGACCAAGCTGGAGAGGAAAGGAAGTTGCAACTGAATGAATTGGATGAGATTCGATTGGAGGCCTATGAGAACTCAAAGTTCTACAAGGAAAGGACAAAGAAGTTCCATGGTAGTGCTATTGTTAGAAAGGACTTTGAGGTCGGCCAGCAAGTTTTATTGTATAATTCTAGGCTCGGACTCATGGGTGGTAAGTTGAGATCAAAGTGGACTGGACATTTTGTTATGACTAATGTTTATCCTTATGGTCTAGTAGAGATCCAGGGTCCATCTGCAGCTAAAAGCTTCAAGTTGAACGGGCATAGACTGAAGCCTTTCCTCAGCAATCCTTCTTTGTTGGATGCAGTGGTGGAGGAGACGTCTTTGGTCCACCCCACCTACCCTCCCATCTGACTCAGGGAGTTTCTTTTCTCCTTCCCTCCTCACTTTTATTGCACTTTGTCGATATCTGATGACTGTTCTGATTGTTTGATCTGCTGATTGTGACACACTGAGATCATTGTGTTGTTTAAGTGTGGTCTATTAGGGGAGGTTGTTTCTTTGTTTATGTTTCGGTTTTTATGTAGTTTGTTGTGTCTTGTGTACAGTTTTGCATGCTTTTCGTGAATTCTGGACTGTGATTAGGTTGTCAATTTTCCTTCACTTCATTGATACTCTGATTTTTTGGATTCCTTGCTTTTCTTTGCTTGGAAGATGATCATGATGTTTGAGAGTTGAATTGATTGTGACCGTATTACCTGTGTGAGATTTGAGCCATTTGATGATCTTTCTTGTGTGTGATATGTCTCTTGATTGCTTGCACATAGGCCTTGGCTTGACTTTGTTGATAACTCTTGATTCATGTGCATGTTTGAAAGTGATAAAGGCATTTTGTTGTTGAGCCTCTCTAGCCAGATGAGCCTACCCTGTTTTGATCCCTTGATAACCCTTTTGAGCCTATACTTTCCCCATTTCTTTGTTTTGAAGCTGATACACTAGCCCTAAGTGGAAAACCATGATTACCTTAACCTTAAGGAATTTTGGAGCTTTGGAATTGTATTGGGAATAAGTGTGGTCTCCTGGGGGATTCAGATAATTGGCTAGGTGGTTCCTCTTCTTGCTTTTGTTTTGTAAATATGATGTTTCTGGTCTCTTGAAATTGTTGCTGAATAGAGTAAAGAAAAGAGACAGGATGAAAAAAAAAAGAAAAAAAAGATAGCAGAAAAACAGTGAAAAATGAAAAAAAAAATTGTGAATAATTGTGAATGATGGAGTTAAGAAGAGGATGGAATTAGAGGTTGTTGGTGTCTTTGAATGTGTTTACACTTGTTCCCCATTGCTCCTCTGTTCCTTATGGTTAGTAGCTTCTTATCCAGATGTATCCTCTCTTGTCCTTGGCCCCATTACAACCATGAAAAGACCTTTTGATTTGAACTTGCGTATGTGCTTGAGTGTTGATATTAGAGGCTTGCCAAGTCTATTTGTGCTTGCTTTCTTGAGTGCATTAAGTGACATTGATTTACCTTAAACACTTGAGAGAAACACTGATTGTGTGCATCTGTGAGGCTCTGTTGCTTTTGATTCATCTCTTGAACTAATTGATTATTATCCATGTACTGAACTGTTTGGATGATTTCATGAGAATCTACTTTCATTGACTCTGTGTGGGATTCTGCCTATGCCTTTCACTGTCCAGATTTTTTGAGAATTGTGCAACTCTGTTTCTGTTGTGTGAGTCTTTGTTGTCTGTCTGTCGAGTATGTGGCACCTCCCTGATGTTTGAGTAGTTCCCTGGTTTTCGTCTTGGTTTTGCCCAGGAGTGCAAAAGACTAAGTGTGGTCTATTTTGATGAGTCGTTATTTCTTGAACTGTATTTAGTTTATTGCACTTAAATAAACCTGGGAATTGTGTTTAATTGTCTGATATTTCCCCGTTTTCCGAATTCTACTTAATTTGGTCGGAAATTCATAATTGTGCTAATTTGGATTTTCTGAGCTGATTAAGCGCATTTCTGGTTGCAGGGAAGTTGTGGAAACATCATCTGGAGCATTAGGATATGGCGTGACACATTCAAAGGCTCAACATTTAGTCATTTAGATTCTAATTAAAGTTGTAATTTCGTTTTCTAGAAGTTCTTAATTAGAATTAGGTGTTTTGGACCCTTTTAAGGGCAATTTTGTAAAAAAAAAACCATGTGTAGGACATGTGTCTTTTATGTTAGGGTTTTAAATTAGTTGTGGACCCCACCTTGGGGAGGATTCTCGGTCTTATGAGGGGAGAATACCGAGCCACCAAAGGGAGCACTTCATTCTCACGTTTTCAACTTTTCTCTCCTAGGGTTTTCATGTATGAACATACGCTTATGGGAGCTTACTTGGTGCTTTGGATTTTTTCCATTTCAAAGAATAAGATGCAGATTTTCTTCTTCTCTTAACTTACTCATGGTTGTCTTAGCTCATTGGTGGTGAAAAACCATTCATTTCTACTTCCATTTGCTTGTTCTTGATGTATGAAGCTTGAGCTTTGGAGCTTGTCTTGCATTTCCATGGTGGTTGTTGGGTTTGAGTGACTTTATATTTTCGTTTTCCTCATCCATTGCTGCAGTTGCTCATGGTTTCTTTGCATTTTATTTGGTTGGATGATAAAAATGGAGTTCTATGTGAGTTTTGGGTTGAAGAGAGCTTAAGTTGATGTGTGGGTGTTGTGATTTGGACTCTTTCTTCTTGTTTTTCGGTTTTGATGTTTGAAGCAAGTTTACAACCAGAACTTCGTGCTGTTTATTGTGGCTGGATGGTGCTGGACTTGAAGGCTAGGGATTCATTTTCGTTTTTGCAAAGAAACTTGAAGAAATGGAAGATTTGGTTGGGTTGAAGTAGCATATGTTTGGATTTATTGTTCATGACTTGTTTTGAATTTGATACCTTGAGTTTTGTGGTGTGTTTACGGTAGTAGGGATGAAGAAAACATGAATGGTGTGTTGGTAGAGAAAGAAAACCGAAAATGGAGATAGGAAGGAGGAGAGAAGGTGCATTTAAGTTTTTGCCATTTTTGGACAAACACATATGATGCGTCTTTTGACTAAGAGAATTTTTCCACTTTAAGCTTTGGTTTTGGCTTGTTTCTGCCGAGAATTGCAAGGATGGTGAAAGGTTTTTGGAGTTTGTTTTCATTTGGTTTAGCTTACTTGGCACTTTGGTAGGAGCACCCATGGTATCTTCCATTTGCACATTGGTTTTTGAAGCATTTTTTGTAGAATTTCCTTGCTAGCTCACGGTATTTGATGGTTGGGTTTTGGGAACCAGATTTTTGCTGCATGGAGAAGGCTAAGGCACGGTTTTCAATTGGAGGTTTAAGCATATTTTAATTTGTTTTGAGAATTGGTGCACATGGAACAAAAGACAACACATTTGGTGGTTAAGTGAAGATGGAATTTTGAAGTTGGACCTTTGAAACATAACTCAGGGCCATGTGCTCTTTCTTGGGCCAATTGGACTTTTAAATTCATTTGTTAATTGCTATTGTTTCAAGTAATTTGCTAGGATTAAATTAGGCTTGTTGGTTTATTTGGTTTTTAATTAATTTAGTTAATAGGTTGAGTTTAATGTGTTTGAGTTAGTGTTGAGTTTAATTATTTTTAACTGTGTTTGTTAATCAGTTTAAAACAGTGTTTGATGTTTGAATGTTGTCTAAGGCTTTTAATAGTGTTAGTTTAATTACCATGCTAGCTTGAATTAGTTTGTTTGCATCTGTGTCTTTATTGAGTCCTTTAGTTTTTGCAAAACCTTTTCAAACCCCCCCCTTCGTGTTTGACTAAATTCTGAACCGCAAAATTGGTCCTTGAGAGACGACCTAGGAGTCATTTCCTAGCTATACTGCATTTCTAAATTGTACATTAAATTTGTGTGGGTTGCGACAACCCATCAAAGTGTTTCACTCAATCGGTCAAGTATTTAAGAAATCACTCCACTTTCTACTATTCACATGTCACATGAAACAAAATTGCCCTTCGTCTAATATAATCAACATTCTTACATGTCAATGCCATCACAAGGACTTTTTCAAGGCTTATAATGAGGTTAGGCTAACAAGTAAAATTGGTTTTTCTGGATCACAAAATCCTTGAGTTAAGAGAACTAATTTAACATTTAAAGTTCAAGTACAAACTCTCTTTCTTAACCAATCTCACTCATTCCCAACTTCTTCCCTTTCCTTTTATTTTTACATTGAGCCCATTTTTCATGCTTTTTCTTTTCTTCTTTTTCTTTTCTCATGCATTTTTCTTTTTCAACACTTGAGCTCAATACCTTTCTTTTTCTATCATTCAAATTTTCCCAACAACCCCAAACTTGAACCTTTTCAACAATTATTCTCAACCCAACTCAAGGTAAATAATTTCAAAATAAGGGTGTTCATCCTGTTTAAGGCCAAGGTTCAAAAAGGGTATAACATTTTAATCACTTTAGGTAAAAATTTGGCTAAGTAAGGGCTTCCAAAATGGCCTTGATCGTATGACATAAACATACAATTCAATCAATTATTAAGACTCAGGCAATATCATTCATGCTTTCCTGTGAACAGTACATATAACAATGAATACTCTGGAGCTCAATTCCTCCTACAACATGATGTCTCACACATCATCCATTCATACACCCTGCTTAGCATCATAACCACAATCATAATTCATCACACATCTGTTCACATAGCAACTGAACTTTTCACCTGAATATCAACATGACTCAATCATCATCCACATCCAATCATCATCAAACAGATTCATCATGCAATATCATCAAGTCAAACATTTTCAGAATTAGTGTTCAAGCCAAGCATAAACACTGACAAACAAAATTCAACCTATTCTAAAAAAAACAAAAGTACAAAAGTGCAAGATAAAACCCTGTCTAAAGCATGGGCATCCATCAGTAGATGCCCTCTCAATCCATATCCTCATCTGAATCCTCCTGGTCTCCATCATCAGCATCTTCAAAGTTCTTTTCATCATCATCATCCATGCCTCGCGCTCCAGCTGCTCCAGACCCGCTGCCCTGTGCTTGCTCTTGAGGCCAAGCCATAGCTTCATGGAACTCGTCCATGGTCCATATGTGCATTGGTGGCTGCTGATATAACCCTACTACCATCTCAGCAGTGCCTATCTACCCTCTGCGAAAAGCCTTCATCCTAGCCTCTATCATGGACATATGCATGTCCCTCATCTGAAATGGCTCGGCGTGTTGTGCTGTTGCTCTCCTAGGACGCCTCCTAGGTGCTCTGGCTGCCTCCTCTTCCTCATAGTACTGCTGATAATAGGCAACATCTATGGCCTTTCTAGGCCTCTCATATTGTGGAACTGCAGTATCCACCCCAGCCTACTTACACAAAAAGGTGATCAGGGATGGATGTCCCAACAGTGTCCTGCTACTCACAGTAGTAGCGCAGCTCTGAATCTCATCGGCAATGACCTTCCTAACGTTCACATCTAACTGCCCCAACATGCAGTAAATGAAGATGATCCGATGCATGGTGATGTCGAACATGTGAGCGCGACTGAATATTGGCATGAGTGAATGCCATCCAGTATTTTGCCAAAGGCGTCAAATCTGCCCTTTTTATGTTGACGAGCAATCCATTAAGGTTATTCTGAAAATGCCTTCTAGGAAGGCACATAACCCTCTCAATATCTGTTATATCTCTGAACCCCCCAACAAGTGTTATATACTGGCACTGTTCACCTGGCCATTCAGTGCCCAAAAAGCTGTTAATAGTGTCAAGGTCATACCTGATGATTTGTCCCCTCACATAGCTCATATATCTCCCAGCATCAACTCCTCCTCTAGGTAAGGCATTTGTATAAAATTCCTTTACCAATTCAATGCTGGCCGGCGTAGGATATGTGGCCAGCCTCTCCCAATCTCTCCTCATGATTTCTGCTCCAAATTCAGGAGCCAAATTTGGGATAAAAGTGGCCTTCCTCTCCATAAGCAATCTCCTCTCCTGCACAGTAACATAATGTTCTTCATGTTTCCTAGAGAGGAACCTAGGCGAATAGAATCTTCTTTGCCTCTCAGGTTCCTTCCTTTTGTTGCCAAGAGTTGTCACCCTTCTTGATGATGATGACATCCCTGCATATAATAAAGTTCAAAAGACCACAGGAATTCATCATTAGAGGTTAGTACATCATCAATAAAATTCCAAACCAATCACATTCCGATACTGAGGGAAAAACAGGGCCCCTCAGCGTCCCTGCATCAAAAATCAAGCATCCAACAAAATCTGCAGTAGACCGCTCAGCATCACAGGACATCGCTCAGCGGTTTGCCTCAAGCCGCGCCACCGCTCAGCGTCAAAGGAGACCCCTCAGCGGTGGTGACTAGGGTTTCTCAAAAACCTTTTTTAGATCGCCCTATTCTCCACTCTAACACTAATTTCATCAATCCAAACCAAATTCATGAGTTTAATCGGTTCAAACAGTTTCTATTTCATCAAATCATGCATAGAAATCAAAAGCCCCAATTTATCATATTCCTAAGCATGTTCTTCATCAAATTTCAAATTTAGAAACCCTAAGAATGAAATTGCACAACTTACTTGAGTGGAGAAACTAGATGCTTGCTAACTTCCTCCTAATTGATGATGAATGCCTCTTGAATGCACGATCCCTCAACAAAAACCCTAAACTTTGACAAGACAATGGACGATCCTCCTCTTCTTCTTTCTCCTCCTCTTCTTCTTCATTGCTTCCCTGCTCATCAGATTCTTCATTACTAATCATTTCTTCATCTTCTTCCTCACTGCTTTCAATATCAATTATCTCCATCTCTGACTTCCTTTTACTTCTCGTCAGAACAGCTTTGCACTCATCCTTAGGGTTCACATCAGTGTTAGCTCTAAACTGATTCTTTTCAGTGGTTTCTACCCTTTTGGACAGCTGACCAATTTGCATCTCCAATGATCTGAAGCTGGCTTGGTCACTAGCTTGTTGAGACTCATAGAGTTTCAAGAATTTATCAAATCTATCATTCAAACTTCTAATGGTCTCTGTCAAACTGCTTACTTGCTGCCATAAAGGTGATGGTTGCTGCTGTCGGAAGCTTCCTGATTGCATAGCTGGGTTATTCTGATTTTGTCCGATACTGGGGTGGTTCTTCCAACCTTGGCTAGAATTACCTTGGTTAAAATTACCTTGCCTATACTGGAATTGATTACCCATGTAATTGGCTTCCTGCTGCATTTCCTCTGGCATAGCACATTGACCATTAATATGGTCACCACCACAAAATTCACAAAGTTGTTGTGTTTGGGAGACATTCCTAATCTCCTTTGGAAGTTACGAAAGAACCTTCGTCAAATTATCTAGCTTTTGAGTCAGAAGATGATTCTGAGCTAGTATGGCATCATCTGCTGGAAAATGTAAAACTCCTCCTTTTTTTTACAGGTGCGCCCCTCTCACTAAACGTTTCCTGCTCATTAGCGGCCATATTCTCAATCAAGTCATAGGATTCATCTTCAGTCTTTTTCTAAATATCACCTCCAGCTGAGGCGTCCAGCATCATTTTAGACTGCTTGTTTAGACCACCTAGGTAAGCAAGAACTAGGGTTGTCTTGTCAAATGTTAAACCCCTGGCAAGTGTACCAGATCGTATCAAGTAATAATAATTGGTAAACCCAATATCGTTCTTCCCAAAGGACTCTTAAGGCCTCATCTTTCGTGTAAACTAATCGTTTAAGACTTGAGAAAAGAAATTAATTTGAATGGTTAAATGCAAAACAAAAGTAAACATGCAAATGCAGTGATTCAATTGGCTTAAAGAAAATATGGATGAATGGAGTTGTTGGGGTTTACAATTTCATCTTATCCACCCTCATATATCTACTCTCCTTATTCACTTTGCTTATTTATCATATTTCAATGCAAACTTTCTTGGTCTACCCTTAACCCAATCCCGTGGTGAAAAGAGTTTATTACTAATTACCGGCTTGCTATCCCTAGCCTCCCCTAATAATTAATAATGCATGATAAACAAAAGCAAAATACAATTGATCGTCCTACCCCTATCCCCAGGCGGTATTAGCATAATCAAGGAATTCTTCCCAGTTCATGACATTACTGTACGTCCCCGTATCAATAAAGACAAACAACATCTACCGAATGAGTTAAACGGTAAAAGCATTAAATACAGGCAAAGAACCCAACAATTGATAAATCAAGCATATGCAAGCATATAAAGTAAATAAGAATTTGGATATATGAGAGTTTCAAAAAATTACATTGTTCCCCAACAACCTAGGGTTTAGTTCACCATAATCATGCTGAATCTAGATGAAAATAAAGAAAGAATGGAAAAGCAAACCCTAGATTTGATAAAGTGGAGCCTAAGCATCCAAGAAATCTCCTCCAAGGTGTGTGGAACAGCTCTGGACGTGTCTCTCTGCCAAAAGAATGTGTTTCAATTCGCACTGGCGCTATTTATAAGTCAAAAAGATTAGAGAAAGATCTCAGAATCAAAAATATAAAAACTGACAACCGCCCAGGCCCTAATTTAACCACTCAGCGGTTTGTCTCAAGCCGCAGGATCGCTCAGCGCCCAAAACTGTCGCTCAGTGCCAAAAACTGACCGCTCAGTGCCCTGGTCAACCGCTCAGCGCTCTAGTCAACTTTTCTGGTTGACTGGTTGACTTTTCTGGTTGACTGGTTGACTTTTTTGGTTGATTGGTTGACTTTTCTGGATTCTGGTTGACTTTTCAGCACTCCAACCATTTAACACTTCAACCTTTCTTCCAATTCATTCCAAAAACCTACAAAATCAAGGGACACAGCATAAAACCAAGAAAACCAACTTTTGACTCTCGCATGACTCAACTAAGGGTTTTACTTGATTTTAAGCTCATTCTAAGCCATAAAGGGTGTGTTTTAATATCAAATTTAAGCATGAAAATAACGGTTTTTAGACCGTTATCATCAAACCCGTCAACTGGTGTCTTTCTCAATAAGCCTTTAAATTTGTCCCATGCTTGACCAAGAGTTTCCTGCATGCCTTGTTTGAACGATGAAATCTCCAGCCTTCCTTGAGTAATTTTAGACTGTGGAAAATATTTGTTGACAAATTTGGTTGCCACTGTCTCCCATCTAGTGAAGGTTCCTTCAGGAAAGGAATTAAGCCATGTCTTAGAATTGCCTCCAAATGAGAATAGAAACAAGCTAAGCTTTACTCTTTCGTGTGATACACCAATCATATTCACAGTGTTGCAAATTTCACTAAATGTCGTCAAATGATCATATGGGTTCTCATTTGACAATCCGTGAAATTGATTGGTTTGTACCAAATGGATTAGTGCTAGGTTCATAACCAAATTAATTGTGTGATCTGTAGGCATGGCTATGCTATTGAAGTGGAAAGGGCCCACAACATTGGACTGATCTGCAAGTGTGCGTCTTGGAGGAGGTTGATTTGCCATCTCCTTTAAGTTCTGTGTAAATGCCTCTGGTGAAGAATGTAAGAGTCTTTCAGGAGAGGGAAAGAGTTCACGTGATGGACGTCTAACTCTTCTTTCTCTCCTATCTGATATACCTTCAAGAAGAGGTTGCCATGTCTTTGTATTGCTTCCTGCATGCACAAGAAACAAAAACCCTAAAAGCACTTTTAAAAATAAGGAAAATAAAAAAAAAAAACAAAAATATATACACTAATTACAATAATTACACCAAGTCAAATTCAATCGATTTACACTACTCGAAAAGTTAAACCACAAGTCCCTGGCAACGGCACCAAAAACTTGTTAAACCCCTGGCAAGTGTACCAGATTGTTATCAAGTAATATAATTGGTAAAACCCAATATCGTTCTCCCAAAGGACTCAAAGGCCTGATCTTTCGTGTAAATTAATCTTGTAAGACTTGTAAATAAAATTTAGTTGTGGTTGAATGATAAGAACTAAAAGTAAACATGCAAATGCAGTTGATTCAATTGGCAAGAAAAAGATATGGATGAATGGAGTTGTTGGGGTTTACAATTTCATCTTATCCACTCTCTTAAATCTACTCTTCTTATTAAATTCGCTTTATTATCTAATTGTCATGTAACTTTCTTAGTCTACCCTAAACCCGATCCCTCGGCGAGAAGAGCCTACTACTAGTTACTGGCTTACTATCCCTAGTCTCCCCTAGTAATTAGCAGTGCAAGTGCCACAGAAGCAAAATATAATTGATCGTCCTACCCCCCTATTCCTAGGTGGTATTTGTTGATCAAGAATTCCTTATCAGTTCATGACTTCCCCGTACGTCCCCGTATCGACAAAGGCAAACATCTATTTATCAAATAAGTTAAATGATAATAGCATAGAGCATAGATAAAGAACCCACAATTGATAATAACAGCATATGCAAGCATATGAATAAAAGAAGAATTTCAATATAAGAGAGTTTCAAAAGATTACAGTGTTCCCCAACAACAAAGGGTTTAGTTCACCATTGACATGGTGAAACTAGATGAAATACAATGAAAGAATGGAAAAGCAAACCCTAGATATGATAAAATGGAGCCTAAGCATCCAAGAAATCTTCTCCAAGGAGTGTCGAATAGCTCTGGTCGTCCTCTTCTGCCAAAAGAATGACATTTGAATCGCACTGGGCCTATATATAGGGCATAAAAGTAACAGAATTTAAGCCCAAGCCCAGCAGACAACCGATCAGCGTCCAACATTACCGCTCAGCGGTTTCCCTCAAGTCGCACCACCGCTCAGCGGTCAATTTCACCGCTGAGCAGTTTACCTCTAATCGCTCTGGACGCTTAGCGTCACCGCCTGGGCGCCAGACAACAGCTTTCCCTCCAATATTGGCGCTCAGCGGTGCATTTTGATGCTGAGCGGTGCATAGACTCTTCTTTTCTTCATTTTTCTTCTTCTTCCTTGAGTCTAAGACCTTCCTTCTTCAATTCCATTCTTAATACTCATCAAAACCTTGCAAAACAATGCAAAACAAGCAATTATATCTCTAAAAACAACTTTTGACTCTCAAATGACTCAACTTAAGTGTTTTACTTGATTCTAAGCTCATTCTAAGCCATAAAGGGTGTATTTCGATATAATTTAAGCATGAAAATAACGGTTTTTAGACCGTTATCACTGTTATAAGTGAGCACATGATTGAGATTGCAAGTAGGCATGGATATAATCTATCATATGGTGTTTTTATCAACAGTGTATTGAAGCATCATCAAGTTGATCTTACTCGTGAAAAAAAATTGGATGCACCAAATCAAATGAAATAGGAAAAGCGACATTGACCTTTAATGGTCTAAAGAAAACAAAAGATGGTTGGGTGTTCAAGGATGTTCACGAAACTTCACTCCACACATTGAGTTTGAAAGATTTGTTGTGGATCAATTTCGAAGGCTTTCAACAAGAATTTCATTAATTCAAAAATCTTTGACCATGATTCACAACAAATTAGATGAAGACAATTTATTCAAACCTCAGCAAGTGAATCTGATGATGAAGACGACACAAAAGAAGATGAGTCTTTAGAGACATCTGACTCAGATTTGGAAGATTAGTTTATTTTTATGAAATTAATGTAATATTTTAATATATTTTAGTATATTTTTCTATGTTTGAACAATGTTTGAAAATTTAGTATATACTTTTCGTGGTTATATTTTCATATTTTCCCTATATTTCGTGTTATTATGCTTTTTTTATGTTTTGGTGTGGTTTAAACCCTGGGTTGCCATTTTGCATTAAATTCAATGTGATTCACGTGGAATAATAATATTGTTGACGTTGGTAGCCAGTGTTTTATATTTGTGCACTGTGCAGTTGAGGAAATGTCTCGTTCATCTTCGTCTTGCAAGTGTTTGGGTTCGGGCTTCCAACACAGTAGTGCCAGTGTTAGGAGGTTGGTTGTAAAACCCACTTGCTTATGTGGTCACATTGCAGTTTTACGCATTGCGAGAACCCCTAAAAACAAGGGCAAAAAATTTTGGGGTTGCCCTAACTTTAAGGTCAGTTTAATATAACCATAAATGTTTGTTTAATTTTGTGGGTTTTGACGAGGGAGTGTGCCTATTGTCATTCAACAGGGTGATGGCGAAGATTTCGTTGGCTGCAACTTCTTTCACTGGTGCAATGAAGAAGCAATAGAGAAGGAAATGTGTTGTATGGAGAAAAAAGGAGTAGAAGTGGAAGAAATGAACAAGTAGGTGGAAGTTTGATGATGATGGAACAAAGTGTGATGAAGATGGAAGAAGCTGATGACGAAAAGATGAAAATAGCCTCTTTAGAGAAAAGTTTTGTTATGTTGGAAAAGTGGTTGAAGGTGTTACTGGGGATGGTCTTTGTTATATGTGCTTTTAATGTAATTGTAATATGCATGTTGATGAAACTTGGTTGATCTCTCCATACAAGTTGCTGTATTGTAATTTGGTAATGTTAAAGTGTGTTTTATTTATAAAGCTGAGTGATTAGTGTTTAAAATTGTGTCATTTGATTTCTTAACTTGAAATTAAATTTTTTTTGAAATCCTTGAATTTTTAACATCGAACTCTACAAATAAATGACGTTTTAGAAGAAGAAAAATCGGAAAAGAGGAATACTACGTCATATAATGCAAAAGTTGACGTCAAAAATCAAGTCCATTTCTATAAATACAATTACAGGATCCTTGATCTAGACCTCCACTTATAAAATTTTGGCGTTACTTGTCACTCTGTTAACATTTTTTCTTTTGATTTCTCATAGCTCTTTAAGGTTACAAAAGTTTGGGTGATGCATAGGAGCTATAACAAACAAAAGATATAAGTTAAAAGGGGTGAAAACCAAAGAAATCCATGCTACTGAGATACGGAAACAAGACAATGAATTACAAGAAAAGCACATGCATATTTATAGATGAAACAGTGTCGTCATACTGATATAGAATCGTCGTGCAATATCATTTCATCATGAAAAAATTTGTACATCGATTAATTATACTAATAATTTTCACAGTCCACCATCTAGTATAAACGTCGAATATTAGCGGAATTCGACGTTCAAAAATCTTTCAGTGAAAAAGTAAAAAATATCTTTGGATACTGATATGACCTTCTTGCTACTGATATGACCTCCTTGCTGACGAAAAATACGTCAAAGAATTATGAGTCTGACGTTAAAGTGAGGGTTTAAAAGAAAAGAATAAAATAAAAAAAAAATTGGAGCGACCTTTGGCTTCTTGATGAAGTAGAAAACGTCGTAGCCCCATAGAATTGGACGTAATATCGGTGCTTTGGTAAAAGAACATAATTAATGGTGCCAACCACTAAAATGCCCGTCACGTCAACGCTGCCAAATGCTTTGACGTTCTATTACAAATACAACATCCACCATCACTAGCATTCGACGTTTAATATTGGATTAAAAGAAAAATGAAATAGAAAGGGAGTAATTGAAGAAATATGTTAACAGATTTAGATTTCATTTTGTACCATTTGAAAACCTTCCCTAACCAAATTCATGTTAACTTTTTTCCTTTGTTTTGCCATCATTCCTTCACTAAACGAAGACATTTCCTTTTAACGATAAAGGCATGGTGGAAAAGCAGAGGATGTTACCAATGAGGAGCATTGGTAAATCTTAAAGAAATTAGTTTTGATGATGCTACAAGAAGTTTCACCTGAAGAAATGTTTAAAAGCACTTTTGTAGAATATAAGTGTAATAGGAAAGTCTTTAAATTTTGTAAAAACCTGTATTTTTACTAAAATAATCGATTATGAGAAGCAATAATCGATTATCATGAGTCTTTCAGGAATAATCGATTATCACTTCCAAATAATCGATTATCACATTTTGAAAAACCTGTAACGGACTTGAATAATCGATTATCACTTACAATAATCGATTATTTGTGGCAGTTGGGGCTTGACCTTTGATATTCAGGGTAGCTGGCTATATATTGGACTTCTGAAATTTTCAGAAGTAACGTTTTTGAACAGAAGCTTAGCAGAATACTGTTTGTTAGAGGAAGTTCTCAGAAGCTATAGTTCAAAGTTCCCTTGCTTGATCTCGTGAACAGGAGAGGCTCGCGTTTCGTGTGTCGATAGTCGGAGCAAGCTCTCTTCGAGTTAGCAAGGTGCTCTGCCTGGTCTCGTGAAAAGGAGAAGCTCGCGAATCGTTGGTCGATTGCCGGAGCGGTTCTCTTCGAGTTGGCAGAGTGTTCTTCTTCCGGTTCGTTCGTCGAAGGAAGGTTTATTTTATCAATTGTTATTCATTATATTTGTAATCTGTGAAACAAATTTTTAGTGGAATTGTTAATCACTTTTATAGTGATTAACGACTGGACGTAGATTCTGTTGAATCGAACCAGTATAAAAATTACTCGTGTGATTTTCTATTCCCTACACTCTTTATCTTTTACGTATATCAACTGTTCGACAAATTTTCTGAAAGAAAATTGATTTTCTAAAAAGGACCAAATTGATTTTAAAAAGGTGACTGAACACGCTTTCCGCTTACTCTAAGTTTTATTCCGCTGTGCTTTACTCTTCAAATCATACCATTTCTGGTACCAACAATTGGTATCAGAGCTTGTTTGATAGTCTTTCAAAATTTGGGAAAATGGCCGGTCACAACCAAAACCTTGTATACGCCGAGGGTGCTTCTATTAACAGACCACCACTTTTTACTAGTGATAACTATGCATTCTGGAAAGTCAGAATGGAAATTTTTATGGGGTCTGTTGACAAAGGCATATTGGAAGCTGTACAAAATGGTCCTTATATTCCTAAGAGCACAGTTGATGGTGTAAAAGTAGAAAAACCATACTTTAATTGGACTGCTGAAGAAAATAGACGAGCTCAGTTTGATATTAAAGCTCGCAATATTATATCATTTATTGTTGTACTTGATGAATTCTATAGAATTTCAATGTGTAAGACAGCACAGGAAATGTGGGAAGACCTCAGAGTCACACATGAAGGAACAGAGGACGTGAAACTTGCAAGGAAGAACACTCTCATTCAGGAGTATGAAATGTTCAGAATGCAACCTGGAGAAACAATTTTTGATGTCCAAAAGCGCTTCACTCACATAGTGAACCACTTGACTGGGTTGGGTAAGACTTTTGATAATGATGAATTAAATGTGAAAATTTTAAAATCATTAGACAGGTCTTGGCAACCAAAGGTAACTGCCATCTCGGAGTCTCAAAACCTCACTCAGATGTCAATGCCAATTCTGTTTGGAAAGCTTCGTGAGCATGAGCTAGAGTTGAGGAGACTAACTGCTGAAGAGGATCAAGGCAAGAGAAAGACACTAGCTTTCAAGTTAGAGATCTCTAAAGGAAAGAGCTCTAAAAGGATTGAAGATGATGATTCTGATGATGAGGAGAACATGAGCCTTATGATAAAGAAGTTTGCCAAGTTTATGAAGGCAAAAGGAAAAGACAAATTCCGCAAAGAAAGGAAAGAAAATCAAGAATCACCTTTAAGTGTAAAATTCTTTGGTTGTGGAGAAAGAGGACACATGAAATCTGAATGCCCAAAGAACAGGAAAAGTGAGGAAAAGAAGGAAAAAAAATTTCAAAAGAAAAAGAAAGCTTACATAGCTTAGGAAGACAACGCTTCCAATTCAACAAGCTCAAGTGATTCAGATGAGGAAGCTAATATTTGTCTAATGGCTGACTCAGAAGATACTGAAAGTCAAGTAAGTGATTCTAGCTTTGAATCTAGTGAATTATACTTACAAAAAGCTTTCTTTGAACTAATGAATGAATCTGAAAAACTTGATGCTGCACATAAAAAGCTAAAGAAAGAGCACAATGAATTGAAATTGAAATATGATAAATTGCTTGATGATGAAGTTGTCTTAAGAAATAAAGTTAGTACTTTAGAAACAAAATTATCTGATGCAAACACTACTGTTGAACCTGTTGAATGCTTGTCTTGTAAGAATCATATGTTTGATATTGACATACTTGAAAACCTACTTGCAAAGACAACCAAGACAACCCCGAATGTAAAAACAAACTTTAAAAGAAGCAATATTAGAAATAGGAACTTGCATCAAAACAAAAAGTCTAAAACTAGAAGAACTGATAGAGTTTGGGTTGAAAAAGAGACTTTTGTTAAAAACAAAGTGAATTATGTTTGTTGGTTTTACTGTATGAAACATGGACATACATCAAACAAATGTAACATTAAACATTTTGGAGTTCCAAATGTGAAATATGCTTGGATTCGTATCATAAAGTAATATGTCTCTAACCTCAAGGACCCAAATAAGATTATGGGTACCAAAAACTCTATTACTATGTTTTGCAGAATAAGTTTTTCAAAAGGAAAAGAGAACTTTATGATATTTTGCTTTTGGAATTGATGCTCCAAGCCAAGAAGTGAATCCATCAAGTGATATCAAAAGCCTTGGTTCGAACATTAAGTGATTAAGCTAAGTGTTGTTTTTTTTGTTCTCTTTGATCCTCTATTATTTGATTACTGCCATATTCATTTCTGTTTGAGAAAATGATATTTCCATCAGTTATTCATTCATCCTGTGGTGTGTTCTTGTCTCTTCACTCATTTTAATAAGTGAAATTCATCTATTATGAGACATTCATGTGTTGAATTTAATCTTATGGTATGTTTACTCAAGCACATTGTTATTTCAGTGATTTATTTTCTAATTATAAATTGAATCTGTGTTTAACTGGTTTAGTATTCAATTTCATGAGTACTTTGAAGTTAGCCTTGGTATAATTTTTGTCAAGCATCAAAAGCAATGAAAGATTCATTTGAATGAGCTCGGCGATAGTTTTCTATCAGCATTTTTGGATGATTAAAGACATTTGATAATTAAATTATCATCTCTGTTTTGAAGTTGTTTCTGTGAAAATTTGGTTTTAAATGCATACCATATGAGCTATGATAATAAACATTGAGAACTTGGATGCAATAAATGAACTGATCAAATTTGCATAATTTTGATGTGAATTATTTGATTTAAAAACTATTAAAAGATAAAATCTAAAACAGCTTTTGTGTTTGAATTTTTGTATATGATATGCACAGCTGAATTAATGGGGTTGACCAGATTGGGATATGAGAGTGCATGAATCATAATTATTGTTTGGGAAGTTATAAGTTATGCTGTCAAAATTAGTTTTTGAACTGATTGTGATAGCTGAAATGCTTTCCTGTTAAACCTGGAGCAACTATGATGTAATCACATTCATTTAAGTTATTATTGCTTTCATTATAGTTTATAAATTGATTGTAGAATCATTGATTTCTTATTCGTATGAAAAATGATTGTTGATTTCAATGAATTAATTAAGTTTGATAAAAGTCGAATTTGATTTGTTAAAGAATCACTGAAACTAGTTTGGAATTGCAAATACAAAATCTGAACTAGCTTATAAGCATCTCTCCATAGTTTTGGACTGAACAGATCTTAAAATATTTTTCAGAATCTATTTTTTTGGTTTAAGAGAAATTTTTGTTTGACATCTTATGACATGATCTTGTGATACCTGGTATCCATTTGAGGGGGAGATATATAAGGCTGTTAGATATCTGGTTATTCATCTATACTTTGGTATTTCATCATGTATTTGCCTCTCATTTTATAAAAGTTCAAACTTTATAAATTCGTCTTTCTTTTGTTAAGGATGAGAGCCATTTAAGGGAATGTCTCTCTTTTATGACCTTAGAAGAGAGTTAGGAGTGTTAGATATGTCTTAGGATCAAAATTTATGCAATTTTCTCAATTTTCGTAAGCTTAGCGCTTTTAATCAATTATCACAGGGTAATAATTGATTTTTTTTTTTGCTTTGGCAAAAGCCTCTAATCGCAGATAATCGATTATCCCATGGCATAATCGATTATTTAAACTCCAACTCAATTCTGGAAAATTATGAACATATAATCGATTATCTTCAGGCATAATCGATTATTGTGGAATTTCTGGTAAGTGACTGACAAACAGATAATCGATTGTCTCTAGCAATAATCAATTATCACGCAAACAGTTTCAAAAAATAAAGTCGTTGGAGAGATCCATAACGGCTATAGAAGGCCATAAATGGCTAGTTTTTCCATTTTTCTTATAAATAGCCCCCTATAATCGATTGATGGTCACTCCTGTTGCTCCTTCTGATGCTGGTCCATCCAACATATCCTCCTCATCCTCAACTTCTATGGAAGAACACTTTGCAAGATTATCTAAGCAATTAGAGGATTTGAGTCTAGCACAGAAAACACACTTTGAAGAGATTTATGAGTGACAACAATCTATTGATGAATACATGGTTGATCAATTTCTTGAACTTGATGTTCGCCTATCCAACATCGAATCTCATCTAAACATTCAACCACCTGAGAGATCCCCTAGCCCTGAGTTTTAGATATAGGTTCTATGTTAGCATGTTTTGTTGATTGTCTGTTATTCCTTCTATGTTCTGTTGCTAGTATGTTTTTCCTCATGATGCTGATGTAATTCTTTCTTTTATGAATAAAATGATCTCTTGTTTTTATGCATATTGAGGGGGAGATCATATTTAGGGGGAGATCATATCTAGGGGAAGCTTTTTACCTTAATTTTTTTTTTGCTTATGATAAAAAAGGGGGAGAAGTATAGTTTTAGGGGGAGAAGTATAATATAAGGGGAGAGGCATAATTTAAATTGATACAAGTACAGGTATTGCTAACTTTGTTGTTGTTGTAGCTTGTATATTTTGTAGGGAAGTCAAAGTTGCTTTTAAAAACTGAATTTTTTATCATCATCAAAAAGGGGGAGATTGTTACCAATGAGGAGCATTGGTAAATCTTAAAGAAATTAGTTTTGATGATGCTACAAGAAGTTTCACCTGAAGAAATGTTTAAAAGCACTTTTGTAGAATATAAGTGTAATAGGAAAGTCTTTAAATTTTGTAAAAACCTGTATTTTTACTTAAATAATCGATTATGAGAAGCAATAATCGATTATCATGAGTCTTTCAGGAATAATCGATTATCACTTCCAAATAATCGATTATCACATTTTGAAAAACCTGTAACGGACTTGAATAATCGATTATCACTTACAATAATCGATTATTTGTGGCAGTTGGGACTTGACCTTTGATATTCAGGGTAGCTGGCTATATATTGGACTTCTGAAATTTTCAGAAGTAACGTTTTTGAACAGAAGCTTAGCAGAATACTGTTTGTCAAAGGAAGTTCTCAGAAGCTATAGTTCAAAGTTCCCTTGCTTGATCTCGTGAACAGGAGAGGCTCGCGTTTCGTGTGTCGATATTCGGAGCAAGCTCTCTTCGAGTTAGCAAGGTGCTCTGCCTGGTCTCGTGAAAAGGAGAAGCTCGCGAATCGTTGGTCGATTGCCGGAGCGGTTCTCTTCGAGTTGGCAGAGTGTTCTTCTTCCGGTTCGTTCGTCGAAGGAAGGTTTATTTTATTAATTGTTATTCATTATATTTGTAATCTGTGAAACAAATTTTTAGTGGAACTGTTAATCACTTTTATAATGATTAACGACTGGACGTAGATTCTGTTGAATCAAACCAGTATAAAAATTACTCGTGTGATTTTCTATTCCCTACACTCTTTATCTTTTACGTATATCAACTGTTCGACAAATTTTTTGAAAGAAAATTGATTTTCTAAAAAGGACCAAATTGATTTTAAAAAGGTGACCGAACACGCTTTCCGCTTACTCTAAGTTTTATTCCGCTGCGTTTTACTCTTCAAATCATACCATTTCTGGTACCAACAGAGGAAAATGTGAATACTTATGAATTTCAATTTGACCCTTTGAAAACCTACCCAAATAACTTCGGTAATCAAATTCATGTTAACTTTTTTCATTTGTTTTAGTTCTTTCCCTTTACTAAACAAAGACATTTCTTTGTTAACCATGAAGACAAAGGGCTAAAACAGAGGAAAATGTTAACACTTATGAATTTCAAGTACACCCTTTGAAAACCTATCACACATAACTTTCGCAACCAAATTCATGTTAACTTTTTCCTTTGGTTTTCCTTTCAATTCCTCCTGTAAACGAAGTCATTTCTTTGTTATCCATGAAAGCATGGCGGAAAACCAGGGGAAAATGTTAACATTTATGAATTTCAAAAACATTCGCCATTATTTTGCTTGTTTTAATTTTTTTTTACTTCCTGTTTTTGGTTATAATGTATTCCATCATCTTCAGTCTTCATTTTAGATGTTGTGGTTTGGTAAATTGAGATTTCATTTTGAAATCCTCTAAGGTATAAGACGTCGGTTATCTCAAAAAATTGACGTTAATCTCCAAGCCTTTCCATCAATGTACTCAATATTTGACGTCAACTGTATAAATTTAAATTATTTTGAATTTGTTTCTACCATAGGAAATCAGATATCTCTGAATTCTAATGGTAGAAAACAACTCCAGGCCATTTAAAAACTGAATCATACATTGTTAAATGATGAAGTAGAACAACTTTTTTATATCATTATTTTACTTCTCAAAATTGTTTCAACATTAAACATAACCATATTTCTTTTTCCTCGGCACTTCCCTTTCAGTAAGATTATTTAACCATTTCTGTAATATAAAAAGCATTTTGTTGACTTTAATATGAAAGCCCACCTTCATATGCATTGAGGCCTGAATGCGGCACTTTCAAATTGAAGTGAGCAAATTGCAATTTGAAGAACAGACATGTTTCGAAATCTAAGGAAAGGAAAAGGGCAAGTCATTACGTGATATTCAAGCCATGTTTATAGATGAACGTATAGAAAGTCGGATTCGACGTTCAAACATCATTTAGTGAAAAAGTTAATAATAAATCTTGTTTATTTCAGATAAGAACAAATTGACCCATAACGTCGAATGCCAACGGCGTGGGACATTATATTGGATGACTAAAAAGTAAAATTTAAAAAACAATAAAAAATTGACGACATTTGGCTTCTGGTTGAACAAGACATCAACTGTAATTATAGATGACGGACATCGGGTAATAATGCTTAGTGGCTATATTTATAGATGAACCGATGAAGTACATCGTGTAATAATGCTTAGTAACTGACTAACACCATCTCGTATAAACGTCGAAGCCCTGCTGAGTTTGACGTTCATACATCAATCATAGAAAAATTAATATATTTTGTTTGATTCATACAATAACAAATTGACTACCCGCCCCCAAGAAATTGTGTACTTTTCAATTATCAAGGTGAGATTTGAAGGGATTGAAGTTAAAAAGTTTGATGTGCCCCTCTGTATTTATATAATTCCACTTTAAATTTTGCTAAGTTAATATAATCGATTCTAAATAATAAAGAATAGATTCAAAGCGTTATAAATTAAGAAATGCAAATGAGCTTTTAATGATTATTTATGGTGACAACGTGGCTGGTTATTGATCACACGTTTGTTAAAATATTAAAAAGCATAGAAATAATGCATGAGAGAGTTCAAATTTATTTTTCTAATAATGTTAATCATAGTATTTTATTGATATCATAATCATTTATATTAATAACTTATTATAACTATTAAATTTTTCAAAGTAATTTATTTCAATGTGACCAAATTTTTGTTCTAAGAGTTCGTTTCAATTTTTATCTTCATTGTGGACTTTTTATAACCGCTTATGTAGTTGCTAGTGATTGGTCCGTTTCAAATATACAGACCAATAAAATAGTGATACATTGTATATTGTCAAAAAGTTGTTAACATATCATCGTCCTTAAGACAGAGATGGAGACGCCACAATCTAGCAAGTTGATAAGTAACGGAAGAATCACAAAAAATATGTTAATCTTTATAAGAATCAGAGTTCTAAACCAATAACCAAAATGCAAATGCATATTATGACTTCCAAAGTGGCTACATATATATTTGGTGCCCTACATACATGTTCAATGACATTCGGTTGACCTTCAACTTATACTTATGTTAGTTTGTCTCGACCTTTAGTCTGAAGCACTCATCCCAACATTCATTCAGGGTCAACTCGTCTCGACCGTTAGTAAAACTTAACCTGCCTTAATCTTTGACCCAACCCATTTTGTCTTAATTTTTGGCCGAGATCGGTCTGTCTTGACCTTTAACTCAGGACGAGTCTTGTACATCGATAAAACCTGACTATTCTCGATACATATTGTCTCTTCTCGATCTTTAGCTTGGTTTGATGCATCTTAGTTTTTAACTTGTCTCAATCTTTTCTACTAACTAACTATCTCAATTTTTGTAAACAATAATCTATCTTAACCTTCAGTTTATCACTCAACTTAATCGTTTGTGAAATTTAAAGTATTATTTTTTAAAAATCAATTAAAGTCTTTTAGTATAATCATACCTATCTTTATCCTAAAACTAACACACCTAGAAAGAGACATTGAAGACTTGATTTATGTTTTATCATACCTATCTTAATCATAAAACTTTTAAAAGGAGAGAAAAGAAATATATTGGAAATATTGTTGAATCTAATAAAAAAATTATATACGGTGTAGTCTATTTTTCATTTTTTATATGAAAAAAGTTAGTTAGGATGTTAAAAGAACATTCATTTCACATAACTTTTAATAATAAAATAATATTTACTATGATTTTAATTATTGTGATCTATAACTAAAACTCAATTCTCATAAATTATTATTATTATTATTTTTAATATCAAATTAAAATAATATTTTAAAGAAATAAATTTTTATTCTCTTTAAATTTCTTCAACAAATCTTTCTTATATTTTATAATATGTAAATATTACAAGATAAATTTACACAAAATCATAAAATAAATATATAAAAGAAGTATGTAAATCTTATCTTAAAATATAATGGTAACGGGAGGTTATGACAGTTTAAATGAAAAAAGGAATCAAAAGGGCGGGAGGCAGAACCAGAAAACCTCGAATATCCAAAATATTCGACGTATAACGTGTTTTTTGAAGGCAATTTATACGACAAAGCCTAGTAGAATTGACGTATCGTTTGTATTTTTAAACCAGAGAAGTTGAGAAGTTAAAAACTACTAAATTGTGAAAGAGGTTCCGAGAATTCTATTCAGACATGTCTTCTTCATCATCATCATCAAGAAGAAAAGAGAAGGTTGTCAGAATTACAAGAGACGCAAACCCATCTGGATGGATAAGTGATTAAGAGATCCGAGTAAAGTTTTTATACTAGAGACATTTAAAAATTATAGTTCCCCACAGGTATCTGGACCTGCAATTGTTGAAGATAGAAGGTTTCCTTTTTCAAGAATGGATTGCATATCAAGGACTTACTGATTTTGTCCAGATGAAAGGAAATTGCTATCCAAATTTGGTAGAGGTTTTCTACACAAACCTGAGGGTTGTAAATGGGGTCATTCACTCAAGGGTTAAAGGTGTTAACATTACTATTGACGATAATATTTGGCTAAATATTGTTGGTCTGAAAGCTGAAGGGTTGGCTTCTCATATCCGTGATTCGGAGTCAAACATGTGGCTAACAAACAGAGCTATAGATGTAAACTGCTTAAGATATCCAGGAAGGTACAGGGTGGATAAGCAGTACCTATATGATGGCTTAAACAAGGAGGAGAAAATTATTGCTTATGTCCTAACTTGGCTATTGTTGCTTGGAAGATTGAACGAGGACAGAATGTTAATAAAAGATGTATTTCTGTTGAATGCTATTAAGACTAGAATCCCAACCAACTGGGTTGCGGTTCTAAAAGACAACATTATCGCTACAGGAGATGATTATGCACACAAATTGCCATATGGAGTATTTATCAGTAAGGTGTTGGAACTCCAAGGAGTATATGTATGTGAAGAAGAAAGAATTGTGTGCAAAAGGTCACAAGAAATTGGTATACCAAGTCTATCATCTATTGGGCTGAAAAGGACTGAGAATGGATGGTTCTTCACTGATGAGCAAACTGTCGGAAATCCACCTACACGTGGTGAAGATCATACTGAAGATTCTGACAATGAAGATTTAAAGCAATCTTCTTGATAATAATAGGGACTACTTTTCTAAGTTTTATTTTTAATTTTGTAATCATCGCTATTAAGCCACCGCTTGTTTCTCTATTTCCTTCAGTTTTATTTAGAAATGCAATGAAGATTTATTTTAGTAAATGATCTATGAATTGTGAATGTTGATTGCATTGTATGTGGACTAACTCTCAATCTAGTTGAGAAGAGAAGATTATGCAGTTCTGATATTAATCAAAAATTGATCACTGGTTAAAAGTGCAAATTTTAGTACAATGCTAACTTCAATCAATTAAGGAAGAAGTAAAAAGAAAAAATTTAATGTCTAATTTTAAAGCAAAAAGAATATAAAGTTCACCACCCTCTTCTATTGGTGGAAGAAAACAACGTCGAAGACCTATCAAATACGACGTTATATTATTGCGAGCACATCATTAATGCTCGCAACATACTTCAATTTCCTTAACGTCAAAGCCCCGCAGCCTTCGATGTTCTATGAGAGGGGAAAAACAAAAAGGATCTTAATGTACGGTACTTTTTGATACTTTGGCTTCCAATAGTACGTCTAAGAAACCTTTGCAATTGAAAAGCGCACCATAGAACGTCGAAGGCTCTGGGGCTTTGACGTTTTATTTTTTTTCTCAAAATTTTTTTAGCATTAATCATATTGTGAACCATATTTCTATTTCCTCAGCACTTCCATTTCAATATGATAACTTATTTACGGTGTAGACTATAAAAAGCATTTTATTGACTGAGTCCTGAATGCGGCACTTTTTTTACGGTGTAGACTATGTTAAAGAACATTATTTTCACATAAATTTTAATAATTTAATAAAATTTATTCTTGCATCGAGTGTACTCAACGTTCGATGTCAACAGTGTAAATATATTCCAAATTTAAATTGTCCTTAAGTTGTCTCCACCCTTAGAAATCAGATAGCTCTAAAATCTATCGGAGGGGTGCAACTTACGGACAATTTAAAAAAAGAATCATACATTGTTAAAGAATGAAGTTGAACAACTTTTGTAGATAATTATTTTAGAACTTAAAATTGTTTCAACACTAAACATATTTTGAACCATATTTCTTTTCCGTAAGCACTTTCCTTTCAGTAAGATATCTTAACCAATTATGTACTATAAATAAAAACATTTTGTTAACTTGAACTGGAAAGGGCTCCTTCATATGAAATGACGATGAATGAATCACTTTCAAGTTAAAGTTATCAAATTGCAATATGAAGAATAGAGATGCTTAGAAATCTAGTGAAAAGAAAATGCAAACAAAATAAAAAAATATAAATCCTAATATGTTCAATATGGAAACAGGAGGCAAGGGAATACGTGAAATGCAAGCTATATTTATAGATGAACCGATGAAGTACATCGTGTGATTATACCTAGTAACTGCCACACGCCACTGATGGGTGTCGCACCCCATGCAAATTTAATGTGCAATTTAGAAATGCAGTATAGCTAGGAAATGACTCCTAGGTCAAATCTCAAGGACCAATTTTGCGGTTCGAGAATTAGGTCAGACAAGTAGTGGGGGGGTTGCGAAAGGTTTTATGAATGTGGATAAACTAATTTAAAATACGGATGCAAACAGAAATGCAAACACAAATGCACACACAAGAAAGATCATTAAATGGCTCAAATCTCGCACAAGGTAATTCTGTCACAATCAATTCAACCTATCAAACATCATAATCATCTTTCCAAGCAAAGAAAAAGCAAGGATTTCAAGCTAAACAGAGTATCAATGAAGTAAAAGACATGTCTGCAACCTAAATCAAGTCTAGAGATCACGAAAAACATGCAAAACTATACACAAGACACAACAAAACTACCTAGAAAACAAAAAAATTTAACGCAGAAAACATAAACTAACAAAGAAAGCAAATTTCTCCCCCAATAGACGACACTTAAACTACACAGTGTCCTCAATGTGTCACAAGCATAAGATCGCAATCATAACAATCAACAGATCATGGACAAGTGCAATAAAAGCGGGAAAGGGATGAGAAGGGAAATGAAAACTCCCCTGGTCATGGTGGCAGTTGCCAATTTTGGACTTGCAGAGAAGTGTCTTCCATAAATGGATCAAGAAAGGAAGTGCTGAGGAAGTGCTTCATCCGCCAAATCTGATCTAGAAGAGAAATGTCTTCCAGAACTGCCACGCGCTCCAGCATTTGATCAATGAATGGCAGGGGGAAATGATCTTTCCTGGTTACTTGGTTGAGCCTCCTATAATCAATGCAGACTCTCCAACTATTCTGCACTCTTGTGGGGATAAGCTCATCCCTCTCATTCTTCACCACAGTGAGGCCAATCTTCTTGGGTACAACATGGATGGGGCTCACCCATTGACTATCTGAAATTGGGTAGGTGATCCCAGCTTGCAAAAGCTTGGTCACCTCCTTCTTAATGACGTCCATGATCACGAGGTGTTGCCTTCTCTGTGGTTGTCTAACTGGCTTTGCTCCATCCTCTAAAAGAATTCTATGCATGCATGTGGATGGGCTAATACCAGGTATGTCAGCCAAACTCCAACCAATAGCCTTCTTGTGCTTCCTTAGCACACCAAACAACTTCTCCTCTTGAACAGAATCAAGGGAGGTGGAAATTATCACCGGTTTCTTCTCATCCTCGTCTGAGGTTTTCTGGGAGTTGTTTCAGCTCAAGTGTGGGTGCCTGCAAGTCAGATTCAAGTGTACTTCCTGCAACATGGTTAATGCATTCTGACTCTAAAGAATGTACAGGTAAAGGCAAAATAGCCATCTCATCAAAATCCAAATCAATGTCCAACACTGATATATCAACAACATTATCAAAATCAAGAAAATCATCAACATCCTGGACATCACAATCCTCATCAATATCCACAACAATATCCATATCATTCTCAAATCATGATTCAAATCCAGATTCAATGCATTGATGTAAAGAAGATAGAAAAGAATGTTCTTTCTCATGCAAAGAAGTAAAATCATCAACAACGCACTCATCAATAATGCCATCCAATATGTCAATCCTAAAAACAGAAAGGTCCTCAGTTGGAAATTTCATTGCATCAAGAATATTAAAGTGAACAACAATATCAGCAAATTCCATAGACAAAGTTCCAGCATACACATCAATCTTGGTTCGGGCAGTTTTCAAGAATGGCCTGCCTAGGATAATGGGAGTGGATCTATGAGAGAATCTCTCCTCCATCTCCAAAACATAAAAGTCTGCAGGAAAAATCAATTCACCAACCCTAACCAAGACATCCTCTATGTAACCTGTTGGGTGGGTAACACTCCTATTGGCCAACTGAATGACCACACCCGTAGTTTGCAAAGGACCAAGAGACAAAGATTTATATATAGATGAAGGCATGACATTAATCGAAGCACCTAAATCAAGCATGGCATTCTCAAATTTACTGTTTCCAATCACACAAGGAATGCAAAATATACCTGGGTCCTTGCACTTTTCAGGAATGTGCGGGACCAACTTACCAATAAGTGCAGATACATTCCTCCCCATGTTGATCCGTTCATTGCCCTTCATCTTCCTCTTGTGTGTGCATAGCTCCTTCAAGAATTTGGCATACCTAGGAATCTGTTTGATTGCATCAAGTAGAGGTATGTTCACCTCTACCTTCCTGAAGGTCTCCAATATTTCCTTATCCACCTCTTCCATCTTTTTGCTAGGAATTGCCCTTGAAGGGAAGGGAAGAGGGATAGGCCGATCATGAAAAGGAGGAAATGCACTAGTGGTAGTGGTGGGAGAAGAAGAACCACCGCTAGAGGAAGAAGATCCACCCACCTCAAACGTCCTGCGTGGAACAAACTGGTCCTCTGTCTCATGAGAAGCAGCAGGCGTGGGTGTAGGTGTAGGAGTCGGCTCTGAAGGCACAACAGTCTGCCTCCCTGATCTGAGGGTTATGGCACTCACATTCTTCGGATTCTGCACAGTCTGGGATGATAACTTATCATAATTCTGAGACTGTTCCTGGTTAAGCTGCGTAGCCATCTGACCCATCTGGTTAGTGAGACTCTATATGGAAGCTCCAGTCTCCTGCTGAAACTGCATGTTTTGCATAGTCATCTGTCTCACTAACTCTTCCAATGTAGGCTCAGAAGAAGTAGAAGGTTGGGCAGCTGGTTAGGCAGGTGCCTCTTGCTGCTGTTGTTGTTGATGCCTCTGGTTTTGTTGGATAGGTGGAGGCACATATCTGTTAGGACCTCCAGCATTTTGGAAAGGTGGCGATGTTTGCTGCTGATGCTGTGGCGCATTATTCCATCTAAGATTAGGGTGATTCCTCCACCCTGGGTTGTACCTGTTGCTGGACAAGTCATAATTTTGCTGTTGTTGTTGCCTGTTGTTGTATATGTTAGTAGCATAAGCTTGAGGCGCATCATGAGCAATAGAGTTCTGCAAAGTAGGACAGGCATCCGTGTAGTGGTCACTGGAAGGACAAATAGCGCATAGTCGTGCAACAGATGCAGATGAAGTTGCAGGTCTCTGGTTGGTTGTCAACTGTGTCACCAACTTCGCAAGAGAGTCAATCTTGCCTTCCAACTTGCTTTCAACAGCTGATAAAGATTGGGCAACAACATCATGTACGCCCCTCACCACAATGGCATCATTCCTGGCGCTAAACTGCTGGGAATTGGAGGCCATCTTCTCAATCAATTGCCTGGCCTCAGCAGGCGTGATGTCTCCAAGAGCTCCACCACTGGCAGCATCAATCATACCCTGATCCATGTTGTTCAAACCCTCATAGAAATACCGGAGAAGGAGTTGGTCAGGTATCTGATGGTGGGGACAGCTTGCACAAAGTGTCTTGAATCTCTCCCAATACTCATATAAGCTCTCTCCACCAAGCTGCCTAATCCCAGTTATGTCTTTTCTGATAGCTGTGGTCCGGGATGCTGGAAAAATTTCTCCAAGAACAGCCTCTTCAGATCGTCCCAGCTAGTGACGGATCTAGGTGCCAAAATGTACAACCAATCCTTAGCAACACCTTCCAATGAATGAGGGAATGCCTTCAAGAAGATGTGCTCTTCAGGAACATCATGCAGTTTCATAGTGGAACAGACAATGTGGAATTCCTTCAAATGCTTATGTGGACTCTCACCTGCAAGACCATGAAACTTGGGCAACAAATGGATCAGTCCAGTCTTGAGAACAAATGGAATGTCCTCATTAGGATATTGGATGCACAAGCTTTCAATATCGAAATCAGGTGCAGCCATCTCCCTAAAAGACCTCTCACGTGGTGGAGGTTGTGCCATATTGTTCTCAGTGTGAAAAATAACAGAATCAAAACCAAAATCAGGTGCAGATGCAGTAGATGCAGTATGCACAAAATACTCAACAGTGGATTCAGATTCAGCAGTAGGATGCATAGTATGTAATGGAATTGACTCAAAAACAGACTCTAAAGACAAATTCCTAGAATGCCTAGCTAACCTATGGAACGTCCTATCAATCTCAGGATCAAAGGGTGGTATGCGTCCAGGATTTCCTCTAGTCATGCACTAAATCACAACACCCTGTAATCATGAAACAATAGCACAAAAATTCGAAACCACAGAAAACAACACAAGACAACACAAGATGTCACACTCACACTACAAGACAACACAACTCACACAAACACAAACACAACACAAGACTTAAAACTGAACCGTTGGTCCCCGGCAACGGCGCCAAAATTTGATGGGTGTCGCACCCCATGCAAATTTAATGTGCAATTTAGAAATGCAGTATAGCTAGGAAATAACTCCTAGGTCGTCTCTCAAGGACCAATTTTGTAGTTCGAGAATTAGGTCAGACACGTAGTGGGGGGGTTTGTGAAAGGTTTTGTGAATGCGGATAAACTAAATTAAAATACGGATGCAAACAGAAATGCAAACACAGATGTAAACAGAAAATTCAAAGACAAAATGGAAATGGTTGGTCATTAACTTAATTACAATGATTCCTATCACAGATCAACAAATAAAGCAGCAACTCAATTCTCTAATCCAACACAGCTAACCAACTAAGCGAAGGCTAAACATGTTTTCATAAAAGCGAACGCGATGTTAAAACATCAAATCCAATTTACACCATGTAGTTTCATCAACTAAGCGAAGATTCAACACCAACTGGGCAACTAAGCGTATACCCTATTGCAAGTGCAAATACAGATTTCACATTAACCAAGTCAGAGTGACAAACACAATTACAGTTCAGAAATCTCAAGGAAACATTATAATATCGCTAATGACCAACTCAATTAACTCAAGCTAGCATGACAGTTAAATTATCACTACCAAACATACTAGATAACATTAAAGTAAATGAAATGCTCAAACCAACACTGCACAAACAATTATCTAAACAAAGTTAAAACTATTAAAATGCAATACTAAATTAAGAAGATAAAAAACTATTCAACATTTAAATGTAAATATTCTAAAGCAAAACAATTAATAAACACAATGTTACTTCCACCATTTTCACGTGATCTACTATATCTACCAAGTTAAATTAAATTGCAAATGGCCTAAACAATGAACCTCTTGGCCGTGACACATCTTGTTGAACTTCCTTGTGTTGAATTCAAAGAAAAATAAAATTGGGAAAAGTTTCCCTCATCTAGCCATGACACCCATTGCTCAAACATGAATGGAAGTTTCTTTCTCTCAACCTCACCACCGTACACCTATTCCAATCCCATCACCTAGCTTCTTCTTTTTCAAGGGAATAATAGAAAAGTTGCTACCTCCAGCTGCCACACGTCCCATCACCACAATCTCCACCTAATCTCCTGTTCATTCTAAAAGAAACGTAACGCCACACACTCTTCAAATAAAATGCTTCTCCACTAACCTATTGAAACTAGCGTGAACAACATCTTCCGAGAAAAACATTCCAGCACCCTTTTGCACGTCCCATCTCTTCTCCATTTCTTTCCTTTTCATTCAATAAAACTGGGAAAAATGTCACTTCCTCCGGCCAACACCGTACACCATCACCTATCTACTTTTCATTCTTCAAAGTGAAATCAAACCTCAAAACATCCAACCACCAGTCCCACCATTTTCGTTCAGCAAAGAATAACCGTGAACACCCAAAAGAAAGTCAACAAGCTTCAAAATGAAAAGGTCTGTGAGCTTCATAGCTGTTGGATGTGACCTCACCGTAAGAAGGAAATGAAAATGCTTCTCCAATTACTACAGTTGATGTGACCATGTGGTAAGCATTGAAAGCATGAAAAAAATAAGAAACCTTCACAATCAACGTTTCATCCTACCGAGAAAGAAAAGTGTGTTTCTTTTTCATTCCACAAATTGTAACAGTGTATGCACAATGAAAAAAAAAAGGAAGAGGAAATGTGCTTCGTTCAACTCCTAAAAAACCGCGAACAATCATCAGCTCCAACGGAAAACGTTCAAAACGAAAAAAAGTAAAGTCCCCTTGCAAAAATAAAAGTGGCGGCCCCTTAACCTTAGGCCGTAAGTATCTCTAAAATGGGAGGGGTCGACCTCAAAGAAATCCTAGGGTAGGACATGTGTCACACAAAATTTGGGCTCCACATATTTTTAATGGCCCAATGTGCAAAGATTGTCTAAAAAAAACTAGACTTTTAAATTACACAATGATTAATTCTAAACTACTAAATTAAAATATAACTAATTTTAGATTGTCCATGTGGAGAGTCTTGAATTTATTTGACAGTGCTCCAAATGTCCCAAATTGTATTCCCAAAATTTTCCCTGAAAATAATAATGCAAATAATTAGCTCAGAAAATTATAATTAATTAAAATTAGAATTTCCGGTCAAATTAAGCACAATTAGCAGAAACGGGAAAATACTGGACAATTAAGCATAATTCTCTGATTAAATTCGGTACAAAAAGCTAAGTGAAATCAATAAAATATTGACTCATCAGCCACCATCTTGTATGAACGTCGAAGCCCTGCGGAATTGGACGTTCAAACATCATTCAGAGAAAATGTAATAGATCTCGATTGATTCATGTACATCGTGTAATTATGCTTAGTAACCGCCAACGTGTATGAACGTCGAATCCCAGTCGAAATCGATGTTCAAACATCATTCAGAGAAAAAGTAATAATTGTAGTTTAATTCAGATAAGAACAAATTGATTTCTTGCAACCCAAAAATGTCTACTTTCAATCACCCGCAAAGAAGGAGACATTTGGAGGGATTGAAGTTAAAAAGTTTGATGTGCCCTCTATATTCATATAATTCTACTTTCAATTTTACTACATTAATATAATTGATTCTAAGTAATAAAGAATCGATTCCAAGCATTATAAATTAAGAAATGTAAATGTGCTTTTACTGATTATTTATGGTGAAATTAATGACAACATGGCTGGATATTAATACATGTTTGTTAAAATCCTAAAAAGCATGAAAATAATGCATGAGAGGGATGTTTTTTCTAATAATTTTAATCATAGTATGATTTAAATCTTAATCTTTTCTACTAATTCCATTTTATAACTATTAAATTTTTCAACGTAATTTATATGAATGTTACCAAAAAAAAAGGTCCAAGAGTTTGTTTCAATGTTTAGGATAATGATACCTTGACAACATTTTTTTGACAACATTTTAACACCATCTACATGTCATT
The DNA here is from genome assembly GCA_027742785.1 of Vigna reflexopilosa. Taxonomy (NCBI): domain Eukaryota; kingdom Viridiplantae; phylum Streptophyta; class Magnoliopsida; order Fabales; family Fabaceae; genus Vigna; species Vigna reflexopilosa. Next base: position 19,350,294 of record CM050921.1, read on the forward strand.
CTGTATTGGTTCTAAAATCACTGTCATAATCAATCATAATAATCATAAAAATCAAAATGGACCAATCACAAAATGACAACATTTGGTCGACCTTGAACTTATGTTAGAGCTGTCAAAACTGGTAATCCGGCTCGACCCGGCCCGACCCACTACAGGGTCGTCTCTTAGTAAGTGTACCCAACCTGGCTCACTTAGCGAGATGAAAAAATTTGAACCCGGCTCAACCCATCACGGGTTGGCTCACGAGTTACAACCCATTTTGACAACGTATGATAGTTTATTTTTTCCTTCAACGTATGATATTTGTGTCGTTCGTTGTCAACGAACTTCGTCATCTTCTCTAGTGTCACCATTTCAAGTTTGGTTTTTTTTTCCCCTTCAATATCTCTTTTATATGATATATGTGTTCGTGTACATATACTATGATAAACGTATGATAGGTATTTATTTTTGGTTCTCTACGTAAGTTAGTTTTTTTTTTCGTGGGTTATTTGCTTTTAGAGTAGTAGTAGTATTCATCAGCGTCGTATTAGTGAAGAGTATGAGCGAGGGTTTCTAAGTTCATACTATATATGTTAACAAACACACAAAACCAATGAACGGGCATATTTTTGCTTTTGTGTTCTGCTAACGGTTCAAAAACCGCTATTTTTATACTTAATTTTGATACAAAACCCACTGTTTATGACTTAGAAACTAGCTTGAAATCATGCATTGTGTCTTAGTTAGGTTACAAGAGAGTCAAAGTGGGTTTTCTAGGTTTTATGCTTGGTTTTCCCTTGTTTTGGCAGGATATATAAGGAGTTGATGAAGGAAGTGAAGGAAGAGAAGTGTTAGGAACAAAAGAAGGTGGAAAATTGAAGAAAACAGGAATCGCAGCCACCGCCGGGCGGCGTGACCTTCATCGCATACACTACCACGCGCTTGAGGGCCACCGCCAAGGGGTGAAGCCAGAATCGCACCTACCACCGGGCGGTGCAAACACACCGCCGGGCGGTGAACTCTTCAGTGGTTCTTTGGAGGACGCTCAAGCGGCAACGCTGAGGGGTGGACCATGTGTCGTGCCTACTGTCGGGCGGTGTAACCCACCGTCGGGCGGTGTACTTATAGGCCTGCGCCAAAATTCTGTTATCATTCTGAGTTATAAATAGACCCCAGACGAACCAGAGGGGTTAGCTTTTGATGGCTTAAGCATAGAA